>JAGVSL010000005.1:11200000-12400000 GCA_022494535.1 Himalopsyche phryganea
TTACGTCAAAAATTTGATGTTTTGAGTTAAGTTAGCCATTATAATCGAACACCGCTCTTCTACTGCTCCACAAAAGTACAGCTCGTAAAATGTACAGGTTTTCTCTGAAAAGGCAGATATTTACATATAGAAATAAGCAAAATTAAATGATTTCTCAGTTTCATATACATACATATCGTATTGTGGAAATATACTCTTGTGAATCGTGACGTTCATAAAGAAACAACCTTTAATCCTAAAACTATAAACTATTGACCACCTATTTGAATAAAAAAGTAATACAAATAATAAGCCATCAGTTTTTACGAGTCACTTTGATCGGTCATATCTCAAAACTTGCCAATTTCTTGTTGTATCACTATGGAACTAGGCCACCAATATATACTTATTTAATATCGAATAGTGTTTCCTTCTCCCTTGGGTAGTAGAAAAATATGGCAGATAGGCGTTTTTCCAAAAAATAAATATTTATTTTTACTTTAGTCGCAACTTAAAATCTACGACACTGCATTGTCTAGAGATTTGAACGTGACAAAAACTCTATACAGTATAATAATTGTGGGGGAGTAACACAATGCATTTTTTGTAGATCTAATATTATTATTGTGCATGTCTACAAATCATAAGGGTTCGGGTTTGAATCTTTCGAACGCATCAATGGATACTAGAAATGGTTGAACGCTGTCGCCCGTGATCAATCACGATTAGGCTTAAAATTATTTTTTAAAGACTCCTTTAACACGATGAATTCGTACCGTGTTAAGCGAAACCTATAAATTATATGAATGCGTTGGGTGTTATACAATAGAAAGTATTTTGTCCATGTCCGCTCCCAATGTGGAGCATATGGTCTCCTAATAGAGGTATCTTAACAGAATTTTTCTATGAGAACTGCTTGTTACTCAGTTGCTCAACCTCTCTTTTTTCGAAGAGAGCCGGGATAGAAGGATAGGGTTAGGACAAGACTAGTGGTTAGCTAATCGCTCTAGCTACTCCCCGTGAGGATAGGATGGGTGGGAGGGAGGACTCAGACTACGAACAGAACTCCATAAATCGATTGAAAGATCAATCTATGGAAACCGTCCGCACCAGGAATTGAACCCGAGACATCCGTAACTGTAGCCAGCGACGCTACCAACTGCGCCACGGACGCCTATAGAAAATATAATAAAATAAAAAGACATTAAGATACCATAATATTCTATCGACGTCATAGTGGCAGAAGGAGATAAGTCTAAAATCGGCAGTTTTGAGTTATGAATGCAGTATGATAGATTTTAGGAGGTCTACCGTCTGAAAAAACAAGCTTAGCTATAATTCCATTTATTTTTTACGTTATTTGAAGAAATCTATATGGAAGTCAATTTCGTTCACAGTTATTAATGTGCTAAAAGAAATAATAAATTTTACAATAAAAAAGAATTATTAATAGTTAAATCAAATTTGTAAATGATTAACGAATCCCATAAAGTATTTAGTTTAATAATAATTATCGGTTAAGGTATCTTGCCAATAGAAAAACTTAAATTTCATGATTTTATTAAAACTCCCAATATAAGGTTTTTTGACTGAACGCCTTCTGCCACTCTATCGACGATATAGTTATATTTAAAAAAGAAATGAAACGCTCTTCTTGTTCTACTTTAACGTATTTATAATGATCAGGACCGATTTCGCTCATAAAAATGTGGAAGTAGTAGAAAACAAATTGGGTTTTATTTAAAAAAAAAAATATCGTAATATTTCACGTTAAATTTCCTTATGTACGTGGTTTCTATTCACATTTTTTTTTTATACAAGTTGACAGAAAATGTCGAATCATCTGCGAATTTCCGATGTATTATTATTATAGGATAGGCTGACTAACATTTTGTATCGCCAAATAGGGACAGACTGTTGACTCAACTGTCAATGTCGTTATTCACTATGGTCTGATATGCATATAGAAGGATTGTTGATTATTACCGGCCCTGTTACCAAGCGGCAAGCTTTTAAGTATTCAACAGGTTCGGTTGCGGACTCACAGGCTCGAATCTCCGAACAGATTCTTTTCAAAAAATGATTTTTCATCCGATAAATGGATTTGTGTCACAAAGCGTAGATTTCATAATTGATAACATTTCTTCCCATCCGACCCCTAACCTCTAAATTTTTTTAACCATGTCTGCTTCCGATGTGGAACATATGGCTTACTAGTAGAGGTAGAAGAGAGTAGTGATAAAATGATAGAGCTAGGAACAGGACTGGTGGCTAGATTGTCACCCTCGCTATACAACCCGTTTTAAGAATCGAATCTGTGTGAGGTAGTTTAAGATATCACAAACATCCATGCCTTCGAATCGAAATCCATAAATTGATTGGATAATCAATTAAGGAAACTGTCCGTACTGAAATTCGAACCCGTGAGAACCGTAACCGAAGCCTATGATGTTGACCACTCCACCACGGACCAGAAAAATTCAATAGGAGACCATTAAAATATATGTTTAGCATTAGGACCAGACATATTATTTTTTTAATTAAAAGTGCATGTATTTACTAGAGCATCCAATTCCGGACCCCTTTTCTGATCCCGGGATTTCGGGATTGAACAAAAGCCAGGTTTTCAAAAAAAAAAAATTTTGCTCCCGCGACAACCGGGCGTTGACGCGTCCGTTATGAAATTGTCAAAAAGAAAAATTTCCGTCCGTCTTTGGTCTGATATTGGTTGGCCAAAAGCCAGGTTTTCATGTTTGAAATTGTCAAAAAATTATGTAAAAAATGTTTCAAATTGTGTTTAAAAAATTCTTGTTTAATTTAAAAAAAAAATTTTTTGCTCCCGCGACACCCGGACGTTCACGCGTCCGTCACACGGCGGGCCGAGTAAGGAATTCAATTTTCAGAAAAAAAATTGACTTTTTGCTGGGGATTGGAAGCCTAATTTACGACGATGTATTTAAGATGGACGAGACTTAACAATCTGAAACTGCACAATAATTGGAAGCGGTTGGTTACCCTAAAGTAAAAGCGCGCTTTTGTTATAAGCGTTTTGAGAGCTTTGAGAGCTTTGCGAATACGGGGGAGGCTCTGGAATTAATTCTGTATTTTTTTGAAAAGAAAGTGAGGCATGTTTTTTTTTGTTGTGAAAAAAATGTCAAAATAATTTGATTAATGGATTCCATATCGCAAATTCACAATGTCGATATTTCTAAGTGTCATTAATTCATGAACACTCGTTCCACAGTACAAGGTTTTATCGAAAAGTGCTTCGAAAGAATTTTTCAAGCACTCGACACCACCAAGCACTGTTTTTTTTCATCAATACTTCACTTTAAATGGCCTTCCAAGTGTTTGAAAAAGTGTCCTATAGAAACTTTTAGTTTATTTTTTTGATACCGTCTGGAACTAACTACTTCTAAAGAGACCGACATAAAAAAATTAAGGACAATTATAATGAATATTTTCGATGGATTCCACTGCTACTTTTTTACAATTAATTCGAATTGAATTGTTTCGTCTCTGTGAGAAGTATCATCAGAGTAAATGTATATTTTTTTTTCACCATGTACGCTCCAAGCGTGGAGCATATGGCGTCCTAATGAAGGTATCGCAACAGAAGTTTTTTTCTACGAGAACAGCCTGTTACTCAGTTGCGCAACTTTTCTTTTTCGAAGAGAGTAGGGATAGAAGGATAGAGCTAGGACAGAACTAATGGTCAGCTAATCTCTCTCGCTATGCCCGTTTTTAGGATCGGATGGGTGGGAGGGAATTTGGACATCACACACATTCATGAATACGAACAGACAGGGAACAGAACAGAAAAATCAAGTATTGAAACTGTCCGCACACGGACTTGAATCCGATACATCTGTAACCGAAGTCAACAACGTTAGCCACTGCACCACGGAACTGACACATTTATTTCTTAGTAATTGATTCAAATTATTTTATTACTGAAAGTACATGAAATAAAATAAGGTTAGGTGGGTTTACCGATGACAGGGTGTCTAGAAGGAATGATCCACCGATCTCATTGTAACTCAGAAAGGGTAATCCCAACTAAATTAAACCTAAGACGACAAAGCCATTCTCATTGTATTAAAAAAAATTGTGATCACCCAGTAAATCAATTTTTAGAGTATGTTCAAAAATTGAGCGATTAGCACTTATATCTACGATATATATATATATATATATAGATTGACTGTGTTTTGGCCAATTGATGTAACTCTCAAAAAATACGAAAATGAGTTAATAATTGGATCTTATTTTAAAGACGACAGGACTCGGCCAAATGATGTAAATTAGAAAAATGAATTGACCATTTTTTGGAAGGGAAAAATCATTTTACATCGGTTTTAAGGTTAAAAATTCTGACCTGGCCACGTGATGTAGATTATATCGACATTCCCTACGTATAATCCCGTATCTGCAAACATGAGTATTTACAGAAGTGAATTACAAATATTCATGACGCAACTCACCGTGTAATGTTTTCGATAAAAACAGTTTTAATCTCTCCTGAACAATATCAATTTTGAGGGTTACATCAATTGGCCGAAACACCGTCGAATTACTATATAAACATTGCTCTACGCTTAGTCAGAAGAGCGAAACATGCGTCATTCTACGTTACACAAACGGTTGAATAATAAAAGTATCAATTTAAATATTATATTATAATATAATGTACCCATATCCAATTAGAGAGCGTTATATGCCAATTTTTAACCATTGAAACCCAATGACATAGCTATAGAGATTATCTAAAGCCCAAAGAATTTATTTTATATGATATTTAAATATATTAGCCTTAATTTCAAACACACACACTCACTCAGACTGTATTCGCATCGTGCGCATTAAGCAAATGTTATCTCTAAATATTTTTTTTTCATCAAACTAATACTAAAAAATAACGAATTCCTTCGTGTACTCTAATGCCTGATGATGAGAAAGGCGAAACCCTGGTCGTTAGCGACAAAATTCATAGCAATATGAAAAATTTCAATGATTCAAATTTGATATTGTAATTCTATCAGGCACATTCTGTCGATATCTTAAATTAACTAATTCTAACTTGTGGAATAATAGAGACGTCAAGCGAGCATGTATATCACAGTATAATACCACGAAATATGCAATATATCATATCTCATAACCGTTATTTATAGAAAGTTTAGTATGCAATAATTATTGGCACTGAAAAGAATTGAAATGCATTTCTTGGTAGCAAAATCTGATAAATCAAGCGCCGTCCGTGACTTGCAATTTTTGTCTTGTCGTCGGCCTTTATCATATTATACTTTTCAGTGGCACATATTTTTGTCTGAATTCTCCAATCTTTGCCAAGTTGCAACACTGCCCTGCATTTTCAATGCGGTCGCTTATTATCGTATATTTTTTTACATCGCTGTAATCTGGAGACAAGAAGTGTTTGTGTTCTTTGTAACTAAGTTTAAAGACACTTATAACTTCTAGACGCACTCAAAAGAACACTTAAAGGCAGCCATGTGGCAACGTGAATATACGACATGAATTAAAAAAAATAATGATTAACAGCTAAATGTTTTGTTTATAGAAGTGCAATGCCCTTCAATGGGATACACAGCATTTTTTAATTTACGTCGATTTTCCCTATGTTAATCGAGTTTCATAAAGCGACCAACTTTTTTACAATGAAAAACGGACACAAATAAATTAAAGAAAAATAATCGTAAATAAAAGAAATATTTTATACCTACAATAATAAACTAAAATATGAAAAAAAATGATTCGAACCAGATATTTATTTCGGTTTTTTTTCGATTTACAAGAAAATTTTTCGGTGATAAAAGCCAGATTTGATTAATAAAATGTATGCATAATATAATAATATATACATTTAATGCTCGCGATCAGCGAAAGCGATCTTGATCATTATAAACATGTGCAAGTAGTACAAAAAAAATTATTTTTAAAATATGAATTTCCACTAAAAAATGACAGCTAGCTAACACCCTAATAGTGATGTAAATACGAGCTAAACCGAAAACCGGAACTGAACCGATATATTTTTTACCGAGCCGGAACGAAAAAAATAGCGGTTCGGGTCCATGATGAAAAATGCATGATAACAACATATATAACATTTTATATTGAGAATATGCTTTTGTCTCTATTAATTATTATTTAAATCAGTATATTTCTACTGAATAAATGTTTTTTTGTCAATGTATCATTTTCTAATGAAATGTTGGAAATATCTGAATAAGAATTATCTCTCATATTGAATTTTACAGCAAGTGCTGCAGCTAGAGTACCAACATTCAAACTTGGTTTCTCACATGTCGAAAAATCGTTAGCGATTGAAAAAACACTTTAAACTTTGCATTAGCACCAACACAACGTTAATTGTACACAAATATAAATGAAATTTCACCCAGAATATGTTTATTTTTAAAATGGCTGAATATTTCCACCAATTTTTACAGATTAGTTTTCAATAATCGAAAAGAGGACATTTAGGAAAACACTTTTCAAGGGAGGACAGAACTGAAAAAAGGATGGTTGGTCACATTAAGTTTCAACATTGATAAACAAGAAAATGATTTAGATTATTATAATAAATATATCAACATTTTCATTCGAAGTTTGACCTATAGATGGCAGCAGGGTGTAGTAACAAAACGCATTTGTAATGTATTGTGATACACGTTAATACAAATTATTTTGACTAAGTGCTTTCTTCCTTGTCTTGGGGAGCATAGTGACCAAGGATCGATTAGTGAGGTCACTGATGCTGACACCATAAGATTATTACCCGTGCCCACCCCCGAAAAGGGGTGAGTGCAATTTTTGTAGCCCCTCTACTTTAACAGGGGCCCACAAAAGCAAAGATTTCTATTGTGAACGATAATTACGGTACACGAAAAACTAAGTAATGCTCATGCGAATTGATGTTTTTTAAAACCATATCCGCACCCTATTCGGAGCATATGACCATTACGCGGTCCTGCAAGCTTCTCAGTCCCCCACCAGTCTCCTCGTTTCTTCCCAGCGTCCCGTAGCTCCGTCGAATACATCCTATTATTACTTATCAATTAAATCCAGGAACCCGCAAAGGAAAAAACCGTAATCTTTTCCGATACGAAAACCGAACCGATATTTTTTTCGGTTTTCGAGAAATTTTTTCGCTGATAAAAGCCGGACTTAATTAATAAATTGTATCAAAAAACGTAAATTTAATTTATAAATTGTATTCTTATCAGTGGGTAATGATGAGCAAAACCGGTTCTGATCGTTATAAACATCCTGAAGTTGTACAAACAAATTGTGTTTTATTTTTTAAATATAATGGCTTTCCACCAAGAATTGACATTAAGTGTGATTTAAATACGAGATGAACCAACAACCGGAACTGAACCGATATGATTTTTTCACCGAACCAGGACGAAAAAAAATAACGGTTCGGTATCCTGATCACTTCAATAATTATTGTAGTGTAATTATTAATCACTGTACAATTTAAAAAAAAAAAGCAGTACTAATGCGACTAAACGAAAACGATCATAATTCTAATAACAATATATAGAATATATTTTTTCTCATTAAAGCAATAAAATATATGTATTAGATTAATTAACAATTAATCGTTTCTTTGCTCTAAAAACTGTTTTTTTTCTTTTTATTCCAGGTAAGAGGGATATACCTGCCTATACCATGATCAATCCAGCTTCGTAGAGTCGCTAAGTACAATATTTTCATATCCTTTTATGTTAATTATCTATGGCTGACATAAATCCTTGTGCTGAAAGAAGTCCTTCATAAGGTCTCTTGACAATTATAATAATAAAGTAAAATTAAACCTTTATTGTTACTACATTGACCTACACTGGTGACGGCAAGTTCAATGCGAAACTCTTCGGCTTTATTATAGGTAAACCAGGGACGGGGAATCTGCGACCGTCTAGGTCAGTGGTTCTTAACCGGTGCACCGCGGTGCATTTGGTGGCAAAAGTTCACGAAACGTTGTAAACCGAAAAAATGCTTAGTGAAATTATGATAGCCTCGATTGGTTTTCGAATAAAGGAAAAAAGTAAAGTAGATATGTTTCCTTCACTTAACGAAAACATTGCCGAGGGAATTATTTCTGCTATAACAGAACATCTAACTTTATTGCATATTACTTTCTTTCCTTAAATATAGAAAATTATGACTAGATACGAAATCCGAATCGAGTTTTCATGCCAAGAAGAAGAAAAAAAATGGTTATCTTGAAAACGAATCGTAATTTTTAATTAATTGTCTTCTGTTGTATCACTATTGTATAGTCTGTTAAATTCACAATAAAGTTTGTGTTTGCATGTTTTTCTTTGTTTTTTCCCCGTCTGATTTTAGTACACCGCCATTTTTTCTTATGACAAAAGTGCACCGTGACTTCGAAAAGCTTAAGAACCACTGGAATGGTTTAACACCGTGTCTTGCGTGAACAAAGTCAGTGCGCGGCGATGTCGGTGTGATTTGAATCGATATATGACGAAAAGAGGCGAGGTGGTAACGCTGTCCTACGTACTAGTGCAATATAAATGATTGTCAGCGCGCATACTTCGCGCGAAAATATCAAAAGAATTGATCGCTTCCCAGAAGTTGCACGCAGCATCTTTTCGTCACCTTTCACGTAGGACACTCTCATTACTGAATAACGATTGATACTCTCGAGCTACGCCGCACCGCTTCACGTTCGCGATTACTTCTTCCACGTAAGACGACCTGTAAGGCTGCAGTTCGTACCATTAGAACGGTACGTGTCCTGGTTTCCCCGTGTCCCGATACGTGAATCATTTTCCCCGCTATTTTATCTAGTTAGTCCGACAAAAACAACTAATGTAAAACAAGTCAATGTAAAAACGAAAGGGGGCCCAAGGATATGTGTGAATTACAAATGCGAGACGCCGGAGCTAACCAAATGCTCGTCCTTGCGCTCCCGTTGCGCCTCCTTACATTAATTTGTTTTAGTGGTAGTCAGCTCCAGTGACAATTATAGCTTGTGAATCAAACTGCAAATTCGAGTTTTTCATTTCTACCTCTTACCATTCGTCTCGACAATTGTGGCAACCCTTGTCATAAGCCTCAAATACAGCTCCTTAATCATCATTCATTTACAAAAAATATTGTTTAATTTTTTTATTTATTCTAATTAAATCCGATTTCTTGAATGCGGCGTTCCGACATAAAAATATTCAAAACCCCTAGCTTCGAATTCATTCAACACTAAACATACATCAATTCGGCAGTACTTATTGGTTTCCAAAGGCGTAATCCATACTAAAAATGTCGTAACTATGTAGATATACGTAATTTGAGTAAATATATTACTTTTTAGCTTGTAATGTTTGCTCGTTGGCATAAAAAAAGACGAACAATTGAAAATTTCACTAAAAGGAAAGCGTCGTGAATACGAAAATAAGTGTCAAAAATATTCTGAAGCGACATTTAGAAATTTGTTATTATTTGCTCCGTTTCTTCAAAATAACAATATGTGACTCCAATGTTTACGTCTCGCTTTGTATTGTGTTCAGAAATTGTTTTATTATTTTTAAACGCTAACATTCCTTCATTCACGATATTTTTGTCATTTATTTAAAACTCGTCTCGTATTCTTTAAGGCAGGTGGACTTGCTTTATTATAATATATTTGATGCTACGTTATTTAAATTTAGAATATTCTTGAAAATGTTGCCTATGAAAAAATATTAATATGTTTTGACTCTTTCAATTTTCGTTTGCCATATAAATAAAAACAACGTTCCAAATTTAAAATATCCAGATTATCGTCGATTCATTTTTTGAAGCTATAGCCACACAAATGAAATATCATTTTTAACCGCTGTTAATGTGGAACATAAAGACTGCTAATGAAGCATCGCAACCAGCAAAAGGCAGAGGGGGGCGATCGGGGGGCAGCCATCTTGATAAGTAGAACTATAATGCAGGACCGATTCCAACTATCCTCCATCGTCGCTTTTTTTTTATTTTGGATGTAAAAGGAGATGGTCCGTCCTCCCACTTACTACCGAGTTCCTGACTAAGTCAAACCACCCGCCGCAAAGCATCTGTTTTCGAAGCACAGTATACGGTCGCCTTGTGATTTAGTGTTGTGCCATGACTCGCAGCCGTAAAGCACCACTGTCAGAATGCCACGGATAACGTCTACTAATAGTATCAAAATGGATTGCAAAATATCAGATCTGAACAGTGATCAACCCTACGATTGCCAAACATACACCATCGGCTTGCGGTGGACTTATCACTATCCCTATCGCACAAACTAATTTGCGTATGATCAAGAAGGATAGAAGAGCATGCGCCGCATGCTCTTGCACCTTCACTTTTCATGTGATTGAGCGAGAAATAGATAAAGTCACCGCACGCGCCTGCTCTATACACATAGATTCCAACTGCAATTGCTTAATAACTACATTTATGAATGATATGCCATAGGACAGGGGTGGCGAACCTGTTTACGTGCTTAAAATCCCCAATTATATATATCGACTGTCTAACATGGCGAGCAGTTGATTTTTAATTTATTTATCTAAATAATTACAATTAGCAATTATGCTACAATTAGTTTTTTAAAAATATAACACTTAGAACGTGTCATCATTTAACAGTATGGACCGATAAGATAGAATGGGTTCATTCACCCTTCCAAGCAATTTATAATAATGGAAAAACAAAAAACACCAGTTTTTCAATGTTTAAAAATACACATAAATAAAAAAAAGTTATTAGTATGAATGAAATTTGATTACAAATTTGTTAATAACAGTGTTGTCAGTATAATAATGTATTTGTGTACAAAAAAATACGTCCACATATCTTATCCATGAGTTATCTTTTAAAAAAAAATTTTTACTTGTTACGTGACAGCTGAATTGTTGAACGCGTGCCCTAAGTTCACCACCCTTGCCATAGGATTTAACTTTCAAGCAATGAATCATCGATCGGTGATCAATAACGCCAACTTTATAAATCACACACGAATCTCGTTATAAAAACAATTATCTTATGTAAATTACATGTTGTACATACTCTTATATATGTTATTTATTATCTTTGTGTGTATACCATACACGTGTCAGTCGCATCTGAATCGATGATTTTAAAAACAACATGTGACGGAAATGAAATAAATAAATGAATTCCTATCGATCAATCGGTAACTTTTATTTCTTTTTGGCTTACAATTAAATGCACTTTTGTTTAGATCATTCATATTCATTTTCATAAAAATAGTTTTCAATTATAATAAATTCATTCACCAAAAAACAAATTCTATCACTAAAAATAAAGTGATTCCACATAATAAAATATATATTATCATTGAAGAAATATACTACACTAACGAAAAAATAGTTTTCATTCAATATGCATACTCTCACTTTGAAATAGATAGTTGCACGAAGCTGTAATGACATGATAGTTATTCTTTTATCCTATATTAGGCCGCCTATATTGTCTTCGCATGACACAAACCAAACCTACCTTAACATAACCTATTACAACTTAACTCACTTTGTTATAAGAATCCGTGACTAAGCGGAAACTATTAAAATCAAAGTTTGTAATATCTAATCCAAAGTGAAAACTATCGAACACTATGTAACACAAAGTGAAAACTATCGAAATAAAAGTTCAAGTTGTACCAAGTGAATACTATCTAACACAAAGTGCAAGTATTTATAACCCTTTCTTTTTTACTAGCATGATTCTAATATGAAGAATTTGAACTTTCATGTAGCATCTCATCATAGGCTGTTTTTAACTAGAACGTGTTATTCAAGCGCCCAACTCAACTTTTTTTATAGTGTAAATATGGGATTAGGTACGGTCTACTGGTTACTAGCGCAGCCAATCCCGGACCCTTTTTATGATCCCGGAATTTTTGGATTCAGAATTTATCATTCCCAGTATCCCGAGATTTGTCATTAAGTTCAATTTCATGTATTAAATTGTATATTTTGAATTTTTTTGTTATCCACTATTACTTCAATTAGAATACATTTTTGTTAATATTTTTTTGGACGTTGGAATGGTTTTTTTGTTGATATAAGATCAGACTGTTATATACAGAGAAACAGAAAAAGAAATGTTCAAAATAATTTAATATTCTATTTTATTTATTGTATCCATTTAAGAAGCGGTCCTAATCTGTCCTTGATTTCAAATTGTTTAAGAATGGCTGTTACGAAATATGAGAAAGAGGTAGACCACAATTCATTAATCGATTCTAAAATAAATGTATGGAATTGGGTGTGTGAGGATTGGAACTCATGAAAACCGAACGAATTGCGAAGTGTGTTAACCACGTCGGCTGTATGACTTTTTATCTACTGAAAGAATTATAGTCTGCGCAAAGTTATCTCAGTTTCCAGACTTATTTATTCTTACGGTCTGTACACAGACTTAGTGTTTATATCAATTATATCCTGTACCCGCAAGTATTAATTATCTTACTAAAGATTTTACCATGCTATCTATGTTTAAGCACGAGTTGTCAGAGATTTTCATGAGATTTTCGTAGTTGTTACAGCTTGCATCTAAAGTAATAATAACCACTGCATTCTAAAGTAAGCACATATTACCACTTATTAACTTTGGAACGTCCGTGGCGCAGTTGATAGTGTCGTGAGTCTCGGGTTCAATTCCCGGTGCGGACAGTTTTCATAAATTGATATTTCAATCGATTTATGGATTTCTGTTTATAGTCTGAGTATTTGTGTTGTCTAAAAACTCCCTGCTCACCCACCCACCCCATCCTCACGGGGCGTAGCGAAAGTGATAAGCTAGCCACTAGTCCTGTCCTAGCCCTATCCTTCTATCCCTACTCTCTTCGATGAAGAGAGGTTGAGCAACTGAGTAACAAACAGTTCTCATAGAAAAAATTCTATTGAAATTCCTCCATTAGGAGACCATATGCTCCACATTGGGAGAGGACATGGAAAAAGAAAAGAAAAAAATCATTTTGGAACTGGTAGATATCGGTATTCTAAGCATTTCTTCATAGCTTACTCAACACTGCAAATTTTTGACTTGTTACGCTTTGGAACTGAGGTATCGTTATAACTAATAATGATAACAACATTTAAAACTTTTTACCCACAGCACAGAGCAGAGCATGAAGCCGAGCTGAAACAAGTAATTAATACCGGAGCGGAGCAATCCAAAAAAAGATCCACTCCAATCCTCTCGTTTTACTACAATTTACAATTTACTACAAAACTACATTTACAGAAACATCGCATTGAAAAGAGTTCATTTTACTTATCAGTGTAATGTTTGTCTATTGGAGTCTTTGACATCTCGTAATACACTTAGACATGGCCCAAATCCTTTGTTTGTTTTCTGATTACTTTCTTAGATTGCATGTCGTTTATTTTGTGACATTAAGGTTTATGACGCGTGTTGTCATTAAACTATCAAATAGCACGCGTGCAGTTAAAGTCATTTTCCTGAAAATGACCTCGTAATGGTGTCATGCTACATGTCATAGAATGCATTCAAATTTATTATAGTTGCCAGTGCTATAAAACCGTTTTTCGGCAACGGAAATCAGTCGCCAGTATTGCCACACTACTAAAGCTTGTCTATTGAACTAAGAAATATTTATAACTGAAGTTTATTTTTTATGACATGAACTAGATAAGATATGATGTTATAATTTTGAATCTGTTAAAGAACTTAAAAATAATAAAAAAGCCAATATATCTTGTGCAACTTCCTTGTGTGTTAGCAAGCTGAATAAGAATGTTTTGAACTTTCAAACAAAGATAGAACTCCACAAATGAATCTTTTCTCGTCGGACGTTGGTTCTGAGTTTCTGGAAATTATTATTTGACTTTATTTAAAATTAAAAATCTGATTTTAACATTTTCAAAGATGAATAACTCATGAAACGATAAGAAGTATTTTTAACGTGAATACTTCTTTTTCTACTCTGTGTGCGGTTTTTTCCCTGTCCGCTTTTTTCCGCGTCCGCTTTTATCCATGCTCGCTTATTTCCGCGTCCGTTTTTTCCACGTCAGCTTTTTTCCTGTACGGTTTCATCCGTTCACCATCATTATGTCCTTCTTAAAGTGAAGGCTTCTGATTCGTTCATTTTACGCGATCTGGTTATTTCAATCGCACGATCCGTTCTTAAGTGATGATAATAATAATACATATCGACGATGTTTTAACCAGTTGATGTAACCCTCAAAATTGAAATTGTTCAGGAGAGAGTAAAAACGGTTTTTATTGATATATGGTAAGTTGCGCTATGAATTTTTCAAATGCCTTCCTGTAAAATTCTCCTGTTTGCAGATACGGGATAATACGTAGGGATTATCATTATAATAGTGATTTAGTGATTTTTGTCAATTTATTTTTGTAATTTACATCATTTGGCCGAGACCTGCTATGTCGTCTTTAAAATGAGATCCAATCATTAACTCCTTTTCTTATTTTTTGAGGGTTTCATCATTTAGCCAAAACACAGTCGATATAATGGGTTGAACAAAATCCCGTCACTCCTCTGCTTGTCCCTCGATACAAATTCACAAATAAAATGAAAAATTATTCACACGTATTCGAATCTCCAGCCATGTCATGGAAGCATGCGCGCTCTTAAAGTTGGCAAAATAATATCTATATTTCCTTTATGGTTTTATAGAATAGCAACACTGACAGAGAGCGAGATAAAACATCTTGGATTATAATTATATTGATACCAATTTTAAACAAAGAACAACTTCTTTTTTTTGCTGTATCGATAAGTAATCAATCATTCTTATTTTCATTAAATTCAACCCAAAACATAATAACAATGAGTTTTATTAATGGATTGTCTCATCTAATCATATAGGGTTGTCAAGTGTTATAAAAAAAGAGAACATTTAACAAAAAAATGTTTATTTTGTACAACTTTCTTTATGACGGTTATTATTAAAGTGGAATAAGTCATTTAAGGTACCAGAAATACCATTATTTTACAAGATAGTTATACAATTCCACCAGTACAGGAAAGATTATATCTATAAGGCTAAAAATCAAAAATAGATATATTTTTATGTAGTATCAAAATATTTTTTAAAACAAATTTACGCAGAAGTCTAATTATCTCAAACGAAATATTATATGACGTATTCCACTTTCATAATAACCGACACTTACGTATGCACTTAATAATAGTTAGGAACATGAAAAGTGCGATTAAAAATCGATTGTTGAATTTAATCATCTTCATTTTTATTCTCAATTTCATCATCTCTGTTGCTATATTTATCTACACAGCTAATTTGGCGCAAAAGTTTTTTTATTTTCTTTTATTTCTTTATAAAATTCTAAACATGAAATGTTTTTATAATTATATACTTACTATCCTCAAAATACCCCGGACAGTAGGAATTTTCAAAATTGAAAAAGAGAACGTTCTGGGTATAATTTAAAAAAGGTAGAACACAAAAGAATTGTTTTAAAAAAGAGAACATGCTCTGTTAAAAAGAGACCTGTTGGAAACCCTAGTCATGATGCAACATAATACACTATTTATTCAGAATTAAAGTTTTCTAGTGGGTGGAGATGTTCTGAAACTATAATAGTAGCTACACAAGGTTATTTTTTATATATTTACATATTATGTAATGCATTTAATTCTAAGTAAAACAGTACCTACTGACTGACATCATTGTTGTATATTTATGCAATATTTTAATTGCGGGTCGTCATCTTGGTTAGTAAGTGAGTGCACGTTCAAGATGTCAGTGAAAACGTTCATTTTTTAAGTTGCCCGCCTGCTGCTTTTGTTTGAAGTAAACTGTTTTATCGAACACGCCTCGGGCCGTTTGAGTAGAGTAACTAAATAAATTTAAGTGCTGATTTCGTAATGCTCCATGTAAACACTGCTGCAGAGGCGAATTTGTGGATTAAACGCTGGAATAACAATTCTTTAGACCCCATTATTTATTGATAGATACTAGAATAGATCGACATAAGCAACTTTCACTAGATTGCTGAATTAATAATTGACTCGTTTCCTGTAGGTGATAAAAAAAAATTAGCCACTATTCAAAATGTTTTTTGCGACACCGCGATCCACGATAGAAGCAAAGAACTAGGATCGGATGACAGGAAAAGAGTTTTATACATCACAAACATCCATATCTTCGAAGAGAAATCCATACATCAATTTATGAAACTGTCCGAACTGGGACTCGAACCCTTAAGATACGTAACCGATGATAGCGTCGTTGACAATTGCACCACGGATAGAATAACTTATGTTAGTATAAGCTGCATTAGGAGTCTATATCGTCCTTCCCCTTAAATAGCAAACTGCGTTTTTTCTTTTCAGAAAAATGTCCAGAAGAGTTTTAAAACTCAAATAATTCAGTTTTAGCCAATGTTATCCTAAGAATTTAAAATATATTATATTTAATTTGAATTATTGAGATTTTGTACACTTCCATGTATTTTGTCACTAACGACCCGGGTTTCGCCTTTCGGCATCTTCAGGCATTCGAGCACACGAATGGACTCGAACTGACAGACAGTAAACAGTGTCTAACGTTTATATAGAAGATACAAATACGACAAATATCATTTACGAGGTAAGATATTATACGTCTGAGAGCCACACTGATACCTGAGTTAAAATTTCGAGAATCGCCTTAATCCTTATTTTGTAAACACCACATTTACAGAGTGGCGATTGTCGCTTTCCAACTTCTTATGGAATTACCAGTGATTTTACAATTATAATAGCATTGTGGGTTTCGACGGGATGCAATTCGACGAAAGGGTAAATATATACAATCATTCCACGTTTAGTGACATCTGTTAGGTGTTTCAACGTATAGGATATAATAGCGGAGAATTAGGAAGGTTCAGCTGCTCATTCAGAATTGGCAAGGAATTTAACTGGGCTCTATTGATTTCCAAAATTTCTTGATAAAATAATTTATGATCCCCCATGTTTTTATGCAACAGTTTAACCCCATCATCCGCATTAAACGTATGGTTCTCCATTAGCAAGTGATTTGCGAATGTCGAAGTTTCTTTTTTTAATCTAAAGGCAGCTAAATGTTCGATGTCTTAAATTATATTATATTTAAAAAAACGGCATAACCGTGCCCAGTCCATCTCTCTATATTCTTTCATAGAAAGCTTATTCTGTGTTGTGTCGAAATTGATGCAATAACTATTGCGCTTATCTTTTACAAACATTCAACGCCCTAATCAAACAGCAATATCGAAGGAACCTTGTTTTGAATTAATAAATATTGCAATAGCGGGCTTTCCTTTCAAGATTATTTCGTCCTCCCAAAAGCAAAAGGGCACGTGCGACATTTTGACGTTTCGTATTTATGAATGCAGTTTTGTTAGTAATTTTTCCTCTCTACATGACAAGCAAAATGATATTTGTGTTGTCTGGTATCAAAAGCGGTCAAATCCCTTTATATGGAAAATGAGATAAATAAAAAAAACATTTTATAAATTTTTGCAAGTTTTAAAAGAAGTTTTATTTATGTATTCTTCAACATTTTAAGTAAAGCGACCATTATTAACAGTAAAATGAATTAATATAAGTTTTGTTTGTATCATAAATGATTTAATTTTGGATTTGACTTTTTTTTTAACAAAATCATGAGAATTTTTAACATTTTATACAATTTTTTTACTCGCCCACTACAAGTTAAATTACTTTTGACTACTATGAACTAAGCCTAGGTCATATGTCACTGTTGGTGAATGTGGTTGGTCGATTCAGATTTGATATGAAAAAAATATCTAACTCGCATTTTTCTTGGAATAATGTTGAATTTAATTTAAGACATTGACTGTCATCACTGTGGTTGATGGAATTTCAGTATCAAATTTGAATTGTTGAGATTTCGTACATCTCCATGTATTTCGTTACTTCATCCGGGTTTCGCCTTTCGGCATCTTCAGGCATTCGTGTACACGAATGAACTCGAACTGACCGAACTCGAATGACGATATACATGGAAATGTACAAAATCTCAACAATTCAAATTTAATGTTGGATTTGTTCAAGTTTGTTATATTATTTCTGTTCTGATTGTATACCAAAGTTTCACCCTGCATACTCATTTGGAAAAATCTAAATATGAATTTCGACTAATAATCATAGCATACAACACATTTGCGAAATAAAACCTATGAAATCGTAATCGAAAAAAGGGAAAAAGCTTCTCTATTTGTAGACGAATCTTCAATTGTCGGCTCCGTGGTGCAGTGATCAACGAATCTCACTGGTTCGATTCCCAGTTCGGACAGTTTTATAAATTTATTTTTCATTCGATTCTGTTCAAAACCATGATTGGTGATATCTAAAAGTCCCTTCCATCTACCCGATTCTAAAAACGGGGCGTAGCGAGAGCGATTGGCTAACCACTAGTCCTATCTTTCTAGCCATACTCTCTTCGAAAAATAAAAAGAGTTTGAGCAACTGAGTAACAGCCAGACAAAAAATCTGTTATGATACTTCTTTTAGTAGGCCATACGTTCCACATTGGGAGCGGACATGGTTAAAACACATATATATCTTCAATTCATATGATATATGATAAAATATATAGATTTTTTAACGAAAATTTTACAAGTTGAATCTTTGAAACCTATATATACCAATTTAAGTATATTTAATTTTCAAGTAATAAACCTTAAAAAACGAAAGAAGAAATGGAACATTATGCGAAATTTTGACATAAATGTGACTGTTAAAATAAATCAAAAACGCATTTCAATCTTTGTCTAACAAGACACCTGTGATCCAATTCTCAAAACTGAATTTTAGCACAGGAGCCCTTTTGCCTTTGAGAAGTCGATTTTAGCTTAGGAGATTAGCAGGAATGACCTATTTGGCACAAGTATGAACGAGTGATTCGGATAACACATATTTACATATTAAATCTTAATACCTGTATATAGCTTTTCCCTTACTAAGTGCTATTTACGTAAAATATTTATTTGAAGAAACATTTTCGTTAAACTCAGGGTATAGTGAAAAATTAAAACTTACCATTGTAATGTTAGTATATATTTATGTATTTGTTGTGTTTCACCCACCACATGACGTATTCTGTTTATTTCAAGACCTGTCTTGCGCTTTTGGGTAAAATGACAGCCCACAATTGCTGAGGTATTAAATTGTGCTTCACTTGCCACATGCCATATTCTGGTTATTTCAAGACCTGTCTGGCCCTTTTGGGTTAAATGACAGCCCACAATTGCTGAGGTATTAAATTGTGCTTCACCTGCCACATGCCATATTCTGGTTATTTCAAGACCTGTCTGGCCCTTTTGGGTTAAATGACAGCCCACAGTTGCTGAGGTATTAAATTGTGCTTCAATTGCCACATGCCATATTCTGGTTATTTCAAGACCTGTCTGGCCCTTTTGGGTAAAATGACAGCCCACAATTGCTGAGGTATTAAATTGTGCTTCACTTGCCACATGCCATATTCTGGTTATTTCAAGACCTGTCTGGCCCTTTTGGGTTAAATGACAGCCCACAGTTGCTGAGGTATTAGATTGTGCTTCACGTGCCACATGCCATATTCTGGTTATTTCAAGACCTGTCTGGCCCTTTTGGGTTAAATGACAGCCCACAATAGCTGAGGTATTAAATTGTGCTTCACCTGCCACATGCCATATTCTGGTTATTTCAAGACCTGTCTGGCCCTTTTGGGTTAAATGACAGCCCACAGTTGCTGAGGTATTAGATTGTGCTTCACGTGCCACATGTTATATTCTGGTTATTTCAAGACCTGTCAGGCGCTTTTGTGTAAAATGACACCACCCAGTTGCTTAGGTATTGGATTGTGTTTCACATTCAACGTGCCGTATTCTGGTTATTTCAAGACCTGTTTGGCGCTGTTGGGTAAAATGACACCCCACAGTTGCTTATGTATTGGATTGTATTTCATATTTAACATGCCGTATTGTGGTTGTTCCAATACCTGTCTGGCGCTTTTGGGTAAAATTACAGTAAACATTTGATATTGAAAAAATACAACATAATAAATATCAGGCGCGTGCAGTGAATTTCTCTCTTTCTCGCTCAATCACATGTAAAGCTAAGGTTACAAGCGAGATATAAGAGCATGTTGCCGTTTGCTCTTCGTATTTGCTAGTGAGGTTGTGTGATATATATGCACCTATCGCACACCGAAGATATATATATATATACTACGAATACAACGTCGCATAGTATCGACCACTCCTACGGGACAAGGCTTCCCAATTAGTGGAGAATTCCCCCTAGGGGTGAATTTTCGAGTTTCGAGGGGGGAATCGTTGCCGTTTATTAAAGATCTCCAATATTACATTCATATATTCATATTGGAAAGCACCTTCTGAATTGGAGTAAGATTATCTTGGGAAGGGGGGAAGTATATTTTGAAAATTCCCTCTAGGGGTGAAGTTTTGAGTTCCAGTAGAAAATTGCTACTGTTTATTAAAGATTTTCAATATTACATATTGTCGTTGTTCTGGAAGAAAACACTAAAAAATGACAGATTGAGTTAGTCATAGCAAAATGTTTTCAAACTCTATCGTACGGGAGAAGACACCTGTTTTTATAAATTATGCTTTTAATAGGATAAAATAACAAGTATTTAGCTGTACAAAATTTTTATCAGGTAGTTGATAGCTATTTCTGTACTAGTTCTATGTACAATGGAGAGTATAATAGAGTTCTACCGAGTAAATGCCAATTCAATCAATTATGCTTATAGATTTTCTATGGATTCGGCGGTAACTTTGTGGAAGTTCATTTTTAATATTAAATTAAATTAAAAACCAAGTGGAATAAGTTATCATATTACCATGTTATCATTTTTTTATTTATTTTTTTATTAATTATGCATCTACTTAAAAACAGTTGTGTACAAATAAACTAAATTAAATAGATATTCTAAAGATTTAACAAACTTCAAAGTCCGATTACTCAAAACTAGTATCTTCTTCCAGAACGACGAAGATATATCCTTTAAGACATCGACTGAGGGTGCTTGATGGAATTTCAATATCAAATTTGAATTATTGAGATTTTGTACACTTCCATGTACTTTGTCACTAACGACCAGAGTTTCGCATTTCGGCATCTTCAGGCATTCGAGCGCACGAATAGACTCGAACTGACAATTAGTTCCGAGTCCATTCGTGCGCTCGAATGCCTGAAGATGCCGAAAGGCGAAACCCGGGTCGTTAGTGACAAAATACATGGAAGTGTACAAGATCTCAATAATACATATTTAAAGATATATCCATATTTGGAAAGCATCTTCTTTTTGTTCTAGCGTAAGATGATCTTGGAAAGGGGGCAATCATATTTTGAACATCTGTGAAAGAGGGAATGGAGCGAAAAGTTTGGGAACCTCCGCCCTAGTTTCTAGTTACGTACTATGATAATATCATCGCCATTCAATCGTAAATGACCAACATCTAAATAGGCAATAAGATAACAAACCGAAGTAAAGTCATTTACTGATAAAAAATTAGTAATTTTTCAAATTAGCGTAGTGCGAGTATAGTATCTAGTGTTCAAATATACAAGCCTTCGACTCAGTCAATTTCGTAACTTTTATTTACAGAAATAACTGGGAAACCAGTATCCATAAACTGCGGTCTTGACCGTCATAAGCGAACTCTTATACGTAACATATTGTGGCACTTCGTTCGATTCCAACTAACCGGTTCTGTAAGAATCCCATCGCCTACCTGTTAACTTCATATAATATCCATTGTATTCATATTACTATCGTATGATCCCAACACAAGAGTACTATAATCTGCTTTTTTTTCACAAAATCACTTTTTAATACAGTTTTATTCGCATTCAAAATACGGTTCTATCTGCTTTTAAAAAAACCTTACAACTGTCGGTAAATCCATCAAAATTCAAATTAGAAAAATGTTCTATCTGACAAAAACATTTTACAGTGCATCAAGTTTCCATCTGCACACATAATTAAAAATACCTCCCTTAGAAAGCCATACGCTCCACATTGGTAGTTTTTCTGCGTGAGCCGTTTGTTTGTCTGTTGTTGAACCTCCGGGGTGCAGCGGGACTATTAGTTAACCACCTTTTTTTTTTCCATGTCCGCTCCCAATGTGGAGCATATGGTCTCGTAATGGAGGTATCTTGACAGAATTTTTTCTACGAGAACTGCTTGTCACTCAGTTGCTCAACCTCTCTTTTCTTTTTCGAAGAGAGTAGGGATAGAATGATAGGGCTAGGACAGGACTAGTGGTTAGCTAGTCGCTCTCGTTACGCCCCGTGAGGATGGGATTGGTGCGACGGAGGACTCAGACTACGAACAGAAATCCATAAATTGATTGAAAGATCAATCTATAAAAACCGCCCGCACCGGGAATTGAACCCGAGACATCCGTAACTGTAGCCAGCGACGAAAACAACTGCGCCACGGATAGAAAAATGTTCTATCTGACAAAAACATTTTACAGTGCATCAAAGTTCCATCTGCACACATAATTAAAAATACCTCCCTTAGAAAGCCATATGCTCCACATTGGTAGTTTTTCTGCGTGAGCCGTTTGTTTGTCTGTTGTTGAACCTCCGGGGTGCAGCGGGACTATTAGTTAACCACTAGTCCTACTGTTATCCTGTTCTTCTATCCCTACTCTCTCTTTGAAAAATAGGGGTTGGTCAAATGAGTAACAAGCAGTTCTATAAAAATTTTCATTAGCATGCCATACGTTCCACATTGGGAACGGACATGGTAGAAAATATAATATAAATATTTATTAGGTCTTAATTGTCAATTCTTGGTTGAGAAGCATTATATTTGTTTTGTACTACTTTCACATTGTTATAATGATCAGGTTTCGCTCATCGCGATCTCGTGCTGAACCGTTCCTTAATATTACACAAATTTGGAAGTAGTATAAAACAAATTGTGTTTTGAAAAAAAATGTTTTTTGTTAAATTTAATCATTATCAAACTAGGATCATTTAAAGTTGAAAGAATAAAGTGTCGAATGAGAGCTTTGAACACGTGCCTAATATTAAAAAACACCGTCCAAACATACCGAGTCTGTCATACAAATAAATGCAATATCTTTGTTTCAGGGAACTCTTGTGCATCGATAGAAATGATTATATTATTCTCTGAAGATTATGTACTTTTCCAACGCCAATAATGATTTTTATCTGACTTTCAAAAAGTTTCTTCGATATCTTCCACGATTTTAACCGTTGAACTTATGAATTCTATAGCTAATGATTGACAAATAATTGCTAAAAATATTGATCATATATTTCCAAATAAGAAATTCAAACTCATCCAATAACGTCATACCTAACAAATTTAAATTCGTTCTATTATTTTTACTGAAGTAAAAGTTTGACAGTTCGCCTGGCGGACAAAGTTTGAACTACACAATTATGACGTCATCCTTTGTGTAGCAAATCTATTGTTCTTAATAATCATTCTTCCGCATTTCCTTAATGTATTTTGTTGTTAGTGTTATAACATAACCAATAGGAAGATTATATTACTTTGTCTGTGGTCTATTATACCACATTCTTCTATTATCTACACTCTGGTTAATCAGCTCACTCGCTTATATGAATATTTTATAATATGACTTTTACATACTTTTATTGATGGTCGTTAAGCATTTTTAAGTTGTCAAATATTTCAACTGCAACATATTAATCTAATAGTTTACTAAATAAAGAACGTACGACAGAGTTTTTTGACATTAATAATGAGCTTGAAACTGTCTTAAAATATTGCTGACAAATCAAAATATTAAATTTGCTTTATATAATTTACACAAGCCGCCCATTGTAAAATTCGCTTTTTTAAAATATATTTATTTTTAACACAATATAGTAGTTAGGGCTTTCAATCCCGGGATGCCGGGATAATTACACCTGTTAAATCATACATTTAAAATTTAATTTGTGTCTATTATTACTTCGATTGGAAATTATGTACAATTTTTTTTTATTGATTAGAAATCAGGCAGCTATTTGCAAAAAAAAGACAATTTTTTTAATGAACATGATTTAAACCGTTTTGTATTTGTATTTTATTTTTTGCATTTTTATGGTAGGTTTTACCAGATTGTATCCAAAAAGAAGCCATGTCCTTCAATTCCAATTTAAAATATTGCCCTACATTCATCTAAGAAGCGGTGCTTCTTTTTTCTCTATTTCAAATTGGTTAAAAACGGCTGTTACGAAATATGAGAAGGAGGGAGTCCACAATACACTTATAAGTATTATGCATCAACTTGTATATGGAAAAATTGAGGTACATTTTCTAGTTAATCAGGAAGTTTTAATTTGATAAATGAATAATTAAGCGGGATCCCGGATCCCGGGAATGGAAGTTCTAATAGTAGCTAAAAATCTAAATTATCGTCTTCAAACATGTACAATTGCGAATACAACTGTTTGTAAAATACAAATCTGTTTCCATTTTGAATGAATATTACAACAGTCCATACAAATCTGAAATATCCCAAGCGACTGAGCACGTCACAATGCCATGTTTTATCTATATATACAAAAAATAATGTTTGTTTGTTCGTGGTTTGTTTGTCCTCTATGCGTTCCTTTAACATTCATTCGATTTCGATAAAACTTTGGTAAGTTGTACGCACACCCATGAAGGTATCTGAAAAAAAATCTACAAGAGTGAATCAAATACTTACGAAAAGTGACATCTCGGGAAAACAAAAAATACTGTATATCCAAAAGCACTTCAATAAACAAAATTAAAACACTAACCCTTTCATTCTTTGAGTGACATTGCAACGCATGCCTGCTTTTCACTAGTTAGTTTATAAAATAAGGATAGTTTACGACTAAGATAGCAATGCCGTGTTCATCGGGCCAAAAGCGTGTATATACAGAGTAATGACGAGTAGTGTTGAGAACATACAACTATATATTATTTTCTCTTTTGTTTGACATTCATTTGTCGTGATTGATATAAATGATATATCAAAACAACACACAAAAAGCAGATAGCCAGCTGCCCTCATTTGTTACGCTATCGGTAATCCATTTGCATAACTTTACGAACAAGGTTAAACAATCAACTTGCATAATTTATAAATTTATTTTATTGACATTGCGAACAAGCTATGCTGTATGTATAAGGCAATTCTACTATTTTTATTTTCAATAATTTTCCAACGCTGAAAAAACCTCATTTTTCCTGTCTGCTTTAAGTCAGCGGTTGCCAACCATTGGTACGTGAGAAAATGTTGGTGGTCCGCAGAGTTATTAATTTACAATTTATTGAATTTAACTTCTTACAGAATAAAATACTTTTGCAGTCTACTTAGTTAGCTCATGATACTTAATGAGATGTAGAAAAGCGGTCGGAAACCCAAATGCATGGGCGTACCATAAAACAGGTAATTCAAAGTACTGGACACTCAGCGTGCCATTGAATGAAAACTAGTAAATATATTCTAAGACAATTTTACTTGACTATAATAATTTACGCTACATAAAACACTATGACTGTAATTATATACTCACACATTTGCAAAAAATCATTGACATACTAGGTAAAATTTAAAAAAAATAGATTTTTCAAAGTACCAAATATTTTAATAAATGGTTATTTTTGAGTCGTGCTACCAAAAATTCTTTCGCGTGCCATCTAGTAGCACGCGTGGCATAGGTTAATATCATTTGGCTCAATTCGCTTCTCATTTGCTGGTTTTTTATCTTTGTATTTTTTGAATAAAATAGTATTAGTGAGCTACAGAATTCATGAGTACTAAAAAGGTTTGCGACCGCTGGTTTAAGTGATAAAATATTTAATATTGAATTGCGTTATTTTAACCAACATGGCTAATAAACAAAACCTATAAACCAGAGAGGGCGCCAGCGACACTGCAACGATAGGAAAGCTTCTGTCAAATTCACTTACAATAGAAATAGACAGGCGCCCTCTGCGTTTCGCAAAGCTTTGAATGCGACGTCAATACTAGAAGGAGTTTCAATTTTCAGCTGTAAACTTGTGCAAGTAGTCGTACGACGTTCACAAGTTTGGAAAGCCAAAGGGTAGTAAGTTGCAATTCGAAATATAACACGAGATCAAAATGAAACATTAATGCAAAAATGTTGGTCCTACAGTAGGGCTGCCATACGTCCCAGTTTGTTCCAGTTTTATAGCGACTAAGACGATAACTAAAGCAAAACATATTCACTTGAGAAAAAAAGGATAACTGCGAATTACAGATGCGAGACGTAAAGAGCAAAGCAGATGCTCGTGCTGCGCTCCCGTCACATCTCTCGTGTCATTTAAGTATTTGTTTGTTTTAGTTGTCGTCTTCTCGCCGATTGATAAAGTTAAGTATTTCGACTTCACACCATTGTCACAGTTATCATCTATCAATTTATACATTACTTCAAGGGTGGTCAAACCGTGGCCCACCGTGTATGCTTGCACCTACTAATTCTTTTGAATTAGGCGCCATAATTGAATCCAGCTTAATATTTTATCTTAACATCTGAGTGCTCTCAGTTCAATTCTTACAGCCTTCTTACCGACCAGTTCGTCCCATTTTTTGACAGTTTACAATTGTAGGATGTAAACAGTGTGTGTGTGTGTGTGTGTGTGTATGAGAAAGAGTGAGACGCGGTTATAATAACAACTGGCTATTTGATTTGGGATTTTTGGTTGATGTTAATAACCATCTCAACGATCTAAATTTAAAACTACAAGGCTAGAATAAATTATTTCCTAGGTTAATAAATAGCATAAGTTATTTAAAAATGAAATTAAAACTGTTAAATAAACTTCAATGCAAAAATAAACTTCCACAAAGTTACCGCCGAATCCATAGTAAATATAAAACTGTTCATTTCTCAGTTAGAAAGTGAGGATTTGTACCAATTCCAGACATGAAAGAGCAGAGTAAATGTGCGGCGGATAATAAAAATTAACCAAATATATTGAAAAAATCAAGATATTGCAAGGGTCATTTGAAAGTCGTTTTCATGATTTTGCCAAAGAAAAAAACTGTATGCTCGCATTTATAAACCCAATTTAATTATATTTTAAAAAATAAAACACAATTCATTTGTACTACTTCCACATGTTTATAATGATCAGGACCATTTCACGAGCAATATCTATTGATAAATATACAAACACAACAGGTCTATTCATATAAAATTGAGTGTTAAAAATTAAGGTATATAAAACAATTGGTTCATGACCTAAGACAAGAAATTACTGATTATCAAACAAATTATACATAAACCTAATAAAATAGTCTTCAATTAAAATGTTAAGGACCTCTTACAAATCTATAAACACTAATCTGAAATCACAAATTACATTAACAGTCCATTAACTGAGCAAACATTTTTAATGACATTACTGATGCATAAATCGAATAGTCGATTGGAAAAATTTTAAGAAAAAAATAGTGAACCATTTAAAAACAATTAAATATGTAATTTTATCAACAATAAACAGCCATTGTAAGTAGAGAACGCAGAGCAGCTAGGAGCCAATTTAATTAATGAACAAAACGTAATGCAAATGCCTAGTAACATATAAATGAGCTGATTGATTTTAAAAAATGGAGTTCTGCTAAATAATAATTCAATCCGGAGCATTTATGTTATTTTATATAACAATACTTAAACACTTAGTTAAAGCTTAAGCCTAAACTTTCCAGGAAACGCCTTTTCGCCAGAATATAACTTGAAACCTTTTTGCTTTCCAACACCTTTATCATAATACAACAATACACTTGCAGAGCAAACTACTACAGACAACTATGCTTCAAATTCTAGACAATGGAGTTCGTTAATAGATCCACCGCGGTTACGGAATTTCACGAACCGTCTAATAGTGACATTTCGCGCATCTGGAATTAGGTGAAGCAACTTGACTGTCAAAAAACAGTGGTGTTTGTCTATGGTTGAAGAACAGATTGGCGATTGAAATTTCAAAAGACTTCGAATTTTTGGCCACAGAGTATATCATGTTTTTTAAAAACTCAGATCTAATAGTGTTGCTATTCTTTTTTTGAAATATGGAGCCTTTGGTCTCATAGTGAAGTTATCTGAACACAAGATTTTCTACGAGATCTTCTTATTACTCAAATGCCCAACCTCTGTTTTTAGAAGAGATTAAGGTTAGGATAGGGCTATACTCAAGTCAGAACCAAGTGCCACCTATTCAACACATGCATTCTGACGGTCCTCATAGCTCGTCACTACAGCACAGGGTAACCGTATACTGTGCTTCGAAAACAGATGCTTGCGGCGAATACTAGGGGTACGGTGGTTTGACTGTGTCAGAAACTCGGAGGTAAGAGATGCGGATGGATTAGCCCCTTAATACGTTGGACCTGGCGCGATCATGTGCTGCGGATGCCCCAGGGCAGCCTGAATCCTGCGTGTCTCCGAATTCCGTCACCCTGGAAGGCCGCTGATGACAGAATGTACTCGGCGGAGTTACAAAACGCAGGGATAACCTGGGAGGAAGCAAGAAGACTGGTGGGGGACAGAGAATCTTGTAGGAACCCTGTGATGGCCATATAGTTTTTAGAATTGGATCTACGAACAGAAATCCATAAATCGGTTAAACAAACAATTTTTGAAACTGTCCGAAATGGAATACGAACGCGAGACATCCGTAACCGTATTCGACGACGTTGACTACTGCACCACGGATCCGACTAAACGTGCTTCTTATACACTTAATTAGTTATGAACGAATTATATCGAATTCGAAGATTTTGAAGAATGTATGAAAAATATTAACTACTTATTATGCATTTGAATGACATAATAATTCCTCAATTACCCTATTTGGACGTACAATATTTTTATAGCATAAAGATAATGTGATGCAGGCGAAGTTTTGTTTATGTTAACTCAATTTCGACCAAAACTGGACATACGATATTGCACCAAATGTGCTTTATTTTTTGTAAATATAATGCCTTTCAATTTTATTTTTTTTAAATAAAACACAATTCATTTGTCTTCCACATATTTACAATGATCAGGACCGGTTTCGCTCATCACGAGCATTATCAACTGATGAGCGATGATCGAAACCGGATTGACAATTACAAATGAATTGTGTTTTATTTTTTAAAATATAATGTCTTTCCACCAAGAATAGACAGTTAGCACCTTAAAAGTGAATAATGCCTTTCGACTAAAAATAGATAGGCATCTGTCACATTCAAACTGATTTTCAATATCAGACAGAAGGGAATAATAAAGGAAGATTCCAAATATTGATAATTCCATAATACCACAATACCACAGCCAATAATATTTTTTTAGTTCATTGTCACTGGATTCAACTCAATGCCATGTAAAATTGTCGCATATATGAATAGCTGTAATACGCTTCAGGCAAAAGCCTTTTGATAGGTTCCCTTTATGCGCGCCAGCACGCCACTGTTCAGGATTAATTGGACCGAGATGAATGTAGCAACAAATGACATTTATTCAGTTTGCATGCATTGAGGCAATGTATGAATTTTGGTTCGTTTGTGGCATTGTTTTTAAAGCCATTATCTTGGTCTTATGATTCTGTTAATACGATTTCGTATGTTATGATATTCATTATTCAATTCACGAATATGTATGTACCTTCATCCAAATGTAGGTTTTGTTTTGTTTTTTTTAAAACATTTTTTTAAATAATCAATAATACTGATGAGCATAATCGACGGTGTTTTGGCCAATCGATGTAATCCTCAAAATTGAAATTGTTCAGGTAAAAACTGTTTTTATCGAAAACATTACGTCGTGAGTTGCGTTATGAATCTTTGAAATTCACTCCTGTAAATTATCAGTTTGCAGATACGGGATTATACGTAGGGAGTGTTTTATATAATAGTGGTTTACATCAAGTGGGGGGGTTAGAATTTTGAAACCTAAAACCAATATAAAATGATGTTTCGCTCCTAAAAAGTATTCAATTTATTTTTCTAATTTACATCATTTGGCCGAGACCTGCTCTGTCGTCTTTAAAATTAGATCCAATCATTAACCCATTTGAGTATTTTTTGAGGGTTATATCAATTGGCCAAAACACCGGCGATATCATACCGCATTATTTTGATCGTTAGATGAATTAAGTTTAAAAATGAGTTCTGGCGATGGCGTGAAGCCGAAATAGCTATAAACAAATTGACAGAATTCTTGTATAACTAAATACTCTGTTATTTATTTAACCACATCTACTCTATACTTGGAGGATATAGTCACCAAACGGTGCCTCTAAGACAATATGTCTCCTACCAATATTCTTCCTTCCTGCCAGCGTCCCGTAGCTGCGCCGAATACATCCTATGGATGGTCATCAGCGGCCTTCCAGAGCGACGGATCTATCTGGTTTGTAGTCGAGACACGCAGGATTTAGGTTCCCCTAGGGCATCTGCAGCACCTGTCAAAGCCAGGTCCATCTTCGGTTTTTTTTTATTATGTAGTTCAACCAAGAAAATACAAATTCAATCAATTGAACGGATGTATTATATTAAATTTTAAATGTGTCAATTGCCATGTATTTTGTCACCTTTCGGCGTCTTTAGGCATTCGAGCACACGAATGAACTAGAACTGACGTCAGTCGAAGATGCCGAAAGGCGAAACCCTGGTCGTTAGTGACGAAATACTTGGAAATGTACAAAATTTAGATTCAAGTTTGATATTGAAATTCCATCAAGCACCTTCAGTTAAATTATATGGATTTATTATAATTTAAAAACTCGATAGTGAGGGCCTAAAACGAATTGACAATTTTTTTTAAAATTAAACACAATTCATTTGTACTACTTCCACATATTTATAATGATCAGGACCGGTTTCGCTCATCACGAGCATTATCAACTGATGATAATGCTCGTGATGAGCGAAACCGGTTTTGATCATTATAAATTTGTGGAAGTAGTACAAATGAATTGTGTTTTATTTTTTAAAATATAATGTCTTGCCACCAAGAATTGACAGTTAACAACTTAAAAGTGAATTGACAATAGCAAATTAGACGCTATTGTATATTATTAAAGTTGCTCTATTAGAAGCAACTGCGTAAACAAATATTTCAATCTTTCAATCAATTATCACACTTTCCTTGCACAATATCCTTCTGTACATTTATTTGTGTCGGAGTCTTCGAAATAGTGTTTTAAAGACGTCACCAATTCAATAAATTGAATGTGCAGTAAGCAGAAACAACTCTTCTTTTGTCTATGGTTTTGTTTTTGTGGCACACATAATAATAATCTCTTGTCAAATGAGAGCCAGTTGCTCGCGAACTTTGCGGTCTGTAGGTCAACCGACGCTCGATGTAGTCGCTACCTCTTACCTCGCATTTGCTCTTTCTGTACGGCTCGCGCGAGGATAGAACGATCTAATAACTACTCGATGAAAGTATGATCATATTGTGGAATAAAATAAACTGAATTTAACAACTCTTTCACCTGTAAAACTCCCTTTTCAAGCTGTATTGTGCGTAAGATGAATTTTGTTACGCTACGACATTCGAAAAAGTTTTCGGTATATGTACTTACTTATCATAGTTATGAAATAATTGAGTTTTGAATTGAATAGATCTTTATCCCAGACTCTTTTTTTTGACGTCTCTACTCTCTTCACAGGGGTCATTGTAGTTATAAGTCTTAATAATTCACGATACGAAATACGACACAAAAATTAACAATTAGTCTGTACATATGTGAGTCATTAGCGGACACATGAGCTGGCATTATAACAATAAGCCGACTCTTGCAGACTTACAGTTTCGATCATTTTATACGATAGTGGTTGAAGAGGGTTGCACGTGGTTATAACCGGGATGACCAAAATTATTGATCAGGATGAAATTTGTGACGTGACAGCAATAGCGGTTAAATGAAGTTGTGCATACTTTTGAGATGGATAACTAATGTTCGATACAAACTCACAATCTAGGAATTTGTTTGTCAGTTGATAATGCTCGTGATGAGCGAAACCGGTCATGTGAAATAAGTACAAAGAAAATGTGTTTTATTTTTAAAGTATAGTGCCTTTCCACCTATAATTTACACTTGACACCTTTAAAATGAATCTAGGTAATATGTGTTACGGGACCATAATATATTGCCGATAAATAAAGGAAAACCATATATCGGAGGACGATGAATGTACAATATTTTTTGTTTCCGTCTGGTGCGTACACGAATAATTCAGAAGGTTTTCCGAGATGCCGCTATTTGTACTATTTGATTATTTTCTTTAGATTTTGTTTCAGAAACCTTCAGATGTGCGCACAACATCTTTCAAAGTTTCATCGAAATCGGATGAATGGTGAAGGAACGCATACGGGACAAACAAACATTCATTTTTATAGATAAGAAAGATTTTATATATATTCACATTTATTTCGTATAGTATATAGTTGAAAATACAAATATATATAGGAAACAATGTTATGAACAATTTATTCATTCGAATAAATGGTAGGTGATTAAAATATCATTCTCTCCTCGGTAGAGTGTGCGCCGAAGAAGTAGAACAAATACATCCGCCACCATTCTAAGTCTCGACTCGTAAGTTGTGAGTTGTAACGGTCCTTCGCCTCTCTCCTCTCACCATCCGATGTCGATACTCCGAGCCTCTTCACTGAGACTACTTCAATTCTCCCGCTGGCTGTTAACCTTTTTGATGCAGGAACCCACAAATAATAAACAATAAAAGTGGATTCGCTAAAAACTAACTTAGATTGAATTGACATTTACAAATATTCAAATAGAAACGTTTTTCTATGGATTCAGCGGTAACTTTGTGGAAGTTCATTTTTAATATAAAACTAAATTAAAAATTGATAACTTACTTATTCCACTTGGTTTATCACTAACGTGACGCGTTTTGCCTCTTTAAGAAGCAACTTCAGACTAACCGTATCGCAAGGTTATTTATTTCTAAGGTAAACGATGATTTTAATTCTTATAGGGGTGGGGGTGGGTTTTATTACATTCTACTGGACGTGTGGAGGGGGGTAAGATATAAACATTGTTAGACTATAAACAAATCAATTACTGGCACCTGGATGTGAAAAACCCAAGCGAAATAAATTTAATAATGGCGAGCCGCCTGTTCTGTTTAAAATGTTACGAAACGTTTTTGTTAAGAAACGTTTTTGGTTGAAGTCCACAGCTGTTTTGGCATCACGCCATCGTTGAACCATCGATGTCGTGTTAGCGGGTGAAGCCGACTGTAGACAGTCTATATTACATAATTCTTGTAGAACGTATTAATGAATTTCTACAAAGCAGTAATGACAGTTCATTTAATAATAACAGCCACATAGGTGGTTTCTCAGTATACGTATCCACAGGATACTTAATATCACTTAAATTAAGTGGCTGAGCAAGTCACATTTTCATTTTTTTCCTGTATTGCCTTTTCTTAAAATAGTGCATGATTCAAAAATCACTCCCATGCAGCTCTTCATCGGGCCAATAACATGAAATACCTAGTGAATTCGTTTACATTCTTGATCGTTGTTGCGCTATGGAAAGCGGCCGTGAAACAGCGGCTGCATACACATAACGGGGGAGGTATGGCAACCAATATTTAACAATAATAGTCAAAAAATGTCATTTTAGTGATTTTAACACTTGTTAATTCTAGGTGGAAACATATTTTATCATGGCTCCCTTATGGCGGTATCTAATCAGAAGGTTTTCTACGAAAACTGCTTGTTACTCAGTTGGCTAACGTGTGTTTTTCGAAGTTAGTAGGGATAGAACGACAGGGTTAGGACAAGACTATTATTAAGCTAATCGGTTTTGCTACGTCCTGTTTTTAGGATTGGATGGGTGAAAGGGAATTTTAGACATCACAAACTATCATACCTTCGGACAGAAATCCATAAATTATTTGAAAAATCGATTTATGTGACCGTACTGGGAGTGTAACCCGTGAAATACGTCACCGTAGCCAGCAACGTGACCACTGCACCACGGCAAATCAACATTTTAAAATTCATTAAAAATTGGCTATTATTACTTGAGAAGACCCCGGATCGAAGAGAGGCGAGCGGTTGGTTATCCGGAGTCCTGGAAGGGCTGATCTCAGACAAACACCATTTCAAATCCGGTTCAAAACTTATTTATTTTCCATTCAAGATGCAGTGGTTTAACATTACAGAAATATATAAATCTTAACACATAAAATTGATTCTACATTTACATTTACTTAGCAACTGAATTTACTTTAAGTTATAATACAAATGACACAACGAATTTAAATTAAATCTAATGCAAATCAAAAAAAACAAAACAAACACTTCACATCGTCACGTCACCTCCGCCACGAGAGCGCAGCTCGTCCCGGTCGGCAGATCGTAATCGACTGTCTACAAAAATTCAAAAAAAACTCCCTGCAAAGTTGGAGCTACCCTTTTCCGTAAAATGGACTCGTCCAGCGGACTTAACCGGGGGCTATTTGAACGCCTGGCAACAAGAAAGAGCCTATTCTACGAAATATTGTTGTTTGCCGCAGGCCGATTTCAGTTCAGGAAACTAATGACACTTATACTTAACAAAAACCAGGGTGTGTCATACTGTATGATAAATGAAATAAATCAATCATTTTTTGTAATAATTCCAGAATTTTATGCAATAATGAAGACTGGTTTCGGTCACTTAATAAAATTGTGAAATTAATACAAAAAAGTTTATTTATTTTTTATAAAAATGTAATGCCTCTCTCTCTCTCTACCAATATTTGAAAATAAACGCATTTCCAGACGTTATGACAAATTGTCGCTACTCGAAGTTTGAGAACTCTCGAAATCCTGACTTGAAGATTCCGCTTGCAGTGACATATTAACGTTAGTCGGATTGTGCGAATGCACAACATTTTATAATATTATACGAACTTGCTTATTTGATCAATCGAAAAGCCGCGTGGACCCACCGTTAACTTGTCGTGATTAGACTAAGCTGTTACGATACCATTTGTCGGGATCGATTTCTGCTTTGACATAACAAGGATGGTATTAGCGCAACAGCCAGCAAAGGACTAGGTGTTTAGGTAGATTTAGTTATTGACTGTAGTTTTGCATCGCCTTACGATTAAAAAAATAGTATATTTACATATTGGTTTTAACTCTCGATTCTTATGTTAATTTATATAATAATTTGACGGTGTTTTGTTTCGACGTCCAATTGATTTAACCCTCAAAATTGAAATTGTTCCGTAGAGAATAAAAACTGTTTTTATGGAAAACATTATATTGTGAGTTGCGTTATGAATCTTTGAAATGCACCCAGTAAATTCTCATGTTTGCAGATACGGGTTATACGTAGGGATTGTCAATATAATAGTGGCTTACATGAAGTAAAAGGGTCAGAATTTCTAAACCTAAAACCAACGTAAAACGATGTTTCCCTTCCTAAAAGTGGTTAATTTATTTTTCTGATTTACATCATTTGACCGAGACCTGCTCTGTCATATTTAAAATGAGGTCCAATCATTAACTTATTTTCGTATTTTTTAAGGTTACATCAATTGACCAAAACACCGTCGATATGTAGTATTCGATTTTTAATGTGGTTTTCTTTTCTTTCCAGGTATGTCGACCAACAAATAACTATATTCGAACGGGACCATTAAATAGCTAAGTATTAAATATTCATAGTTAAATAAAATAGTTACCCTAAAAGTGAGTCTATTTTCATTATATATATATATAAATCGAAAAGCGATGAGTTTACTCTTTAAATATATATAAGTATTGTACATAGGTATATGTATGTATTTTTACCTACGTCCATTCATTTATCTCTCTTAGATAAATTGGATTCCAAAAGTCTTCCGTCTTTTAACTAGAACAGTCGTCTGGTTCAGAAGTTACAAACCTTTTTCATTCATATAATAAAATATTGATCAAATCAGAAGTTGCTTAAAATTCTTTCGACACCAACTTAATTTTCACCTATTCATAATTGTATTACGACGTACAAAGAAAGCTCAAAAATTTCGACAAGTGAAGTGAACTGACTCAGTTCGAGTCCATTCGTGTGCTCGAATGCCTGAAGATGCCGAAAGGCGAAACCCAAGTCGTTAGTGACAAAATACATGGAAGTGTACAAAATCTCAATAATCCAAATTTGATATTGAAATTCCATCAAGCACCCTCAGTCGATGTCTTAAATTACATTTTAGGCTGTTGACTCACAGATGTATTTTTTACCAGCGATGGTTGCGTTTATAACTTATTATTCAACACAGTCCTGGATAAAATAACTAAACCATTATTATTATTCATTGACTATAGACACTAAAATTTATCAGTTATAATATATGCCGAGTCCGTGGTGCAGTGGTCAACGTCGTTGGCTTCGCTTACGGAACTCACGGATTCGAATCCCAATACGGACAGTTCCTTAAATTGATTTATGGATTTCTGTTCGAAGGCATAGATAGATATCTAAAATTTCCTCCTACCCATCCGATCGTAAAAGTGGGACGTAGCGAGAACGATTAGTTAACCACTAGTCGTCTTCTAGCCCTATCCCTACGCATTTCTATAAAAGAGAGGTTAAGCAACTGGGTATCAATCAGTTTTCGTAGAAGACTTCTGTTGAGATACCTCCATTCGAAGTCCATTTACTTCACATTGAGATTGGACATGGTCCAAAAAAATGTCAATGCGCTAAATATTTTTAAATTTTTGATGAATGTCTAAAATTACCTTTTGCCCATCCGATCCTAAAAGCGATGCATAGCGAGAGCGATTAGCTAACCACTAGTCCTATTCAAGCCATATCCCTCTATCTCTACACACTTCTATAATAGTGAGGTTGAATGTTTGGCTGACAAGCAGTTTTCGTAGAAAGACTTCTGTTGAGATACCTCCATTAGAAGTCCATTTGCTCCACATTGAGAACAGACATGGTGCAAAAAAAGTGCCTATGCGCTAAATATTTTAAAATCACATTAGATAGGGAAGTCACACGAGATCAACTCATGGAGAAAAGATGTGGGGAAAGTATAAATACGAATGACAACACAGACGAGCTGCCAACACTGGAGGCAGCAGAGAACTCGCCGTAACGCGTCATACCTTACACCGAGATGGGCGACATGACAGGCGGCAATAATTTCTCACTGGCCGTCGGCCGCAGTAGGTCGGCTTCAGATCTATTAAAAGTTAAATAAATGTTTCCAAAAAAGATACCACATACACCCATCTCCAAGATCTCAACTTTAATTTGAAAAAAAAATATGTACTTTTGTCAGAACTTGAACCCGGACCCGTTTGACCTCTAGCGCACAGTTCTTACCACCACACCACAGAGGCCGATAAAGTCTAGTTCTAATAACAACACACTAAATCAGTTACTGCCAAAAAGTTTGTCAGTAACTGCCTTATCTGCGCTGAGTACCCAAAATGTTGACACACGTTCGACTTTGCGCAACGCTGCATCGCCCCCACTGACCGAGTCTGCATTTTATTTGCTTGCCGAGAAGAAGGGCTGTCTGCCCCAGACGGTGGGGCAGGCAGTCAGACGGTGGTAGTCAAACAGCTGGACTGCAAATCCTGCGTTACCCGATCATGGCCGCAGTGGATCCAATATCGTCAGTCAACTTTTCAATCACTTACGAAATGAACTCGAAGAGAACGTTTCTAAAATTATGTCGAATATCCGTTATTTGTTTTGAATATATATATATCGTAGAATTGTCTTAATAGCTCAGATAGAAAGTACAGAGACGTTTCGCTTGGTGCTGTTCTGCGCAGTCAATGGCTTGAATCTCCGAACGAACACTTTAACCTATAATGCATTGATTTTATATCCAGTTTGTCCGAGATTTGTATCCTTACTACGTTTATCGAGGTGATCATCCTTGCCTAGTCTAATCATTTGTTTTTAATATATCCGCTTCTTATTAGGGGCACATGGCCATCACACGATTCCTCCAAGATTCTCTGCCCCGCGCCAGTATTGTTGCTTTCTCCCAGGTCATCCCAGCGTCCCGTAGCTGCGCCGAGTACATCTTATTGATGGTCATCCATCCGATTGTTAGAAGAGACAGGCAGGTTTAAGGTTCTCCTGGAACTTCCGCTCCACACTAGTAGCGGACATGGTTTAACAAGATATACAGATACATATCTGTACCTGAGAGACTAATAGTCTTATGCCCATTTTATCAACTTTACAAGAGGAGCAAAAACGTGTTTCTATAGCGGTTTTTATTTTATATAAATTAGCATAGTTGTTCACTCATTATTTTCGTTCTTTTGCAGTCGGATAGATAAGGGTCTAGGATAGTTTCATTCACAGGTGAAATCATTATTTGTTTTAGGATTTAATGGACATAGAATTGTTTACTCCGTAAATGCATTGTGACATGGGACTGATTTTGCGTAGGGTTTTTTGGTAACCAGCCCACATACGCGAAAGTTTTATCTATTCATCTATAGATCTTAATATTCCAAATAATGTGACATTTAAAGCTCAATTTCGCTATTTTTGGACATAAGATTATTAACCTCTGAAGTATATATATAAGTTTTGTACAATCAATTTATTAATGTTAATAACCAGGTAGAGGTTCCCGAGTATTACGTTTTATTCGACTGCACAGATATTAATTTAAACAACAAACAATTTGACATTACCAATCAGACAGATACTTATACAAATTAAAATATACCTCTGCAATTTATTCCGTACTCAAATTGGACGGACTTCTTTTGGTAGCAAACTAAACCAGCCCTTGCCTACCCCACCGCGTTGAATTCCTGCCAGACTTTGAGTAAACAGCCTAATGTAACGAATGTATAGAAGCAACCCCCTGACATTTAACCATATTGTTAGATCAGTGAGATTGGAAATATAAATTAGGCTAAAATGCGGCCATTTTCGGCAGCCTGCGAAACCACACGAGAAACTTCAAAATACACACTAGCTCTTCAATGATGCAAAGTTCGTAATAAAATAGAGAAATTCTAAAATGTAACTTTATATCGACGGTGTTTTGGCCAATTGACCTAACTCTCAAAATTAAAATTGTTCAGGAGAGAGTAAAAACTGCTTTGATCGAAAACATTATATTTATGAATCTTTAAAATGCACTCCTGTAAATTCTCATGTTTGCAAATACGGGATTATACATAGAGAGTGTCGATATTATAGTGGATTACATCAAGTGGCCGGGTCAGAATTTTTAAACCTAAAACCAATGTAAAATGATGTTTCCTTTCCAAAAAGTGGTCAATTTATTTTTGTAATTTGCATCATATGGCCGAAACCTGCTCTGTCGTCTTTAAAATGAGATCCAATCATTAACTCACTATCGTATTTTTTGAGGGTTACATCAATTGGCCAAAACGTCGTCGATATATTATAGTTTCAAAAACTACTATCGTACATTTTGAATAAAACATCTGAAGGTTAGACTTAACTTAAATAACTAAAAACACATTTTAATAAATATTTTACTAATGCGGAATAAAACCAGCAGTCTGTGACGTCATCATGGAAACAGAATCATGCAAGTCAATAGAGGCGTCATATTTAATTTGAATTTAACTGAAGGAGTCCATCATAAAATAAAACAAATGCAATAAATTATATATTACTGCCGGGTTCGTGGTGCAGTGGTCAATATCGTTGGCTTCGGTTTCAAATCCCGGTACAGTTTCATTAAATGATATTATTCGGTTGATTTATTGATTTCTGTTCGTAGGTATGGATGTTTGTGATGTGTAAGAATTCCTTTCTACCCATCCGGTCCTAAAAATGGGTCGTAGCGAGAGTGATTAGCTAACCACTACTAATGTCCTATCCATATACCTCTATCCTTACTCTCTTCATAAAAGAGAAGTTGAGCAACTTAGTAACTAACAGTTCTCGTAGAAAAACTTGTGTTGAGATGCCTCAATTAACAGTTCATATGCTCTACCTTGGGAGCAGACATGGTTAAAAAACGTATCACCAGAAATGGTTTTAACGAGAACTGGTTGTAAAGCAGTTGACAAACTTTTTTACCAAGAGGAAATGCTAAACCTGTAGCTCAGTTGTTTTATTCGTTGGCGTTGTCCACGGTTTCAAATCCCCGTTCGGACAGTTCCATGGATTTCCCTCCCTCTCATCTGATCATAAAAACGGAGCGAAGCGCGAGTTATTAGCTAACCACTAGTCCTATCCTAGCAATCCTAGCCCTAATATCTTTTAATTCCTCACTCTCCGAAAAGGAGTGTTTGAGCGACTAAGTAGCATATAGTCTCCATAAGGAGTCCATATGCTACTTATACGTAAAAAAAGTATCGAAAATATAAGTCATCAGTTAATAATACTCGTGACGAGCGAAACCGATCCTGATCCATTAGAAACCCGCAGAAGTAGTACAAAAAAAATGTAGAATGTACATGTAGAAATCTGTATGTATAATATGTCTGTCTGTCTGTCGGTTACAAGAACTTATCCAAAGCGGTATACAGTAGCGACCTGAAATTTTCACATATCATTCTGGCTGTCATTTTTAGGTCAACTGTGCTATTTTCAACTTTTAACCTTAAACTGAAAACGCTATATTTTTGACGTCTCGATGAAAAGCAACAGAAAAAATAATAGCAAATAGTTACTTAGCAACCGCTTCGTACTAAAATAATCCGTCATGTCGTCATAAAAACTATATATGTGTAAAATTTGCTTAGCGACTATAAATAATATGTTATGTGTCAAATAATAACTTTTCGTGCGAATCATAATTTTTTAAAAAAATAAAAAAATTGAGCGAAAAATTATCCATCGCTTAAAATTATAAATCTTAGAACAGAGAAATCCTTAACTCGTTGGTTTTAAAGGATGTGCATATGCCCAAAAGGAAAAGAAAAGTGTCAGTTGAACTAATATAAGCGACTTCTACCTTGGACGAAGCCAGATTAAAAATATATATCAGAAACACCACAATATGAGCAATAATATCCTTTAAATATTTCGACCATTAATATGCACAGCTGATAGTGAATTTAATGACCAAACTTGAATGATAACCGACATTTTATTAGGTACCTCTTTACGATACGAAATGCATTGATATCCGTTTCGCACGTACATCGATCAGACATCCGGCGTGATTGCAGTCGAAAAGCCTCGACCACCGCTCCCTTTCCTGTTCCTGTCACTCACGGCGAGGATCCCGAGGACAGGGAATCACTCGTCCTTACGATTCCTGCAATATGATATCGCTTCGCTGGGCTCATAGACCTTGACGACATCCTTTCGCTGTCTATAAAGTGTTCACACTTCAGAGAACGCTAATCTTTCGTTTATAATACCACTTAGAATCGAGATGTTTTTATAAATTACGACATTAAGATGAAATAATATCGACACTACTTCCGTATAGTTCTGTATCTGCAAACATGGCATTTTACAGGAGAGCGTCTTAAAGATTCAAAACGCAGTCACAAAGTAACGCCTGCATCTATCTTCTTCAAAATGAGACAATACTTTTTTATAATTTAAGACATCGACTGAAGGTGCTTGATGGAATTTCAATATAAAATTTGAGTTATTGAGATTTTGTACACTTCCATGTATTTTGTCACTAACGACCCGGGTTTCGCCTTTCGGCATCTTCAGGCATTCGAGCGCACGAATGAACTCGAACTGACAGTTCGCAAGCTCGAATGCCTAAAGATGCCGAAAGGCGAAACTCGAGTCGTTAGTGTATCTAGTTTCTTATTTTAAATAAGAGTTTCTATACGTAACGAGTGTCGATATATCGTAAAATGGCGCTGTTTGAAAAAGTGGAGTTGTCTTGAAAGCTCAGATTTGAGAAAGTTCATACACTTTTAGCTAGATGCACTTAGGTACTCACCTACGTAGGGAGTGTCGATATTGTCTATAACTTCTAAACCGTATAAGTAAATAAGTTGAAGTATAGTTCTCACGATGGCGTTAAGCCAAAATAGCTATCAACTACCTAATATTTATAGAACTAAATACTCTGATTGTAAATGCCAATTTAATCAATAATTTTGTATATCCCGCTTCCAAATTTCAATTATTTTACAGTCCGAGAATTTTATATTTTGGGGGTATTTTTGAAATAGAATCTATCTCTGATTTTTATATGTGCACCTAAGCTTTGCACGGTTGTCTCTGGAACGTATCCCATGTGCAAAAAGAGAATTGGTTGTGTGTTTACGTGTATTTTTTTTAGTCCTGAATTATTTATTGACCAAAAGATTGACAATTCCTGATTACGATAGCCAATAATAGCGGCTGAGTGATTGCGTTCAATTCTTCTTTATATATTTATATAAGTGCATCCTGTCGCGTTTACCTCATTGTCCCACGGGGGGTTTCCTTGCCAATCAGTCCATCAATACCCCGTGTAATTATTTTACCGGCAATGTCCGATTTTGAATCTGAAGTACATGAATGCGAAACTCGTCATATCGTCGTTGAAACTGCTTGTATGTCAAAAACAATTCAAAATGATATTATACGGTAATATTAGTTTGAATACATATTATCTTCACAACGTATTAACCCGATGAACGCGCTGGACATGTTTGCATATCCAAGACTTTATCTCGTATTTGCCAAACTATAAGGAAACACTAGATATATGCTTTAAAACATAGTTTAAACCTTTAGGTAGAGAAATTAGACAACAGATTATGAAAATGTCAAGTAGAACAAAAGGAAACACAATGAAAAGAGCACTCGATACTCAGTCATTAGAATTTCAGCTTCGAACTGCCGACACGCAACATTTATCGTCAGCCCTATGCATTACACTTACTTATGCGGTTACGCGCTTGCTCATGTGCGTATCGGCAGTTCAAAGCTAAAATTCGAAAGACTGAATATCGAGAGCTCTTTTCAAAAATATATTTCCTTATGTTCTTCTTGACATTTTCATGATCTGTTCCCTAATTTCTCTACTATTTTTTGAACTATTTTTAAAACATATATCCATAAGTGTCCCCTTCTGGTTTTACCCAAAATACGAAATAAAGTCTTGGACATGTAAACAGGTCCGACGCGTTCATCTGGTTTATAACTATTATCAATTTTACTGACGCGACCGAATGCTTTGGCATAAAATAAAACTTTTCCTCGAAGATCGCATTTCGCAAATCAGCAACGTAATGCATCACTACACGTTTTTATAAACTTCGCTTATGTGGAACAGAATGTTTGCACCCGAAATCTCCCAACTAAGGGAAAAAACTGTGTTTTAATATCCATTACTCGATAATGTAAAATCGCATGTATTGATTGCCCAGTTCCATAGGACGATAAGTCAAACGAATTATGTTTTGTGTTAAGTTAGCCATTATATTCTAACACCGCTCTTCTACAGTTCCACAAAAGTACAGCTTGTAAAATGTACAGGTTTTCTCTCAAAAGGCAGATATTTGCATATGGAAATCAGCAAAATTAAATAATTTCTCAGTTTCATATACATAAATATCGGAATATCGTGCCGTGGAAATATATTTTTGTGAATCGTGGCGTTCCATAAAGAAACAACCTTTAATCCTATAAAATATTGACCACCTATTTGAATAAAAAAGTAACGCCGATAATAAACCATCACTTTGTACGAGTCTAGATGAGTCAAAATTATGATCGGTCATATCTCAAAACTACCAATTTCTGGTTGTATCACTATGGAACTAGGCCGTCGATATATTCTTGGTGTGTTCGAAGGAAATTAATTTATTGTATGTAAATATTTTTGATGAAATTCTCGTCAGAAAACCACCACTTTGGATATAGTCAATCGCTTCATTTCGCCAGCACTCGATCTCGCCGCTAAATGAATTCTCCGCGATGATATATCATGCAGTGCAGTACTGCACATTGAATGCACCGCGACGTGCCGGCGTTTGACTCGATAAGTGCATCGACCGAGTGCATCGGAGCGTCCTAATCGAATTAGCCACTCGACGCTACTTGCCCGTCCTCCCGCCACCGCCCCGGCACACTTGACTGAAGATCTCGGTGACATTTTGCGTCGTGTACACGACAACGCTAACCGGCGCGGTAGATTAACCACTTTGGCAATGCAGACACCGTTAATATTCTCGAAATTTGCAGTTCACACATTGTTGTACAGTTTCAGTAAGTAACTCTATTTTGTGATTTTTTTGGGGTTTTTGTCTGTTGGTGTGTCATGGCGAAATCTGAGTGAAACACAACACTAATAAAAAAAATAAACTCACTAACTATAATATTATTTATCACTTTTAAGGTTTTAACTGTCTATTCTTGGTGGAAAGACATTATATTTTAAAAAATAAAACATAATTCATTTGTAGTACTTCCACATGTTTATAATGATCAGGACCGGTTTCGATCATCACGAGCATTATCAACTGATCAAAATACAAACATAACAGGCCTATTTATATAAAATTGAGTGTAAAAATGAAGGTAAATTAAACGGATGGTTCATGAACTACAAGAAATTACTAATTAGCAAACAAATTGTACATAAATAAAATAAAATAGTGTACAATTAAAATTTTATAAGAATCGATTCTGTCTCTTTAATTTTTGTTTTTCAGATATAAAAATTTGATAGATGCTCAACTCGCTCCTGCGCTCCGTTGCTTTGAGAGCGATTGTAAGGAGAGGCCCGTGGCGTCCTTCGCCTGATCGCTTAAGCGAGTTGGGATCCTTCCCCGGGACGTCCCTTTCTGCCTTCGACCTTCACTCTCAAGATGTCGGTATTCTTACGAGCGATGTTTCGCAAAAAGCCGAGTAGGCGTCTTGTTTATGCGGCTAAGAGTCTATCCTGGGTTTGTAACTCGTTCAGGGTAGATGCGTTTGTGAGTTTGGTCGTCAATGGTACCTATTCGGATTTTTTTATATGGAATCCATACATTATGTTCTCCACTTGGGGAAACGGTTGCACATTGGGTGATGTTTCTATTGTCACTGAAGAATTTATCTGAACTTTCATTTGCCCGTTTTCGAATGGGTAGCTTAAAAGTGGTTACATTTAAATGTCAAATAAAACACTGTTACCCAAGAAAGGCAATATCGCCAGGCTTGTGCTGAACAACTAATCCTCCATTATCATGCAAATCTCATTTAACACTTTGAATCCGCTGCCGCTTATGAAATTTTGTCCGCCAGGATTTATACTGATGCGATTAATTTTATGACATTGGGGATTTGTTTGAATTCAAATTCGTGACATGAATATAAAAGCAATATGTATACAGCAAACTTCCGATTATCTGTGCATGAATTCAATTAATATCTTACGCGTCATTTACAAAAGACAGTACATGAATCAATCTGTCTGTCTGCCCGTCATCAGAACTCCTCCCAAACGTTGGACTGTAGCGACGTGAAATTTTCACATGTAATTTTGACTTGCATATCTATTCTGTTCAGTCCTTGTGCCATATTCAACAATTACACGAATGCCTGAAGATTCTGAAAGACGAAACCCGGGTCGTTAGTCACAAAATACATGGAAGTGTACAAAAACTCAATAATTCAAATTTTATATTGAAGTTCCATCAAGCACCCTCAGTCAATGTTTTAAATTATGTTTATTTTTAAATCAAATAAGGCCGCATTTAAGAAACATACATACAAATGTATGTACATTGTTTTGTAAATTAAGAAAATAAATGAAATTTATTTATTTTTGTATTTGTTTATTTCAGTCAAAAGACTGTACTTGACCCAATAAGTACTTAACCATAATTTCTGTCAGTAGTGTTATTTGTCATGCACTTACAGGCAATTTTTGCAGTACAAATAGTCGACATCCGTAGCGTAGTTGGTAGCGTCGTTGGCTACGGTTACGGATGTCCTGGCTTCAAGTCCCGGTGCGGACAGTTTCATAAATTGATCTTTCAATCGATTTACGGATTTCTGTTCGTAGCCTGAGTGTTTGTGATGTCTAAAAACTCCCTCCTCCTCATCCGACCCTCACGGGGCGTAGCGAGAGTGATTAGCAAACCACTAGTTCTGTCCTAGCCCTATCCTTCGATCTCTACTCTCTTTGAAAAAAGAGAGGTTGAGCAACTGAGTAATAAGCAGTTCTCATAGAAAACTTCTGTTGAGATACCTCCATCAGGAGGCCATATGATCCACGTTGGGAGCGGACATGGAAAAAAAGACAGTAAAAAGGTTGAAAACGCATAATAGGCAGATAACCAAGTTTGTAAAGGAAGCGAAGATATGCTCTAGATTGGTAGCGGACCTGTTTAAAAAAGTGCATGCATGATATCGTCGTTGTAAGACACTAACTGAAAAATACTAGTTTTGAGTAAAATAACTTTGAAGTTTGTCAAATGTTTAAAATCCTATAGCTTTTCTATTTTGTTTGTTTGTATAAAAATGTTATTAAGTAAAATTATAATTTATAAAAATATGTTTCTTCTTCCATACGGTATAACTTATTCAATTTTGTCATTTTTTCGATTTAGTGCTTTCTTCCAGAACAACGACGATATAAAATATGTACATTCAATTGTATGACCATGATTTCATACGGGATTGCAATAGTTAATATCGCAGAACCTTTTTCGCTCCTGTGGAATTGCTCCAGGGTTTGAGTAGCTCCTTTCAGTAAGATTAAACATTTTACATCTGGAATTCTGTACAAAAAGTCTTCCCATGAGAAATTATTCCTGCCTTGCCATATATATGATCACAATAATGTATATAACTTCCATTTACGATGACAATTCTCGAATCTGCGCCACAGTACCTACGCGGCCATGTTTCCATCTCTTTGGGGAAATCCCCAAAAGTCCGACCGGAATAATTAGTAATAATACTTCCGGAATAAGTATGAGTTATCGCTTCGCACAATTTGAGTTTATTTATTTCCCTAGTTTTAACTTACCGTTATACAAATAATCAAAACACCTTATTTACACCATAGGTGAGCAACAACTTTCCAAATTATTTTATTTAATAAATATCACGGTAAAAAAATAGCAAAGATCCAAGTATTACATAGTTATTTCGGCTTCACAACACCGGCAGAACTGTAATTTTGTTGGAAATAAATTCTTTGCCACTTTGTTACTTTATCATAATGGAGTTCAAGTAAATGAAAGTTCATTTTTAAGGTGTCAACTGTCAATTATTATTGGTGGAAAGGCTTTATATTTTAAAAATGAAACACAACTTGTTTTGTACTACTTCCACATGTTTATAATGATCAGGACCGCTTTGGTTCATCAGTTGATAATGCTACCGGTCGTGATCATGATAAACATTTGGAAGTTGTACAAACAAATTGCATTTGATTTTTTAAATCAGATGCTAATTTAATGTATACATATACAATATACACATTCTACATTATTTTTTCAAACGACACAACTTTTTCAGCATCACGCTATTGTCAGAAATAGTACATGATATATAATGAAGTTCTACCATGTAAAAGCCAATCCAATCACTAATATTTTAAATTACAACCTACTAATGGAGGTAATCTCAACAGAAGTTTTCTTTTAAAAAAGAACTGCTTGTTACTCAGTTGTCTAACCTCTCTTTTTCGAAGAGACTACGGATAAAAGGATAAGGCTAATCGCTAGATCTGCGTCCCCTTTTTAGACATCACAAATATCCATGCCATCGAACAGAAATTTTTAAATCGATTTATGAAACTGTCTGTACTGGGATTCGAATCTGCGAGCACCGTAAACGACGTTAACTACCCGACCACGTTCCCGACCTTTGATGCATGTTTAACTGCTTATTATTGAAGTTCTTTGAATGCGGTCCTATTACATTACAGTTATATATGAATACGTTCTAGCTCAGGGGTGAAGTACCTGCGGCATTATAGGGTCTCAAGTGCGGCCTTTTGTGCTGAAATAAACAAATACATAACTAAAGAAATTTAAAATTTGAATTATTGAGATTTTTTACACTTCCTTGTATTTTATCCTTTCGGCATCTTCAGGCATTCGAGCGCATGAATGAACTCGAATTGACCGGGTCGTTAGTGACAAAATACATGGAAGTGTACAAAATCTTAATAATTCAAATTTGCTATTGAAATTCCATCAAGCACCCTCAGTCGATGTCTTTAATTATGAATAAATTTCATTGTTTTCCTTTATTTACAAAATAATGTACATACATTTGTATTTATGTTTCTTAATTGCGGCATTATTTGATTTTAAGATAAATGAGTGCGGCCTTCCGACAGTAAAAGTTTTGTCACCTCTCGTCTAGCTAATTGGAAAGGTTCCCCACCCCCGCAGGTTGATAGTAGATTCGTAAATTCTACTACTAAAACGATAAATCGTAATGAGTAGTTAATTTCGGCCGAAAGGCATACCGATATGTACTCGGTCCTCGAATATCTATAATAGCACGATAATTTTTGTTCGTAACTCGAATAAACAAACCAATTACCCGCCGCTTTAAAGTAATCAAATATTTAGCTGCCTCCGCGATAATCATCGTAATTAAGCAAAGTGTACTTGGACATAACAGAATTTTGTTGAAAGATTATTTTTCTCGGGCGGCCATATTTTCGGCGGAGCATTAAATTCGAATCGTCTTCCACGAAAAGTACAGTCTTACCATGATAAGAATTTGAGATTAATACCAAGATCCAATTATTGCCTATCTATGTTTAAATAATTAATTTAAAGCCTTTTCATATTGGATTAGCCTTAAGTAATATACTATTTTTTTTAATGGAAACCTTATTTCACTATATGAATGGACTGTGAAAAATAAATATATCATCTGAGAGAAAAGGTCTACTCGACGGGGAGGTGGAGCGTCAACACACTTTGACTGCCCCAGGTCCGGCGTGGAGATAGAGATGATGCACAGGTTCCTTCGTCCTATATTTAAACCCGCCCGTCATCGTACTTTCTCTTTAATTGCAGTTAGTTTATACGAATAAATTCCTCGAAGGCAGTAATAGATACAATCACAGAGTTTAAAATACACAATTTCAATTTAAAAACGCAGCAAGTGGTTTTACGATAGGGTCGCACTTTCGACCGCGGTGGCTTTGTCGGCGACGAACAGCTCCTCGGATACGTCGAGTGCCAAGTGACCGTTTCTCTAAGCGTCGCACGCTTTTTGTTTACTGCTAACGGTAAACAAACAAATATGACAAATTATTTCTGCACGCCTTAGCAGAGACATTACATATTAAATTTGCATTAATAGGAAGAGTCTGTAGATGGGTTTTGAAGACCCCTGTCCGCTCCGTAAGTACGGGACGGTGTCACATCATTTGACGTACGTAATCGACCAAAATGAATGTATAACTGCGTAAAAGTATTAATTAAAAAGATTCATATAATATGTAGTTATATTTTCAATGGATCCATTGATGACAAATTAGTATCAATTTTTTTTCTAAGGCTTTCACAGGATTTTCATAGTTGTTACCGCTTGGATATAAAGTAATAATACCACTGTCATTCTAACACAGTGGTTCCTACAGACCCCCAGGGGTCCTTGTGACTGCTGACGAGGTCAGTGGTAAATTAAAAATAATTTGAAGGTGCGTCGACCACGTCGGCAAAAGGTTTAATATAAAAAAATATTTGTGTCACATTTTCATTATTATGAAAGTTGAAATAAATAGCTTTAAATAAATTGATATCGTTATTTGTTGGGTGTTGAACCCTTTCGCAAGCAGACCCACAACCTCATGATGAATCCATTCTGATACAGGAGTAATTTATGGTATTATCCACAAATGAGGAGTGGAAACCAATGTTTGAACAAGGATACCACAAATTCTGGTTAGACTAACAGATACCAATTTTATATCCGGCATTATGGGTCACTGCACAGATGTTGTTGATTGCTTTCCCGTCTTCTTAGTTAGTAGAACGTCGATTTAGTGCAGTTATGAACCTCACCATACTTTAAATATCAAAATGATTTATTTATATTTTATATCACTATTTACCGTTTTTATGATCGGATGGGTGCGAAGGAATTTTCGATACCATACAATAAAGTAATATATTCGTATTTTTTCAAGCCACAATCGATACTATTCAATGTATAATATTTTAGTGCACTTTTTGTGTATTTAATTATTATGCACTGGCATCCCAGACAGAAGGCTTCGGTTGTATTTAAAGCAGTGGTGCCCGTGATTGATGGGATTATATTGTTAAACAGAGTTGAAATAATTTGAATTGCAAATCGGGCGAGGTGACAATATGTGAACTTGTACCAATGGTCTTGTTTTAAATGCAGACACCCAAAACTCGTCAGCGACATCGCAGATAGTGTATGTTTATATTTATGGATTAAGTTTTAATGAAATTCAACCCTTCACAACAAAATAAATCGATGGGATAAGTTCAGGTATATATAAAAATTCTTACCGAAAAAGGAGTGGCAAATGGAGACAATCAAAGTCTTGATTCCTGATTTCTGGACCAGCCAGTTCATAACTGGCCGTGGTCACTTCGCTGCCAAGCTCTTCCAGATTGGGCGGTTGGTAGATAGTCCGCTATGTAAATGTGACAATATGATTCAGAATGCTGATCACATCCTTTGAGAATGTCCAGAGATGGAAAATTTGTCAGAGATGCAACCCAGTCGGTCATGCCGACTGGGTTGCATCTCTGACAAATTACAAGGCATTTTAAGATTTCACACCGTCCTATGGAAAGCGATTGGAACGCAATTCCTTGAGAATTAACCCACTTGTTTTTTTTGTTTTTAATTATTATTTAAAACTTAACTTCCTGCACAACAGAATGCATATAACCAAGTCTTGAGGAATTTCTCCTCGGAAATTCCTGGCAAACATTTGAAACATAACGTTGTTACACCCTTTAAGAGTCAGAAGCCATAGCGGTGGTGGTGGGTACAACGTTGAGTATCCTGGGACATTAAAAAAAAGATAAATATGAGTTTAAATTGCTGGCGTAGTTTTTGGAAATGAATGTACAATAATAGGGTAAAATATCAATATATTTATTTTTACAGTTATAACGGAGTTCTATCAAGTTAATGCCAACTCAATCATTAAACGTACAATAGTGTAAAAATATACCATTACTGAATTTAAGTGACGGTAAACGATTAACGATTTTCGCCAACAGAGGAAAAACCTCTCAATATCATTTCCAAAAATGGTATCTTTTTTTTATTTGGTCGGTGCATTTTGATACGTTAAACAAGTCACTTTTAAGGTGTTAACTGTCAATTCTTGGTGGAAAGACATACTACTTCCACATATTTAAAAAATTTAAAAAAAAAAAACGTAAACAAAAATCACAATAATTCTGATTACATAATTCACATATAATATTTTCTCACCGTAAAAACAATGGAGCAAATTTTCGATAATAATTACATTATCACGTGTTAATCTCGATTGTACCTTTTATAGCTTCGTTTATTGGCAAACTTCCCTCCGTGTTTTCCGCCATTTAATCATAATTATTTTCCACTCTGACGGGCACTTTTAGTTTTGCACACGCGAGCAACAACCGAAACCCCTATAATTGTGCTCAAACACACGAATATGCGATAGCAATTTGTATAATATTGTGCACCGTCGTTGCCAATATAATGAATAATAATGAGGGTATCGCATAATATGCTTAATAATTGTCTTGTACGTCATGAATACTAGAAGGTATAAAATAGCGCAAAATTACGGTCAGAGAAATTATGATTGGATACATGATAATAATATACCTTTATGATTTTGTGTACCATGATGTTTTCCTTCCGGAGAAAATTTGAACTTATTGCGAAACGTCAAACTGATCAAATGAATTTTTATTTTAATTTCAATATCATATTGATTATTGATTTATCGATTAACGAGGATAATTTTATGAAATAATATAAAATATTACGATAAGCACCGTCATGTTTCATTTTCTTTAATCTATTTTATTTTAATCGTGTCTTCTGTGGAAGTTTACCGATGATATTTGTATCCAGGAAAACCTACTAATTGCTTATTGAGTATAATTATTTACTACTTGATTCAGTGACAAATGAGAACATGACAAATCAGAACAGTGACAAAACAACGCTGGGGAAAAATGAAACACATAATATTTTTGTCGTATCTTTTTATAAATTAAATACATATACAACAGAATTTCAAATAAATTTTATTTTGTATAATATATGTCGTAGATTCTACCGTGTAGATAAATGTAATTTATAGATATATTCCGTAATTGAAACGCGTTAAGATTTTGTACATACATGGAAGTGTACAAAATCTCAATAATCCAAATTTGATATTGAAATTCCATCAAGCACCCTCAGTCGATGTCTTAAATTATTTTAATTTTATTTAGTAATAATTATAATCGACATGAATTATTTATATTAAAAGCCATAGTGTTTTCTTTTTATACCTTTGTGTCTTTTTAGCGGTTTGTACTATATCTTTTGCGTACCCCGCCGCGCTTTAGCAAACGCTGCATTAAAGGATAAGGTTTCCGAGTTACTTGTTCCACAGACATTACTTGTTATGAAAATAAAGCTGTTTTCTATAATATACTTTACATTTATCTCGATAGTTCAATGTTGAATTGTCAGTTTTGAATTAAGAATGCGATGAATAAGAAATGCACAATTTCATTTGTTTGTGGCTGTACGTACAGCTGACCATGTGACAAATATCCCTACCGGTCCACGAACAATAGGTAGGTAAATACATATTATTGCATATTATTGTAGGCATAAAGGTAACTTGATGTCTGTTATTTTCTCAATCGATTAAACTGCTGTGAACAATTATTATTATGGTTAGGTAACATTTAAGTCTTGATAATTTTCATTTGCCAAGCGGAAAGATTTAAATACTGATTTCCAATCGCTTTGTGCTTATCCTCTGAAATGAAACAAAGTAAGATACTATTAAAAAAATAACACAGTATTGCCAGAATGTGGATTTCTTACAGCAAATAAATACGTATTCTTTAATATCGAAAAGTTACGAAAAGGCCATTCGGAGTCACAATTTTGAATTTTAAAAAAAACTCCTACAGTGCTTATAACTATTAGTAACTAAATCAAAAGTATTAGCTATATATTTTATTTTGAATTTCTTCTTACTATGTCCGCTCCCGATGTGGTGCATAATATGTACTTGTAATGGAGGTATCTCAACCGAATTTTTTTTACGAGAACTGCTTGTTACTCAGTTGCTCAACTTCTCTTTTTCGAAGAGAGTAGGGCTAGGACAGGACTAGCGGTTAGCTAATCGCTCTCGCTACGCCCCGTTTGTAGGATCGGATGGGTGGAAGAGAATTCTAGAAATCACAAACATCTATACCTACGAACATAAATCGATTGAAATATCAATCTATAAAACTTTCCGTACCGGGATTTGAACCCGAGACAACTGTAACCGAAGCCAACGACGTTGACCACTGTGTCAGCGAGCCAACACATTTATGTACCTTTGTTTAGTTTACTTTTTCATCAAAGATTATAGCTTTGTTATTAGACACTGATTGTGACATAATTAGTAACGCAAACAGTAGAATAACGAAGTTATCAATATTAATTTTATAATAAAAATGAATTTCCGCAAAGTTCCATCGATAATATACTTTTTAATCAGTTGTTCAATCCCCAGAACCGGTGTTGGCAGTTTATTAAGATATAAAATGGTTAATGTTTAGAGGAATATTTTTATTGTATCTTATAAAATATATTTTTTGCTCGTATTTGGTTTCCCAACTTAGGTAAAACAATAGTCACTGAAATGTATTGCAGTGGGTCAAATTACAGTTACGCCGCTGCTGAAAAACAGCCACTGTCCACACCACATTCCCTGCTCTTTTGGGATTTAGACTCAATAAGCATGTGAGCTACATTCAGAAAATGAAATTGCAGGGTGAGCTGCTTATACATATTCATTCTTCATATTTTTTTATCGTCGTACTTTATCGTACCACACATAATATTATTATATTATTTAAATTAAAATAGGACATCGGACTTCCAATAAAACATAAAATGTGTACTTTAATTATTTGTTTATAAATAAAATATGTGAGTAAAATTAAAAATAATTCGTGAAAAAAATGGCATTCACTTTCCTTCATAATTTTTTTTCATTCTCAGTGACTACTTTGTTACTTTCATACGTTTGCAATTATTAAGATGTAATCTGTGAGTCTGTTTCTATATTTACATTTAACCACCTCCGTAGTGGAAACGTTGATTCGCTTATACACCTACTGGTGGAACAAAATTTCTTCATGCCATCATTTTGAGCACAATTCGAACTGAAATTTGATACTTTTCTGTTGGGACGAAAGGCCATACAGATGCCACAGTTGAGGCCACACTTTTGACAAATCACATTGCAATCCTATCAATTCCATTTCTGGTCAAGAGTCATCTTCTTGAAAATTTTCGACGATACAGCTGGACAGTTTTTCCATGCCGAAATTTATAAATGGAGCTGAAACAAATTGCCGAAGCAGGTCAACTTTTTTAAAGTCACTAAGCGGCAGATCAAACTGTTTTCGCAAGCTTGAAAGAATCTGGACATGATTATCTCTTTTCTAGTTTCGCGACTTGTTTCTTTTTCCAGCTTCTCTTTCAACAAAGGAAATATGCAACTTTCCACGGCTTAGGTTGTGCTCCCAGAATGTAAGTTTGTTGGAAAATACCTATACTTTAGAGATCATTTGCCCAAAATTTTTGTCTTGACTACAACTTGTTAAGCATTTCATTTAAATTTAGTTCCAGAAATATTTCACTTATAAGTCCAATTATAAAATTTGAGAGTCAAAATTATATATATGCTACCGAAAATGTCGCCGCGAGCTACCGGTAGCTCGCGAGCGACCGTTTGGCTATCACTGGTTTAGAAGTTCATGTTAAATGTCATATTTCTTTTTATTTTCCCCTGCACCGAGATCAAGAGAGCGTAAACAAACCTGACTATTTTCGCATGTCAAAAAAACTACGACATTTTTTGCAGCGCGAAAGTGACGCGCCGGCGACATCTGTCGGATTTGCAACGGACTAGAGTCAACAAGATAGTGTTGCCAGATCACGCTGTCTGCCGCAGTCCTTTCCCATTTCATTTTTTTACAATTTAATTTTCTCGCCGAGGGTGGGAAAGGTTCGCTGGGGCTGTTTGCCATGTGTGTTTACTTTGGGATTTTGAATTGTAAACATTGGGGATGAAAGATGCGATGTTTTTATTGCGGCATTACATATATATATAGATACTTGACATTACTTTGATCGCGCTGAAAATAATATTTGCTTAGAATATTCAAGTCACCATACCATGCTTTAAGAATTGACAGATCGTCGTGTCTAAAAATTCTCTCCCAAGTCCCACCCATCTGACCATGAAAACGGGGCGTAGCGAGAGAAATTACCTAACCACTAGTCTTGTCCTTGCCCTATTCTTATATCCCTACTCTCTTCGAACATAGAAAGGTTGAGCAAGTGAGTAACAAGCCGTTCTCGTTGAAAAACTTCTATTGAGATACCGCCATTAGGAGACCATATACTCAACTTGGGAGTGCACATGGCTTAAAAAAACTAAAAAATGATATAAATAATAGTGTCCACATAAATTGTTATGGTATGGTATGGTTATTAGGGTATATTAGCCTTCTTAAAACTTCCTTTTTCAGTTATCACCCAATTTTCTTACCTTTATTTTTTTGTGATCCATTTTTATAGAAAACAAAAAATCCAATCCATTTTTATTTAACAAAAATCCCTCATAAAACTCCAGAATATTCACCCCGCCGGTGGTTTGTCCAATAAACTGAGGTCTCCGGGGCAAATTTTCGACCCCGAACGACCTTCGGACGCAGCGAAATAAATTAGTTTTTTTATCATTATTTCGGCGGCACCCCACACGAGACGCCCGTGCAAATGGAAAAGCCGTGTAGCGCCCCGTGAAAATGGGCCCCCAGAGTTTTAATTTTGTTTTCACACCGAATGATAAAATATGCGGATAAATAGGTTAACATATACGCATAAATTAGGTATACGCCGCATCGGGGCATAAACCGCCGTGATTCGAACAATATACATGATACAACTATATGTATAATTTAATTAAAATTTAAACTGTTTTTATGCTCTCTGAAAAATTTTGATTTCTCAGATATACAATTTTGCAGTGGACATAATAATTTATGCACATCGTTACCTTACTTAGAAAAAGTTCTAATTGCACTTGACCATGTTTTGAGATACGAACGTTTGAAGTTTTGACTGATCATATTTTGTATTTTGAAGGAAAAAATGTATTTTTAATTAGTGAGTTAGCATATATTTTTATATATAAATATATTACTTGTTTTTTATGTAATTCATTTTAACTAAAGTCTTTATATTAAAAAATAATGAATATCTGTAGCTTTTATTAGAACTGACAACAATAGTTTGTTTGAAAAGATTTTATCGGATATTACAATTTTATTAAACAAAATGTTGTGATTTTTGAGAAATTTATTCATAATATATATTATCATGACTTGCTGAATCATATAAGCTAACAATAATATTATAATACAACAGAATAATAATACATATATACTTTAAATATTTGAACGAACTCAACTAATTTTCGTCAATGACCATATCGATAGAACAATAGAAGTAAACGGTAAAACACAAACCAACCACCTAGCGAAGAATGTTCGACATGACGTTAAAACCTTTTAAAAAAAACCGTGATGTGTATGTTTTTTCTTTGAGATGATAATAAGCAGTTATATCGATTCATAGAACCGTATAAAACAAATTTACGAAAAAAATGTGTAGATAGATCTCCGGAATACTGCTAACAGGGAGTTATTGAACAATATATGACTCTGAAATCAATGTATATGGCAAACTGTGTCTAATACAACATTTTCCAATCAAAGGGTAATTTTAGGCCAAAATGTCAGTTAGAACTTTTTCAAAGTAAGGTAGCGACATGTGCCCTTTTGCTTTTGAGGGGACGATCTATGTTTCTCCTCTAAATGAATTTCAACGATTTCTGAACTTCGATAGGAATCGTGTCTTTATAAATAAATGTTTTTCCATTTTCAAATGAATCTGATGTAAATGAACTGACTTCTGTAGTCAGGAAATTATCTCATTCTTGCGTTCCATTTATAAACATGTGATGACATTTAAAAAATTCTAAATTTTAAACCACCGGTGTTGCTTGTGTGTAAAATTAATTTCTTTTAATTAAAATTAATTTCCCTAAACGCACACCTTTGTTAAAGCTGGAGAAATTTTACTACGTAGAAAAATAACCCGTTTACCCATCCTTAAATAATATGTACGCGACGTAATAAAATACATCCAGTGTCCAATGGCGTAGTAATTTTCTAATAGTGTCATTTGCGTTTGATTGCGGACTTTTATTTCGTTTGTTGACTGGCAAATATGAAGGAGGTATTCAAATAAAAATGTCAACAATGTAGACATTGTATTGAACCGCCAATAAAATACTGTAATAAAATAAAAGACAACCATTTAATGTTTCAAATATAATACAAGCAATTACAGATTCTCGTTTTAATTTATATATTTTCAGTTGTAAAATAAAGTGGAAAGATTCGCATAAAATGGATATACTGGTATAATCTTAGTGGGAGAAATAGCACTATTGCATATTAGGTCAAATAATTTTAATTCAGTTGTTTTTCTAAGCCAAACTATTAAGTAATTTAATATATATAATAGACCCAGACCGCTCTGTAGACGTTTTATTATTATCACATATCACGTGTAGGTATGAAATTTCATGGCCTAATCGTTCGCGGTGTATAATATGTAAAATAAAATGCTATGCAATGCAACACACAGTTCCGACGTACTGGCGACATTACACAATCAGTATTTGAATTTAAATACCGCCATCTATGACGGGTACGGTTATACTAGTACTAATTATTTTTTGAAGAATCGGAGAAAATTTTATAATACGTGAATCGAAATTATCTTGCTCATCCCCCATCCGTAATGTCTAATATATTCGATAATTAAAAGCTAATTTGATTACAGAATATTTTTTATCCATACTCGCTCCCTACTGAGAGCATATGACCATGTCAAGGTTCCTCCAATATTCTCTTCGTTAGTCTTCTTGATTCATCCCAGCGTCTCGTAGCTCCGCTGGATGGTCATCAGCGGCCTTCCAGGGCGACGGAATCCGTCCGGTTGGTATACGAAACAGGCAAGATTCAGGCTCCCCTGGGGCATCCGCAGCACATGTCCAAGCCAGGTCTATCATCGCTTTTTTTTATTTTGGACGTTATAAGAGGCTGGTCCATCCGCTTTGTTTCCCCTGAGTTCCTGACAAAATCAAACCACCGAATTGTAGGGGCACGGTGGTTTGATATTTAATTAGAAAATATTTCCTTACAATGTATTAATATGTTGTCTGAAGATGTTTCTCAAAGAAAGAAACCCGTGTCACACATCATGTTTGATTTTGTAATTATTATTTCTTAACATTTATTTTTGCTCCAACGTCCCTCTGACATTAAAAGAAACGATGTGAATTTGTATTTGCACTGATTATTTACCTTTACAATACTTTATCAGAAATCTTGACAGATAATATCTTTGCAATTAAAAATGTAACTTTATACGTAAAAAGGCAACTGGCAAAAAGCGTTTTTCAAATTTATTTCGTTAACCTTTCCAACGCCACTGCTATTTATACACCTGAGGGAAACCCCACCCCCGGCGTCCGGGAGCGAATTAGAGGGCCACATTTTTCATCCCCGGCGCCAGCTGCAGGTGCGACTATGGTGACAAATGGCGACCTGAAGTGATTCCGGCGAGATGTACAGCCTTGTACAGCCCATTCGACGGGGTTTTACGGCCGCGGGCTCCGAATTAAATCCTTAAATGTATGCAAAGTGTCCATGCCCCCCGCTAGAAAAGATGGATATTAAACGCGGATAGGGTTTTTCGCTTGCGGAGATTCAAGGCGTGCGAGACTTATAAATTTATTGCACACCAATCGTAATGTAAGGTCAGATTGATACCCAGATATGGTAAATTGAACATTTTATAGCCTACTTGATTGTCTGCGTTTGAATTTTAATATGATACCTAATAATAACTCAATTATAATATTTATTAACATAACCATTTCTAATAGATTTGAATTGTTCTGCTGAATACATCGACCAGACAGCTGGCTTTTATATTACTATAATAATTTGACATTTTATATATTTGAGCCATTTTATTCAAATAATAAGATATGCAATATTCCGTTGCGCAAATGCATAGATTCGAATTCTTATAAATCAACTAGTATAACCTTACCTGTCATATATGACGGTATTGAAATTGAAATACTGAATGTCTAAAGTAGCTAGTACGTCGGAACTGTGTGTGCATTGTTTAAACCGCGAACGCTTCATTCAAAACATTAACTACGGCTAGTTTTGATAAAAGAAAAAAATAGCCTATTATGACTTATGAATCGTTTAATATGAAGTAACCATTATTTTATCAAAATAATAAGATAGGAAATACTCCATCTCGTAAATGATAAGCTTTAGAAAATGTACAGTTTGGAATTGTTGAAAATCAATAGAGCTTCGATAGCAATAAATGTTGGTATACAAAAAAAGAAAAGTGATGATACCTCATTGTTAAATTAATTTAACTTGAGTCTTGCTCATCGCCATGCCAGGTCAATGTTAAAATCTCAGTATTTATAAATATGAAAAGTCGATAAAATACTTTTTATATAGTAGTTTTAATAGTACAGTTGACTCGCCTCTATTAAATTTATTTCCCTTGGGATTTTTACCTCAGAACGCTATTAATTTTGTATTTAGTACTATTATTGTTTGTGTCTAATCCCCTCCCCACATTCATTAAAAAGAAGCAAACCCATCCCACCTAAATTTTTGTAATTTGTAAGTTAATAATATGTATCAATGTTTACTTTTTAAACGAATAACATTACGATACATTTGGAATGCATGTCGTGAAATTAACTTCCACAATAAATATACATAAGTGTTCAAACATTATACCATTCGCTTTGGTTTTGGTTAAACGTTTTTCTTTAACAGGATCGGCCACTAATCTTGAATGTTAAGAAAATCTTCCATCTGTTTTACACCACCATCTAGAATAGTGATTACTAACCTATGATGACAGGCGTGTCAGGGGGCGCCAAAACATTTTGGGTGAAACACATCGTTTACTGATGATATTCGCCGAAGAACAGTCAACGAGAGCCACTATGACTAAGAAATTTGCAGTGCTTAGAACAGATAACCGAATACTGTTGGCACTCTGAAAAATCTAGCGATGACTTTGCTCACAATATTCCGCTAATATGCTCGAAATATAGTAGTTTTGAGTAATTGGACTTTGAAGTTTGTCAAATGTTTGAAATGCCATTCCTTTTTCATTTTGGTTGTTTGTACAAAACTGTTTTTAAGTTAAAGTATAATTTATAAAAATAAGTGTCTTCTGTCATACGGTAGTGTTTGAAATAAGGAACATTTTGGTATAATTCAATATGTCATTTTTTACGAATTAGTGTTTTCTTCCAGAACAGCGAAGATATATTATTCTCCGCGTTAAATAATACTGCTAATAAAAGAAACCGACATACTGATGAAGTGGCGCTTCCGTGTGCTTGAAATGTAGAAAATACCAGCCTGCCTTTGAAGATTTAGCAAATGCAATTCATCAACAAGAAAGTCACTTATATAAGTCATTTCAATTCAAATTAACCCGAAGAGGGTTACTGTAATGATCCCGATAAATTTATATCTTAAAAATATACGTTTTCGTGCCGTATACGTACGCAATACGAATAAACAAATGTCGTATTTATTTTGTATTACAATTTTCTTAACAGATTAATGACCACGGACTCATATATGAGTCCTACATCATACATTCCATTCTATTGAAAAAGTACTGTGTTATAATTGAGTTTGATTTCAAATGTCAACGAGAGATAGTGGCATACACATCAACGCATTATTTAACAAAACTTAAACAATATTTTTACCACACAGTTTTGTAAAACTACCCCATGATGGTACACGTTTATTTTTTTCTCTCTCGTAGTATTGGTTATTATTATTTACAAATTGCGTAGTGATTTATTGAAGGGGCCATATGGCATTTTTATGGTGCTTGAGTCATTATGATAACCGTGTCCTGTCCCGGGGTGACTTGTAACATCTGCAACAGGGATGATATGAGAAGCAGGGATTTTTTAGTAGATTTAAGTTTTTTCACTACACCACGTAAGTATGCAAACCACAAATATAGAACCTCTACTCAAACGGTATTAATTTATACGGCGAAGTGTCTGGAAGCCATCATTTGGTTAAGATATCTCAATTGATTTACTAATTATAGTGAATTTAGTGAAATGACAGTTTTTTGCGAAAATGCGAAAAAACATGCGGCCATTAAGCTGTTTTAATATCAATATTCATTACTATAGAACCTTTGGTGACCACAGAAAAATCCTCTGGTGGCCGTACATGAGTACCACTGATTTAGAATCTAGAAGATCCACTTCCTTCCAGAATTCGTAATATTTAACGAACCAAGAGCAACCAAACGCCAATGTATAATATAATATCTCGGAATGAAATAATTCATACACAACTATGAAGTCTTTATAATAATGTTTAATTTACGCAATCAAATATTTTTAGATTTACCATCCGTAGTTTTAATTTCTTTATTACATATTATAATAATTAAAACGTAACCTCCCATATATTACGTCAATTAAATTCACTTTCAAACTCGGTAAGTTTTATAATAATCTTAATTGAATCTCGTTCATCAAATGAGAGTGCAATTACGAAAATAATTTTATTCTTAATACTTTCACGTGGTCGATCGTGATTGTGATTTCATAACGATGTAAGTGTTATGATGCCATATCTTTTTATACTATTAGATGTTATTTAATAAACATTTTAAAATTTGTTCATTAAAGAGTTAATGAGCCACTTCATAATATATTATACCGCTTTCAAAATACTGTCTTAATATCTTTCACTGTGAAGTAGAGGTCTGCGCGGAACCGAGCTTGAGCTAAAGATGAATATCAATAATATTTTAAATCAACAAATGGGGTTTTTCGGACTGAGAAAAATATATTTTGGTTTTGGGCCTGGCTGAATATGAAGATGTCGGGCTCGGACCGGGTAATTTTATCGTATTACGACCCGTCCAGATATTTACTGTGAGGTAATCACTAATACACTATCACATAATCCAGGCCTTGGCAATCTACGGACCGGCCCGCCCGTGCGAACAATAAATTCTTTATAATTTAAGACATCGACTGAGGGTGCTTGATGGAATTTCAATATCAAATTTGGATTATTGAGATTTTGTACACTTCCATGTATTTTGTCACTAACGACCCGGGTTTCGCCTTTCGGCATCTTCAGGCATTCGAGCACACGGATGGACTCGAACATCCGTGTGCTCGAATGCCTGAAGATGCCGAAAGGCGAAACCCGGGTCGTTAGTGACAAAATACATGGAAGTGTACAAAATCTCAATAATCCAAATTTAATAAATTCTTTGTTACCAGAAACTAACTTATTTTTTAGTTGACATTCGTTTTCGCAATATTAAATATGTAATGTTTTACTATTGCTGAGCATATTCTACGGGAGTGTCATTTAATGCACGAATAAAGATAAGAGCCGCACAAGTCGGTCCATCTTTCCATTGCACCGATCGTTCACGCTAAAAGCAAATTACCAGGCCTTTAAAAAAATTGTGGCGTCATACGGAGAACGAGTAGACCTCAACTCATATAAGCGTTGCGTTTATATGGAGGAATTGATTTCCTGCACGCCATCAAATCTTGGGCAGTTGCTCCCAAGATAATCCCAATTTAGGAGAAAAAACTATAGATCTTCGTTTTTTCTAACCATATCTGCTCTCTATTCGGAGCATATGACCATCATGCGGTTCTTCCAATCTTCTCTGTCCCCCGCCAGTCTCCTCGCTTCCTCCCAGGTCATCCCAGCGTCCCGTAGCTCCGCCGAATACATCCTATGGATGGTCATCAGCGGCCTTCCAGGGCGACCGAATCCATCTAGTTGGTAGAAGAAACAGGCAGGATTCAGGTTCCCCTGGGGCATCCGCAGCACGTGTCCAAGCCAGGTTCATCGTCGCTATTTTATTTTGGACTTAGTAAGAGGCTGGTCCGTCAGGTGTCATTATTCGCTACATTGCAAGCGGTGTACAAATGGCATTTGATTTTAATAGTATACAGCTGCGTGTACCAGTCGGTTTGCACTGAGTTAAATGTGGATATTTTCAAATTCTCAGTTGGTGTATATATTTAATCATATTTTCATTTCAGATGCCAGTATGGCGAAGACTCTGAGAGGCCGAAAACTTGCTGTGGGGCAGGTGGAGCGCGAGCCCTGAGCCTCCGCTGGTTCATCGTCCTCGTCGCTCTCACGGGAGTATGCTGCGTCCTCGTTGGAACAGTTCTTGGAGCCGTCAGAGCACAAGGACGAGCGCACCTCACCGTTCTTCTTCTTATGATAGGTAAGATACGTTTAAGTGTCACATTAAAAAAATGGCACTACAGGTAACAATTGCTCACATCAATGCTCCTATTGTTTGGTATTTTTTAATCACGTGCGAAAGATAAGTCACTCAAGATCAACTCGAAGAGAAAAAACATCACAAACACCCGTATCCAATATCTCAATTTAAATTGAAAAATCCAAATTTGATATTGGCATTACTGTAGCTACACTGCCGAGACCGATCACAATGCTTGACAGTGTACCCACTTTGTTGTACTATTTAAATATTTTGACAGTCGATTAATATCTAGATACATTAAAAAACTATATCTTAATTTAATTAATCACCCTCCCAAAGTTGAGCCTATGCCCACCTAATAGAGCGATCTTAACAGAAGTTTTTCTACTGCTGGTTTACTCATTTGCTCAAACTCTATTTTTCGGAGAGAGTAGTGATCGATAAATAGGACTAGGACAAGACTAGTGGTTAGTTAATTGCTTTCTCTACCCACCGTTTTTAGGATCGGATGGGTGGGAGGAAATTTTAGACACCACAAACAACCATCCCTTCGAACATAAATCCATCAATAGTTTGAAAATCCGTGCTAGGATTCGCACCCGTGGAATCCGTGACCGAAGCCGACTACGTTGATCACATCTTAAATAAATTTCATATTCCCACCATTTTTTTTTATTGTACTGTATTTTACTAGCATAACAGCCAATTATTGCCAATGCGTCAGTTTTTTGTTATCACTGCGATTAAATCAAAAAATATTTAGAAAATACATCGCTAAAAACCTTGCCTTACATCTAAAATGTTAAATTAATTGTAAAAATATATACCATAAACCTGAAACCTTCCGGTTGGTAAGCGTCTTATCGCTTTTTTTTACAGGTATTATGAAGGTGCAACCAATTATACAATTATACAATCTATTTCGGCTTCACTCCATTTTGCTCGCAATCAACTTTATCGTACCTATAATAAATCTTATAGAGCTAAATGATTTGATATGTTGTAAGATCAATAATATTCCTAAAAATTAAATTGATTACAATGAAAGTACGTAGATATACAAATAAATTAAGTTCATCGGGTATAATATATTATTTTCAATGAAACAAAAACAAGAAAAAAACAGTCATGAAAAAAATGGCTGCATTCCCCAGTTGTCACTCTTTTTTGACGCTTTTAATAACGTTCATACAAATGTTGCCATAGTCGCAACATCGGTCGGTTTATTTAAATACACCACTCACACATTGGTGATACTTAGATTCTATAGCGAAATCCGTGTTGTATCTGCAAATTAAATTAGAACATCAAAGTGTCAACTGGGTAGCCATGATGGGCTTATAGACTTAAATCCAAAACATAACCTGAAAATTTGCAGCTGTGCCACGTTGCAAATAATCCTTTGCGTATTTAGCTAAAATAATGCAAAGTTGCCTTTGTCAAAAACGGTGTTGACATAACCTCAAAATTCCCCCATTATTCGAAGGCACGTCACTCAAAATTTATATTTCAGGAAAACACCTCTTAATACAGTGGAGGCTGCAAGAGATGGCGCTAGCGAGATAATAATATATTTGCAAGTTTGAATTAATCTGCTTGTCTAAGGCAAATCTCTGATTGATAATATTTGATTTACGTTAATTCTACATAACAATAATTGTCACAATTCATACATAATTTCATGCTTTATATTGCATATTTTAATTTAATTTGTGTCCATTATTGCTGCAGTTCAATAAATAATATTTTAAATATATTTTATTGGGCACTGAAATGATTTCTTTTACATGATTAGGAATAAAATCGTCCTTTACAAAGACAAAATTGACTTCTAAAAATTAGCCTTAAGTTCTTTCCTTTTAGACGGTATCATAATATGTATTTAATATTGTCAATCCGCCGTCAATTAAAGGCATTGGCATACCAACACTAATATATGCGTATGTAGTTATCTACACGCTGCTAGAGATGCGCCAAGCAGTGTAATAATAACTATAGTGTACATTGGAAATCATTACAAATGTATATCAAGGGATTACTATTGGATACTTTCATTAACGGCTAGTTATTTGACCAACTGTTAAAATGGGGAATTTGAAAGCGCTTTTTCGTGAGGCTCCCATTCTAGATACCTCTAAACAGGAAAGTATCCAGTTTTGTAGTTTATTTATGGAAGTAATTTTAAGGGAGTTTTAATCATTTAAATATTTTAAAAAATCGATAGTATATCGGGACGCCACTGTGTTTTATTTCCTGGAGCAAAAAGGATTGAATTCAGTGTAAGCACACATTACGAGAGACATCCTGTGTTTGTTTGCTTACCTGTCGTGCCCTGTTCCGTCACCCTTGTAGAAAATTGAGGTGTTATTTATGCTAAAACAAATGAAAATCGTCTTTAGAAAATGGAAAACCCGTGATTGTAATCTCTATAAGGCACCGCCTATTTGGTTAGTGTTATACCTTACAAATTTTTCGGCCTCTGGCGACACTGATAAAGCATAGTAGCTCAAAAGGACTTGGCCCCAATATTGAATGGGTCAAACACAAACATATATTATAATGAAACGCCCAACAATTTAAGAATATGCCCTTTCACTTTAGAGCGCCTAATTCTCGCTTCTCTCCGCTATTTAAATTGTGTTACAGGCGAACCGCGCGTTCATCAACACTACAGACTCAACTTTTACTTAAAATGCTCAACTTTTGCATTATTCAAGAAATTGGGGAATATTTATCGACGGTGTTTTGGTCAATTGATGTAACCCTCAAAATTGAAATTATTCAGAAGAGAGTAAAAACTGTTTTTATAATTTAAGACAACGACTGAGGGCGCTTGATGGAATTTCAATATCAAATTTGAATTGTTGTGATTTTGTTCATTTCCATGTATTTCGTCACTAACGATCTTCAGGCATTCGAGCACACGAATGAAATCGAATTGAGTCAATTTCGTTAATAACGAAATACATGGAAATGTAGAAAATCTCAACAATTCAAATTTGAGACTGTTTTTATGTTGCGTGGCGTTATAAATCTTTGAAATTCGCTCCTGTAAATTTTCATTTATGCAGAAACGGGATTATACGTAGGGATTGTCGATATAATAGTGGCCTACTTCAAGTAGCCGGGTCAGAATTTTTAAACCTAAAACCAATGTAAAATGATGTTTCCCTTCCAAAAAGTGGTCAATTTATTATTTTAATTTGCATCATTCGGCCGAAACCTGCTCTGTCGTCTTTAAAATGAAATCCAATCATTAACTCATTTGAGTATTTTTTGAGGGTTACATCAACTGGCCAAAGCACCGTCTATATTAAGTACATACATGAAATTTAAATGCCTCTTTAAAGCATAATCTGAAAATATTTAGTCATCTCTCAACTAACAAAAACTACCCACCACTGCTTTCTCATCCGTCAGTTTTATACGGCTTTTCCTAATTGGGAGTGTCTTAGGAGCAACTACCTTAGACTTGGTGGCGTACACTTAACTGTGAACAAAATCAATCCCTCCAGATAAATACAAAGCTTCTAAATAATACGGTAAAAATACATAATAGTTGAACGATAATTGTGTAACATACCCATTTCGGCATCACGCCATTTCCAGAACTAGTCTGTGGTGTAAATAATACAACCTAACATAACCTTCCGACATAAAAAAAGGCTCCTGAACCCTGTGATACAGTTATCAAAAAATCAACATTTATTATTTAAGCTATTCACGAATTATAACCCTCTGATGGTTGCGCAAGCTTTATCCCCTACACTAGGGCTGCCATACGTCCCGGTTTCCCAGTACTGGTCAGACAAAAACAACTAAAGCAAAACATTTCAATGTGGGAAAGAAAGGCGCAAGGGCAGCAAGAGGCACAAGGATAAGTGTGAATTACAGATGCTCGTCCCTGAGCTCCCGCGCACCTCGTGATATTTTTTTGTTTCTTTTAGATGTGGTCGTCTCACCGACTGGCCGTTTTTGAATAAAGCTGCAAATTTGTAGGTTGAGTTTTTCATTTCTACATTTCTTCATTATGACAGCCCTACCCTACACCCCAGTCGTCGATCAGATTATATTGCACTGTTCAATATACCTTCATGTGTGTTGTCTGGTATCAAAAGTGGTCAAATCTATATATATATAAATATATAATGATATAAATAGAAAAAAAAAACGTTTTATAAATTAACACAAGTTTTATTTATGTAATCTTCAACATTTTGAAGAAAGCAACTATTATTTACACGTAAAATGAATTAATATTAAGTATGTTTTGTATTATAAATTATTTAATTTTGGATTTGACCACTTTTGAAATGAAAACATTAGGATTTGTTTACCTTCTGTAGAAAGTTTTTACTCTCCGACGAAAAGTCCACAGACGTTACTGATGGTTACTATGAAGTAAGCTTAGGTCATGTGACACTGTGGGTGAATGTAGTTGGCCGATTCAAATTTGACTAAATTTGATATGGAAAAAATATTTATCTTAATGAATAATATTGGATTTGTTCAAAATTTTTAAATTATTTATGTACATGGTTACATCAGAGTTTCACACTGCATACTCAGTTGAAAAAAGCAACGTATGGATTTGGCCACTTGTGATGCTGCTCAAGTTAACAAATTTAGAAATATTCACCAACAGGTTACATCCTAAACATTTTATGTTGGCTCTAAGTTATTGTTACGCCACTATTCGTAGGGACGACCGATACTTTGTTTTATTATACATTGATCGCAATGAAATTCCCATCCGACTCCGATCAGGGACGTAAAAATTGGAAAGGGCCATTGCCGACGTAATGCCCATTTCAGATGTCGTCGCGGCAAGAACAAGGCGCTGTATTTCGCTGCCATGTGCAGTGGTGCTCATGGATTAATATTACAAAACGACAATTGCACAATTGGCAAGGCGCAGAGTCAATCGGTGGGATGCGAATTATTATTCCAAGGGCAGGCAACTTACAATTTCCTCCGAATATAAAGTGACGAATAGAGTCGACCAAAATTTTGTGCTCCTGATTTCTGATCCAGCCAATTCATAACTGGCCATGGTCACTTCGTCAACAAGCTCTTCCAGCTTGGTCGGTTAGTAGATGGTTCAATTTGTAACGCGGCAATAATCAGGACACTGATCAAATGAAACGGGCCTGGCCGATGTATGCAGAACTTCGAAACAGTGTGTTAGTTAGTTAGATATATATATATGACACTCTCGATTAGGCAGAGGGGTAGAGATGCGAAAAGGAAAACATTCAGTTATTTTCTCTCTAATTCACAGTAGCAATCGGCTTCAGGTCGGGATAAACTCCCCGGACAAATCCACCGTAAACCCCCAATCCCAACGGCGGATATGTTTTATTGCAGTCTAGTATTTGATTCACAGATGATTTCTCTCTTGCGGTAGTGAGAACCCAGTTCTTACAATCGCCGCCAGGAGTCAAAGTCTTGGAAATAACAGAAAGCTGTTTGGTACCGTTCCCTAATCTTTGAAGAACAAAACATTATTTTTTCTGATAAAAGATGTATTTATCGGCATACAGAATTATGAAAAACCTTAACGAATATCAATCTTTTGGGACAATAAACAAGCTATGCCATTTCTAGAATTATTCGTATAACGTTCAAACATTGCATAATATTATACATAATTTCCAACTAAAATGTCTATAAATAGAAGGGTACAATTTATTACAGGCTAGCCACCCTTTCTACTGGTCAGTCAGGAATCAGGTTGCCACATTAAATCCGGTTAGATTATCACAGGACAAAGATAGTAGATTTTTTATTGCGATCGTAATTTGTGGAAAAGCGCGTTTTACGGCGAAAAATGCGGTACGCAGAGCTATCACAACTCTCAATATTGTATGAAGCCAACCTAGACTACTGGACACAATGTATAAAATGTCCTTTATGCATTATACAGGTGGCCATATTGTATGGGATTATTCGACCTAGCTTGAAGACCAGATTTGACATCATATTATTGAGTTGGGTTTTCTATAAGCGAGACGACTATAATAGTGTGAATAGACAGTTCAAAACTCTTTACATAAATAATCAGGTGAAATAATTTGTTTGGTAATATTTATATATTCATTTCCACCGATTTTATATCGATCAGTTTTCAAAGTGTAACAAGTCAAAAATTTGCAGTTTTGAGTTTAGTATGAGGAAATGTTTAGAATAACAATATCTACCAGTTCTAAATTATAACAAGTCGTTTTAGAATGACAGTGGTTACTATTGCTTTAAATCCAAACTGTAACAACTACGAAAATCCTGTGAAAACTCCTACTATTATTAATATAATTTTAGATTTAAAAAAATAAAACACAATTCATTTGTACTATTTCCACATATTTATAATGATCAGGACCGGTTTCGCTCATCACGAGCATTATCAACTGATACAAATACAAACATAACAGGCTTATTTATATTAAATTGAGTGTAAAAATGAAGGTATATAAAACTGATGGTTCATGAACTGAGACAAGAAAATACTGATTAGCAAATCATTAAATACTAATCTGAAATCACAAATATAGCTACATTAAAAGGCCGTTTAGCTGAACAAAATTTTTAATGACGTTACTAATGTAATATACAATAATAAATCAGGAAAATTATAAGAAAAAATTAGTTTTTCAGATATTAAAAATTTAATGGATACTCATACCTGCTCTGCTTTCTCCACTTAAGATGGCTGTTTATTATTCATATTAATTACATACTTAATATCTGATTTTTAAATGGTTCACTAATTTTTTCTTATAATTTTCCTGATTCATTATTGTATATTACATTAGTAACGTCATTAAAAAAATTGTTCAGCTAAATGAACTTTTAATGTAGCTATATTTGTGATTTCAGATTAGTATTTAATGATTTGCAAGAGGTCCATAACATTTTAATTGTAGACTCTTTCATTTGATTTATGTATAATTTGTTTGTTAATCAGTATTTTCTTGTCTCAGTTCATGAACCATCAGTTTTATATACCTTCATTTTTACACTAAATTTTATATAAATAAGCCTGTTATGTTTGTATTTTTATCAGTTGATAATGCTCGTGATGAGCGAAACCGGTCCTGATCATTATAAATTTGTAGAAGTAGTACAAATGAATTGTGTTTTATTTTTTTAAATATAATGTCTTTCCACCAAGAATTGACAGTTAACACCTTAAAAGTGATAATTTTAGATCTTGATTGAATTGGCATTTACTTGGTAGAACTCCATTATAATAGGATAAAATAACAAAGTATTTAGTTCTACAAATTTATAGGTCTAAATACTTTGTTATTTTATCCTATTATAATTTTAAATAATCTTAAAATCTAGAAATCTACAAAAATTTGATGTATAGTACAGATTACACTTAATATAAAATAAAATTAAAAATTGATAACTTAGTTATTCCACTTGGTTTATCACTAACGTGACACGTTTCGCCTCTTTAAGAAGCATCTTCAGACTAACCGTATCGTATGGTTATTTACTTCTAAAGTAAACGATGATTTTATTCTTAAAAGTAAGCTATAAACATTGTTACACTATAAACAAATCAATTACTGGCACCTGGATTTGAAAAACCCAAGGGGAATAAATTTAATAATGGCGAGCCGCCTGTTCTGTTTAAAATGTTATTTACTAATCCTCCATTACTGTTAATGGTTTTATTGATTTCTAAAAATTGTAAGCTATTCATTTAATTTTATATTTAAAAATGAACTTCCACAAAGTTACCGCCGAATCAATAGAAAATATCAAATTAAACTTGCTCAAAATCTTGTTTCCGAATTATCTCAGAACTATGTTTTTAAGTTGTTACACTTTGGGATCAAGGTATCGATATGTTCAGTTTCACTAACTAAAATTTGATGATCCTTCCGTTCATTACCGGTGCTAAACTTTTCAAATATCTTCATTTTTTTACTTACATTTCAACAAATAGTCAAGAAACTACAATGCTTTTGTATTGAAGGAAAATGATAAACGTCTCAATAATAAAGATACTATTAACCTTTAACCGCCAAGCGGTCCCGTACGGGAAGTCGATAGTGACACATTTCGCTATCGGAATACACCGATCTATGATAAAAGTATTCAAAATATAAATATTGACTTTGAGATACCGAATCATCATTTTATTTTCGCATTCAATAAATATTTTTTTCATAATAAGTAATGCAAACATCTGCGTTTCGGGGTCTTCGATATTCACATGCCAGAAGTTTAAAGATGATCCATATATAGACAAATGTTATAAAAATTGCCATACGAAAAACAATATTTAATCGTCTAATGTAATGTAATTTTATGGTTTGTTAATTCCTACTTTAATTTTGGTGTAATTTTTATAGCTTTAATTCTTTAACTTTAATTTAAAATCATAGAAATCTTTTTTTTTTTTGATAATATTGTTGTTTTTTTTATGCATTTCCGCTCCCAACGTGGAGCATATGGTCTCCTAATGGAGGTATCTCAACAGAATTTTTCTATGAGAACTGCTTGTTACTCAGTTGCTCAACCTCTCTTTTTTGTTGTTTAATGTTGTTTACTTTACCCAAATAAGTAGACTGTTTTTAGAGATATAGTTATTTTAATGACAGCTTAGGGTCACACAATAATTGCGAAAAAAAATGCTTGGGCGGATAAAGGTTGGCATGGCCAGGTGTGCTTCTTGTAGTAAAATGCAGCAGTAAAAATACTTACCGGGAATATTAAAACTTATTGACATAATAAATTAATGTACCCGTGTTAAAGGGAAGGAATAAGCCTCAAAAAGCGAAATGACAGTGGTTTTGAAGAGTCTTTTGCAATCTGGCTTCGGGAGTGAAGGGCGGGGGATACAGACCTCGCTCGTTTACAATTTACGGTTGTATTTTATCTCGAAATTTTACGACGCGGATGGAAAGAGAATAAAATTGACTGCAACAAAGGAACAGGGAGTTATTTGCAACAAAATGTCACGGCTTATTGGATTTCCATATCGGTACTGAATGGATGACTGTTTACATAGTCTCAAATATAAGCGATTATTTAAAGTTTACGCTGAATTTGAAAGAACGACGAATGATTAATATAAAACGTATAAATTGATTTACGATGTAGATAGATTCCACTAGATATCGCATAAAACTTTACCTAAATAGTCTCAAACTTGTGTCAAAGTGTAACAGTGTTTATGCCTTACCCCCCTCCGCACGTCCAGTAGAAAAAAGGAATAAAACCCACCCCCACCCTTTTAAGAATTAGAATCATTGTTTACCTTAGGAATAAATAACCTTGCGGTATGGTTAGTCTGAAGATGCTTCTTAAAGAGACGAAACGCGTCACTTTAGTGATAAACCAAGTGGAATAACTAAGTTATCGATTTAAATTTATATTAGTCTCAAACTTCTAATATTTTTTGAAGCCGATTATGTATCATCGGTGTGCGGTGGATGTATCTCTATCACACAACCTCACTTGTGTAGAAGCAAGTAGTATACAAGAGTATGCGCCCGTAGTCCCTTGTATCTCGCTCGCACTCTTCACTTTACATGTGATTGAGCGAGAAAAAGAAAAATTCACGGCACGCGCTTGACTATGTATGTACTTTTGAAAGATTCTTGAAATTATGCAGCACAATAAAAACCTCTACGGTGTCCACGCGGACACTTCGATGCGCAGCTCAGGACACACATGAGGGGTGATATTCAAATGCAAAAGGACAAGATAAGCCGATGACACATTTGTGAAATCATACCATTGTATTTGAATCAATTTTTTCAAAATAAAAATGTTCCTGAAATTGTGCAAAACGGATTCCGTGCAAATCAAAAGATTTCCATAAAAATCGAGAACTAGTTGTGACGATGACGTTTAACCGAAATAACTATCAACTAACTAATAATGTCGGCGTCCGTGGCGCAGTTGGTAGCGTCGCTGGCTACGGTTACGGATGTCTCGGGTTCGATTCCCGGTGCGGACGGTTTTCATAGATTGATCTTTCAATCGATTTATGGATTTCTGTTCGTAGTCTGAGTCCTCCCTCTCCACCATCCCATCCTCACGGGGCGTAGCGAGAGCGATTAGCTAACCGCTAGTCCTGTCCTAGCCCTATCCTTCTATCCCTACTCTCTTCGAAAAAAGAGATGTTGAGCAACTGAGTAACAAGCGGTTCTCGTAGAAAAATTCTGTTAATAGACCATATGCTCCACATTGGGAGCGGACATGGAAAAAAATAGTATTCAGCCTTCGGCCAGCGGTTCATTTTTAATTCCTTGTGTGGCCCTTCATAGAAAAAGTTTGCCATTGCCTGGTTTATTGATTAAACCATCGATATTTCAACTACCTATATATTTGTTTTATAACTAATAAAAACAATATTTGTTTTATATCGCGCAGTTTTGAAATTAATCGCCCGTAACTTGTTGCGCTGTTGATAAATTATTTCTTCTCTCTCCGACCTTATTTTTATCGACAGCTCGACGTCGTGGCTCATTGAACTGAGCAGTGCTAGCGTTGATCGAATTTGCTTCAGTATTATTTAATTATCTATTCTGCCAATTAATCAATCAGAATTAGCAGATGGTAACTGATATAGTTTTAGTTACGCTACTAAAATAAGAGTTTAAATAGTCTGGTCACAGCAATTAAGATGTGAAATCAAAATGGCTCTTAAACGTAAAGAACAATAAAAACTTTCTCTACTATTATAGAAAGGTTTAATTCAGGTCTTCGTCGTTTTCCATTGGAAAGATAGTAATAATTAATTATAACAAAATCAATTCGTTTTTGATTTATGTAACCCAATTATCTAATCATAATTTAAATCACTTTTAAGGTGTTAACTGTCAATTCTTGGTGGAAAGACATTATATTTTAAAAAATAAAACACAATTCATTTGTACTACTTCCACATGTTTATAATGATCAGGACCGGTTTCGTTCATCACGAGCATTATCAACTGAAACCGGTCCTGATCATTATAAACATGTGGAAGTAGTACAAATGAATTGTTTTATTTTTAAAAATATAATTTTAATTATGTGAAAATATGCAAAAATACTTATTTTCATGGCAAATATTCAAATATAACATTGATGTTTGTAAGAAGACATAAATTATGCCGCTCATTTGTTGAATTAACCTACGCAGCTTTTGGATTTTTCAAAGAGTATCTCTCATGCTAGAGGAAATATTGGTGATAAAAACCGCAGTAAGTTTAATTTATATTTTAGTTGTCATTCTCAAAATCGCGACATTTAAGTAAACCGTCACACTCGTCAGATCGTAATATTCAAAAATCGAACGGAGGAAATCTTTTCGAAGCGGATTTTCAGTTAAATTTACGGCCATCGGGTCGCCGGAAAAAAACGGCCTGTCATTGTTAACCGGAAAACCATCTGGCCTGCATGCCGTGGTGGGGAAATTCGCCCGGTGCAAGACCCAAATCGACCCTTATGCCGTCTTGACAGTTTGCCGAAATGAGCGGCTTAACCCTCAAATCCTGATAAATGACGCCCGGGAAACATACGTTGCCTTCTGATTATCGCGCCCTGTAAATAATATGGAAACGATAAAGCAAAATAAAATCTACGAACCTAGACTAAAATAGGTAGTCATATCAGGGTTGCTAAATGGAATAATATTTTAAAAGATAATTATATTAATACGTAAAAAGCAGGACTGTGCTCCGATGTATGGTAGTATTTTAGGCTGATAGGGAATCATCTGAAAACGGTCATTTCATTAGTTATAAAATTTCTGTTTGAGTACGAATTAACTGAATCATTTGCACTCGAATGCCACCGCTTTGGCGGAAAGGCAGTAGGATGTATTTTTTTAAATTATTTCATTCGAGATTTATTATTTAACCTTTTGCATTCGGAGGTGCCATACTTCTTTATTCTTTAGCACTCAATTGTTTGCGTTGTCGAGTGCAAAGGGATTAAAAAAGGCTTACAATTAAATGCGCTTTGGCTTAGATGATATTCACTTTCGCAAAGATAGTTTTCACTTATAAACATTCCACAAAAAACAAATTATTTCACTAAAAATAAAGTGATGCCACATAATAAAATATATTTAAACATTGAAGAAATATGTTGCACTTACGAAAAAATATTATCACATAGACAAAATAGTTTTCACTCAATATGAATACTCACACTTTGAAATCGATAGTTTCACAACGCTGTAATGAAATGTCACTTATTCTTTACTACTTGCAACTTAGGATTTTCCACCATAGACTAGTTTACTTGTCTTTTCTCCACTCATTAGAATTTATTCACTAGTATATTATAGGAGTGGTATTTATGCAGAAGCAGGGTTCTAAGTGGACATGCAATATGTTAATATAATTTATTTCAATGTCCATAACATACAAAATTAAAATAATCCGTTTCAAAGTCAAATTATCAAAATTAATCTGTGGTACTTTGTTAAAAGAATCCGTTCCGAAGTGAAAACTATTAAAATCAAAGTTTGAGTGTGCTAAGTTAATACTATCTTATACAAAGTGCAAACTATCGAAATAAAAGTTCAAGTGTACCAAGTGAATACTACCTAACACAAAGTGCAATTATTTATAACCCATTAAAAAATAGCTTATCTGTTGCAGTGGTTGGTGAAATTACGCCTGTTTTACTTGCTTGTGACATTGGTGTTATTGATTAAGCACAGATAAAAAAATCTTTATGACTCTAACAGCCCGTTTCAAAATAGGCCCTTATTAATTATTTTATTGCCAAGTAGTAAACTGCCGTCAGAAAATAAATAGCACGTTTTTAATATTACTTTTTCCAGGTGTCGGGTTGGTGCTGGTTATTGTGAGTGGGGTGGCGTGGCGGGCTGCCGGACGTCGCCGTGGACGAGCGGCGAGGGCAGCAGCGACCGGAGTGGCGACGGGCGTGGGTCCAACACGTCGGGTACCGTCAGCATGTGCCAGAGCGCATCACCCCTACGCGGCAATGCTGTACCCTGAGTTTCACTGCAGAGCACCGCCACCATCTTACCAGGTGTCGATGCAAGACTATAGACTGAGGTAAACATAAAGATAATATCCATCACAATTTATATATGTTGGTTTGACCTGTTACTCAAATATTATCAAATTTCATCACAAATCGTCAAATCTATCATCATATTATTTTTTTCAACCATGTCTACTCCCAATGAATATCTCAACAGGAATTGATTGAGTTATTCACTTGCTCAACCTCTCTTTTCGGAGGAGGTAGAGATTTTTAGCTAATCACTCACTACGCCTCGTTTTTAAGATAGGATGCGGGAGAAGAGGATGTAAGCCTGATCCTCTACCTTTTAACAAAACTCCATCAATTAATTGAAAATCCTCTTATGTAAATGTCCGTAAAAGGATTCAAATCAATAAAAATCCTACCAAATAAGACGAATAACCAATAGCTTTCGCGATTCAGCTACAGGAACGGCAAAATATATTTTACATAAATTTAATATTGATTACTATCGATACTTGGAGAATGTTCACGTTCCAGAAGTTTTATTTAAAAACAAATCCAGTTTGATTTCATGATAAAAATGACAACAATTTAAACAGGTGCATATTTAGATTGATGAAATCTACATTTATTTGGTAGAACTCCTTTACGCTAAGGTAAACAATGGCAATGTATTTAGCTCCACTTGAATCATATAATATAGTTGATAAAAATAAATAGAATTTTATAGTTATAACATGGAAAATAGAATACCTAAATTATTATTTCAATATTCATTTATATGCCGAATATCAAGTAATGCGTATAAGTACAAGACAGGCAGCGAACAGCTTAACATAATAAATAGATCCTATTCCTGATAATTTCATGAGCGATATTTTAATTTTCCAGATTGCTTCATTTGGATCGAGGGGCGTCGCCACCTCCAATCACCTGTCCACCTCCTGCCTACAGACCGAGGCCAAGGTAACTTTACCACACTCCCACTACTTCATACAACTTCGGTTGCAATATTTTATCAACTCTCTTTCTTTATAAGCTATTCTACAATAGTATTTTTTTTGTATAGTGGATTGTGTTATCTATTGCCAAGACCTGCAATCTGTGATTCATATTTCTTAGAAAATTAATGGTAGATACCAGTGGCGTGCCGTCCATACATGCGGTAGATGCGGCGCATGCCTTTAAATACTGAATAAAAAGTGTTTAGTCTCTATGTTCTTTTGTTAAGTTGTTAAATATTTATTTTACGTAGCAGTGAAATGAAACTACTTCGATGTTCCGTATTTACGCACTAAAATCCAACAGTTGTTGCATCTGAGTGACGTGTTCGTCGTTCTAATCATCCGTGCGCCGGCTGCTATAAAAGTGCGTTACCGTTACCGGCTATCTAAATTCATTAGCAATGCATTCGCAAGTTTGCATTTATCTGCACTATGGATCGCGCATGCGTGTTTATGACAGTTTGTAAGAGACTGCACGTGCTTTCAATTCTGCCTTTGTATCGATATTTTTTCGTTAGTATTCTGATACGAATTGTCAGATAAATCGTGTTTGATTTGTCGCTATCTTTAAGAGGTATAAACAAGATAACAGTGAAACGAATTTCAATAATCTCGAAAATAATTTTAATTGCTGAAATGAACATTTTGTTTCTTCCATTTATTTAATAAAATACCGAAACCTACTTCTCAATTGAATATTCAGACTAAAACAAACAGACACTGGATAATTTCATAATTATGAAGTGTATGAAAAAATTACCTGGATTTGTGGATGTCTTCAGTTATCGGAGTTATTTTGCTGGCCATGTTTATTATTTTGCCAAGAACACACTTATGGAAACTATCATGACTTCATCAGGCTTAAAGGTGAACTTATTTATATTTATTCATCACCATAATTTTGTTTTAGGTCTATGAATTCTATTAAAAATTAATTAGAGGGTGTTTTAGTGGAAGCATATAATTAAATTAATTTTTACAATACCCTACACCAGCGCTTCTGTAGAGAAATAATTTTTTTCAATGAAACGAATTAAAAATTTACTAGTAATAATCAAATTCAGAAGATACTTTCTGATCTTATGATAATATCTATTGAAAAAACTTTTGAAAAATTTAAAACAGAAAAATAAGTTGAGCTTGTTGATGAATTGAGAAAAGCCAGCGAATAAAATTGAATTTCAAAAACTAGATAAATATTGCTTATTTTTCACCCTCACAGCATGCCTTGTATCAAAAGTCACCGCACGCCACTGGTAGATACCTATTTATAAGACCGAACATATCTTCGTTGTTCTGGAAGAAAAAACCAAATCGAAAAAAACGTCAACCAAAATGTTCCTTGTTTCGAAACCAAGCCCCATGGATCATCGATTTTTTAAATTTGGAATGGTTTAAAGGTGGGTTAGTTAATCTGCTCTCTTACGACCATAACCGTTTTATTCCTTGCAAGCATGTTTTTTACGCTTAGTATATGGTCACTATGAACTTTTGTGAATAGCCATGACTCGCAACTGTAAAGCAGCAGTCGGAGTGTATGCATTGAAGAAGTGGTACTTGATTCTGACATTCCTGATTGTACTTATCATAGCTTCAGTGATCCCTAGTCGGATAGTAAGGTTTTTACGGGGATCGTCATTTCCACTAATATGTGTACCCCCAGGCACTGTAAGCCATTGACTTTCTGGATGTCCTGCCGACCTGAATAGTATTACAATTTTATCTTTAATAAATAGCTTGAATTTTTGTTTTATTCTTACAGAGGTGTCGCATCAGGAAACCCTCAATATATGGGCGGTAGAGGGGCACGAGGAAGACGGCGCCCGGAACCAAGAACTCCTGCTCCGCAGCTATCATCAGTTGTTATACAAAACATTGCCTTGGAGCCGTACGACGAAATCAAATACGACGACGAACCGGAGCTAGGTCCACCCATCGGTTGCGAAAGCAAAGAAGATGAAGTTCACTTAGAAAATAAAGAAGGGAACTTGGTAACTATCGTTCAAACCGGGGAGGACACCAGTCCTGTTATAGTCACGGTCTCCGGGTCTATGCCCGAAGAGAGAACACAATCGCTAACACACACATCTGAAATCGATATTTTGGCACATTTATGAGCACGCTTTCCTACGAATATTTTTTTCTTTGAATTATTTTCAATGGACTGACAATATACCGGCACCATAAAAGCATGGTCTCTTTAATGTAAAATTAACTTTGAATCAGGGAAAAAATATTTAATTGCAATCCCTCAGTATAAGTTATTTTGACCTCATACTGAAAGTTTTGTTCTGCCATACTGATTATATTTAAGGAAATGCATTTCCTTCCCAAAAATCTATGGTAACTTCCATTATTAAGGCCTGTATAATCAATATGTGCAAAAAACTGCAGATTGTATTGTTATATTCTACATGGCCACCATTGTTCACATTTGTGCATCTTTAAAATTTATCAAATCGAATTATACGACAGCCAGAAATGTATTTTTTTCAGGCTGAATTAAGTAGCTTTAGGGATTTTTGAAATTTGCATTCTTAATTATTATGATTTCTATTTAAAATTGGTTGTATTATATTTGAAAAGAAAACAGCGATGTCCAATATGGCAGTCAAATGCTATGATACTTTATGATGATTTTTACACTTTAAGGGTGACTATATCTATAGACAAACATTACACACAAATTCACTGGTTTGTGCATTTGCCATCCGTCTTTTATGTGCTGGCTAGATGTGAATATGTCCAAAAACAATGCTTTAAAAAATTTTGATACTTTCATGAACACAGCTTCAATGTGTTACGCCAAATGTGTGAAAGTATTTAGTACATGAAATGTGCAAAATGAAATAACCAAGCCTGTTACCTCATTCAAGAATTAGGCAAATTATCTGCCGAGCTTTTGAATTTGGCAGGGTATAGAATTCTTAAACTGTCAACATGACAGTAGAAAAAGTAATTTTATTACGGATGTCAAATTTAATTTGATTTATTAATATTAATATTACTATTAAGATGCGAAACAGTTCCGGGTTGAGGTTCTGTCATTGATTGGACAATTAACAGTTACTGAATGTGGTGTCAAATGACTTTAAAATAACTTTTAATAAGAATTCGTACATTCATAATATTGTAGTTCTAGATATTTAGTGGCAAAAAAACTCCACCTGAGCGCTATGTACTATCTATATTTTAACACAATATTTATATCAATGACATTTGGTTTAGTTGAAAAAAACACCACCGGAGCGCTACTATCTATTTTGCTAAATGTTTGAACTAGGCAGACAAATTCGTGCCTAATTTACACACTCCGCACATAATTTGCCTAATTCTTGAATGAGGCAATGGGCTTGGTTATTTCATGAATCAGGCAATTTATGAAATAGGTAATTTCACACATTCGGCGTAACATCTACACGAAAAGAAATAATTAGACTTTTTAAAGTGTTAAAGTTGTTTTGGACAACGCTGTTTTAATAGGTCAAAAAAGTGTATTTTTAATGTGATTTACTGTTTATGTGTGATTGTGAGTGTGTATAACAAAATTTAAATGTATAAGATCAATTGTATTTCAACTAAACTGGACACGTGCCTGTTATCAAATTAATTATATATATCTAGTGTTATACTTTGTATATTGAATGTGTAAAATTAACTGTAATAATTTTAGAATGATTCTCTAATATCGTTTAAACTTATAATATGAATAATATTATCGAGACACCAATCTTCACGATAACATCTTGTTAATGAGCTAATGTTCGAAAATGAAATGTAAAAATGTACATAAATACGTAAGGAAACTGGCGATCCGTAATTGGTGAATATATTATAAAAGTCTTGTATCTACGGATCTTCATTTTCCTTCCAACCACGGTACAAAATCCTATTTCATTTCAACTTTTGAATTCTTGTCTTATGCTTCAAGTTTATCAGCAATCTATACAACGTATCAATGTTAATAATTGAAAAGATTATATATCATTTAAAGATTGTTAAATCCATACTGCATTATATTTTCTAATAAGTAGATATTTCAGATTTTAGTCCTATAGTTGATGACTTTGTTATTCCACAGATCATGTTACTAATTGTGACACGTGTCTCACCGCTTTGAGAAGCATTTTCAGAGTCGGTGTTAGTCTGAAAATGCTTCTCAAAGAGGCGAAACACGTGCCAAACAATTAATTTCAACACAGTTCCACAGTGTCGATTTTTGTCATGTCCAAACTAATTAAAACTAATGCTAATCATTAAACAGAATAGGGAAAATGTTAAACAAGTATATGACATTATTTTCTTCAATTCCAATAAATTCAAATGTACAGAAAATATTTCTTATAGACTGTTGATATTATACTTTCGTAGCAAAAAAACCTATAAAGTAAGATTAATGCAAAATAGTCACTTGCTGATTTGTTCTCTGTAAATTCATTCTTATATTATTATTTTTGCAAAAGATTTGAGAGCAATCTGCCATTGAGTCTCTATCTTATATTTAACTGCTTAGAGTTTCTTTACTATTCTTTTAAATGTGATATACTTATATAGTTTTATGCATTTTGTTTTTTCATCTATAAAGAATATTATTTATACACCTCTCAATTGAAATATAAATAAGTAAATATAATGAAATATGATTGGGAGACTGAACAAATTGTCTTATAAATAAAGAGACACTGCTGAAAAGTATTACCATATCTTCAGCGAAAAGTGTTAACGTATTGGAAAAAGGAATCTAATTTTCTCTAATGTCTATGGCACATTAATCACTCTTTATTCAATTGTAATCATTATTATTAATGGTGGATAGAATTAAACCATTATAGATGTTCATTATTGCCATTTGATAAATTGTTACAAGTGCCTATTTCATCATAAGTAATTTTAAACTCATTTTTCGTGTGCTTATCACTTAGTACCATATTAGTATTGTTTACCAAATACCTAATGTTTAATAAATAAGTTATTGGCTTTTGGTGATTAGTCTTTGTGCTAAGAGGGAATTTACATGCAGAGTATCTCAATTAATGTAGTTGTCTGTGGTCATTCTCATTGTGAAATGTGTTTCAACTAGGCATGGAATTAGGTGTGGATTGATCACGAAGTTCATTTGATTTGTATCACTGCATGACAGAAACATGACTCACGGTTCAATTCCAGTTGGATTCTTCGGGATTCATTTGATTTCTCACTGAGACTCATATTGACAAAATGATGTCAGAGTGAGTAAATAAATAACAGGTGGTTTAATTCTAATTGGATTCTCTGCTAGTTATTTGTATTCTTACTCCACCTACTATTCACAAAGCATTGTTGAATCAATTGATACACAATGATTCTAATATTTGCGTAAAGAAACAAATTATTGTTGCCTATTATTTACAATATGTGGCAAGTTAATGTCCGCAAAAGTTACTAATTTATATGCCCACTTGGCACAATGTCTAAAATAGCACCTTTACTTTTAAATCTTCAAAGTCTAAATGAAATCGGATCATGTCAAATCTTAAAATCGATCAGACATAAGACTAAGTAAGAACTCTAAAAAGTAAGCCGAAATTGTGCTTTTGTATTTAAATTTTTACTTTTCATACTTCCACAAAGAAATGTATTTCCACTATTTCTAACATTATGGGAAAACATACCTTAAATTTAGTAGTATTTAATGTTTGTTATTCATGTCAGTTTCTTACATTTTCAACCTTGATTTCTTCTCTTAATTACTATTTGTAATTTCATTATAAAAACTATATAGCGATTGTGAAATCTGTTCCCTAAACTCCAGAAACTTATTACAAAAAATATTATTATGTTACCTGATTTATTCTTTTATACAGAGAATGTAATTTTGACATTGCAAAACATATATTGGCCATATTTTTATCATAACTAGTGTGGGAAGTCTCAACTAACAAAAACCAATTAATAATTGTCAGTTTCACTTAAAAACTTTTATGAAATGAATACCATTTATCTCCTTGTATTGTGATGGAGAATTAATGGAATCAGTAAATTGTAGAAACCCCTAAGTATATTCAAAAAAATATCTGAACATTTGTCAGCCAATAAATTTTATTATATGTTTTGAATTTCCGTGACATTTCAACATTGGGCTTTTAAAATATATCTAAAAATAATAATTGCATCTTGTTAATAATACATATTACTGTATTTTGTTAATGAAATGAATCTTAGTAAAAACATCATACAGACCGTAGCTGTAAATCTGTCTTTACATTTGATAGAATGAGTTACCAACTTCTAAATATCTCATTATTGATCTTTAGTGACTGAATCTATAATTATTTTGTTTAAATATGCTTTACTCCAATGCTACTCTTTTTCTACTAAATGCCGATAATAATAATGTAATTCTGTATGAAGTCTAATTAAGAATAAAAAAATGTCAAATTATCATAAATGGGTATCGGAGAAATTAAAAATTTATAAGAAATACGAATATAATATCACTATGAAAAAGTTGCCATAATATTTAAAATTTTCATTCTTAGAACAATCCATAGAGCAAATTTGAAATATTTATGGCTGCAAATTTTCATACTAATATTTTGTGATTTACATAAAATATCAGTTTCCTTGAAATTTCTTAGAGAATTGCATTGTTACTTAAAAATGGTAAATTTTCGGGTAGAAAAATAGTAGCTGTTGCTAAGTATATTTAGTCCATTTTAACAAATTCTTCATTTTGTTTTGGAAATGTAGAAAAAAATATTTCCTTTTATCATTTAAACAATTCCCAGTCCAATATAAATATCTTGTATGTATAGCCAACAACATAGACAGACTGCCTTTGATTAACTGCAGTGTTACCACTGCAATAAATAAATTGAGATTCCCCATTAGTGTACATCTTATATTTTTGTTTAATAATGAATAACATTTAGATTTCTTTCTCTTTTGTAAGTATTGTTTTCATAATTAAGATAAAATTATGAATGTAACATAATATTAGTTAAATGATTATTATTATTATAATATTAATGAGTAGCTTACCTAAATCCTACGTTAATTTTAATAACGATTCTAATATGTAAATAATGTTATTGCCTCTATATATATTGATTGAATAGAATTATGAATGAATTCATAGAACCAAAATATATTTATAAAAATTTAATTATTTGTTTTATTTATTTACTAGTATTTATTAATCAGCTTCGCCCAGGACAGAGGATGCTAACATTTACAGTATTTAGATGTTGACCATACTTTGGTGCAAGGTAATGTTGAAAGTATCAGCGCGGACCATACCACATGGAAAACACACAGAAAATATAATAATACTATTAAATGTTGAAAATAGCACAGTTGAGCCAGAGAAATAGCAGCCTGAATGCATAGGAGTTCTTGTGACAGTATAAGATCTAAACATATATTTTCTGCTAGATCATTAATCAATTTCACATTAATAGAAGAATCATGTGGCTCTACCTACAGTTATTCAAAGATGTGTCTTCCTGCTATTTGACAACAAAACTATTGAAAGAAAGAATAAAAGTGGTGCATTGGTATGCTAATAATCGACTTATGCTGAAAGGTGTACAAGTGTCTATGATGTTAAAATTCCTCCCAGCCAGTGTCTTACATTTAGATACTTAAATTTCAGAAGCAATATTCAGTATTTGTACATCACAGGCATGATAGATTAAAAACAGCGGTTACATTTCTTGTCATCACTGTAGGTGAATTATGATTTCTGATCATCTGGGAAGTAATCACTGAAGACAGCTGTTCTGTATGTCTAAAACCATGCTGCTACAGCGACCTGGCTGGAATACACAAATTTGCACCTGCCTCAATTCGACATGTGTAAATCCAGAATCGTGCAAGACCATCAATGACTTAACAATCCATACACAGAATGGAATCGGAATGAAACAAACAGATTGGTCTTTTTATTTTTTTTATTAAAACAATGCAGTATTTAATAGTTACAAAGATTACTTTAATATCATATCTCTCAATTTTACCTATGGTACTTTTAGATTTCTTCAGATTATACTCAATGATGCATTGATCGCTGCATAACATAAAAAAAACATTGTTCAGAAAGAAAATTTTGAAAAAATACCTTTTCCACCTTTGTCTGAGGATGAGCTTGCTTATATCAATTATAATTTGTTTTTTTTTTGTCCATATTTTTTTTAATAAAAAGAATTTTGACGTAGTTTCTAACAATCTACAAATCACAGAAACCAAAGCTTGTATGGGGGAGGGTGATTGTACATATTTGAAAAAATAAATTTATTTACGATAGTACAGAAAAAATCAATGCTTCCACTTTCACTAAACTGACCATCTTTAGGAGCTGCTAAATTTTAATAATATCATGCTATAAATTAGAATATTTTAGTGTGAGAATGTACCTTTAAATTTGGATTTGAATATTACTCACATTTATACTTCATTAAGTTGCATACAGCGTCAATAATGCAACTTTTACGTGTTCAAATTCTTTACAGAAAAGATATAATAGAATAATGATGGTTAAACTAATAAAATCAAATGTCAGATTATGCTGATCAGTACAAGATTGATGGAAAGAGTTGAGTTGAGCTGGTGCCGAAGTTGCACAAAGTTATAGTTCGTCATCATCTATTTACTCATTACGACTCATGATGGGTAATAACAAAAGTTTTGAATTACTTCGTTAATTTTATATGTATTCAAGATTAGAATCAATTTTGCTACATTATATTCAAGAATAATCCTAGAAATTAATGCATACTTTACACATTTGAGATGATTTGATCTTATGCAGAAATTCGGTGCTTTCGTGGAATAAAACACAACACACAATAACAGTTTCAAAACAAAAAATATTTTTATTTTATTAACATTACATTAATAATAAATTTATTCGTTACAATATCCCTGCATCAGTTGACCATTTATCGGGATGATTCAATCAAAGTTTACTTTACTCTAAGAAACCTATTTGATAACCGAAATCAATAAAAAAATATTGTGATGAACCTTTTAATTTATTCTAAATTGTTTTTGAAATGATTTTGAGAAATAAAGAAAAGAAACAAGGCATCGAAATATATATTTATATATTTAATCAGTTTGGTTTTATTTGCCAAGACCGATTTTTAAATCAATGCTTTCAATTTGGTACTTGCAGATGGATCAGTCTTGATATTACCAACATAAAAAATTAATAACAAACGGCAGTGATGATTAATTAACAGTAAATATGTATAAACACCCCGTTAATCGATAATCTATTTCATCATATTTCATTTAAAAAGTGTATTAGAGATTCATACATTTAAAACAAACGCAATTTTTGTATTCCTTATAGTGTACGAAAATACTTGGATTTTTTTCTAGTATTCATCTAGTATTGTAAAACAATGATTTAAGCTAAAAAATTTACATGAACGCGGAGTGAAATTTTGGACGCAGTTTATGATAGTCAGATTGGGGCCAGATATTTCTATCGATGCTTTTTCTGAGTCGAATCGAAGGTTCTCTATTTTATTTATGAGTGATAACAATCAATGGTAGCATATACGATACCACAAATATAATAAATTACTAAAGCATAATAATAATGTTCCGAATCTTGAATGATGAAGTCTGAATCGAATTGTCCTATCCACTTGATGAATAAAAGCTGAAATTGAAACGTAAAAATCACCAAACAGAATGACACAACGGAAAACTATTAAAATATCAAAAAACAAAAAGGGAACCATTTTATCAACATATACAAAAGCCAACTTTTTTATTACGGTCTAACTGATAAGCCTATTTAGCGGCCGCTTTCCCCTTAGCCTCCTTGCTCTGTTTCTCTTGTTCCCGTCGCCGGGCGGCTTCTTCTCGCTGCTGTCTGACGAGAGCTAATCGGGCGAGATCCGCACGGGCTTCCTCCGTCGCTCCGGCCGCGTGGAGCTTCTGATAAGCTGCGGCTCCTCTTTGTCTTGCCAGCTCCTCACGCTCCCGCCTGAATGAATTGTAATATTTTATGTATCAATTGAACTGAACGTCTAGCAAGACGAGATCGTAATTTCCGTATATAACGAAAAATAACAACCACTGATATACAACTCGTAAATATAGCAGGTGGCAGTGTCACCTGTCCATTAAATAAATCAAGACAAATATATTACATTGTAATAATTGTCCTTTAATGTAAAAACAAATCTCATATAATATATGACAAACAAACAAACTAACATCACATGATTTAGTTGAACTTGCATGGCAGAATTATCAAAAGAATTAACTAACTAGATGACACTTTTCTCTATTTTTGCATGCTTCCCTTCTTGATGTACACAATAAGCAGCAAGTCAAACTCTTCGAGAAACTTCAATTATAGTTGGCGATCAATTCTACTATCACAAAACGAATTTTGCTAAGATTCATATTATTTTTGTTGCTCAGAAGACCAATATAGATAAATAAGAAGTTGCTTTTGAATTGCAGGATGCTGGGAATAGACAAATCAATTATCGCATTGTTTACCTTGAAAGTTCTGGCTTTGGAGCATCGGCAACTGTTTCATTTAGGGTGCTAAGTTTCTTCGTTTTTTTTACAATCCTGTTTGGATTTTCAACTTCTATTAGCGCCGAAACACCTTTCGCTTTTCCTTGCTGTAATCAATAAAACACATGTTTACGTTAAAACAAAACATTAATCAATATCGTACTAAATAATTTAAAGGCTGAACACATAAAACTTTTGCAAATAAAGAGAATGATTGATGCACAACATGCCTCGGTTTGAACGTCAGAGAAAAATAGATCCCCAATTCGTCTTGGATAACAATATAGATTAAATCGCTCGATTCGCTTCTTCGAAATAACTAAGTTATCAATTTTTAATTTAATTTTATATTAAAAATGAACTTCCACAAAGTTACCGCCGAATCCATAGAGCATTGAAAATGAATTAATTTACGTTGTGAATTTATACATTTACTACTGAATAACATTATTACAGGTCACACTGTTAAGTCATTTTGAAATTCTGTATTTTTAACAATGCTACTATATTCAACATGAGACGATAAATGAAATATTCTGAAATATCAAAATTATCTCGATTGCGCAAAACTAAGAATTATTAAAAAACAAACCTCTTCATCTGACGATGATTCATCCCCCGATCCAGATCCGCTTCCTTTTGCTGCATCACCATCTTCCTCATCAGTACTCTCACCACCGTGTTCTGCCCTCCATCTTTATTCAGGAATAAAACAAATAGATGGATTGAGCAAAGCTGGTTCTTATTATACGAAATGGTTAAGATATTTGCCTTTCATATGTGCTTATTTTTAAATGAATTTTATTTGTCTACTTTGTTGTGTCCAACTCACAAATTTCACAATAATTTGTAATACAAAAACACAATCCCAAAAAGTTCATTTGCACACCAAAATGCCTTCACACTTTGAATACATATGGTTTTAAAATTCACCACGAAAATCTTTTATTGTCAATATAAAATCAAAATTGATATATAACTTAATTATTCCACTTGTTGCTACATGTGTTTCGCTTCTTTGAAAAATCTTCGGAAGTTTTTAATTGAAAATCAAGACTAAAAATAATAAATTGCAATTCAACTCACAAAACATAATTAACAAATTTCATTCAAAATATTCCGGTTTAGAAACAAAATATTTTATTGAAGTGTTTACTGACATTAATAGGAAAACATATTTTTGCAAATTTGTGACAATATATATTAGTTAAATCGCTGACCAGTCTTGAAAATATTAATAATTATTGTTTAATAGTTTTATTCTGAGACAAAACGAACAATGATAGTTTTTTCAACATCTTCCAGTAGATTTTTTAACAAAATTTAATTTATCAGGTATTGATGATTTTCACCTCCGCAAAAAATTGACCCCATTATGGTTGTTTATTTCTTGAGTATAGTTTATACGTACGCTAACCTACATTTTTTTTTGAATGTCACATTCACAGAACAGAGACGTTAATGTATATTTCATGAGTTTTCAGAATTTAAAACTAACCTGCGTTTTTTTTCTTCCTCTTTACGCTGTTCTTCCAACTCTTCTGGATTCGTAAACCTTCGGTTGCGTCCTTTGTGATTCAAAAACTTTCCTGAAAACGAAAATCTAAATCAAGGCGTGACGAAACATTTGGCAATGAATGCGAGCAAATAAAATTCATACACAAATTATCATACGAAATAAGATTTCTTCCGAATTTTCATCAATAAACATTTTCAAAATTAGCATCCTATGCGGCGATGATGAAATTCTTGACAAAATAATAAATACATGCGGGAATCCGTCAGCCAAAATGCAAAACGATAAATCTGATATTACAACTGTGGTGTTTCAATTTATATTTATTCTCACCTTTAGGCATGATTATCTGAAGTGTTAACCAAGGCTTTAAATGCCAGAAGAGAGTATTAAAATACAATAATCTATCGTAAAAACTACAAGTACACGCGATGCGCAATCAAAAAATTTTTCAGTGACGTTTGCACGCACTCTGCCGTACGTTTTCTACACTAATAAAAATTGCCATGCCTAAATAATTTTATATTTATCATATCAACTATTATAATAATTAACGTTTCTAGGAAACAAATAGGTACACTTTATTAATTTTGTGCCAAACAATGAAGCAATTAACGTTTTGTTTTTTAATAGACAAAAGCTCAAATGCAGCATAAAGAGCACTTATATTGGCAATATTTATTTTTCGTGCTTATGGTTCAAATCTATCAAAAAAAATAGAAAGCATAAATTTTAATATCAATGTGTCAAATTTCTCAAACTAATAAAGTTTTCAAATAGATATTTAAAACGTTGTTTATTTAAAGTCATCATGTTATAACTTTTTGTTTGGCTTCGTTATTATACCAGTAGTGTTTCAAAGATGGACAGTTTTATAAGTAGCGTCTCTTCTGTCATACTTTTGTTGTGTTTTTTCCTTCTATCAACAGAATGTAAAGAATTCATGGATTGTAACTCTCTGAGATTAGGACAGTATATATGTCCCGATCCAAATATAAATCATATAGATCCCAAGACACAACAGCTATATGGTTGTACTCCACAGAACAAAGCTGAAGGTAAAAGTAATTAAAATTGTTTACTTCAAAATAAAAGTGTTGGCTTTATCAGTTAGGGTTTTAGCATAGACTGCCTGTGCATCTGCAAGACATCGTCATATATTTATGTAGATTTAGTAGTAGACCTCCAAAATTCAATTCGTTGTTCCTGTAGCTGAGCTGTGAGCCAAGTGTTGAAACGTATTAGTTATTTCGTGATGATAATGCGGAGGCATTCAACTAACTCGGGTATTTGTCGTTTTACTGGACATGGCCTAGAAATGCTATTTTATAACGAAAAGTAAACAAAATCAAAAGTTTTCGGGTTGAACAATCCTTTTTGAAGCTAAATACAAGGAAAATATTCAAAAATGGCAAAAGGAAACGTTGGAATAATAGTTTGATTCAACGATTTCACATCGTCAGCTGTCTAGTAGGGCCGCCATTAGATTTTCTTGGTGAAGTACTAACCTCTCAAACACAATTACTCATTTTGTATGAAAGTATGATGATGGTCGTCATAACTAAGCACTTTTATAATATCAGAATTTCTCAATGCGGCTCCAATTTAGGCATAGCTTAATTAGCAGTGAATGGATTAATCAGAACAACTCGTGGGTATACAATTATATTTAGAAGAATATAAGAATTTTTTAAACTTAGTTATCTACTTACTGTATCTCAAAATGACAATGTCTAACTTTACACCGCGACCCACGAATTTCTTTGCCTAATCAAATACTATTATTTTTTAGTTCAATGCCTCGCCGCAGACGGAATTATATGTGAGCAAACAAAAAATTCCACATTCAAAAAGGAGATGCCATGCAAATGGACGTGAGTATAACTCTAATAATTAAAACATTGCACATGTGTAAGTTTGTTTCTTATTTTTATTAATGATATGGATACTATCAGTGGAATCAATTATATGCTGTTTTCTGACGATTTATAACTGTTGATGGGTTGGTAAAACAACAACATGTATAATCAATTACTAAAATGCATTCTTTTATTTAAGTATGCAAAAATATTCACTGCAGTCGATTCTATCCATAACACAAATATTACATACACAGTATCAGCTAAAGATTCCTTTAACAGGCTATAAACACAAAAGCATGATTGTAAAAATTTGAATTCAATGTTATTTCTACTTGAAATTTGTTCTCCTCGCTTCCGAAAACATGCTGAATAGTAAATACATTTTAATAAACCATAGCTATTAGGAGTGAATTAGATTTTATTTTGCTGCAACATAATAATGCGATTTTAAACTGGTATTTTCAATATTTTCTATGGATTCGGCGGTAACTTTGTGAAAGTTCATTTTTAATATAAAATTGATAAATTAGTGGGATAACCAAGTGGAATAACTAAGTTATCAATTTTATATTGGTATTTTCAAAATAATCTCGACTTCTATAATTCCCTTATTATAGAAATGGATATTCATTAGAAGTGGCACTTCTGCTGTCTGTGTTTCTGGGAATGTTTGGACTGGACCGTTTCTATCTTGGATACCCTGCTCTCGGACTTGCAAAGCTGTGCACCCTCGGATTCATGTTCGTTGGGCAGTTGCTGGACATAATTCTTATTGCTTCTCAGGTTAGTGTTGATTTTAAATCATTATACAGATTATAATATACAACAGACTTGCAGAAAACTCCTATTTACTTACAAAACTATATTGAAACTTATTGCCCATTCTATATGGACTAGACATGCAAACGAACAATGCAAAACAAACTTTCTTTTGTTAAAAACGAGACCATAACAAGGTAATGAAGAAATATTACAATCAACACAGATCACTTGCTTTCAAACTCTACTAAATTTAAATAACAAGCAGATTAAGAAAACAATCGACTCTCCGTGAATTACAATTGAGCCCCAAGTCAAAATGCAGTGATCATCAAAAAAGCATAAAAAAAGACAAATTAACCAAAATGCTATTCTACAGGAGCATTTTAAACTTTTCACATTACAGTGGAACCCCGTTGTAATTGTTTTCTTAATCCAAAACGAATCGATTTTTTTTTATTGCATTTTAACTATGGATCATTTAAAAACAATGTGTATTAATATTTTTTAATTATTTATTGAAACAGGTTGAAAAACAATTTTGAAAATGAATAGAATACCGTAATTTAATACATTTAGTAAATTAAATTGTTGTCAAACATGTGGATTTTCTTCTAGTAATGATGAAATAAATAGTATAATAATATTTTACAATGACCCATTCCTTTGATTTTGATAACCCTTGAAGGAAAAAAAAAAAAATCTTGTTAGAATTTAAAATTTATTTTTAAAAAAATCATTGAAATAATTACCTAATTTTCTGTATGATAGATACCAAAACATGACACAACACATAATAAACAGACAAATGGTTACTAAATTTTATTACCGTAATGTTAGATACGGTTGAATGCATTTGTACAAATCCTTTTACGCTGAAATGCCGAAATTCACTTCCTTTACCCAACACTCTAGGACAATAGAAGGATAATAATGCCATTCGAAAGCTCGAGAACAATAGAATAGCAATTGTAAAGAAACTAAAACTGTGTCCATTCACAATTTATGAGTTCGGTCTAGTCGCAGAACACCATAAAAATATTACACAAACAACGACTCTATTTTAACAGTCAGCATTTAGAACATATAGCTTCGTGTAGGTCATCGAAATAGGAATACATCCCTAGTATTTTTTGATGGTTCGTATACGATTGAAAGCGAACATAACGCCAAGTGGTTTCTATCACCGGTGAGCGAGCGAACGTAACGCATTTGTCAATTTTCTATCACGGGTGAGCGAGCGACCGTGAAGTGGTTAATCATCTTTTTCAAAAAAACAAATGCATGGAAATGATGAATGCGTGAAAGTCTTGAATTATTTTCATCTCAGCTAGAGTTCTGACTTTTATTATAAGGGGCATTTTAGTTGCAAGTCATAATAAATCACTATGCAAAAATGAACGCTGACCTACTTGGCGAAACAGCTGAACAGTCAGTACATAGATGCTCAGTAGGCGAGTCATCGGCAGAAACATTACACGCTAGCACTTGCAGTCTCGGTCTTTTAAATACAGCGGCTGGATGGCATTGCACATGCTTACCAGTGGAATGACAAAATGACCAATCTGGGTAATGTTTTTGACAGGACCATATATATCGACAGATCGGGGTTCCACTGTACTTTATGAATTATCTATGTGGGATTATAAACTTCCTAACAAACTAAAATAGCTAATTCGCCCTCTATACACAACATCACCAATATACTAGGATTTGTTTGTTTTTAATTGCTATTTAGTTGTCAGTTCATGATACTTGCCTATCAAAATTATAATAATTGTTTGTTTTCCAGGTTGTTGGACCAGCAGACGGTTCAGGTTACGTGATACCGTACTTCGGAGCCGGAGTTCAGGTTATTCGGAGTGATAACAACACCTACAGATTGCCGCAAGACGATTGGAATAACATTACTTAATGTGAAATGTATCATTTTTATGATATAAATAATCTTTATTGTGTTAGTAAAGAAGGAAGTGATAATGTGTGTACGTGATTACGAGAAATAATTACCAAAGACTGATTATTTTGTGTAAATAAAATCCATTATATTAAGTGAAATTGTCTTTTTTTGTATTCTTAATCTTTTATAAACACTTAAAAGTTGTGATCTGTATTCATACAGTATCTTGAATTGACAACTAAATCACCCAGTCACCCAGTATATCATTGTGTAAAAATATGTCTTACATAAATATATATTATGTAAAAGGGAAAAATTAACTATTTTAGTCACATAAATCTATATATATAAAAATGAATGTTTGTTTGTCCTCTATGCGTTCCTTTAACATTCATCCAATGTCGATGAAACTTTGGTGAGTTGCTGTGCGCACACCTGTGAAGGTTTCTGAAGAAAAAAATTGTAAATCTAAAAAAAAAACAAATACGTACAAACAGCGACATCTCGGAATAACCTTATGATTTATTTGTGTACGCATTAGACGGAAAACAAAAAATATTTTGTATCCAATAACATTTCAATAAACAGAATTAAAACACAAACCCTTTCTTCCTTTGATTGGCATCGCGCTGCATGCCGGGTACTCACTAGTAATTCATAAAGTACAGAGGAACCTCGAACTGTTGTTAGCCTAGATCAGTGGTCTTCAAACTCAATAAGGATGTGAGCTACCTTCAGGAATTTAAATTGTCTGGAGAGCTACTTATACATACTCCTTCTTTATAATTTTGTTATCATCGTTGTTTATCGTTCCATACATAATATTACTTACAATAAATTGGGACATTAGATTTCCAATAAAACGTAAAATGCGTACTTTAATTATGTATTTATAAAGAATGTAAAACTTGAAAAATATCTTGAAATAAGTGTGAGTAAAAGTAATTTTCTGAAATTCACATTATAATGGCAACTTGTTAAGCATTTAATTCAAATTTGGTTCAAGAAATATTTACTCTAAAAATAAAAAATAAAATTTGAGAGGCAAATTTATAAATATGATAAAAAATCTTATGCGAGCTATAGGTAACTCACGAGCAACCGTTTGACGACACTGTCCTAGATCTATCGATAAATACTATGGTTCTGTGACAAATATTATCCTGATTGGTCATTTTGACAAACATTTATCATCCCACTCGTAAGCTCATAAGCACGGCCACTGTAATAAAACTTTATTGTTATAAATTGATTGAAAAATGAACTTATGAAACTGTTCATACTTGGAATTGAACTTGTGAGTACCGCAACCGAAGCTAACAACGTGACCACTCGACCACAGAACTCTTACACAAACAATATTAACAGTTTTATTCCTCATTTTTTATTTATAAAAACAATCATACAGGCACTTTATAATATACATGAAAAATTACACTGTAACGACATAGATTAAAAGAAAACAGTAGTTCCCGTTATGGGATGTCAAAAAAGTTGAGATTCGATGATTTAATTGGCCAAAACATTAAATACTAAATAAGACACTTTGTACTGCTGATAATAAAATGGCCAATGAAACAAAATTTATAATTTTTATGTGGTAAAAGATTGCCATTAGATAATGTCGTTCTTATGACAAAAAAAATTTAAACAGCAACACTAGTTTTGAGTAAATTTATTTTCGGTATTTGACTGCTAATCAGAAACAATCAAATGATACATTGATCTAATACTGTAAAAATAATGACTCTAATCATGCGAATGAACTCAAATTGAAAAGTTTTCTTATTGCACTTGAGATGTGTAGTATTTTTTAATTTCTGACATACTGTGGTTTTTTAAAGAGAAATTAAATTTTAATGAATTGGTGGTTTTCTGACTGACAGCTTGGAACAAGTAACATTTTGGTGTAAATAACTCGACACGAATTAACGTACTTTTGACGCCACCAATATAAAACTTCACATAAACGTATAAGTAAAACACTTTGCATCTTATAATTAATTGTACTACTCAAGATCAGTAGATAAAATGATTTAATTCACAATACGATTTGGTAGCGTTATAACTAAATGTGTAGACAAAACTTATAAATTATAATTTGTTTTTCATGGACGGATAAAGTCAGTACGATATACAATAATATTGATACACATTTATTGAGACTTTTATTACCAATATGACATGGAATGATTAATAAAGATAGATATTTTAAGCTAAGAAATATTTGTTTTTTATGTTTACAAAACAGTACTATAATACAAACTTCATTAGGTGACGATGTAATTATTTAAATAAAATAATATTCTCTGGACGAAGAAGCTCTTGACAATCTTAAAGGCCACAATGCATATTGATAATAGTTCAATATATATATATATAAACATGATAAGTCTTATAAAAATACTCTTTTTATTTATATTATAAGAAAATTGTGCCATCACAATCTACTTGGTGTGCGTTCAATTTATTTCTCTGTCGCAAACAAAAACACGTAAATATAAAAATAACCTTAAATCTATATACAGGACGGATTAGGTATTCATGTTAAAATGAAATAATTGAGAATTTTAATGTTAACATTGTATAAAAAAAATACGAGATTCAAAAAGTATTTAAAGTAATAAAGAAGTTTTAAAAATACATAATCAACAACACTTTCATTCAAAAAATAAAACAATTGTTCCCTTTCTATTATGCTTACAATAAATTAAAATGAACCATGATAGATAAAGTATTCAAAAGAAATAAAACTTAAAATATCAATAGTCATGCAAAAATTTATAAATACAGTTAAGAAATAAATACTAAATTGATTACGGCGACACGTGTTTCGCTTTATTCTCAATCGTATTGTAACTAAGTATATCAAACATATAAGTTCCGATGACACATTTAATACGAGAATGCGTCTCAGATTAGGGAAACATGTGCCATATTTACTGGAACAACAAACCGAAGAATAATATTCTCAATTAAAATTTTATATTGTAAATGAATGTCCGTAAAATAATCGCCAAATCAATTGAAAATATTAAAATAAAGATGTTTCATTAGGTAAATTTCTAGCGGTATTATCTGACTGTTGATTGTTTACAATTATCCTTTGATCCCATTGGATTAATGTTCACAGTCTTTCCATGACTTAAGTTTGAAATTCATACAAAGCTAACTAAACCATATTGGTCTATATTGTGTGTTGATATTTTTACAATATTAGATGTATTTAAGAAGCTCTGATGTCTTTATAAACTTTATTGGTAAGGCAAATTCTGGACGGTTTCAAATATAACAAGGCACATTGGACATCTGTAAAACAAAAATATAACTAATTGTTTGGGGAATTATCTTAATTTAAACTTCGAGAGATATTTTTAATATCTTATTTAGATTCATAAGTATTCTACAACATCCACACGGCGCATAACAATTCATTCTAGTTATAACACAACAATCATCTGCTGCAATTCCTCAATTTCTAAGGTAATAATTCATGTAACTATAACTATTCAAATGTGACTTCCTTTGTTAAACATCTAATACAAGTGCAGTTATTACTCCGGTAATACTGTACTCCATTTTCTTCTAAATAATACAGCATAAGTATATTAAAAATAATTCATGAGTCAATTTATTGATTAATTAGTAGTCATTGAAAAGATATGCATTATCCGATGAGCTCATTCAAATGGTAAAAGCAAACTGCAGTCATTAGGAATGTTGGTCAACAGTGAGTCTTATTCTGAGCCATAAAGCAAACCGTACTTTATTTGATTGCTACGTTTTAGCCCTGCAATTGCTGTAGTAAAGACACATATTGTGTTATTATGGATTAGACTCGAGCATATTGCTAGACGTATACAGCTTTGGTTGCAACAACTATATCATCCATTAAATAAGGTGATGATTTAATACCGGAGCAGCTGAAGGAATATCATAGATACGAATGGAATAACGGTAACAAGGAATGTGGTGATGAATGAAGCTGGAATGTTTCGAACAGCAGGCGACGTGGACGGTGAACAATCCGTGAGCTGATGCGCTCTCTTAAAGACTTTTCCTAAGTAATGAGAGGCGCTACGGTCGAGCCCGTTCAATGGAACGAGCTGTCTGGCTGCGTCCGAGAATATCAGGTCAGAGTATGGCGGTGCGGATGAAAACATGCTGAAACTGAAGATAAAAATTAAAATGAGTCTTCATTTGTTGGATTCTCAAGAATTCCTCAAAGCAAAAGCTAAAAAAAAGCTTCTCATTAACTGGTAAACACAATGGTCAATTACGTATCTATTCTTCCCAGAATATAGTTACCTGAACTGGTCGGGTGCGGTGGCTCCATAGAACTGTTGGGCGTACAAGAACAGGTTTGTAAAAGCGGCGATTTCTGTCTCGTTGTGACCCTCCCCTCCCCGGGTGACCATAGCGTTAGCCGGGACTAAACCTAAGTTGCATCGCTTGAAATCTGACACGGGCGCTCGTGTTCCTATTCAAAATAATAATATAGGTCATACGAGGAGAAAAGAAATTAATATTTTTACAGTTTGTATTCGTTATATTGTAAATACTAAGAATAGGCAGTGGTAAAACATTTATTTGACAGCAGCAGCACATACAGGTAACAAATGATAATACGGAAAATACGAGTCTTCTATTTCTTGCAAGGAAAAAAGTGTTTGGCAGTGCATGAATCTGTTATCTTTGTGAGAAGCTAACACAAATGACTAAGCGTAAGAGACTTTCGGTGCATATTTTTGTCAAAACATAACAAGATCATTTCAATAGATGTAATAATCTATAGGAAACATTTTTGAGGAATTTTTTTACTTGATCTGAACGGAACTTAGCATATGACCAAATATATATTAGACCAGTGGTTGGCTGTTCTTTTTACTTAAACCGTCTTGCTGGTGACAAAGTGCAACATATATCTTAATTCTGCTGGACTAAGTCAGGGTAAATCAAAACACATTCTAATCAAGTGGGAGTGCACCATTGACATGCGGTGGATATTTCTCTCTCACAGTGTCCACGGCGGTTTAAATGAACGGATCACCATAGCCAATTAACATTTCCCAAGCCTACTACAGATTAAAAAAGAATGGAATCATTCTATCTGGCAGCTTTTTTACAAAATATTGGTATGTGAAAGAATTATTACAGGAATGTTCATAATTTGCTTGAATTAATGAGTTACCATCTGGGCAAAGCAGCTGGAAGTCATCTCGGAGAGTGTTCCTGGCCCACCACTCGCGACGTCTTCCCCCAGCCGTCTCGGCGACAGCTGAGTGTCTGACGAAAGCCACATCCCCACCGCCTTCAATCAGGCATCTGAGGGCTCCTGTACCATGAAAATAAAAAATTAAATTGTCGCAATCCTTTTAGGGTGTTAACTGTCAATTCTTGGTAGAAAGGCATTATATTTTTAAAATGTAATTATCTCTCACAATTTTTTGATCTGAATCGTACATTATAAAAACATACATAACACTTGGATTGTAAATACAAAAAATATTATATTGTTAAATTAAATAACCCACAAATTAAATTAAAGTATATAGGCACACTGCCAATTTATAATCTTTTTTAAGAACAAAAACACAAAGTGAAGAATTATTTTAGTGCAGCAAGACAGCCTGAACAAAAAATAATGGCATTTCGATTATCGGCATGACCGGCAGAAAATTTCAGTTGACCAAATCCAGCCTTCAGTCCACAAATCGGGAAACACGGATCTAGGGGTGAGAGCTTTGTCCTTGCAATAAATTGGTACAAGCTTTAAGTCCCAGCAAGGTCAATATCAAATTTAGATTGCTTCAATTTGACGTTTAAGATCTTGGGCATGGGCGTTCGTGTCGTTTTCTCGTTCCACTCACCAATATTTCCGTAGTACGCCTCAGTGGCATCCCTCCTGCAATATCTGGATGAAGATCCATGGCAGAGACGACAGAGTAGAGTGTGAGGAACTCCCGCATTGTATTCCGGGGAGACAGCGCCCGGGACACAGGATCTTGAGAACCATTCTGCTGCCGCTCTTGCAGCGTCACAACCGTAAGGCCTGGCAGCAAACAAGTAACATAAATATCACTTTTAACAGTAGAGAAATATCAACAATCAATTCGTAGCATAATTTTATTCATGAATATTTGAATGGGATCGTATCGGGGCTAACCTTATCCATCCGTTGGAAATGAGATATGCCAATGGATACATCCATCCAGCAGCAGTTCCGATGCCGGTGTGACAAGTGTTTTTACCTAGAAAAAAATATGTTTCTATAGAATCAATTCAAATGAATATATTTTGTAAACAGGTGCCTAAAACAATAGACACTTTTTTAGTGATTTGCGAAAAAAATTATTACTTTCTTAAAATCAAGACAACTTCTAAACCATTCAGTATTTTCGATTGAAATTTTCAAGGCAATGATCACTGATGTTTAATCTTTCAAAATAAAATAAAAACAACCCATGTACATCATGATTTCATTATATTTCACTTTTAAGGTGTTAACTGTCAATTCTTGGTGGAAAGACATTATATTTTAAAAAATAAAACACAATTCATTTGTACTACTTCCACATATTTACAATGATCAGGACCGGTTTCAGTTGCTAATTGTCATGATGAGCGAAACCGGTCCTGATCATTATAAATATGTGGAAGTAGTACAAATGAATGGTGTTTTATTTTTCAGTATATTTATAAACTAAATATAAAATTGAGTTATTAATTCAGTTAATGGTACTCTACATGTTATCAATCTGAAATATTTAACACATGGTGGTGTCGATGGTGTATTGGCCAATTGATGTTACCCTCAAAAAATACGAAAATGAGTTAATGATCGGATCTCATTTTAAAGATGATGGAGCAAGTCTCGGACAAATGACGTAAATTAGAAAAATAAACTTTGGTTTCAGGTTGAAAAATTCTGACATGGCCACTTGATGTAAGCCACTATTATATCGACACTCCCTACGTATAATCCCGTATCTGCAAACATGAGAATTTACAGTGCATTTCAAAGATTAATAACGCAACTCACCATATAAGTTTTTCGATAAAAACAATTTTTACTCTCTCCTGAACAATTTCAATTTTGAGGGTTGATCAAAACACAGTCGATATATAATAAAAGAATTACATTGTGAATGATTTAAGAATATACAAATCTCACCTCTTAGGAAGGTGAGTTCGGTGTCGGGATCTTGCTCCTTGGCAACGGCCACAGCATAATAATTACTCTTTCCCAGTCCATATACCTCTGCCATGATGGGCTCCAGTTCGTAATGACGGGCACCTTCCCACACATCGGCGGCGTCCAACAATATTACATCAGCTATACCAGACCTGATCGCCTACAACACAAAGTTAAAATTATATGATTTTCATTCGAAGGTGTGCATGTCCAAATTCCAGTAGCACCCAGCCAACTTTAAAAACAGGCATAGTGAGTGCAAATAGCCCTATCCTAGCCTCATCCTTCTATCCTTACTCTCTTCGCAAAAGAGACATTCAACAGCCTTTACACCTAGGCGCTTTTCTGCACGATTGGGTGGCGTGCGTGGCTTAAAGTGAGAAAGTGTGTGGGTAAAGACAGTCAAAATAGAAAGGATTGTGTATGATTGATATTCCCCTTCCTATTTTTTACACACACATCTAGGTGTAAAAGCTGCTAAGGAACAAGCGGTTCTTCTAGAACAGTGGTTCTCATGGAAAATTTCTCTGTGGCCGCATTATAAACATCAGTGGTCTTACGGAAATGTCTCGTAGCCGCACCAAATTTTTCGATTGAGATTTAAAATATTAGGCCGATGCATTTATTAAAAAAAAAGGATCAACACATAAGTTTATTCAATAAAAGACATTTAAACATGTTCGCAGTGACGTAGTGAATTGTTTTTTCCGTCTGGGGCGAGTTTGCCACCTCCCCCCCCTACTTTTCCTCCAAAATGATTTTATATTTACAATAATGTTGCGTTGTGGGTATTTTTGAAATTATCAACTTGTATTTTGTTAACCATAAGCCTCTAGAAGCAGAAAATTGCGCAGCAGGTAGAAAATTTTTATGTTTCAATATAATTTCTTTAAAAAATTATACAATCATATGATTTACAGATACAGAATATACAGATGCTTCTATATTTATAAAAAAAAATCAGAAGACACTCACTGATACACGTGTCTTTGGATAAGCATTCGTCAATGATAATTACATGATTGCAAGATGAAAAGCGTTGATTATTGTACAACAGACCGAATTACTTACTGTACTGCAACCCAAATTAACCCGATGACAGTTACTGTAATGATTCCAATAAATTTATATCTAAAAAGATCCCTATTTTATTAAAAATATTCATTCATTACAAATACGTTTTCAAGCTATATATGAATAAACAAATATTGTTTTTATTTTATATTACTATTTTTTTTAATATCAATATTTATTACTATAGAACTGCTGGTGGCCACAGAAAAATCCTTTGTTGGCCGCACATGAAAACCACTGTTCAAGAATAATAATTTCTGTTGAGATAAACTCCATTAGAAGTCCATATGCATCACATTGTGAGTGGATATGGTTACAAATAGCAAAAGTAAGTTCCACAAGAATTATGTAGTATTAGTATTTATTACGGCACTAACATTTAGATATTGTTAATGTTGAAAGTTGCAGAATATCACCGTGGACCGTACCTCATGTGACACCAACAAAGTATAATTTATCAAAATAAGTGGACAATAGCACAGTTGACCTTGAAATAACAGCCAGAAAGACTTGTGCAGATTTTACATCGCTAATGTTTACAGTTTGGGAGTTCTTGTGACAGACAAACAGATTGATACATATATTTTCTGCTATATAGTATAGATAGTTAGTTCTTTTATACCTGCATACAGTTGATGTGAGAATGACCTTTATGGCATATCAAATCAGGTTTCAACAGCTGAGCTTTCATCGCAATCTGAAAACAAAAGCATTTAAATAATTAATATTAATTTTTTTTAAGCCTGAATAGTGATGTTACATTACGTCCCATTCCAGGTATTTCTTCCATAGCGGAAGTTGCCGATTACAACAGCGATAAGCACATAGATGCTTCGGGGAATGCCCTTGGAGACTGCCATCACAATAGATTATACAAGCAAAATTCTAGCAGAATGTCTACATGCCCCCCATCACGTCACCTTCGATAGAGACCGGACAAGTTGGAATAAACACTTCAAGTATTACACCCACAATTAGTGTTCATAAAAGGTTTCTCTCAACTGTTACCACTATTTAAAGCCTTCGACTGGCTCTTTTGTGAGGCAGTACTTACAGCAGTTATTAAAGATAGGGAAAAAAATATATAAATTTATCTGTAGAAAAAGTATTAGAGGTAATTGAATTTCATATAAACTGTGTATACCTTCATCTTGATGCATTTGTCAAGTTCTGGGTCGGAGGTGACGCATAACGTCATCCTACCGACAGGACATCCTCGGATTTCTAACACTGGTTTTTCCGCCTCTCCGAGGAATCCGAGCATCTGCTGCTGCTTCTCCGGTAAACTGATTAATCCCCGTGTGGAATCCTATAAAGAAAATATTTTTTTGTTATTAAATACTATTTAAAGATATTCGATTCACCTTGTTTTATCTATATTTATATATCAATTATAACAATAAATCGTCAGTCTATTAATGTTAATTAAATGACATTGGGACATTTCTTTATAGAGCAATAACCACACATAAATGCAATGGCGAACAATAAAAATACAAAAAACCTTCAGAACTAGGCCAAAGTTACCCAGATTATACCTGCAATAATAAGTAACATTCTTCCCTGATTAAGCCTTAGCAAAAAGAAATGTTTATATATTAATGTGTGTAGTAATAGTAAAAATAATCCAAATATACCAAAAATACTCACTAATTAAAGGGCTAAGGTTCAAAATATTTATATGTCAAATCATGTATACCTCAACGAGCAGATCAGATCTTGACCCATATCGAAAAGATTCAAATAAATCAAATTTCTCATAGGGTGCTGGCTGTTTCGGAGCTCCATAGTAATTTTCTGTTGTAGATGTCGTGCTAACGCCAAATCTAAAAAAATGCAAGTGATCCTTCTGATTATTTATTCTACGATTAATATACACTTGGACAATATCCTGCTATTTTATTTGGTCCACTCTTTTTGCTGCATGAAATATCATTATATTAAGTTGAAAATTTTTTATGCTACTCTGTTTTAAGTAAGTTTTTGTCAAGAAGTATTTTTGGAATACTATGCACCGTTCTTGTTACATCGAATGAATGCATTTGAAAGGGCACTTGACTCAGTATTTGATTCGTAATCAAAGGTTTTACGTCATCCTACCAAACATTGGCAATAGTTTCAATTATATTTCATTTTAATCACCTGTTTCCATAGATATCCCTAGAGCCTGGCTGATCTCTGTCGCTGATAGGATTACCGTATTGGTCTCTTTCGATGATAATATTTCCATACTGATCTCGGTTCGGAATACGGCTTCCATCGGGATTTCTCTGCCGATCACTGCTCTCCCGTATAGTTTGAGTTGGAGGCCAATTGATTGGAGTACAGCTCGACAAGTTTAGTCAAGAAGCGTTGATACCTAGAAAAAGATCATATTTCTATTATGTAGAATTAGCTTTCAAATATAATATATTAGTTATTTCGTTTAATATCTTTGTTTCACACTTACGCAGATGTTACTTCTAAAATTAATAATATGGAAGTAAAACTAAAACTACAAGAAGGGCTGTGTTAACCTTTACCACTCAAGCCTTTTTTTTGTATGTGCCTACCGCCTACTCGAGAGTTTTTTCAATGAAAAGCATATTTTCAATTGGTGAAAACCATGTAAACAAAAAAAAAATTGCTTTATTATTTCCGTAAAATAGATTTATATTGAATATACTGCACATATTTTAATATTATTTATAATTCTTCATTATGTGGTATTACAAATAACAATCTCCTATGTGTAATCCTGGCTTATTGATGCAGGACTCGCAAAATAGTCGTGTTTCTGATCTACCAACTGGGATTTTTCTATTTGAACATACTGCATAGTTTTTCTTAGTCCCGGAAAGCAGGACATGTAACTTATCCGCAAGTCGGTCATCTGTAGGAACAGTTGAAGTGCGCCTTTGAGATCCACCTTGCCAAAAATCTCCTACCAATAATTTCACAAACTTCAAATGTAAATAATAAATCGATACGTACTAATTTTCATAAGACTCATTAGAGTACTTAACATTATATTTGTAAGCTTCTGAATAGGCATAATATACTACTAAGTATTGTCAACAAAGACAATCTATTCAAATAAAAAACAGTAAACTATAGGTGACGCCCTTGATTTTTAAACAAATAAAAGCAAGTAATAATTTGAGAAATAAACACTTCAGTTCATGCATAACACTGTTCAACCTCCAGTCACTAGCGTGTTCAATAAATAAGATTTATTACCCTATGTCGCAAAAAAATATTGTTGCACTGAAAGATTCAGATAAAAACACATGTTGAAATTACGCACGCCATCTTTATTTGGCGACTTCTTTCTCAGATAAATGTAATAACCTATTATTATTCATTCTAACTTGATTGAAATCGCAATAAAAAAATAGCTGAAAATATTTAAAAAAAAATACTTTATTGACACATGCCGCCATAGCGGCGGCACTCAAGTAATACGATAAACTTCCAATGCCGCAGCTATGGCGGCACTCGAGTGCAAAGAGTTAACTCAGCGGTGCACTTGAGTCAACTCATTAGTTGAAAGAAACAAATGTGCAACAAATACGCCTAGATACAAGGAAGTAAAAAAAAATACAAAATGACAAGAGGGGTACAAGCTTCATGGCCATGACAATTTATATGCTAAATAAAATTGAATTCTACATTTTGTAAACTGCAGCAAGAGATTAAAAAACATTATTGTTCATACATAGTTCTTTTTTCTTCATTCTTCACACTGGACGTGACGATGGCGTTGGAGGGAGCTCGTCCCCAATTGCAGGATAAGTGATCATTGACGGGTTTGCGGCTGCCATCTTTGCACAGCAACTCGAATTTATCGGACGACAGGGACTCTGTAATATAACATAGTGGTCTTATTAACAATAGAGGATACAATAGAGGATAACATAGGATATGAATATGCAGGCTAAAATGCTGAACTGTCATATCTCACTTCATTTTGATAGGAAAGATTCATTCATTCGAGTCGCCTTATTGGGTCAATGACTCATATTCACTTCAAAGAATAGGTTATTTGGATTTGTTAATTAGCGTGCAATGCGTGTCTACAATACACACAATACCCCGACAGAGAGAGGGAATGTTTGTGTATGTTACAGATAAATAAAGACAAATAAATATTGTAATACTGACTGAATTCAGGATGAGTTGCCAACACATGCGGTACGGTGGTGTGCTTGAGGAAGGCAACGTCACCAACTTCCAAGAGACATCTCAGAGCCCCCGTGTAGCCGGCATAAGGATCACCCAAAGAGCAACGGAATCCTGTACCTCCAGTGCACAATTCACATAACCTGAAAAATAGAAAAAATGGTGTAAAAAAAATAACAATAAGAGTACAAAAAATATGAATAGCACATTGAGCTCTAACAATGTCAATCAATATAAATCATAATTTAAATTTGTTACCCTTTTTTCATTGTTTTATATGAAAATCTACCTCGATAGCCTTGTTAAAATGAGCCTTATAAATGCCAGTTTCTCGCTCTCTCTACACTCTGTTTTTACAATGACTGACTGATCAGCACTGTTGAGCTTTCATACATTGATTTTTCAATGCATTTAAGGATTTGCATATATATATCGATACAGATGTCTGTGAAGTGCAATTCGACCCGTTGGGGCCAAAGAAATGCATCTTTTTTTTTCTTTTTTTTTACAAGGTAATAATAATTAATAAAAAAGTGTTTTCAGCAGAAATAATATTAAACTATCTTTGTATCAACATCATTACTGTAGACTCCCCGATAGCACGGTAGATAGGGAGTGAGCTATCTCGGAGCGGGCTATTGGGACTATCATATTGATAGAAAATCAGAGCATAAGCACGCAGCACAGGAGTATTTTAACCTGCAATCAAGGAGCAGTTGCAAATTTGAATGAAAACGGGTTTTCCGCAATCGTGTTATCCTGGGGGATCTACTGTATCTACTGTATATCATATTATGTCCAATACTAAGTCACTCGATAACGCCGATAATTTAGATAGGTTTCTTCAAAGAATCCTAAGGGTTCGAATTATAAATAGTCAACAATAATTGTTGATCATGACTCACTTGTCGGAATTATCGCCGATGGGATTGTATTTGTTGATGAGCGAATTCGGTGCACATGACGATCCGAAGAAATTGATGACGGACTTCACGTGGTTGTTGCAGTCGATGATGTCCATACCTCCTTCTTTCATCAACTATGAATGACAAAATAGAAATAAATCGATATCATTTTTTTTTCTCATATATTTAAGGTTTTACATTATTTTTACCTCGTAGAAAAATTTTAATTGTTAGATGACATGTGATGGAGATCTTGCTAGATAGTACATTGTAGACATGCGTCTTTTATAAACAAAAAAATCTGAGAAAAGACTTAATCTCAGTAACCTCTATATATTAGAATCGTTCCGACTCATCTTCGTTAAAAACTGCAAATATTTTTTTTTCTTATTCTAATACTGCTTTGTCAACTCAAAGCAAAGTGAGAAAACAAATGAAACGTCATTCACTTTGAACAAGAATGCCTTAAGACTGTTATAGGTCCAAATCAACTTATGGATGAATTTTGATACAGAACTTTAAATTTTTTCAAATACTTTTTTTTAACCAAGTCCACTCTCAGTGTGGAGAATATGTAGAGCTCCTAATAGAGGTATTTCAACAGAAGTGTTTTCTACAAGAACTGTTTGTTGAAAATTGAAAAAATCGCTAGGATTGCTGGGAAAATTGCTAGGGCAGACAACAATTTATTTCATTTTATATTTATCTACTATTACGTAGCGTCATAAAAAGAAAAAACTCTTCTCTTTCTGCAGAAAACAAATGTGAACAAATTATCGACAACCAAATATATTTTGTATGACTTCTTCATGTTAAGAATCGTACAAATAAGAATAACCGTAAAAGCCTAAGAACCTACATATCCAAATATCCGTCTATTCTTCTTTGCATAATAATATGACAACAAAGAGTGCAAAATAAAATTTATTACCGTGTATACTGGTAGAACCCATCCCGCATAAGTTCCGACAGCGGGGAAACACGCTTTAGCCCCTCTCAGTCCCCTCGCACCATTACCAGAGTCTATAGTGCTGTCTTTCTTTACGACCGCGACCGCATAAGCATGCCGTAAGCCGCCCAGCTGCGCTTCCTGAAATTAAAATAGTCTCATATCAAAACCAGAATTCATTTCATTGATATTTTATAAAGTGTTTAACGTTCTGCTATTTATCACCAAGCTTCGATTTCAACGTAAGCAATGTATCTTAAAAATATCATACACCCTCGCCTATTTGGTGAACTGACCTATTCCACACAAAGATTTTTATTGCACTATATTTTATAGAAATGTAAAGGAATAAATGATTTTTTCTACATATTTGATATAGGATCACATAACACACCAAATACATCTGCGAAGAGAACCATGTAGCTTAGAACTGTTCAGCTCTATACATTTAGTAAGTGGTGTTCCTTCTATAGTCAGTTATGCTTCTATGTTAGAAGTTATCGTAAAAAAAATCGCCTGTGTAAAGTAAGACTAAAAAAGTTCAAATGCCCAAATCTGTGAGAAATATATGAACTCAGTCAAAACAAAACCTTTAAGTCACCGAGAATAAACTATAAAAAGCAAAATTGTCACAAACCTGCAGGATAGGAACGAGCGAGTGAAACCGTCCAGCAATGAAGACTTCTCCCGAGTCCAATGAAGTGATATCAGCATTTTCATTATCTAAAAGAGTCATGCACTCATCTTTGTCGAAGGCCTGTAAAAAATATTTGAAAAATAGACAATAAATGAGGAGATATATATAATATTATCCAAATATTACACCAACACTATTTTTGTACGCTTTTATCGGGATTTGAAAGTTATGTATTAATACAAATTATGTGAAATAACTTATGGCATATGTAAGTATTTTTTTTAAATATTTTGACAAAATGTGGACTGTCCTTGGGCAGTAATCATTCTACAGCAAGGGGCAGCATGCAAAGGGCGCAAATCAATATGACAAGTACTTCAATAATGAAAAAATCCATGTTTGTTATGTGAACAAAAATTATGCAGCAGCAAAGGAATATAAACTGAATCGTCACCGACAGAGTGAAGACTGATCGAAGCTTCTCATATGTAACTATGCATTTTCAAAATAAAGCAATTTGTTTTAAGTCTACTTCCACATTTGTATAACTATAAGGACTGCTTTCGCTCATTGCGGGCATTATCAACTGATAAAATATTAATCATAACGAGGCTATTTGTATAAAATTGAATGTTAATAATTAAGAACTGAGACAAGAATTTACAGGTAATCAAATATTTTATATATAAACGAAATTAAGTAGTACACAATTAAATTATTAAATTTTGTGATAACCAACTGTGAACAATTACAAAATGGATAAATTGGCCCTTCTGTCAAATAGATTTTGCATCACTGTTCTACAAGGACATGAAAATATTTAAAAAAAAAACTTAATAGCCCCACAGCAGCTGAAGTTTTCCATAAAAAATTAGATGGCAGACATTTAAGATAACTTTTATTTTTGAGTTTAGTAAATAATATAACAAAGGAGTTATATTATATATTATCTCAAGCCCGAAACATTGGACTACAATCTTTCTTTACGCCTGCCCTTCAAATGCAAAGAGAATCTGGTTGCTATATAAATAATCTGACAAAAATATAGTCCTTATTTCAGTTTATTGTTACTGAAACAAACCAGACATTATAATCATTGTTCCAGAAATACATATTATTACAAACCTGTTTTGAAAATAAAACGACACCTATTGTTTGAAACCGAATAATGTGAAGCCGAAAAACTAATTATGGAAACCTCGAATGAGAATGATGCCATCTATTCCAAAAAGTAAAAGATAAATTCCTCTAGAGAAATACTCTCATAAAATAGGATTGAGGGTTTGGCATACTAAAAATTCAGAAAAGAATCAAGGTGGTTGCCATTTACTATCAAAGCAAAGATTTCTAGGTCATATTGTCTAAGGCAGTGCTCCGAAACCTTAATTACACATTTTTTTTGAAAAAATATTAATCCTGATTGTTTCACACAGAAACAAAAAATATTAGCTGCTATTCCAAATTTATCAAAAACAAAGCGAATTAATAAATTGTAAGTTTCGTTTATTAAACTTACATATTTTAGCATGTGGTGTGCCGCAAAATATTAATGAATGCTTAGGTATGCCGTAGGTGAGAAAAGTTTACGGAGCACGGGTCTAATGAGTGAAGATTAGAACAACTAGTCATGTGGGTAGATTAGGTTCCAGCAGGGTAGGGAAATAACAACCTCTTAGGGTCAATGAAATGTATCTCAATTTTAGGAGACTTACTTTAAGTATTGGACATAAAAGAACATTTTATAGTAAGTAACAATGAGACATAGATAGATTAATATTTTCTTTGCTAAAAACACATTTTTTTTATGATTGATTATTGAGAAACCTTTTTGTGGTCTTTTATAAAAAATTAAATAAGTTTCTTCGACCCTAAGGGGCTGATATGTACCACGTGTTAGTTTTTTTCTGGTGATATAAACATTTGTACACACCCTGAACGGAATTACAATCAGAAGTCGATTGATCAGCCGTATTTTTATGTTTTAAACAAAAAAGAAATCTTAAAAAACAGAAAAAGTGTGACAATAGCAATATAGCTAATAATAGACAAACTCGGTGAGAATTTATTAAGTCACTTGGGGAGAAAGACATTAGGAGCTCCCATAACCAAGATGTTAAACGATGAATTGCAAAAATCTAAATTCATAGTGATCTTACTAAGAATTAGACCCAGGACCATCCGAGCGCTAGGGTAAAGCTCTTACCACCACACCATACTTCTACACCGCAGGGACAAATGTATTATTATAAAAACAAGGAAATTATTCAGTTATTTTTACTTATATAGATAATGATAAATATAAAAATGGTGTGAACAAAGTATAAATATATTTTAAAATAGCTTATAAAGTTCTAGGTTTGACAAAACCAAGAATTGCTTATACCATAATTGCATACAATGAAAATTATAGAAATGTTTAATATTTCGTTCACTTACATGCTTGCAAGTGAGATTTAAATATTTGCTCCCAAAGAGCTGCCTGTCTCGTTCGATGGCAACACTGAGATTGCCACATTTGTATTGCTCCTCTTTGTGAGTCGTACACCATACCAGTTTCTCCACTTGAGGATCGCTGGTTAGAATTACTTGACCTAGAATAATAAATCATACTCATATCTACATCATTCGCTCAAATTGTAGAGCATATGGCCTTCTAATGGAAGTATCTCAACAGATGTTTTTCTATGAGAACTGCTTGTTACTCAGTTGCTTAACCTCTCTATTTTTCTGAAGATAGTAGGGATAGGATAGGGCTAGGACAGAACTAGTGGTTAGCTAATCGCTTTCGCTACACCCCGTTCTTAGTATCGGATGGACTGGTCGGAGTTTTAGACAACGCAAACGTCCATGCCTTCAAATAGAATTCCAAAAATCGATTGAAAAATGTTGTTGGCTTCGGTTACAGATTTCACAGGTTTTAATCGCATTATGGACAGTTTTATAAATCGATTTATGGATTTCTGTTCGTAGGCATGGATGTATCTAATGTCTATAAATTAACTCTCACCCATCCGATTAGCTAACCACTAGTCCTGTCCTAGCCATATTTTATCATATCTACTCCCTTCGAAAAAAAGAGGTTGGGCAACTGATATTCAACCACTTATATCAATAGTTATTCAGGATCAAATATACAATTAGTTTTGTTTCCAATAGTTACCAGCAAATGCCAATAAGTCCAATTTTATTTCAAAACATGCAGACATACGAGGCTTTACTATTTTTATTCATTCTCTGTGTTAAATAATATGCTTGACAAAATACTACTCTTTTTCTGACTGAAAAATTACTTAATGCTGCTAAAAACAATGCCATTCACTACAAATTTACATTGGCCAAAAATCAATCATTGAAATCAAGAAAATCAAGAAATATTATTATGAAAATTTGTTAAAACGTCTCTATGGTTTGTTTTAAGAAGTTCCAATTGACATATTATGGTAACCTTTTCATACTGATGTTATATTCGTATTTCTCGAAAATTATAGGGGTTAAATATGCTTTACAACATGCTACTCTTGTTCTGCCTGAAAAATTACTTAATGGTGCTGAAAAAAATGCAATTTTTTAAGAAATTTAATTGCGGATTGGAATTGTCAAAACATTAAATATACCAAATAATGGTAAATATATCATTTTTAGGTCGTGTTCCGATTATCCTATTGTTTTATATGTGGCCCAAAACAATTACTCTTCTATCGATATGACCCAAGAGTCAAAATTTTGGACACCCATGTATTAGACGTTTATCAATGAGTCAATGAGTATGAGATGCGTGTATGAGATATGAGATGTATGAGATGCGTTTATCAAGTTGGTTATGGTTGAATATCTGATAGATTTAAATTTTAAATGCGGCCGTTTGATAATGGAAAATTTAAAATCGCTATTCATTTTACACTAATCCTTTATCGTACTATTAATAACATAGTTAATTATGTTTATAAGTAATTGTTTTCAATAATTAACGTCATACATGAACTAATTTAATACATCAACTGAGGTTGCTTGATGGAATTTCAATATCAAATTTGAATTATTGAGATTTTGTACACTTCCATTTTAAACACATTTAAAGTCATGAATGGACTCGAATTGACAATTCGAGTCCATTCGTGAGCTCGAACGCATGAAGATGCCGAAAGGCGAAACCCGGGTCGTTAGTGACAAAATACATGGAAGTGCACAAAATCTCAATAATTAAAATTGTATATCAAGTCATATTGGACGTCAATCATTTCTTGGCGTGAGCCGAATAGAATACATTAACAATGATTAGTCATCACAAATTTAATATAGCATCCAAAAACAAGATTTATCATAATGAACAACAAATTTAAATGAATTCGAATAGTTCTCCTAACTATTCATGTATACCAATTCGATAGAAATTTGTCATTGTAGTAAAAATCAACGCAATATCCATTGAAACAAATATTCTAGAGAAGGGGGCGGCACCTCAAAAAATTTTATTTGAAGCTTTTTTTATTGAACGTTTAACAGTGAAATTGTTGATATATATGTCAGAATACAAATAATTTACTTTTTATTTGTTTTTATTTGTTTCAAATCAATCGATTGGATGAAAAATTGTAAAATCAAAAATAACTGTCGAATCACAACATTGTCAACACGAAGGTAAATTAGCAATTCTAACGGGAATAAGGACGGTATATGATGTTATGTTTTCCTTACCTGATAAATAACAAGGAATCGTTAATAATACTACACTTTTTATCATATAACGCCACAATTTAGAAGTTTCCATGTTTTCGGTTTCAAGAAAACATTACGCACACGCCCTAATATGACAGGTTAGCAAACAATTTACTGGCAGTGCTGCCGCTACAATAAATTACACAAGATAATTTATGTAACATAAAACCGAATATAAATGCGAAATAACACAGCACGTTTTTCAAAAAAATGCTAATAATAATGAAGTGAACCGATTCTTTTTTGGTGCTATTAGGCTATAAAAGAAGAAAAAGTTCAATTGAACTGAGAAGAGTCTATTATAGACTGGCAAGACTAATATTGTTGCATGAAATTTGAAAAAACGGTTGGCGCGTTTGGTAATTTGTTGGCGGATTTTTTCCAAGATGTGTCCGGAAAACGGATCTCGACAATTAATCGTGAGAAAACTCTTGAAATAGTTAGAACTCGTCGCATCGAAAATTTAACTAACGGACGATTGATTGGACGACAGATTACTTTGAACTATTGTTATTTAAAAGTCTATGTTTTTATATGCTCATTATTTACATTTTCGGCTGCCTTAAAAAAAAAAAAAAAAGAACAATAAATCGACATATTTGAATCACAATGCGAAATGTTTTTGAAAGACTTATATATTATATTAATGTTTTATGTACTTGTTAAATAGGTTAATATGTTTTGTAACGCTATCATAATATATGAACCACCTAAGCATGTATGAACTATTTACTATGACTTACCAACATTACTTGGCCGCTGCTGAATTTGGAACTAGAATTGTCAGTCTAGAATAAATTTCTGCAATTGCCATTTTATGCGAAATAATTATCTTGTCTTCATTTAATAACCGTCGCTAAAATATCAGTTTTGGAATTTATTTGAAATTTCAGTTCTGGTTGAGTATGGCAACATTTCTAACGCAACGGTGGCACCCTCACTAGCAGCCAAGTGAAATTGGTACATCTATAGCTATGCGCAGCTTCCACGCCTTATTTAAATAATTTAATCTTCGGTGCGTTTTTGAATTTTTTTACTGATGGAGGCCATAGGCAAAATAATTAAACTAGAATCGTTTCTTCTCGGGAAGTTCTTATTACTACAGCGGACAGCCCTAATAAGATGCCTCATATTACTCACTTCATTGCAATAAACATATTTCACCTCATTCACCTCGACAATCATCTCATCAAAATTCATCACAATATTCTAATATAAGGTGTACTATATTTAACTTGATGTAAGTAAGATACCTTTACCTCAATGCGGAAGGTCTGGTACTCATGGTTGTACTCGGTCAGAACCAAGTGCCACTTATTCAACACGTGCGTTCTGACGGCGCTGCTTTACGGTTGCGAGTCATGGCACCTCACCAAGGCACAGGGTAACCGTATACTGAGCTTTGAAAACAGGTACGGCGGTTTGATTTTGTCAGGAACTCGGAGGTAATAGCGGACGGACCAGCCTCTTATTGCTTCCAAAATAAAAAAGCGACGGTGGACCTGGCTTGGACACGTGCAGCGGATGCCCCAGGGGAGCCTGAATCCTGTGTGTCTCTTCTACCAACCAGATGGCTTCCATTTCCCCGGAAGGCCACTGTTGACCATCCATAGGATGTATTCGGTGGAGCTACTGGGCGCTGGGATGACCTGGGAGGAAGGGAAGAGACTGGCGGGGGACAGAGCAGCTTGGAGGAACAGCGTGATGGCCATATATTCCGAATAGAGAGCGGACATGGTTAAAAACGTAAAATAAGAAAAAGAATAATCATTTGAAAGGAATAATTATTCTGATTTAAAAAGAGGCTTTACACTATTTCAATTCAGTTCACTCCAACAACCTCCTTACCACCAACTCACTCCCAAAAACTCCACCTCACCTATGTATAAATATGCTCTTTGAAAAATTATTGGAAAGGGAAGATGTATGTGGTGTAAAGTACTAATCTGCAATACCAGCAGCGTTAAGTGCGTTTAAATGACAGCAAGTAGTGTGCCTTAAGAGTAGTAGCAAACCATTTTTGACAGTTTTTTAATTGGAAAGATGTTCAGACCTACCCATTCTCAGTATGACGCCGCAAAGTTATTAAATGAAATATAATTCGCCCGACTGGTCGGACTGTCTCAAGTAAAGTAACTCTTCTCTTTTCCATCTCTGAAAATTACCATACGATGTGATTAGCATCCAGTTGTGTATTGCACCATAATTTACAATATGGCGTATCATTCAACCGGTTAAGCTAGAAGAGCTACGCTTCACACATTCGATTCATCAGAACTCTCAGAAGCAAAAAAATCATGTCACTAGCCTCCGCCCCGAAAACCTGAGATAACGCGAAAGTTTTCTACCCAGTCGGGAATATTTCAGTGTAAATTTTACATTTTGTAAGCAGGGGTCGCTATATGTCTTCCGGTTGACCGGTACTACGTTTCTGCCAACCCTACATGCCAAGCGCGATCGATCGAGGGCGCGCGCACGCCCTAGGAAATGTTTCACACTGTTAACAGAAAATTGCTCAAAACACAAGTGGTCGCACAGGAAAATATACTCAAAAACCAAACGAGAGGGCTCACTTTGACAGCCACCGACGGATATACTACCCAATAAATAATGTAGTGTTGTGTAAATGTGGAGATCAGTGATAAAGCCATTGCATATTGACGAATTGTAAATATTTTGTTGTTTACAGACTTTAATATTGATAAGTGAATCCGGCTTGCAGGAAATTGTGAGTAACAACACATTATTTTGAGAGCGTATATTTTTCAATAAACCGCAGAACATCATTCTATATCTGTTATACGATTAACAAACGTTATTTCTTTATTATTGTATTATCTTGAATAAAAGCTTTGTTGATAAAATGCTCAATTAAATATGACATTTACTCTCTTCCTTGATTTAAAAGTAATTTTAAGTATTATTTTCCATTCAATTAACAGTCACCAAATTGAAAATAATTATACTTCCAATATTACAATTATTTGGCACTCAAAATATACAAAGGTTTCCTTGTGAACAATTTAATATTTAAATGATACCTATCGACAGCTGTGGTAATTAAATAATTTAGTTTGGATCTCTACAGGTTTCCTCTGTTATTTATTATAATAGGTTTCCGTATTATAATCGTAAATATAACTTGAATATTCTACAATAATATAGAATTTTAGGTATAGCATAGCAAATAAAACACTATAAAAATAATATAAAGGTTGTTATAATTTAGTTAGTGACAAAATACATGGAAGCGTACAAAATCTCAATAATCCAAATTAAAGGTTGTTAGTTTATTAATGCAATTTTATCTAACTTTAAAGAACTACATGCTACAATAAAAATGTCATAATTTCTACAATGACATGGTTATCAACAATATTTGACAATCCCTGTGTAACTAAATATATGTGGGTATGTAAATATGTCACAACTCTATTGAAAAGAAAATTGTAAATTTAAATCCTTTCCATAGATATTTATTGTCAAAAGATTGGTACCTATTCTAAAATGAAAACTTTTAAAGTAAAAACGCTACAAGCACACATACACGTTCGATTATGTTTTATTGCTCAGTTAAAACAAACGCATAGACAAAGGAGAATTGAAAAAGTAGTATATACTTTATTTTTGCGAAGAAGTAAGCCATAAAGGCTCGGCGAGATGAAAATTTATGAAGCTGTTAAATATTGCGATTATCTTCCGTAAAAACTTTATGAATTTTGACACCTCGTTCGATATTAGAAAGGAATAGTTAGACACACTTTTTGGGTATTTTATTTAGCCAAATTATACACTTTTAGTGGAGCACATGATAATTTTAGTCAATATTTGAATTCCTCAAGAAATGTCAAGAAAGCTAAAATGTATCTATTTGGCATTCGGTGCAGTAAAAGCCGACATAATTATCTTTTTTTAATCATTTCCCCTTCCAATATGGAATCCTAGTTAAGTATTTTAAAATCGAGAACAATTTGAAAGTTCTCAATAGCACAACGTTTATCCAACAGTGTAGTTAGAAAATGATAAGCAGTAAACTACTTATCACTCTTTATACGCCCATTTGTCAGGCTTAGACAGTGTGTGTGTGTGTGTGTAGGAGAAAATGAATCAACACAGCATCAATGCATTTATATACAGCTTCATAAATCAACTGAGAGAATCAGTTTTTGAAAGTTTCCATTCTGGTAATTAAGCCCACCTGACAGCGTTTACAATTCGGCTAGAGGACCGAAGCAAAGAAGTTAGATTAGAAGGAAATTCTTCAGTTTACGCTAAACATATTATAAATATTACTAGTCTCCTCAATTTTACGCCAAACATTATTTTCACCTATCGAATCGTGCTGTTAAGCTGTCCGTTACTAGCTTTATATTGGGCTGATCCTTTAGGGCTCTTGGTTGCATCTGTTCACATGGTATGTCGTGGATATTTCCCGCCCACTTAAGTCGGACCAGTTTACAGCCATAGTCGAGTTTCAACGCTCTGTCACTTTCGTCCTACACGTTTAATTCGAAGCTTCGAACGCAAAATTTCAAAAAATACAATTTTAATGTACCTGTGAAATCTCTATTATCCGAATTTTTTTAAACAAACACAAAATTTGCATTTGAATATACCCTTAGTAACTTCCAGTAATGCAGTAGAAAGTAATATAGGAGATATTACGAAAGCAGAGGCACAAATTTCAGAGAATGTGACGAAGAAGATGTCATATCACCCAGTGGTTAAATTGCAATGTGAATGATCCTGGATTTCAAATTTTGAGTGTTTTTTTTGAAAAATCAAGAAAAACAAGAATTTGAAAAATCAAGACAAGAATTTGAAAAATCAAGAAAACAAACAGGTGATTCCCGAGGGGAGGAATTTGTATAATTAATTATGTATAATTAATTGGTGGGGAATACATAATACATATGTATATCTAAGCACTTCTCTTTTCCTGTCTATTACAATACATTATATTGTTTTCGATTATCCGAATTTCTCATTATCCGGACTGTCTTCACCCCCAATTGTTCGGACAATCGAGGTTTTTCTGTATTTATATCGAAATAAATATATTTCAATGGTGTTTGTATGCCATGTTTGTAATCATTTCTATTCTGTAAATGGTGTATTTATAAATAAAGCAATCAGTCAACTACTAACTGAAGACGTTTTTAGGACTTCGCGGGTTGTATTCAGAAAATTACTGTTCTAGTAATACGCCACTACGTGATGATTTGATTATAATCCTTGACAATACTCCTGCACGGATGCTTTTCGAAAAGAGTAGTTTTCAATGTTCCCTCTTAGACGAGCGGTTCTCTGCGAGGAATATCGAAATTTTGAACAGGCCAAGCCAACAATTGAGTGGCATAATTTTAATAGTAACGATTTTGCAAAGATCAATATGTCATATTTTTACCATGTCTGCTCCCAATGTGGAGCATGTGGACTTCTAATGGAGGTATATCAACAGAAGTTTTTCTAAAAGAACTGCTTGTGACTCAGTTGCTCAACCACTCTTTTTCGAAGAGAGTATGGATAGAAGGATAGGGCTATGACAGGACTATTTTTAGGATCGGATGGGTGGGATTTAATTCTAGACATCACAAACATTCATGCCTACGAACAGAAGGCCATAAGTCGACTAAAAAATTAATTTACGAAAATTTCCGTACCGGGATTTGAACCCAGGACATCCGTAATCAAAGCCGACGACGTTGACCACTGCACCACGGACCTGATATGTCATAATTGTTTTAAAAAATATGTTTTATTCTTTTTTACTATTCGGTATATTAAAAACAAAAATTTAATCAATATATTATCCATTTTGTACATATATTTTTTCTTTAAAAATAAAAATTTTAATAGTTTGTATTGTGGTGCGCCCCAATCCGAGATGAATTCGCGTGGGATCTACAACTGCTGCGAGGCACGCGGCTTAGATGTAATATTTCAACAAAATCAAGTAAAAAATAGATCTAGCGATGGCACAATGCTGTAATAGCCATTATCTGTATTAGACAATTCCTGTGAAAATAAATACTAACGTATTGTTCCATTCATTACTTTATCAAGACAGGATTGGAAGAGAAAATTATTTTTAAGATATACTCTTTGGCCCATTGTATTTACACTCGTAATATTTAATTTAATAATGTAGATAATATGATTTTAAATCCGCGACTTAACCACAAAAGTTTGCATTTACTGTGGCTATTTCTAATGAATACTAAACATTAAAAAAATGTTTTCATATAGATAAGCAAGCACTCGGCGCATATCGATTAGAAAAATATTTCAAATGTAAATATTTAAAACGAAAACAAGACTCATTTTATAATAACTTTTCCACAGTTTTATAGTATTTGTAATTATATTTTTGTTATAACGTATAATTATAAGCTCTAACTGCTGTGACCATAATATGTATATTTTGAGAAAATAAAAAACATCTCGTGAAATATTTCATAATTAAAAAAGCTCTTTGCGTTCAATTTATTCATTAAATTTTAAAAGCTTTCAACATTTTTTTTACAAAATACATTTATTAGTGTGAAGAGAATTTTAAACAATCTTATTATAAATACTTTAAAAACGTGTACACGTGAATGAACTTTTTTTTAAATAATTTTGTTTTTTAAACATATTCAGTGCAATTATACATGAGTACACTTTCTATGTTGTGATCTTGTGTTTTTTCTTTTGGTTCAAATTTTGAGAGCATATTAAAAATAATTCTTTGTTGGCATGTATTTATACATAAAATATTTAAGGATTTCAACCGATATCTGTTGACAGATACAAACAATATTTACACCCCCATGAAACACACCGGCGCCGTGCCGCTATCGATTGTCATTTTATATGTCTGTGAGCTGTGTTGTACGTCAATTGAGTCGCTAAGCACGCTCCTGATGATTTTTCGCAGAATAAGTTTTTGATGTACGTATGTGCTCTATTGACAGATCTATCAATTTTTCCAGTTGCAAGTCTACTTGCTTCCTATTTCGTCCCTTGTTCTAAATTCAAAAGTTTTCCAAACTTATAAATGTCGTTTTTTTACACGATCTTGATCCTCGTTATACATGGTTGACGCGCTCCGAAAAAACGACACTGTAAAAGAATATTTCAATTTTCGTTACACACCTGAAGACAGAATAACCTAAATTATACTTAAAACTATCATACTGACCATAACAGTTTTTTCGTGATTTACTCAAAACTCTAAAAAGCTTCGGGAGCGTGTTTAAGCGACTCAGCGCCTCAATTATCAATTTACTATTCGATTCACAGAATAAAGGACACAATGGAATGGAAATAAATAAATCTAAAAGACAAAGCAGTTAAATGACTGTTCTGAAATGAATGAATAACGTGTGGTCAACGTACATATCAATAACGCATTAAACCTTTGTTCGATGAAATTTCTTATCTAACTGAAAACATTTTTTAATTTTTCTTTAATGAATAAACCACATCAGTTGTGGGCCGCTGTGGTTAAATCTCTGATTTAAAATCGTATCTTAATCATGTTTTATTTTTATTATTAAATTTAATTAAATGGCTTCATATTAAATGGCAATTGTTTAAAATTGTCACAGTTAGATGTTCTATCATTATAATATTTGTCTATAATGGTCCTGACATTTCTATCCAAGATGGCCAAACATTTTTTTCTTCGTTGACTGTCATTAAAAATACTCATATCGAGGCAAGCAAAACGATATGTCAAAAATAGAGTAAATTTAAATCTTCATTTCATTCTGTGGTTCATTGGACCCCCATAACGGCCAAACCACAAGTAGACATTACGAAAATGATTTATTTCTTGTCAAAACCTAACTCATTTTTCAATATTATTTCTTTTGCTAGTTGGTCTCGTAATTTATAAGATAATTTGAAATATGTTTATTGCGTTCTTCCATTTTCAAAAACAACCATAGACAATAAGACAATTACGCAGTATTCGTAAAATTACCTACGATGGGTATGATGAACACTGACGCAGCGCAATAATTTATTAACATAGTTGTATTATGAGATATTCATCAAGTAAATTTGATCATACCTTTATGACGTACAACAGTGATCTATGTTAATGTAATATACCGCTTCCCACCATTAAACAATTGATTATGCTCATTATTATGATTAGTTTTCACTAAATTGTTTATCCATGTATGATATCGCATATTGTAAGATTGGCCTAGTGTAGTCATCCATCCATACACGGTTTAATAATATATAATATTGTATATTATAATACAAAAGGGGCGGGTCGGCCTGAAGTAGGTCGGCTAAAATACATTCTATTACATACATCATATCTACAACATATGACATATGATTAGTATTGCGTTTTACATTGGATATGAATAAATGAAAAAGAAGCAGAAATATTACTATTTTTTTATCGTTGACTTATTAGATAGTTTAAAAAAGTCAATATTAACTTTATTATTACACTAGTTGTGCTACATTTTGTTTTAGAACTATTGGAATAAAAAAGTTTTAAAATTATGTTTCCAAAAAGCTACCACCAAATCCATTAAAAATATTCATCATTATCAATGACTATTCAATATTGGATTAACCACCATTACCAACCTATTACCTATTACCAACCTATAGTAATATACCTTAACTATGTTATGTTGTTGTATTAATTTATTGTTCTGAGGTTGGTAATGTTGGAATCTTGTGTTGCCAACTAGAAATTAATACTAACGAGATTTGTATCCTGGGTAACCAATTAAACTCGAGTGAAGATAGTCGATAACCTAATTATTTCGCTCCGGCTACTCGATTTCCTTTGTCCGTCATATTCGCATTTCTCTGAGGTTTACCCCGGGGCCTTAATTGAGAACCGATGGTAAGAGTGAAGCTCTCAATAGCTTTAACAGAAAATAATAAAATATTATTATTTTTAAACATATTTGTTTCGTAAGAATATTCCGTGGGGTCGACGTCCGTGGCGCAGTTGGTAGCATTGTGAGGGCACATGTCTCGGGTTCAATACCCGGTCCGGACAGTTTCCATAAATTGATATTTCAATCGATTTATGGATTTCTGTTCGTAGTCTGAGCGTTTGTGTTGTCTAAAACTCCCTCCTCACCCACCCATCCGCTCCTTACGGGGAGCAGCGAGAGCGATTAGCTAACCACTAGTCCTGTTCTAGCCCTACTCTTTTCGATAAAGAGAGATTGAGCAACTGAGTAACAAACAGTTCTCATAGAAAAATTCTGTTGAGATACCTCCATTAGGAGTCCATATTCTCCAAATTGGGAGCGGACATGGTAAAAAAAAATATATTCCCACTTCGAACAATAATCTATTTTTATTTGCCATGTCCGCCTCCCGAATTTATATCTTCACACGGTAGTTTCACAGCGTTGCACTAACAGCAATTAACGCATACCCCGTAACACAGCGGCGATAAGCCTTTTCAAATGGTTGCACAGGAGTGTCTTAGGAGCAGTTACCTAATACTTGAGCATCAGTTTAAATATCCTTGTTTTATGTGAGCTAGGTACTGAATCTCTATATATTTTTTTAAATAAAACACAATTTGTTTGTACTACTTCCACCAACAAATTGTGCTTTCCACCAAGAATTGACAGTGAACATCTTAAAAGTAAATCTCTAGCTATATTGTGTAGGTACTCCATGTCGTTTACCGTATAACAGCCATTATCGAGATTTTACTGTAATATTTACTAGAGATCAATACTCGTCAGAAAATTATTCTTTATTATTCTTTATTATTCTTTTTAAATGCCTAACGTTTATGGTGATTGATTTTTCTTCTTATGTCAATATTTAGTTTTAACAAAAAGGTTTGCCAAAGCTATTTTGAGATGAGATTTGTTTTCGACGCCGCCAATTAAGTATTATCTCTTCTGTGAAGAGTTGGAAATTTCAATGAAGAAAATGGTGGATAATTCTCAGATTTTCTAAATAAAATGAAGCCACTGAAATAATAATTTGTTTCATTTGTTTCAAATGAGACGTATATTTAATTTTTGTTTATAATTATAATATAGGACTTGCTTAAATTGATTAGAATTGAGAACATTGCAACTAATTGTTATTATGTAATTAAAGATATCGACTGAGGTTGTTTGACGACCCGGGTTTCGCCCTTCAGCATATTCAGGCATTCGAGCACACGAATGAACTCGACCTGACAAACAGTAAATAGTTTATATTAAATATAAGATAAAATACGACAAAATCCTATCACCAAGTCTAGGAACTACATTGGTACCTGAATAAGTTCCAACGCCGACCCGACAACAATGACCCTTAATCTTAGATGGGAAAACAAAAAAAAATGTATAAAAATTGGGGGTTTATGTTTACCAAGGTGCAAGCCGGTTAATGGAATATTAGCAGCACATCACTATATGTACGTATTTTTGTTAGATTTAAACAAAATGCGGACATCGGTTTTTGCTATTAGATGCCTCATATATGTACACCCGATTCTCTTTTTGCACGGGGGATGCTTTGCGGAGATTACCGTGCAACAAAATATAAGGTGCTCATATAAAAATGAGAGATACGTACCATTACTTAAAATACCCTTAAAATATAGAATTCTCGAACCCAAAAATAGTTCGAATTTATTTTCTATTTGAAGCTAAAAATAATTCCATATAGTACATTTTTAAAGCGTATCCACTCCCTACTCGGACCATATGGCTATCACATGGTTCCTCCAAGATTCTCCGTCCCTCGCCAGTCTTCTTGCTTCCTCCCAGGTCATCCCAGCGTCCCGTAGCTCCACAGAGTACATCCTATGAATGGTCATCAGTAGCTTTCTAGAGCGTCAGAAACCAACCGGTCGGTAGGAGAGAGGCAGGATTCAGGCTCCCGTGGGGCATCCATAGCACATGTCCAAGTAAGGTCCATGTCGTACGGTACAAACATACTAAGATTGACATAATTTGCGATTTCAATTACCCATGAGACATTACAACATAAAGAACACAGAGAGAATAGAATCGAAACATAGAAGAGTAATATAAAAAATGTGTCAAAACAATAACAACTCATGTTTGAGTCATGAATCTTGCATCTTTAAATTAGCCAAATAGCAAAAATGACAATTCCAATATTCACAAAGGGTCGAAGTGTTTTTAAATATATACATATATATATATATAATTAAGTATTTAATAATAAGTTTTGTTTTCTATAATCGTGTAAACGCAGAAGATCAGTCCGTTTTCTTTTTTCCCATGTCCGCTCCCAACGTGGAGCATATGGTATCCTAATGGAGGTATCTCAACAGAATTTTTATATAAGAACTGCTTGTCACTCAGTTGCTCAACCTCTCTTTTTTTTCGAAGAGAGTAGAGATAGAAGGATAGGGCTAGGGCAGGAATATTTATTAGCTAATCGTTCTCGCTACTTCCCATGATGATCGGATGGGTGAGTGGGAGGGATTTTTAGACATCACAAACACTCAGACCACGAACAGAAATCCATAAATTGATTGAAAGATCAATTTATGAAATTCGAAAAATGAATCGAACCCGAGACATCCGTAGCCGTAGCCAACGACGCTACCAACTGCGTCACGGAATCCGTTTTCTTAGAACGTGCAAAAAGAGAATCGGGTATACGGGTGAAGTACTGTTGCTCTTATTTACGCAGAGGCAAAAAAGCTTTTCTACAAATGAATAATAAAAATTCAGATAGAGACGAGTCTGTCTTGCTGTTGATAATGTGGCTAATTTGATGATAGTTGATGTGATAGTCCTACCATTACACTCCCGGGACCAAGCACCATCAGTGAGAATTCATCTAAGAAAATGTAAAAAAAAAGCAAAACCGAAAGATTCAAATCAGTGTTGCTCGAAATTCGGACTTCTTAATCTATATATATAAAAATGGATGTATGTTTGTTTGTTTGCCCTTTATGCGTTCTTTTACTATTCATTCGATTTCTATTCGATGTAACTTTAGGGAGTTGTTGTAGGCACACCCGTGAAGGATTGTAAAAAAACTAAAATCTAAAAAAAGGATCAAATACGTATATACAGCGACATCTCGGAAAAACTTTCTGATTTATTCGTGTGCGTACACGGAAAATTATTGTGTATGCACGGGACCGGGCTTGATCCGTGCAGCCTTTATACTTTATACTGCAAGCATTTAATTTTCACAAAAAAACATTTCGGACTATTCGGTTATGCGTCAGTCATAAGGCAATACTATTCATAACTGAAATAAATTTTTTCACACGTTGAATTTTGTTATATGGTAACAATAAGACATATTGTTGGAAAAGTATAAATGAATTTCTGTATTGAAAAAATCGGACTTTTTTCGGGCTTAAAAAAATTGCTTTTCAGGTCGGGTTCGGGTAAAAAGTGTGTTATTGAGACTTGGGCTAGGGCCGGGCTGGGCCTGAAAATGTCAGGTTCGGACTGAGAAATTTTATGAATTTTCGGCCGTGTAGACCACTAATCCAAAAGCTTTTCAATAAACAGAATTAAAACAGAAACACTTTCCTTCTTCGAATGGCATTGCAACACATGCCGGGTACTCACTAGTAAAATTAATAAAAGTTCTGGCTAATTCTGAATACAGTAAAAACCCGGTTTATCGCTTGTTAAGAACCGTTCAAAAAACGATGATTGCGGGAAAACGAAGGGTGGCTTTTGGCCAGGATTATAAAAAAACGATAATTATGCAGACAAACGATTATTTTTTACAAATTGATAATTTAGTTATTCCACTGGCTGTGTTACTAAATGTAACGCGTTTCGTTTCTTTATGAAGCTTTTTGAGACTAACTGTATCGTAGGTTTATTAACTTCTAAGGTAAACAATGATTCTAATTCTTAAATTAAAAACGAAAGCTAGGGTGGGTTTGTTTCCTTCTACTAGACGCGCATAAGAGAGTAAGACACAAACAATGATAGTACTAATTACCATAACACTACTAACTACTAGTGTTTGGAGGTGAAAATCCTAACGGAAATAAATTTAATAATGCTAAGCCACCTGTCCTATTATCTTACTACCTTAGAAATAAATAACCCTGCGATATAGTTAGTCTGAAGATGATTCTTACAGAAGCGAAACGCGTGACATTTAGTATCACATCCAGAGGAATAACTAAGTTGTCAGTTTTAATTTTGTATTAAAAATGAATTACCTCCAAGTTACCGCCGAATATATCGAAAAAAGAGCTGTTAACGGTGAGCGAATGCACATTTTCAATTGATAATAAAAAGAAGAAAAAAATTCGGGAATCATAGCCAGATTGTTTCGCCCCCAAGAGACCGCGGTTTCCAGTTTGGGAATTGAGATACTGATTGTAGCCAAAATCTGTAATTATTACTGGCTGTTGAACATTTCGGATCAAATCACTGCTTAATACATATTATTATTTTGTATCTACCAGAAAAATTCTATTTAGTCTTTTCCCACATATTAAAATTGGTTATTCTTTTCAGTAGCTTACCGACATTTCACGCCTGAAGGAACAATGACACCCTTAAGAAGTCACTTTATATATCGTCATTTCAGTATTAAGCTGCGGCACATCCACTTTTCCGAAAAATTTAACTATCGAAAATTTCCTGATCATTACTGTCCATGTTATTCGAAAACCGTTTTAATAAATGTTAAAAAAACTTTTTCATCCCTACTGAGTAATAAATAAAATGTCATTCTAGAATTTCTAGGACTGAAATGTGGTTATGTTTTAAATTGATGAACGTGTGATATAGTGTGCATACTGAACAATGAAGCAAGAAATCTATATTTTGTTTCTATAAAGTGTAAACAATTACGAAAGTGTCACTGCGTTTTAATCGGATATAAGAATCATGTCACCGGTTATCAGAATCCATATTTTTGAAAATTGGGCTTTATTTTGAGTTCATCAACGTTTTATCGAGTTTTGTACATGCGATTGTCACTCGATAGCAACGCCAACATTGCAAACGCGAATACGTTTGCGTCAAATTGAGTCAGTCGCCCACAAATAAGAAGCGAGTCAAAATCATGGTGGAAATAAGAAAAGTGTATATTAGAGTTAAAAGACAAATTTCTTTAGGTTGAAAACTATGATCAGTTAATTTAAAAGACTTATCTCAAAGAAAGCTGTCAAATTGAGCAATCCGCAATTAATATTATCAAAACTTTTAAAACAGCGTTATGAATTATTTCGGTTTTTAGAATCGCCGCTATCAGCATGAATGTTCACTTGACAGGTGTGACAACAAAAAGCGGCGCCTTGTGTATAATAATGACATGTACTACATGAAAATTATCGCGGAAAGATCTTCGGGATGGTCAACAGCTTCAGGTACCTCGGTGTACACTGAACACGTCCCGGCAGACGGTAACATAAGGAAGGAGCTCGCTATCCGATTAGAAATAGCCGTAGCCACATTTAACTAGATGCAGACCGTCTGGGACACGCAGCTGTACATGATTAAAAACGAATGCCATTTTTTCAACGTTTACATTCTAACTGTGCTGCTTTACGGTAGTGAATCATAGCACCAGACAAAGACTCAAAAACCGTATACTGAGTTTCGAGAAAAGATGCTTTCGTCGGATCTTGGGGGTGAGGTGGTTTGACTTCGTGTGGAACTCGGGAATTAGGGAACGGACCAGACAGCGCCCTGTTACATCAGCGGTCATGGAGGGACGCTGGAACTGGCTGGGTCAGGTGCAGTTTGTGCCTTCGGAGAGCCTCGATCCTGCTTGCCTTTTATTTCGACCAGTGGGAATTCGGCATTCCGGAACACCATTGGGTACTATCAATAGGATGCACTGAGAGACTCTGGCATGTCATGGGAGGAAGCAAAGCGATTGACGGTTGACAGGAAATCATGGAGGCACCGCGTGGTGGCCATATGCTCCGCAAAAGGAGCGAATATGGTCGATTTAAACGTCATTTTATCATCGATTTTTGAGATATTTTTTTTTCATTATATCTTATCTAGAGAGACCGATTAGCTAACTAAGTGTTCCTTTCTAGTCATATCCCAACAGTACCTTATCCGGAAATAGGTTAAGTGACTGAATTATAACGTTAAACAACATTTTTTGCGATGCTCCATAAAATATCTATATATGATATTGTATAAACATTGATAACACATATCAATTTATGAAAACGAGTAAACACATTTGATACATATCATTGAAATATTGAACCTCGTTTGTCATGTTCTACATACACAAAAATGGTCTGTAATGTAAACCAATTCTCTACCGACAATGTATATATTGAGAAAGTATCAATTCTTCGCCCAAGATGCCGAAAACGAAGCGTGAAATACGGTCTAGATAAATTATTATCTAAATAAACTAAATCGAACGTCCAGGAGAGGAAAATAGCGCTAGAAAAACAGGAAGAAAGGTTTTCTTTTGCTCTATGGCTCTCGCCAGCCCATAAAGTAATGTGGACGTGGGTAGACGTCGCCACATTTTTCTGTCCTCTTAAATTTTTACACGCACGTGCGCGCGGTTGAATAATGTAAAAAGTTTGGGAACGATTTCCCTAAGAAACCATCTGTAACAGAAAAGCTGAAAGGGGGCCGAAGCAGGCATCGAATTTAATATAAAAAAGAATTTCAAACATTCAATGGAAAGAATTGGCGTGAATAACAGTTAGCATATTATTGGCATCAATCTTAGACTTCACGTCGTTTCTGAATGGGACAATCTACAGCAATATTGGGTGCCATACGAAAGTAGTAATTTACTAGTAGATATCAATTGTGGTTAGTGATGCGAGGCCCGGAAAAACCTGGAAAATTGGGTAAGAATAAACTCGCATGGGAAAATTGGGAAAAAACCATTATAATATTAATGATAACTGTACATCATTTTGAGCCATTACATTATTTTCATACCAAATGGTAACACTTGATTTATAATCGTGGTTTTTTTACATATGCCAACATTCTATCCACAAATTTGAGGTTACGATATGAGTTATTTGTTCAATGATATAGATGGAAGTAAGAAAGTTATTCAATATCGATTTATCAGTGATATCTATGTATACTTGAAACCAGCTCGAAAAAATTACGGAAACGTTCCTGTTTTTATGTATCAAGTTAAGCTCGGTGAGTCGCACATATTTATAAATATACAAATGAACTCAACGCGTTGAAAAAACAATGATAAATAACACAATTAGCAGGTAATTTCCAATTTTCCATGTTTTGTCGAACAATATAACTGTGTTGTATGCCAGTTTACAGCATTGCACTTCGACTCTAGGATCTAGGATCACGAGTTCCATACATACTAGAATTTTATAAAACTACCCAGTCCAAGTATGACATCTTCAGGTCCGGCCCGGCCCGAGCCCGAGTCTCAATATCACACTTGTTACTCGAACTCGGTTCAAATTTATTTTCCTATTATTGCCTTATAGCTGACTCATGACCGAACAAAGTCCAAAATATTTTTCTAGAAATTAAATTCCTTATCCGGGAAAAGGCCCGTACAGACCTCTAATACATCCTAATACACTGACGCAATCTGTGTGCTATACACAAAGCGTATCTCTAGTAAAAAATGTAAAGTTATAAAGCGTATACCCTAAGTATTGTAAGTTTATTGATTGTATTGAAATTTACATGATAAAGCTTTTAAGGGTGGAACAAGGGTAGGAATCATTCAATCAACGGATGCATTCACATCACAGGTGGAACAGCGAGGAAAAAATAGGGGCTCGGTGAAAAAGATCATAATATAGTAAACCTCCCCAAGAACGCCGGTCACGTTCTTCACTAAAATCTCCTATCATGGAAGCTTTTAATGAATATTTTTTTTTGGTTATTTACTGATTCGATTTATTTTAATGTATGATTATTTGGTCTCTTGCTTTTTTGAGAGTCAGGTGGCATCACTTTTAGGGGTATTTCTTTACATTTTTTTAGTGAAAATACGTGCGGCGGTCTTGGGAAGGTTTATCCAAAATAAATTAAAAATACTCACACTAAAAGATGAAAACATTGACATTACGGTTGTTATGTAAATCAGATAAGATTTAATAATGAAACCGGTTTGCTAATATCACCCATCCAGTATAAAACAACCATAAGTGCTAAAATATTATTTTCAGTTTTAAATGCAAAAAATTCCATGTGATTACTGCTGCTAGTCACTCCTATTCATTTTTGATGCTTAGTATATTTAACAAATTTAAAATATTTAAAATTAAAAAACAACACATATCGCGATATTTTCAGATATTTTTGTTGAAATCAGTTTGAAACAAACTATTTTACTGTGGAAACAAAAAAAAATATCTTCATACCTGAGATATTTGATGTGAAAAGAGTATTTTAAATGGATGATAAACTTCAAATGCGATTTTTTCAAAACTGTGAATTTGCAGTAATAGTTGCTTTATACTGGATGAGCGAATGTAAAAGAAATTGTTAGAACATAAACAATAGACAGTACAAGTTAGGACTAATGTGGTGATGTGTGCTAAATGAAAATTTTTCAATAGTCAATCCGATAACCATTCTAACTTGTTAGAATAGCGACAGGATTTGTCGGCATTTTCTGGACCAAATTCCTTATCTTACCGTAAACTATTTTATTTATCTTTCCAATAAAAAAAACCTTGACATTTTCGAGTGCTTGGTATGAGACCTTGAAACGTTTTGTATGCAATATGCATACTAAAATTAATTATAGGTTACGTCTTGTCGTACGCAACGTATAAAGGGTTCCAGGCCTTAATATAATTGAGAAACGCTGTACGAAAAGAATGCTGGGATGTTATGGAAGGAAACAAAGCTATTGGCGAGTAACAGGGAATCTTAGTGGCGCCGCGTGGTGGCTATATTATCGAAATGGGGAGCGGATATGATCCAAGAAGAAAAAGAAGAAGGCGTACTACTGGTGTTGTATTTTATTTTTATAATTACACCCATGACCTTGAATTCTAATTTATACATTTGATAAAGAATCAATATATGCAAATATTAAGCTAACTATGGAAAAACAAGGCTTTCAAAGTTACCACTCCTCCTCTAGAATTAATTACACACAACTTTAATTGAAAACGTAACCCATAAAACGTTTGACCCAGCTGGGAATTGAAGCAGGAAGTTGCGGTAATATTAATTTAAAGCCTCACCGACCCAACAGTTTTCCAAATTAAGGTTTGCGTATAGTAATTTGTAAGTAACAAATTATAATTCGTTTCATTTAAGACAGGAAATTTCATTAGAATCAGCTCACGAATCACAATAATGATTTAAAACGTCGGCCAATGTGGTCTAGTATAGATGTATCAATTTAACTTGGCCGCTAGAGAGGGTGCCACAATCACGTTAGTAATATTGTCATACTCAACCAGAACTGAAATTTCAATAAATTCCAAAACAGATATTTTAGCGACGGTTATTAAACGTAGACGAGATATTTATTTTGCATAAAATGGCAATTGGAGACATTTATTCTAGACTGACAATTCTAGTTCGAAATTCGGCGGTGGCCAAATAATGTTGGTAATACTTTAAAGTGCGAGCTTTACCGTAGCAACCGGATGGTTTGTGGTGTCTTTTCTCCTCGAGTTGATCGCAGAGGATTTCAACGTACCATTTTTTGAATCCGCTCTACTCGCAAGTAATTGCTCCAGCTCCGCTCCGTGCTCCGAGTAAAAAGTATGTGTATTACTTATATAATATAACTAGTATACCGTACCCGTCATAGATGACGGTATCGAAATTGAAATACTGAATTTCTAAAGTAGCTAGTACGTCAACACTGTGTGTGCATTGTTCACACTGCTTTACGCTTACGTCATGAGAAAATTTCTTTCATACATGTGATATGTGATAATAATAAAGCGTCTGCAGAGTGGTCTGAGCTATTATATATAAGATGCTATAGCAAAAAGTTCAAAATATGTGTCTACTTATTACACATCAAAAAAGACTTTTCAATTACATTAAAAGCTACTGATAAAAATCGACTTGAGTTAGAAAATGTCGTTTTTACTCGATTTAGTTGCTCAGTTACCATTCATTGCTGTGACAGATAATAAATATGTATTGCTGATAAAATAATGATGTCTGCTTTGGCTTTCATCTGGCATTTTTAACACATCATAACTGAGATAATGAATACATAATATACCAACTATTAAATACATTATAAACTCCTTTTCGAGTTTGAGTCCGGCAACGTCTGTGATATGTTTATATTCCTCTCCCAATTGATCGATAATAAAATTGAGGCAAAGCGATATGCTAACTAATAGTGGTTTCCCAGTCATATCTATCCATCCTTACCCTCTCCGAAAAAGAGAGATTGAGCGGCTTAGTAAAAAAAATCAGTACGGTCAATCTGGGTAACTTTGGCCCTGTTCTGAGAGTTTTTGTATTTTTATGGTTCACTTATGGGTGGTATTGTTGTGCGTAGAAATAAGTACATAATATAAGTGGGCAAAATTTTCATCCAAATTGGGTAACTTTGGCCCACGATACAAATAATCACCGTAATTACTATAAATTCAGTGATTTTTAAGTCTTGCCAACTTTTCTTTATGCTTTCATGTATTCTCTACATCATTGAGATGGGGGAAAAAATACACAGCATTTGGTTTAAAGATTAGTAATACCAATTGAAAATATGGCTAATCCAATTTATTTCAAGAAAAGTTTTTAAATTGTGTTCTATCATTCCAAGCGTACTTTGATTGAGTTTGTCATAAGTTTGAAATAAGGAACATTTTGGTATAACTAACTTAACATATCATTTTTTTGGTTTAGTGTTTTCTTCCAGAACAGCGACGATGTAAAATATCTCGTTCGGGACACAAGCCTTAAAAACAGTGACAGTCCCGTTTAATGGGGACGCCTGACAACTCTAGTGGTACATGACATAGGGAACACGGTGACGTTTTCAACTTTCAACATACACTTGTATAAAAATAACTTCAACGTCTAAATGTAAGCGTCCTCTCCCGAGTGAAGTAAGTAATATTATATAATCTCTCGGCCATATTAAATACGTTTTATAAATTTTCCAGATCTCGCTAGTTACAATAATTCATCTTATCGTAAATTGGATTCATTTCAAAAGCATGTGTTGAGCTCATTTCAATATTAAACATTGGCACAATAACGCTTGTGTTTGCAAGATTTTAAATATTATCAAAACGAAACATAATATCGACGGTGTTTTGGCCAATTGATGGAACCTTTAAAATTGAAATTGTTCAGGAAAAAGTAAAAAAAAGTTTTTATTGAAAACATTAAATGGTGACTTGCGATATGAATAATTTTTGAAATGCACTCCTGTAAATTCTCATAATTGCAGATACGTAGTGAGTGTCGATATAATAATAGCTTAACCAATGTAAAATCATGTTTCCCTTCCAAAAAGCGGTCAATTTATTATTCTAGTTTACATCATTTGGACGAGACCTGTTCTGTGGTCTTTAAAATGAGATTCAATCATTAACTCATTTTAGTATTTTTTGAGGGTTACATCAATTGGTCAAAACACCGTCGATATTATTCCACGTATTAATTATTGTATAAATTCTACAGTGCTTTATTAAAGACCTACAACGATTATGGTAAACTTGTAACCTTTTCAACAAATTACGTATATAATAACAAGCTTTAAAAACAACAAACCCTAATTGTGTAATTTTTTTTACAGAAATATTGTTTTTTCTGACTCGTAGCTCATATTCATTTGACAATGTTTACTTTTTTTTTAATAAAACACATTTTTTTTTCTACTTCCACATGTTTATGATCAGAACCGGTTTCGTTCATGGCGAGTATTACCGACTGATTTATAGAAAATTGAGTGTTAATAATTACAAGGCATATCAAACGGTTGGTTCAAGAACTATATATAACAAGACTTCACAGATAATCGAACAAATTATCTGTAAACGAAATTATATAGTTTACAATTAAAACGTATAGGACCTCTTAGAAATCAGTAAACACTAATATGAAATAAAAAATTAAGCTACATTAAAAACCAATTACCTAAGAAAAATATGAGTTTAAAAATCCGAAAGATATCTGAAAAACAAATTTTCAGGAATACAATTCCAATTTTACCGTTTGGCGTGATTATGCAGTATAGACGGGTGATGTTGATGACGATTGATGCTGTCTAGAGTTCAGTCGGCGAATGACGACAGGTATCATGATGAGTTGGTTATTGGATCGCGTTCGGCGGTCGATACAGAACCCTTTTCAGTTGTCCTTTGTTTGTCTATTTATATTGTGTTTGTGATCGAGTTTCGACAGACATTGATGAGCTTTGACCTCTCGCGCGGTGTCGGCAGAATAACGGATATCGGTCAAATATTATTGCAAGCATTCCGTAATCTGCAGTGTCGTGTCTTGTCGCAGGTATAGTATATTATTTGCCGATTAATAATGCTTACTGATAAGCATAATGTTTCAATGCAGGCGAGTATTTACATTTCGAAATCTGCAGCGTCAGGTCTCGCCATAAATTTTAAGATATCGTGTGCTGCTTAATGTTAATGTTGACTTCATACTTAATATCCCATTAAAGTGGCTCACAAATTTATTTTAAAATTTCCCATTTGCTTAATTTTATGAATTATTCTTAAACTCATATTTTACTCTGATAAATGATTTTGTAGCTCAATTTTTGATTTCAAATTAGTATTTATTGATTTATACACAAGAGGTGACAAACGAAAGCCCGATTTATCAAAATAGTTAAATTTAAATACAATTTGTGTAAGAGTGTCTCTAGGATCTGGGTCTAGGATATATGATCACGGGATCCATACATACTAATACACTGACAAGCTCCGTGTATTATACACAGCGTATCAGTGTAGTAAAAAGTGTAAAGTTAATAACACTACGTTCATTATATAATTCTTATTTTGTGTTAATCGTCACATTGTAAATTTATTGGTCTTTGAAGGATTCAGTTTTGGTTTGTAATGAGTACATGCAAATATGTCTGAGTTGATAAACTCTGCCCTACACTTACATTCTTAGCCTTGTTTATTGACTGAATTTAAACCAGTTCTCGTTAAAAAATACCCATTCTTGAAACAATACAAATAAATATGTCTTTTGGCATCAGATATAATAATTGTCAAGCCGCCATATTTTTAAAACATTAAAATCAATGTGATATTTTATGTAAGTAAAAATCAACTTATCACAAACACCCACGAGCCAGATCTCAAATATTAAATTGATAAATCTAAATTTGATATTAATCACGCTGGGACCGGACCCATCACGTTGTTAGTGTAAAAGCTCTTACGACTAGGCCACAGAAGATATTTTATTAATATCTTCGTTTCCGTTGTATATCATTGTATATCAAAATTAATTTTTTTTAAGTGACCATAAAATCTGTTTAAAAAATAACTTTATCGAATTAAATCAATAATAAAGAACATATAATTCGTATAGCTATATTCTATTAATATTATTTTTTCCATGTCCGCTCCCAACGTGGAGCATATGGTTTCCTAATGGGGGTATCTCAACAGACTTTTCTATGAGAACTGCTTGTTACACACAGTTTTTTTAAATGCTCTAGGGTACTCAACGTTGTACCCACCACCACCCGATACGGCTTCACACTCTTACAGGGTGTATTCCGCAGCGTAACAACGTTATGCGTATTACAAATGTTTGCCAGGAATTTCGACGAGAAATTCCTCAAGACTTGGTTGCATTGTGCAGGAGCTTTCGATAAATAAGTGTTAAAAAAAAAAGAAAAACATGTGGATTAATGTCTTAAGAAATTTCGTTCCAATCGCTTTCCATAGGACGACGTGAACTCTATAAATGCCTTGTAATTTGTCAGAGATGCAACCAAGTCGGCATGGCCGACGGGGTTGACAGATCCGACTGATCATCGTATCGTCTTGAGCAATTTTTCCCGTTCGTTGTTCATGTCTGGACATTCCCAAATGATGATCAGCATCCTGGATCATATTGCTACATTTACATAGTGGACTATCTACCAACCAGCCAAGCTGGAAGAGCTTGGCAACGAAGTGAACATCTCCATTAGCCACTATGCCTGCAACCTGCAACTTGTTACTCCCGCTACTCCACGTGAGGAACGGATGGGTGGAAGGGAGTTTTAGACATCGCAAACACTCAGACTACGAACAGACATCCATAAATCGATTGAAAAATCAATCGATGAAACTGTTGCACCGGGAATTGAACCCGAAACATCCGTAGCCGTAGCCAACGACGCTACCAACTGCGTCACGGAGTCCGTTTTCTTAGAACGTACAAAAAGAGAATCGGGTGTATATTCACATTACATAAAGTACTGTTGTTCTTATTTACGCAGAAGCTTTTCTACAGTGAATAATATAATTTCATACGAACAGAAATCGATTGAAAGATAAATTTATGAAACCTGGGAATTGAACCTGAGACATCCGTCACCGTAGCGAACGACGCTACAAACTGCGCCACGGACGCCGACTATTAATTACGTGATTTTTAATATTGTTTAGGTACGATAAAGATATTTTTTAAACTGCTCTTCTGAAGAATTTTAATTATGAAAATATACGATTTTGCAATGGAAACGACGATTTGTTTTCCTTGATTAAGTAATTCTAATTACTCTACTAAATCAAAGCAAATAACGGTATTCTTATAAACTGCTTACGAATGAAATATGTGTATATTTTCTGTTGTGAAAGAATTTATATGGTACACAATTCCTTCTAAATTGAGTTTTCCCCTAAAGTTCAAGTTCCCCATAAGTTCCACAGGGCTATTTTTCCACATAAAACCTCCCCTTTTCTTTATCGTCCCTTATTATTTTTATATGTTTGTATAAATTGCCGTCGTTACTCCACCCGTATCAAAAATGAATCTATTAGATGACATTTATTAGCCTAATGGAAAAATACTGCCTCAGCGCGCAGGTACTGTATTAAATTACTTAAATATGCAATTTGAATAAATGAGTTTCAAATATGTTAAGATGTGTAATCAACATTTTCTGATATATTTGAAAATTTTCGGTGTTTTTATTAACTATTAGCGAGTATCCGGCATGCGTTGCAATGCCACTCAAAAAAAGAAAGTGTTTGTGTTTTAATAAGTGCTTTTAGATACACAATATTTTTGTATTTTCATCTGGTGCGTAGTGCTGGAGTTGGATGCTCTGTATACCAGCGACGGCCAAGCGCACAAACGCGTGTATCCTGAAAGAACTCAGAATACAGGAGTGTAATACTCTAGCATGAGAGAGTACAATTTCCAATATTTTTTTTAGCTCAGCTTCAAGCTATCTACCCACCATACTAAGTAGGACAGTTATCACATGGAACTTTTGAATATTTATGCAAATATAAATATAGGTAATATATTTTAAAAAATAAACCACAATTCGTCTGTACTACTTCCACATGTTTATAATGATCAGGACATGGTTTCCCTCATAACGAGCATTATCAACTGATGAGCGAAACCAGTCCTGATCATTATTAACATGTTGAAGTAGTATAAAAGAATTGTGTTTTATTTTTTAAAATATACTGCCTTTCCACCAAGAATTGACAGTGAACCTTAAAAATGAATAGCTATTATGATAATTTCATATCTCTTTCCTTCGTAATTAATTCAGATTTCAGATTCAATATTGGTCCGAAAAATATTGCCATTATTCTAAATTGGGAATTCCGCGTTTGTGTTTAGTCAATGTATATGTTTTACCCTCACTAGCTGCACACAAAATAAATAAATTAAAACAGACACACTAAAACTTAAGTAGAATAAATCAACATTTGTTGAATGCGTAATATTTTTTTACAAAAGGCGGCGTAGAAATTATCAGCCTGAAAGGAAAAGATAACGCGAAAAAATAGGAGTAAAATAAAAATAAAATTGCAGACGCTCCCGTTAGTCGTACATCGTAAAAATCTTTGTTTGTATGCTATCAGCTATTCACATCTACCTTTGTTCATAAAAAGCACGTTTAATTTAATATTTTTACCCTAGATTCTTTCAAAATGGCAACACTGGAAAGGTTAAAATGCGGGAAAGTAGTTGCTGTCAAAAATAATGCCGCGAAACACCATTTCAAAAGTGGAATCATTTTGCTTGTGATAATTTCAGCTGTACAATACCAAACGTAGTTCTATACAAGCTTCAATATTTAGAACGTTTTAAAAATATACTTACTTCAGTAGTTGTCTTTTGTTTCAGGTAAATCAAATGTTGCACTATTAGGTATTTATGCATACATACAAAACATTATTCTTGTGTTGATTGCTAAACGTTTTAGCTGCAGCTCGATCGTTGTAGCCAAGTTATCAAGCGCGATCAAAAGTCCAAATATCCAAATCGATTCGTTTATTGTTTCATTTTCAATCGACCTGTGGATTTATATTTCTAAGTATAGATAGATGTCTGAATTTTTTTCCTCTCTTTTCCACTCATTATGCCCAATCATAAAGAGTGGCTAAATGTACTTGGCCGCATATTTCTTTCGACTTATACGACGCCAAAATTATAATTCCGCCATTCTTTATAATGTCAAGCTTTATGTTCATGATCATTTTTTGAGGAATCGTGGACGTGAATTGTTCGTTCTTCCAAAATATATAACCAGTCTGCCAATGGGGATGCCACTGGGGAAATCTTAAACAATGTTCAACAGTATTGCTTTGGATGTTGACATGAATTCAGTCGAGCACCATTTTCAATGTATTAAAGTAGATTTTGTCTGAGCTTACTAGGTTGATTTCCTTCCAATTTCCAATGTATACTATTTTCATTTATTTTTACTATAACTACTTATTTAACCTAGCAAAAAGCCTTAAAATTGTATTCATTAATTATTACTGAAAAAAATGATCGGCAATATTCAAACATGTCCAGCGTTACAGTTCGTGAAATTGTCCATTTCGAGCCCTGGTTGAAATGCTCCTGTAGGAGTGAGTATGTTACATAAATTATGGATATAATCAAAACAAAGGATAAAAATTTACTTATGTTTTAGATTGTTCCACTTTGAAAGAAGTTTTTTACTATCTCCGCTCCTAATGTAGAGCATAAAGACTCCTAATGTAGGAAACTACTTATTACCCAGTTTTTAGGATCGGATGGGACGGAGGGAATTCTAGACATCACAAAAATCCATACCTACGAACAGAAATCGATAAATTGATTGAAAAATCCCACGAATTCATGCGTTTTATCAGAACATAGAGCGTTAAATTGCACACATTTTGACATCTAAAACAGAAAATCATCAAAACTGACTTAATGCGTTCTCTCATTATATCCCCGATATCCTCCTTTCATTCAGAAATTATTGATTATGGCAACTTTGCCCACATATGCTTCCTTTAATAATTGTTCATAAACAGGTCTTCCAATTTTAAATAGAATCCTAGACAAAGCGAGTTTTTTGGAACGGCAATACAATAATTTTGTGTTTCCGAATGTCAGAATTTCGCACTGATGCATTACCAACCTTGTCACAACGACAACGTAATAATAATTAATAGTTTTAAATATTTAGAGTTAACCGGGTATAATAGAATTAATAAAGGGTCACATAATAGAGAGTCTACATAATGCTATTCTATAGAATATTATATCAACTCGCAAAATGAATGACAACCAAAGCAGTTAAGAAGTCGCTACGCTACTTCTAGGGACTGCATTCCCGGTGTACCGCCTGTTTTTCTTCCCCGGGAATACTCGGAATTGAAATTATAAAATCTTGTTATTTTTCGCATTAAAAATCTAATAACTTTATATAAAAATTAAACGCTTGGTTTTGATACCAAATTTAAAAGGAAAACTTGTCGTGTCGAATTTTTTTATTCTTCAATATTATTGAAAAAGAATATTTTTTGTTTCACCTAGTAAAAGTCAAGCCAGCAAATACTACGTTTTTTTAACAGTTTGAATGCCGCCGTATCCGACCGGGAACGTTACAAACCATACAGAAGACATCTACAAAATTTATTGGCAACGAACCGGTTAAGTCACATGAGATTTTTTTTAAAGTCACTCGAGATCAACTTGAGATCAAAAGTCATCACAAACACCCCTTCGTAAGATCTCAAATATTACATTGAAAAAATCGTATTTTGAAATTGATCTGCCGGAACTTGAATGAAGACTCATCTGACAGCTAAGATACAGCTGGTACCACTAGACCACAAAGATGGACTTATAAATCTAATAAGATCTAACGACCCGGGTTTCGCAATATTCAGGCATTCGAGCACACGAATGAACTCCAACCGGAGTTTTTAGTGACGAAATACATGGAAATGTTCAAAATTTTTACAATTCAAATTTGATATTGATATTCGATCAAGCACCCTCATTCGATATCTTAAATTATCTAATAAGACCGTTGTAAAACGTGGATTTTCGAGACTTTGAGTTCTGATAGACATGAATATTTATTTTATATACCTAACCACTATTTCTGAATGTTACCTTGTTTTGATTGGCGGTAATCTACCGGAATAAAAATGTTTTTATTTGCACTGCTAACTAATGGAAAGCAATTTAATTTTGTTGAGAGAGCTTTTAAGATTCCAATAACGATTTATGCAGCGACATGTTTTTCATGTTGGAAAAAACCTTGGCATTTTCTGTCCCACTAATGGCTTTAAATGAAATTTCTAAAAGTTTTCCGCCCCGCAGACGACATCTTTTATTTTCTTTGACACGACTTTATTAAAAAGTTTAATAACGACGTTAAGTAGCTGCTCGCCACCCAGCTTCGTGTCACAAATTTTAAAAGGTTTGTCTGTAGTTTTCAAGGTTTCCCGTCAGAGAAATATGGCCGCGAACTTCAGTTTGACGTTAGCGGTATCTGAAAGTTTTAGATTGTGTGCCCAAACGTGATTATTCATTTGAATAATACATGTTTTATTAAGACGTATAATTCTCTATGCGAACGGAAATAGCGTTTAAGTCGTAAAATATGAAAAATTATTCGAATATGCCAAAATAACTATTTCATATATTTACCGTAATTCCTCGAATATAAGACGCCATCTATCATAACACGAACCCTTATTTTTTAATACCAAGAATAAAAAAATAAAAAAATTGATGTCACAAAGAAGAAGTTTTTCAACTATACGGCATCCTTATAGTGGTTATCAGCAGAAGATTATCTATGTGAACCGCTTGTTACCCAGTTGCTCTACCTCTTTTTTCAGAAAGATTTGGCATATAAGGGTAGGGCTAGGACAAAACCAGTGGTTATTCAATCGCTCTCGCTACGCCCCGTTTTTAGGATCGGATGGGTGGAAGGGAATTTTAGACATCAACAACATCCATGCCTACGAATAGCAATCCATAAATCGATTGAATGATTCAATTTGTTTGCCAGCGACATTGACCACTGCACCAGGGAGCCGAGATTATCCAAAATTACCCGAATCAAAAAATGCGACGAACGGATTCGTCGAAATTTATTTTCAGATTCGTTTTACAGCGGTCGCAACCTTTCAAAATGTCAACGGTTAAAAATCGGATAGGCCGCCCAACGATTTATTACTCCTTTGGCAATAAAGTAATTACGGACAATCTAGAATCCGCGATTAATCACCATGCCGAGGAAAGCGCATTACTGCGATTGGAAAATGAGGTTTTCGTTTTCCCTTTAAGCTAAATTATTAATCAATAATACAAAAATGGAGCATCTAGATTACTACGTTGCAAAGTATAGAATATTGTTAAATGGCCAGTAAGTTAAACAAGCTATCTGTTATATGGTCAGTAGCGATTTCAAATATTTATTGAAAACAAATATTCGAATATCTAATAATAAGCTTTGTATTATTTTAATATTCGAATATTCAAAAATATTGCCGTATAAAATCAAGGGATAGAAGATAGGGTTGGAAGAAGGCAAATAAAGATGCATTTAATCTTTATATTCCTTCCCACTTGAGGTCTACACGAGCTCGAGCTTGGCCCGCGAGCCTCTACTCGGCCCGGCCCAAGAACAGTTTACATTCGAGTTCGGGCCGGGCCCGAGTAAGGAATTTTATTTTCCGAAAAATATTTCGGGTTATGTTTGGTTCACTAATCAGCTATACGGCAATACTGTTCATAAATCATAAAAAACGTTAATAATTTAAAACTTAAATATTTTATGTCACATTCGTTGCTTTCTATTGGTTAAAGATGGTTGACAGTTTGTTGTGTCAGAAAATTCATTATTAATGATTGATTCGCTAATGATTTTCTAATTTGAAAAAAAATCGAGCTTTTTACGGGCTGAGAAAAATAAATCTGGGGTTCGGGTAACAAATGTGATATTGAGAACAGACTCGGTGTGGGCCAGGTCTGAAGATATCGGGCTCGGCCCGTGCAGACCTTTACTTCCCAACCATCCTATTCTAAAACCAGAGCGACTAAAGTACTGTTTACTAGCCCATGCCGTGTACCTGTAACCTCTCACAAAAAGATAAAACTGAATTCTATCTAGTTTGCTTAAAACGACTTCTCTATAGATTCTCTATAAAGCGTCAGTCCATATGTTTGACCTACAAAACATAATTATTAACTGGCTGTTATTTTTTCTGAACTAGTTGTACATCGTTTTTTTAACCAGCTCCTCTCCCAATGTTAGGCATATGGGACTCCATATAACTATAATGGAGTTTATGTCAACAGTAATTGTTCTACTAGAACTTGCTGTTGACCATTTATGATGCTTTAGTAACTAACCAAATAGTCAAATGACTTTTAAAATGTTCATAGCTACTATTAAAACACTTATGTAAATAATTATTACAATCAACTAGCGAGTACTCGACATGCGTTGCAATGTCACTCGAAGAAAGAAAGTGGTGTTTTAGTTCTGTTAATTAAAGTGCTTTTGAATACACAAAATTTCAACTTTTCCTGTCTGGTGCGTACACGAATAAATCAGAAGGTTTTCCGACGCGTGAGCAGGCCACATACAGCTGGCCATGTGAGAAGCTTGAATTTTCCAAATTTAGTCCACACACTTGTAGTGATTGTCCCTGTGCTTTGTTAATGGTCATTGCAAATGTGAGTCACACCAGAACTTGCAGACGCTTGAATTCGACTGGCTTATATGTCGTAATCATTGAGATGGGGAGTAACAGTACATCTTCTGCTTTAAATTGTCCATTTCAGACACACGAACTGAAATGTCACTCTTTGTACCTATTTGATTCTTTTTAGATTTTAGATTTTTTTTTCAGAAACCTTCGCGGGTGTGTGCACAACACTCACCAAAGTCTCATCGCAATCGGATCAATATTATAGAAACGCATACGTGACAAACAAACATACAAATGAACATTCATTTTTATAAATATGGATATATATCACGGAATTTTATTTGATGGATTACATTTAGTTAAATAACGAAATATTAACATTTTTACATCACGATTTTTCATTTCCTGAATATATTAAGAGAGCACCAATATTTGAGTAGGAAAATAAATGAGCCAATAAGCCAAGATAATTTATAGCGACTATCGAACAAAGCAAACTTACATGCTTCTGTAAGTTTAAATTATTATAGTTATTAGAAGATAGTGTAACTCCGAAATATATATCTAAATCTGACGTATCCAAGACGCAGTCCAACACAGAAAGTATTGGGGCACACATAATCAATAATCAATCATCAATGTGTTGTTACATTTTCAGTCGAAATATAATGTTCAGATTTGTGATCAGGCATTGTAAGACCTAACTTCCCAGAGAAAAATATCCTGCCAATCACAATTATTTTATAGAAAGAAGTCAATTGATGAACAACTCTAGAGCTCATACGAAATTGCAACCACTACTGTTGAAACAAACGAGTCAAATATCTCATCAGTTTTGTGATGCTCTCTTTTAATATCACAATAAAAAAGGGCTAGCATTCTTTTGGTCAGAATTTTAATTCAGTTTCGGTCTTAATTTTTAATACATTGGTCAAAATTAATATTAAATCTTCATAATGTATCGGTAAGAATTACAGAGGGCAGAATAAATAATTTATCGTCAGTATTTCTAACCTAACCTATCCTTTTATTCTGACCGTACAATAATTTTATTCAGACCGTTTATATTTTTATTCTGACCAAAAATTGATTTAAATTCTAACCATTTAATTTGTTGTCATAAAAAAATACGCCGTCACATGGAACTTTATTATTAATATTAGTTTTCTGTTTTAAATATGTGTGTATATGTGTATACTCCAAGGAGTCAAAACATTGGATACTCATGATCTAAATCAAAAATAGTTTAGTATTGTTATTTTTTCACAATTCCCACACCAGTATGGAGAATGTTTTAAGTATCACAATGACCTGTTAAATAAAGTAGTATTTTTTTAATTTGTGTTGGTTTTAATTTTCTCAGTAATCTTGAAAGGGTTAGAATAAAAGTGCTAGCTGTAGGCTCTATTTCAACTCCATTTTAAAGTAATGAGAACGACAGTAATGGATGAAATATATGATACATCTTTGTTTCTTAACTAGTAATTCTTCCAAATTCTAAACCACTCACAAGGAAATGGATATAAATTGAACTTAAAACCAAACAGTACCCAGTAGTATAAAACTCAACTTACCAAATGGAAATTATTCAAAATACGATTTAATGTTAGAACTCTCTTAAAAAACATTCTCCAACATAAGTTCCCGTCGTAATTAAGACTAAAATAATCAAACATTCACCCTCTCGACTCCCAAATCCCGGCAGACCGCAACGGGAAGTTTGGGAAATAGTTTAACCCCTCTCGATATAAATTGGCTACCCCGACAGATTTGTAGCCATCTTGGCATACTTACTTTACCGCGAAAGCCTCTCCACGAATGGACATAATGTTTTTTTAATCCCCAAGGACGTGATCAGCGCCGGTGCGATTGTGGAATGAATTTTCCATTAGACCGCAGGAAGCCGATACCTTTGTCCCTGGGGACTGAAGGCAAACACCCTAACGTATTGAAAAAGGGCAGGTGTACCAAATACACCCCTAGATATTCATTTGAGTGGCTTTCTTACTGGGTGGTGTGTGTATATCGATAGCTCGTTTATGCCATATTTACTTTAAAAATAAATGGCTACCCGCTGTAACCGATTGGCAAAAGTTTAAGTCTTGCAATCCGATTTTCGTATCCTTAAAATTACATGTTAAAGTTTTGTTTTTATGAGTTTCTATCCGAAAGACAAAGCGTTCAAAATAATGTGTTGCGTAGCATTGCCTAGCTTCTTCTTTCTTTTCATTCTCATGTACAGTGGAGCACCAATTTTTCGTTTTCAAAGGGACTTGAAAAAAACGATAAATGCGGGAAAGTCATAGGGGCGGGGGGGGGGGCATTTTAGTTACAAGTCAGAATAATTCACGATGCGAAATACGAAGCAAAAAAGAACACTGACCGACTCAGCGAGACGACTGAGTAGTCTGTACATTGTGTAGAGGTGTGTCATCAGCGGAAACATTATGAGCTGGCATTATAACAACAATACGACGGTCGCTGACTTGCAGTCTCAGTCTTTTTTACGACGGTGGTTTAATAGAGTCGCACGTGCTTCTAAGCAGAACGACAAATGGTTGACAAAAACAATAGATCTAAATAAATTTTGTGACCAGACAGCAATAGAGACTGGTTGGAGTCGTCCGTATTTATGAACGCTTCTCAAGCGGTGGACAGTAACGTCGTGAAATTTTCACATGTCATTTGCACATGTCAGCTACCATTTCTAGATCAACTGTGCTATTTTCAACTTTAATTTTTAAAGTTATTATTATTTGATTGACTTTATTTTGTTGGGGTAACATGCGGTAAGCCCCAAGCTGATATTTTCAATATTCAACTGTAGCTTTCACCAAAAAGCGTCATAATAAAGATAAATGTCAGCGCCCTTTGTCCCGGGCAAAGCTGCGTAATAAATACTAGGTATTATATAAATCATACCTACTCTAGTTACGTGGAGGCTGCAGAGCCAGCTCTGAGTTTCCTGGATAATTGATCCAACGAGAAGTGAAGTGAGCCAACTGATATTTTCGAAAAAGATTAGTTCGGTGCGTTTTGGTATTCTACATGTCATGAAGTATCATAAAAGTGAAGTGAGCCAAGTTAATACAGGCTGCAAAAGTATTGAATTTTATTCTGTAAGAAGTTAAATTAATGCAAGAAGATCATATTATAACTAAAACATGCAATTAACAAGTTTCACCATTTTATCACTTGGCTCATTGGAGTTCAATTTATTTCTTAGGTGGGTAGTCTTTATACGATTTTCACTCAGTTATTTTAGCTAATATTTGAGGTGCAGAAGTTGATTTAAGAGAACTGGTTTTTATTGACCCGCAGCTGTTCACGATTAAAACCAAATGCCATTTGTTCAATGCTTGCACTCTACCTGTGCCACTTTACGGTAGCGAATCATAGCACATGAAGAAGTCCCAGAAAAACCGTTTACTGAGATAGATACTGTGGGTGAAGTAGTTTGACATTGAGAGGAACATTAGATAACGGACCGGGCAACGCCCTGTCACATCGTCGGTAATGAAGAGACGTTGGAACTGGCTAGGTCACGTGTTGCGGATACCTACGAAAAGCCTCAATCCTGCTTGCCTCTTCTTCCGACCTGTGGGATTACGGCGTCCTGGAAGACCATCGGGTACTATCCATAGAATGTACTCGACGGAGCTGAGGGACTCTGGCAAGTCATGGGAGGAAGCAGAGCGATTGGCGGGTGATAGGGAATCATGAGTGAATATGAAAGAAGAAGGTTTTTACTCAGTCAGAGAGCGAAAGGGTTGTTGAATGGGGTTCCTAGTTACCTTATTGATTTCGCTACACTCCGTTTTTAGAATAGGATGAGTAGAAGAAAATGTTCATATTTTTTAAAAATATTATTCTGAAATACTTCGCAGAAACCCTAGATTTACTTATCGTTACTAAAGTCAGCCATGTGAAGCAATGTGTTCAATAAAGAATGATTATACAAATAATAATCGATAGTGTGTGCATAGTAGAGTTCTGCACGGGTCACAGCCTGAATATCACACTTGTTACCCGAACTCAACACGGAGCCTAAATTCATTTCTTTCAACCTGAAGAAGCCCGATTTTCTTAACAATATCGTTGAAACCCATTTCCAGAGGATCAATGTTTAAAAATGAATTTTCTGGTCATCTTTCTAAAACCAGCTACTAAAGAATATCGACAAGTTATTTATGTACAACTGAAAAATAAAGCGATTATAAGGAAATAAAGAAAGCTTTGTTACAGATTTAGATTCTATCAGCTCATAAAATTTAACAGGTTTCTCTGATTCAAGTTCCTGAAAAATAATTATAATGACGCCATACTTCTTTTTTTTAGATGGTAATTTGTTTATTTGTAAAGTAAAAATTACAATACATGGCATTACAGCTGAAGCCAATGCATCATGCATTTATACAGTACGTATAACAAAATAATAATAATAATAAAAACAAAAATAGAAAAGACGACAAGATATATTATTAACTTACAAATTCATACACGAAAAAATATCTAAAAAACTCCGTTGCTGAAAATTTACACCTCTTTAGGCTGATTGACCAGTCGAACGGCCCTTGCAATTGGTGACTCATATTACCGACGCGAAAAACAAGTTTTAAGAATAAAAACTGTTCTGGTTTCGGGTAACGATATTCATAAAATATGAAATAAATTATTTAAGCTATATAATTTTTGTTACGAGTGGTATTGCCGTATGGCTGACTCATTACCCGAATATGGTACAAAATATATAGCTGAAAATTAAATTCTTTACCCAGACCTAGCCCGGGCCCATTCTCAATTGTCCAAAGAACCAAATCCACAGGCCGAGCCGGATAGAGACCCACGGGCCAAGCCCGGGCTCTTGCAGACCTCTAATACATAGGTTCGATCAGAATTTATCGCTATTATTACTTTCCCCGAAGCAATAGAGCTGATTATTTAAGTTTTATGCTTCCACACTTCACAATGTTTGGGAAACATGTTATACTCACCAAGTACAGAGTGAGAGGAAGAGAAAGAAAAACATTTCATGAAGAAAAACTTATGCCGCATTCTGCTATATACACGAAGGGACCATTATGCGGTCCTCGACCAGATTTCATTTCAAATCTTCTACAGTAAAACTATTTCTCGATTTAGGCGGTATATTGGTACCCCGAAGTCACCGTGTAATTAAAAACAAAGTCAATCAAGACAATCATTAATTTGTATTGTATTCGCCTTTTATTTATTTAACATTATGTATTACCGGGTAGTGGTCCACGTCGTTGGCTCCAGTTTCGGAACTCACGGGCTCGAATCCCAGTACGGATAGTTTCATAAATTTAATTTTCAATCGATTTATCGATTTCTGTTCGAAGTCATGTATGTTGGCTAAAAACGGGGCGTAGCGAGAGCGATTAGCTAACCACTTAGCAACTAGGTGACTATCACTTTTAAAGTGTTGACTGTCAGTTCTTGGTGGAAAGGCTTTATATAAAAAAAAACAATTTGTTTGTACTACTTCCACATGTACATAATAATCAAGACTGATGACTGATGACAGTTGATAATGCTCGTGATGAGCGAAACCAGTCCTGATCATTATAAACATGTGGAAGTAGTGCAAACAAATCGTATTGTATTTTTTTTAAATAGGTAACTATCAGTTCTAGAAAAAATTATGTTGAAGAACCTCCATTAGTAGGCCATATTCTCCACATTGGATGCAGACATAGTTTTTTAAAAAAGGTATTACTTCCTTCCTTCAAATGCAAATCCGTAAATCAATTTATGAAACTGAGCGTACTGGGATTCGAGCCCATGTACTTCGTAACTGAAACCAACGACGTTTCAGGGGCGGCATATATATAAACAAGTTGTAGTTGACTTCCATTATAATTTGGTGCAACATAACACCGTGATATATCATGTCAATTGATTGCAAACATATATCAAGTGTAATTTAAGACATCGACTGAGGGTGCTTGATAGAATTTCAATATCAAATTTGAATTATTGAGATTTTGTACACTTGTACAACTTTTGTCGAATTGAATCCCGTCGAAACCCACAATGCTACTATAATTGTAAAATCACTGGTAATTCTAATATTAGTTGGAGAGCGGCAATTCGCCACTCTGTTAATGCGTTTGTTTACACAATAAGGATTAAGGCGATTCTCAACATTTTAACTCAGGTATCAGTGTGGATTTATACTTATAATATTTTATCTCGTAAATAATATTTGTCGTGTTTGTATCTTCTATATAAACGTTAGACACTGTTTACTGCCTGTCAGTTCGTGTCCATTCGTGCGCTCGAATGTCTGAAGATGCCGAAAGGCGAAACCCGGGTTTTTAGTGACAAAATACATGGAAGTGTACAAAATCTCAATAGTTCAAATTATATATCAAGTCATATTGGACGTCGACCATTTCTTGGCGTGAACCGAATAGAATCAAAGCTCGACAGTTTAGTTTTTATTCTAGAAGTTACTTAGATGAAGTAAGAAGTGGAAATCGTCATAATTTAATATATAAACGTACTTTTCTGTAATCTTAAATCAAGAGTAATATTACAAATTAATAAAAACGTGTAGCAAACCAAACGTGTATGGACAAATACGGCAGTTATGAATTATTGCAATCTAGATCGGAGATGGAAATAATATTACGCCTTTCATATAACAGGGGCAGTTTACGAAAACGCTTTTGCTGGGGTGGCTAAGCAGGGGATGGGGGAGGGTTGGAGAAAAGCCACGAAAACTCGCGAAGCTTATTTACTTAGCAAATGACACGCAAAATAATTTGATTTATTTTTAAATATAAGGTAAGCAGTATTCTGCGTTAGTCTCTTCGTTCTATGTTTTTTGCTTGATGGAGAATACGCAGAAATGGTATTATTTTATTAAGTTAAATTTAAGATTTTTAATATAACAATTTATTACTTTAATGTACATACTAATTATAACAATACATGTATATATATATCCTTCTGTCTTTTTGTCGATCCTGTAGTGCTTTTATATTTTTATTTTAAGCCGTGAAATTTAATATGAAAATCTTTTTATGGAAATAATCGTTAGTTGGTATACATATATGATACAGTGGAACCCCGATATATCGTTCTCGCATTCATCGCTTTACCGCTTATATCGTTCATTTTATATAGCACCCACTAAAACAATGTTAAATAATCCCGCATTCATCCCATATTGCCCCATCTCCACCTGTTATGTGTATGCAGCCTTTGTTTCACGGTCGTCTTTCATAATGTAATAAAGATCAAGAAAAGGAACGAATTTACACCTCATGTTCTTAGAGCGATGCAGAACTGCACCGGACCGATCTTTTAACCACGTACCATTGTACTAAAGCAAGACAAAGGATAGAAAAAAAATGCGACTTGCTCAGCCACTTAGTTTAAGCAATATTAAGTATTTTGTGTATCCATATCATGTGTATACGGAGAATCTACTCCGCGTTGAATCTAAAGAGGAATCGAGAATATCCAGATTCCAATATGATGCTGCAAATATATAAAATGCCTTAAAGTTGGCCTTGATTGAGTTCAAGTCAGCGTGGCCTACTGGGCCCGTATGAGAACGGACCACAGCAAATGTAGATTCAATTTTATGTTAGGAATATAAAATTTTTGTGTATTTTAAGCCACTGCATCTTCGATTAAAAATAAATAAGTGTTGAACCGGATTTGAAATGGTGTTTGTTTGAGATTCCAGCCCTTCCAGGACTTCGATAACCAGCCATCCGCCTCTCTTCGATTCGGGTCTTCTCACATGATCATACAAAATACCGAGACTACAAGTTTGCAATTGTCGTCCTGTTGTTATCATACCCACTCATAATTTGTCCGGTGATGATTAATTTACTCTGATCATCTATGAACAGACTGTTCAGTAGTCTCCCCGAGAGGGTCAGTGTTTATTTTCCCCTAGTATTTCGTATTATTCTGACTTTCAACTAAAATTCCGCCTATGAAGAAAAGTAGGACTCGAGCTGGCTGAACATAATTATTGAAGACTTTTGCGCATTTATCGTTTTTACCGAATATCATAATTTATCTCCTCAATGCTATATTTAGGGTACGAATGTATAATAAACAGTGAAAAGTCGTCAAAAAACAATTAACTTAAATATACAAAATGGCGATACTAACAAAAATAATGATTTCAACAATTATGGATTGAATGGTGAATGGCAGGGAAGATAAACCATTTCTCCTAAAGAGGTCGCAAATATTTTTGAATTGATAGAAATTTTCTGAGGAAGAAACTAGAACTGGATGTCTGATAGGACCATCGCGATTATTTCTGCAGAACAAATACAGGATATTTCTTTCAATGGACATAATTGGTCAATCCCAAAGAATATGCTCCGAATTTCTATCACCAAACGGACAATTAGGGACTTAATTTTAAACCCAAATAGCTTGGCATTACACGCACCATGAGGGTCTATCGAATCGGGCTCCGCTGTACTTAATTCCTGATCATTAATGTGTATGTCATTTTTTAAAACAAGCATTTTAAACAAAATGGGAGTCCCAGTTGGATTTATTTTTTTAATCCAAAAATAATGTCTCGATAAATTTGATTATTTACAGAAGATGCTAAAGATGGCGTCCGAATTCCGGTGGTGATGAGCGATGTCTGCGCGTCGCTCGGTCGGGTCGCGCGCCCGCGAGCGCGCGCGTGTCAGCTTCTTCATCGTCATAATGTTCTTCGCGGTGTTCGGCCTCATCGTCCTCACGGAGCTCCTACTCGTCGATCCTGGGGAGCCGAGGGGCCAGATGGGTGCGAGGGACCGACCCGATTATGAGCAATTTCAGGTAATATATTTTTTATTTATTGAATTGACATTTACTTGGTAGAACTCCATTATAAATGGATAAAATATCAAAGTATTTAGTTCCACAAAACTTTATTAGGTAGTTTATATCGTCAGAACTATACTTAAACTTATTTTAGCTTTGCTATATATATCTGACGGTGGCGTTAAGCCAAAATAGCTATCAATTACCTTATAGAATTTTGTAGAACAAAATACTTCATTTTATCTAATTCGAATGTACTATATTTTCGTCCGCTCCCAATGTGGAGCATATTATGGCCTTCTAATAGAGGTATTTCAACAGACGTTTTCTATTAGAACTGCTTGTTACTCAGTTGCTTAAACTCTCTTTTACGAATAGAATAGGGATAGAAGGATAGGGATTGAACAGGACTAGTGGTTAGCTAATGGCTCTCGCTTCTCCCCGTTGTTAGGATTGAAAGGGTGAGACGGAAATTTTAAGCGTTACAAACATCCATACCTACGAACAGAAATCCTTCGGTTGCGGATGTCTCAGCTTCAAATCCCGGTACGGATGGTTTCATAAATTGATTTTTCGGTTCGAAGGTGTGGTTTGTTTGTGATGTCTAAAGTTCCCTTCGATTCATCCGATTCTAATAACGGGGCGTAGCGAGAGAGATTAGATAACCCACTAGTCCTGTCCTAACCTTCTAACCTTGCTCTCGTCGTAAAAGAGAGGTTGATCAACTGAGTAACATTTCTCGTAGAAAAACTTCTGTGAAGATACCTCCATTAGGAGGCCATATGCACCACATTGATAACGGACATGGTTTAAAAAACATGGTTTAAATAACGGTTGATTTAATTGGGACAGTAAATTTAAGATTCCAATGCATATTTTAATACGCGATTCAAGCTCCCGATTGTGGCAGATAAAACGGCTATCAACAGTCAATCGTTTTTTTTTATGATTTCAGCTCACAGTTTTGCTTAAATTTTTAATTACAATCAAATTCAAAACTTGTATACACAAACTGCCAAGAAACATTTCAATGACCAAGTTCCATAGGACAAAAAAAATATGTTTTGAATTAAATTAGCCATTCTATTCAAACACCGCTCTTCTAAAGTTCCACAAAAGTACAACTTGTAAAATGTATAGGTTTTCTCTCAAAAGACAGACATTTATTTGCATATGAAAATCAGCAAAATTAAATAATTTCTCAGTTCCATATACATACACTTTTTTTACATATATTTTTGTGAATCGTGGCGTTAAATAAAGAAACAACCTTTAATCCTAAAACTATAAACTATTGACCACCTATTTGAATGAAAACATAATACAAATATAATTTAAGACATCGACTGAGGGTACTTGATGGAATTTCAATATCAAATTTGGCGAGACCCGGGTCGTTAGTGACAAAATACATGGAAGTGTACAAAATCTCAATAGTCTAAAAAATATAATTCAAATAATAAGCCATTACTTTTTACGAGTCAGTTTAGATGAGTCAAAGCTTTGATCGGCCATATCTCAAAACTATCAATTTCTAGTTCAACACCATAGATTTGCTAAGTTTATTTTTCTGCTAGATAAGGTGACATCTGGTTCCTTTACTTTAATTTATGAACATACATAAAAACTCAAAGCTGAAATTTTCGCATATGGCATTTAGGTTTTAGTTTTTGCTCCAGCTCGCGGTTTCTGATTTGGGTTCGAATGCAAACCAAAAACCCTTTTAGCTAAATTATATTTGGAGGATCGATGTAGAGCCTTCTACCCTACCGAATACTTAGACAGGAAACCGCTTTCCTAGTTTCACAGGATGTCAAAATAGAGTAGAAACGTATCGCTATGTACTTCGTAGCAAGGAGGAATTTGACGACACCATCCAGTGGCTTAGGCAGTGTACATTTTGGAATGCAGTACATACATTGGGCTCTGAAACTACAGTAGATATATAAATCAAATGCCAAAACGTTTCCTAGCTGTACATCGAAGTTATACTGACAGAATGCGTTAAGTCGGATTTTGATAGTTTCTTGTTCTAAATGTCAGAATGTATGCAATTTAACGCTTTAGGACGCATGAAGTGATAGAATATATTTTGTGTACCATGTCCACTCCCAATGTGGAGCATATGGACTCCTACTGGAGGCATCTCAACAGAAGTTTTTTCAACGAGAACTGTTATTCAACCTATCTTTTATTTGGCTTATGTACAATGTGTTATGTATAATCAGTAAATTCTTAGTTCATGAACCAACTGTTTTATATACCTTAATTTTTAACAGTCAATTTTATAGAAATGGCCCTGTCATGTTTGTATTTTTATCAGTTGATAATGCTCGTGATGAGCGAAACCGGTCCTGACCATTATAAACATGTGGGAGTAGTAGAAACAAATTGCGTTTTATTTTTTAAGATATAATGCCTTTCCACCAATAATTGACAATAATTAACACCTTAAAAGTGATATCTTTAAGTTGTTATTAAGTTACTCAACCTATCTTTTTCTACGAGAAGAGGGATAGAAGGATAGAGCTAGGACAGGATTCTGGCTACGCCCCGTTTTTGGGATCGTATGAGGGGTAGGGGGAAATTTTAGACCTCACAAACATCCATGCCTACGAACAGAAATCCATAATCCATCCAACTGTCCGTACCGGTAATTGAGCCGGAAACATCCGTAACCGAAGCCAACAACGTTGCCTACTGCACCACTACACCCAACTAGGATATAATGGCTTTGAGAAAAAAAGAGTATTGAGTCATATTTTTATATGTTTATTCTGGCAGAGAGCATGGTATGATTTTAATTCATCGATACCAAATCTTATGATTTGCATGCCAAAAAGTTTGTTCTTTATAATGTAAAAAAATCTTTTTAAATCACAAACAGTAATTTTACTTGGGAGTTAGGAGAGAGAGTACTTTGAAAGAAATAATTTTTTCAATGTGATTATCTCAGACCTTTTTTTATGAATTATATTGTCGACTTCTGTAGTCTAGTTGTAGTAATCCTATCGATCAAACCGAGGCGGGGTTAATATCAAACTTAGATTTTTTAATGTCGGGCGTTGCTGTTTGTAACTGAGTTGATATCATGTCATATAACACCAAATAATTATGTTCTCTAATTAATATAATATGTATTATAATTTATGAATGATTGTAATATTCCTTCAATTTGTCTGCCTCTAAACTAGTTTAGAGCATATATTAGAGTATTATCACTGAAGAAAACCGAGACCTTTTTATTACTTAAGACTTAGGTTCCGAAACTTTTAAGTTTAATAATAATCACGTAACTTCTACGATTTAACGTCTACGCCGCTTCAAAATTTTGCGGCCCCCACCACGCCGCGTAGAGACTGCGTAGCATTCACAAACACTCGTGAATATGTTTCAATTAGTGCTGCAAGATTTATCACTTAAATATCAAATTTCTTGTTGTATTAAATACTAAATCTTTCGCCTTCTTCATTCCTAATAAGATATAATTTCATTTTTATAAAAAGTATTTTGCTTACATAGTTGTTTATCAAAACTAAAATAGTACCTCAATAATATTCTGTAATTTTGCTCAGCAAAGTGTTTTAAAAGCTTGGTTTTCTTTACTGAAATAGTTAACATTTTTGACGTATAATAAATTGATTCAAAGATAGTTTCTTGAATTGTGTGACGTAATAAATTTAAAAAAAACAATTCGTCATATTTATTTCAGAAATTTATAATATTATCGTGATGATTTATCATAGAAAATCATGAAATAAAACATGATTTTATGTACAAATTATTTTTATAAATATTAATTTATTTTTTCACTCAATCTGACCAAAATTCATCATTTAAATAAAAAGGGCCTTCTTAATCATGTCTACTTCCAATATAGTATATGGACTGATAATGGAGCACCTCAACAAGTTTTAACGATAACTGGTTGATATTCTGTCGATGTTAACATCGAATCCCACCAATTCCGTTCTTATAAGGTAGCCTGGCGAGAGCGATCAGCTAAACGCTAGTCCCTTTCTAGACCCATCTTTCAATCTTTACTGACTGAGTAATACGCAGTTCTTGTAGAACAATTTTTTCAAGATACGTAAAGAGTCTGGGCGTTATCATAAAAATCAACAGAAAAGGTTTACCGCATTGCCAACATCAAAATTACAATTCTTTAATAATCATGAACACCTAACAATTTAAAACGCCCACCATAAAGTGATTATTGATAATCAATATAGATATATTGAAAATAAATGTTAGTAAATATTGCGTGAAGTTCTTTTATATCAAAGTATATACCAGTGTCTGCCAAACTGTCTGCCGCAGCACACTAGTGGGCCGCGAAGGAAAAAACCACAAAACTGCTAATTTTAAATAATGCATATTCACTTAAATTTTCTTAAATTTTAATTACTTCCCGAGTGTAGACGCCTCCTCAAAAAAAATTAAAATTTTCTCCAGAGGTGCAGAGGACACTAGAATTCCTTTCTGCATCACTTTCCAATTATTTTCCATCACTTGATTATCAAATGTACCAAGCAGTGGATCATCAATCCATTCGCAAGATTTGTTACCTACACTATGATTTCCTTTATTCATATTAATAAGGTAAATTTCCTTTTTAAGGCATTTTTACTTTCTGTGCCGCGAAAGAAATCGCATTCACTAGTGTGCCGTGAAGTAAAAAAGTTTGACAGACACTGGTCTATATAGTAGGCAATTAGTTAACGAACAGAATGCGAACAACTCGGACAATACTTCACGGCAATGTTTGTTTTTTGATTTATGAACTTTGTATATATGTTACGCCGAATGTGTGAAATTGCTTATTACATGAAATGGCCAAAAAGCTCATTGCCTCATTAAATGAATTAAGCAAATTATCTGCCGAGTGCGTAAATTCATACAGACTAGAGTCTAGTGTGTATGTATTATTGTTAACACGTTACGATCTGGTCACGCGTTTTCAAGTGATAATCAAACTAGGTGATCAGTCCGCTAACGCGTTTTCGAGTGTTATTTTCTATGCAAATTTAGCTTAAAAAATGGTAGCGTGCGAGTGATATTTCTTGCAACTTTCATTGAGAGGTGACTCTCCATGTATTAAATTTTCACTATATAAAAACAATATTTAAATTCGAAAATGATTAACCTTGGAGGATCATATTATAAAAGAGTGGTCGGTTCCGGATTGTGAATTGAGTTGATGAAGTATTTGTAGGAAGTCAAGTTCCAATGCGCTAATGGTAGCGAAAGATCATGGTTGATGTCAGATAAAGAAATAAATGCCAACGTTTCATTAGAGCTGTTCATATTTTCAGGGGGAAGACTATCTGGGGGTGCGTATCCTGGGAGGTGGAAGGTCGCGATCGAGGAGTCGAGGACCTCTCTCTCCGGTGGTCGAGGAGCGTCTTCCACCACCTCCACTGGCCAATGCGACGCCACCTGATGCTCAATGGCAACCCGTTGGGGGCACCAGGTATGTAAAATAAGAAAGAAGATTTAAATTAAAAATAAACTACCACATATGTGAGAAGACCCCGGATCGAAGAGAGGCGAGCGGCTGGTTATCCGGAGTCCTGGAAGGGCTGATCTCAGACAAACACCATTTCAGATCCGGTTAAAAACTTATTTATTATCCATTCAAGATGCAGTGGTTTAACATTACACAAATATATAAATCTTAACACATAAAATTGATTCTACATTTAAATTTACTTAGCAACTGAATTTACTTTAAGTTTTAATACAAATGACACAACGAATTTAAATTAAATCCAATGCAAATCAAAACACAAAAACAAACAAACAGTTCACATCGTCACATCACCTTCGTCGCGACGAGACCTCGTTCGTCCGACTCGGCAGCTCGTCATCGACTGTCTACAAAAATTCAAAAAAGCTCCGTGCAAAGTTGGAGCTACCCTTTTCCGTAAAAATGGACTCGTCCAGCGGCCGAAGCCCGGGGGCTCTTTTTTACCGCCTGGCAACAAGAAAAAAACCTATACTGCGAAATATTGCTGTTTGCCGCAGGCCGATTTCAGTTCAGGACACTAATGACACTTATACTTAAAAAAAACCAGGGTGTGTCATATGTTTGTAAAAAACGGCTTCATACGGAGAGCCATTAGACTTCAACTCATAAAACTTTAGTCGGGTTCGTGGTGCAGTGGTCACCGCCCTCGGCTACGGTAACGGATCTCACAGGTTCGAATCCCAGTACGGACAGCTTCATAATTTGATTTTGCAGTAGAATTGTCGATTTCAGTTCGAAGTCATTAATGTTTTTGATGTCTAAAATGCCCTCCCACCCATCCGATCTTAAAAACGGGACTTAGCAATTAGCTAAACAATACTCCTGTCCTAGCCCCATTCTTATTTTTTATTACTCTCTTAAAAAAAAGAGGTTGAGCAACTGAATAACAAGCAGTTCTCGTAGAAAAACATGTATGGAGACCATATGTTTCATACTGGCAGTGGATATAGTTTAAAAAAATACAAGCCACCAATTCATGGGGGAGGGTGCTGCTCCTGAGACGCTCCCAGTTAGAGCTAAAACTGTAATAGTTCATAACGATATATAGTTGTACAATTAATTTGCCAGGTATTTTCAAATAATTCAAAATATTTTTATATCGCAACTAACCTTAAACCATTAACCCGAAAGAGAAAAAATACTTTTGTAAATTCAAATTGAAGCCTATAGGCACCTACCGATCGTTCATCGGATCTCACAGGCTGAACAAAAATATTTGTAAGCTACCACTGAAATATTTTATTTTAAAATCAAATTTGAGTTTAAAAAAACGCAAGTCATTTTCAGTAATTGAAGAAAGCCGTCGAGCGTTAAAAAAAGCGTCCCTAATCAACCGAAAGTAAGCACCCCCAAACTTGTTTACAAGAGTTTATCTTGGAGGGCTGTTCAAAACCTTTAAAATTTATTTCACTTTCAATTTAAAATAACAGCCGTTACGCGGCATCATAACTTCCAAATACAAACGACAACCAAGACGTAAATATACATTGAAGAATTTTTGCCCATATCAGCGATGGTAAATAGGATTTGATCAACGTGCCAAAATTAGCCATTTCTTTTTTGTAATTCGTACCTCGTGCCATTCTATTGAGGTATACAATAATGGCCTGCATTTATTGGGTAGGTAACTATTTCATGTAAAGCAGACCGTCAGAATGCACGCGTTGAATAGGTGGCACTTGGTTCCGACCGAGTACAACCCAAAGGCACAGAGTAACCGTATACTGTGCTTCGAAAACAGATGCTTGCGGCGAATACTAAGGGTGCGGTGGTTTGGCTTTGTCAGGAATTCAGATGTAAGTCTCCCGCCAGTCTTCTTGCTTCCTCCCAGGTCATCCTAGCGTACCGTAATTCCGTCGAGTACAACCTATGAATGGCCATCAGCCTTCCAGGACGACGGAATCTATCCGATTGATAGAAGAGACAGGCTTCAGGCTCCTCTGAGGTATCCACAGCACATGTCCAAACCAGTTTCATCGTTGTTTTTTATTTTGGATGTAATAAGACGCTGGTCTATCCGCTCTCTTACTTACGAGTTTCTGACATAGTCAAACCATCGTACCCCTAGTATTGATGTACGGATGTAGATATATAATATATTGTGTTTTCATTCTTTCCCAACCACTATTTACCTGATTCCTAAGGGTAGAGAGCATAGAGAGTTTAGTAGCGCATTCTGGCTAGTAATTTCACGTGTACCAAGCCCATCAAAGCCTCATACATCCCTTATCGTTTCGTAAATAACATAAACTCAAATAAATTTGTGCCGTTTAATTTTTTACCAAAACTTATTTGAAAAACCTACTTTATCATATGGCGGGATTTATAGAACATCCCCTTAACCACATCAGTCCGCTACATCGAGAATATGTTAAATACAGATTCTAGTTCCTGATTTCTACTCTACAATTAACGCAATTTTCTTGTGTGCCAGAATTTTAAAACTCCTGCTGTGAATAGTTATCCCTAATTAGGTTAAAAGGTCCCTTGCAATACTATTTGTTATAATTTCCTTCCGGTCTACGCTGTTAATTAACTTTCCTGGGTGAATTTTGTCTGAGCATTTTACCGGAAACTGGCGAAAGTTAATTACCGGAATTTTGATTACGCGCGCGATGTTGTTGTGTTCGGCAAATAATGTACCTTATTATATTATTCGATGCGCTTTTTCCGCACCCTAGAGTTTATGGCTTTTGAAGATCAAATATATTGTTAACTAAAATTCCAAGATACGCTTGGTTTAATCAGTGGCATCTACAATTCCTCATCCTTCACAACTTTGCGTTGCACTCGGTACCACTTCCTCGTGACTTGCCTCTTTGCCTTGTGTTGTTAGGCATATTTTTTGTGGCACCATTTTCTTGACTGTATATCGATTGTATTCAAGGCCTCGTAGACAATTGTGTGTGTCCAGGACTTAAGTAAGCCAATAAGTCAGCATCGGTGTTACATTAAACTTACGGAAATATTAAATTAAGCCAAGACGGTATGAAGTCCCACAATCCGTGGTGCCCTCCACCTTCTATTCCATAGTGCATATGGCGAATTACAATATTGATACACTTATCAAATGAATGATTCAGAAAAAGATAAAGCCAATCTTACTGATCATGTCATTGTTTATTTTCATCTTCTCAGGTATAAGTTCCTGGTGTATTCAGCTTTCTACGAGCAGCGTGGTGGACGGTCAGTCAGGCTGATTGGTGCTACGAAGACACGGGGTGCTGAGAGAGTCTGGTGCCGGCTCTGGTACTCGACGAATAGATCTGCTACGGTTCTTGCAAAGGTCAAGGTAACGTCTGAACGCTTTCTCTTATACCTATTCACTTGTTTAGCAAATTTCTGCGTCCTATTTATAGCATAATATAGTACCGAAAGGAATGCGAGGCTGATAGTATTGAATGTGAAAATAAATCTATGATATATTCCACATCCTGCGTGGGCCACATGTTGCCTACTATGCCGTCAATAAATGGATTTTTCATTAGACAATCATTTATTTTTTTATGTTGAAAGTCCTTTTTGCGATATTGAATAATGTATAACTAAAAATAATATTTCATTTGTTGCCCTCCGTTCATTTTAATTTTTCAATATAGGCCTTCAGCCGAATGTAGATATGGCTAGGCCTATGGTGTAGATTGTAGATCTTCTTAGAAACACCGTTTAGCTAAAAATATAGCTGTAAATATGTAGACTAAATGTATCATTGAGGAGACATGATCTTTGGTGTAATACAAACAAGTTCATCGAATTAAAAAAAAATGTTTTTAATACTTTTCCTCTCTCACAGATGATCCGCGAAAACTGGAATCTTAAGTACAGTGCCTGCTTCGTAGTCTGCCCTCTACGGCAGAACCAGACAGCCCCAGGAAGTGTATCAGTCGTATCGCGGCCCCGTGCGCCGCCAGCGAATCTCGTGAAGGTCCTCCGCTCGGACGCTGGACCCCTCCCGCAGCCTCTTCACGACCCCGTCAAGGAAACCCTCGCCGTTTGCGTCAAGCCACTCCACTTTCACTACAACAGGCCGTTGCAGTTGATGGAGTTTCTGGAGTTCAATTCTCTTTTGGGTGCCAACCATTTTGTGATGTATAACCACACGATAGGAAAACAGGCTTCGTGTGTGATACAACAGTACATGAAGCAAGGTGTGGTGTCTCTGCTGCCTTGGAAGCTGAATATGTTGTCACAGAAAGAAATACGGTTGGTAGTTTAGGACACTCCTTCCCAAATTTGTTCATACCAAAGCCTCAAAAATGTAAACAAACTAATTCTCGACCCCCTCCCTTGAAAAATAATTTATCTTAGGCACCTACATCAAAAGAATTCAATTCAATATGAATTATTACTGCACATCAATTTATATTTTGAGGCTACACTGACAGAACGCATTAAGTCATAAAAAAGTTCTGAGATAGATCATTATTTGTTTTTCCAACGTAGAATACGTTGGAAACTCTTCCAAGTATAATTATTTGTTTTTTAAAAGATTTTTCTAGATTATTTTTGTAGAACATTTGCTTTTTTTGCATACAAATCATAACTACGACTACATGCTTTTTACCATTACGTAGAGCGTTAAGTTGCCTACATTTTAACATCGAGGAGTAAGACAGTGTGTTTGAATATGTAACAAACCGAAAAACCTGATATTTTTTTCCGGTTCAGTTCCGGTTTTCGTTCCGACAAAAATAACAACTTTTCCGGTTTTCGGTTTAGTTCCGGAACGAAGCCTTGATATAGAGCGTATTTTTTTTATTTTGTGCTATTTTTGACTACAACTTGAAACATTGTTTCCCCTTACTATTTAAGAAGATATCTGTAATAAAAAAAGTTTGCTTGCTCAAAAACGCTTTGCTTAAATGGACCAATCTCATTTCATTCCAGTACTGAAGGTTTATTTGCAGCCCTGAATGACTGCCTATACAGGAGCATGTACCGATTCACGTACGCCGCCCTGATAGATCTAGACGAGTTTATAGTCCCACGAAAAGCCAAAACTCTCCCATCACTGCTGTGGACCCTGGGAGCGAGATCAGATTCACGGTCAGCAGGAGCGTTCTCTTTCCAGAATGCCTTCTTTTACCTTCAATGGGGAGACGAAAGACCTGGCCCCGGTGACAATCAGATCTCAGCAGCTTTGGTGACTCAGAGGAAGACGAGGCGAAGGCAGAAGCTGCATCCTCACAAGCAGAGAAGCAAATACATTTGCAGACCAGAAAGAGTTCTCGAGGCTGGGAATCATTTTGTGTGGGAGTTTGTACCGGGAAGTGGAGCGTTGAGTGTACCACCTGACCAAGCCATACTTCACCATTACAGGGTAAATACACAACACATTAAAAACGTTTTTTTTATGAACATAGTGGTCACCGTAGCCAAGAGGTTGACTTAGTTATTCCATTGGCTGTGGCTAAAAGTGACCCGTTTTTCGCTTCTTTAATTGGCATCTTCAGACTAACTCTATCGCAAGATTATTTATTTCTAAGGTAAACAATGATTTTAATTCTCAACTTAAGCATTGGGGATTAATTTACTTCTACTGGACGTGGGGAGGGATAAGATTCAAACGATAATAGTGCTAATTACCATACTATACATAATTACTACTAATTACAAAACTAATTACTAGTGTTTGGAGATCCAAAGGCATGGGTGTCTGTTATGCTTTCATGCCTGCCTCTTTGAAGAATATTCTGTACAAAAAATGGACAATACAACCAAAAAGCACGACCTTGACCGCTCGGCTACAAGCTGAGTATGGCTGGATTTATGGAAGCTAGGCCAAGAAGGATTAAATATGAATTGATTTTCAACAGGTTTGTGAGTTTGGCGGAGACGACTGCGTTAAGACTCCGTCGTTTGTTGATAAAGCAGCTCTAAAGTACAAAGAAGAACTAACAGCAAGAGTGGGCAAGCGTTACGAGGAGTTCCAGAAAATGTGCGAACTTCCAATGCTGCCCCCGCTGCCGCCGCAGCCCGCTCCAGTTCCACTCTCGCCGCCCGTCTAAGATAACTCATCCAGAATTCTAGCTTATAATTATGATAAAGACGCACAGATTGTATATTTCGTTAATTTTTAATGCAATAGGTGGAGGTCATATTTATATATATAGTATTTAATGAATATTTTTTTTAATATAAAATGAACATTGATAACCTTGTTATTTCGCTATTTGTGTTATTAAATATGATATGTGTTTTGCCTTTTTGAGAAGCATCTTCAGACTGACGAGCCCTCTTACGTGAACGAAGTATTTGGAAGCGTGAGGCGACGCAATGTAGCTCTAAAATATCAATCGTTCTCCGCCAATGGGAGTGTCCTACGTGAGAGGTGACGAAACATGAGACGCGCCGATACAACGGCAAGAGCGCCAAACGATGACTCGCTGACGCGCCGCCTCACGCTCGCAAAACCTCGCCCACCTAAGATACAGTGTAACTGTATTTTCAGTAGTGATATGAGGCCGGGTAAAAATTTAGGTTTAAACCTAGGAATAAACTCGCATGAGAAAATTGGGAAAAATTGAAAAAAACAATTTTAATATTAATGATAATATGTACATCAGTTTTAGCCTTCGTTAACAATTATTTTAAAAGCATGGAATTTTTAACGTATGCACACATTGTATCCCCAAACGTTAGGTTATGCTGAGTTATTAGTTTGGTGATATGGATGGAAGTAAGGAACTTTATTCAATATCGGATCACATATGACATCTTTGTATATTTAAAGCCAACACAAAATATTTACGGAAACGCTGCTGTTTTTATGTATAAAGTTAAACTATGTGTTAAACAGATATGTATATATGCACCTGCACTCAATATATTGAAAAAACAATGTGAAATATCATATTTAACAGTTTATTTCCAATTTTACCAATTTTCCGGATTTTTTCCGGGTTTGTTGCAACACTAATTATTGTAAGACTATTTTTTATAAGGTAAACATTGATTCAGTTTCAATGCCTATTATCCCAGTGATGCACAAACGCGGCCCGTGGCCCAAAATAAGAAGTAATAAGCAGTAAAATTATGTAAATATTAAATTAAAAATAACGAAATGCATAACTTATCTAGTATAGTATATCATTATTTTCCAACTATTTAAAGATTAGATAGTGCAAAAACTGATCATTCTTTCAAATAGGTTGTGCATCACTGCCCTATCCAATCATTCTCAGAAAATTACTGTCTCAATTTTAGAATCAATATTTACCTTATAAATACCTTACGATACAGTTAGTCTTAAGATGCTTCTTAAAGAGGCGAAGTAAGTGTCACAATTAGTAACACAGCCAATGGAATAACTATATAATCAATTTTATATTATAAATGAATTTCCACAAAGTTACCGCCGAATCCACTGAAAATATTTTTGTTCCAGAGATTTTTATTTACAACAATGGTAAAATTGAACTATTCCATTAAATTATTTTTACAAGGGTTCAGATTATGAGTGAGTAACATATATTAATGAGAAGAATTGTTAAGTGATTTTTTACAGACATTAGTGTGAATTGATAAAATATGACTTTTAAAGTGTTAACTGACAATTTTTGGTGGAAAGGCACTGTATTTTAAAAATTAAAACGCAATTTGTTTGTACTACTTTACATATTATGTATGTTTTTTAAAAACTCATTTAACATTTTTTCTCATTAATAAAATGTGAGTGTCTGTCATAAAATCTGTTAAAACTAAAGAATTATGAATAACAATATTTTATCTTCACATTAATATATTATTTTCTACAATATTCTTCGAAAAAATCTTAGCAGTCATTAAATAAGTTGTTTATTTATATTAATACTTGATGTAAAAAAATTCAAATGAAAACAATGTTAGATTGTCATATATTATATACTAGATCAATATTGTCAATATTTGTTTGTTAAAATAACCATTTATTCATTAGATCTGTATATAATATATCCAACCGGTAGTTAATGGGTGCCTGAGAGTCTGCAAAGCTATTGGAAAGCACTTATGAATAAAATGAATCTGTTTAAATTCTCTGATGTCTTCATCTGTTGCGTAGCAAAGCATTTTTTAAATTATTGTCCCAATCTAGCTAAATAAAATTTAGCCGTCTGGCGATTTTCGGTGAATTTTTTTCCATAAATTCTAATTACTTATTACTATTACCATCACTAGATGTCACTACCAGTGTATATTGATCGTCCATTACATTACTTAGGCATCTCCAAATAACTTGAATGGTAAATAAATGAATAAAATAATAATGGGAAAAGCAATATTCAAATAGTCACCATAAATCCAATATTATTGATTTGTACCCGACTTTAATACATTTTATAAACAGGTATTTAACCTGTAGGTACTTTCCGAGTACAGTCAGTAGAAGGATATTAAATTTAAAAATATCTTTTTACTGACCCAGAAAAATCAACATTTTGTTTAATTTGTTGGAAGGTTTTGAATATATCTGGAATAAAATTTTTTGGAGTTGTCTGGCTAATGAACATCAATATGAATATCGATATATGAAATTGTCAGTGGTATCCTATCATTTTTAATTGAACATTTTACTCTATGGCAAAGACAATTTTGCAACGGAAGTAGTTGACATTTAAAGCTGCATTATATTTACATTAAACTGTAAAAGTTGAAAGCCTTTGAAAAATGATTTAACCTTATAACATAAATGTTATTAAATCCATGTGAATATTTAAAACCTTGACAAAATGATATTTTGATAAAACTGAATGAATTTTTGAAAGACACTTAAGCTAAATTTACTGGTAGTTGACCTTTTTTAAATAAAAGTTCCCAAAATAAGAAACTTGAATGCGGAATTACTCTAAATTGTAGAGTTCAAACAAGTGAAACCATCTTTTGTCGGATTGAGGAACTATCACATCACCATATATGTCATTGGGGTGTCATAGTGGCAATTTGAAAATAACACATAATGCAGTAAGTATTTTATTTTGAATTTCTTAAAAAAAATGTTAAGGATATAAGTGAATGTAAGCATATTAGGCTACTTGATTCAACCAAGAGTGGTCTTACAGAAAGTTCTAAGGCAACTCTGATGAAAGGTTGTCATGAAACCCTCTGATAAGACATGGTCATCTACCGGAACTTTCTATTTTTTAGATGGTCAACTACTGATACATTAACATGATTGCTGAAAATTGAACACAATTTTTTTTAACAGACCCTTTCATAATTTCTGGCTTATCATATTAATTATGACATTTGATCCATTATGAATACACTTGCTTTGTCATGATTCGGTCTAATGCTAAACCGTTAACCGTTATTTTTGTTGAATTTTTCTCTTAAGAGGTCAACTACTGGTACGTTTATCTTATTTATACTATCTCTAATTAAGTTTATTATACTTTTTAGAACATAAGGGCTAACTAAATATATTTGATTAGTCGAGGCAGCTCGCAATGCCAAAATGGTTGGACATGGTGTATTGAATAATGGATACTTGGGGGAGCAAAATGGTTTCATTTTGATTTTACAGCGTAGAAGGTCCAATACATATTTTACTCCAAAGTGCATGTATAGTCTCTTGTTTACAATAACTTAAGTTTCATTTTTAACTACTACCTTATTTAATTTCACTATTTAGATTAGATTATATTAATTCTTGTTTATTTTAAATGTAAATATTTCTATAAAATTTTATATTACCATGGTAAATAATAGAATAAATTATTGTAATAATTCCAAGTTTACATTCAATAACTGTAAATTAGTATGCAATTATTTTAACCAACGATAATCAAAAGTGTATATTTTAAATAAGTAATTTTTGTGATTCAGTGTAAAAAAATCATTCAAACATAATTATTTGACATTCGCCATCAAAATAATTAGTTAGAAATTTATTTTATTTACATTTTCCATAACAACAAATTACAGGATTACTTTGAAGATTGTTTTTAGCACTACATAGTAAAGGTAGTATTAAACAACATGTAGCATAAATACAATAAATGTGACAAATAGTTTTCAAGATAAAAAAACTAAGTTTGCATAATATATACAAATGTAGTATATTACATTCATTTGGCATAACGTTTAATGAAGAAAAAGAAACAAATGCATTGTTTTGCTGAATGATGTGTCTTACTAATTTCAAACTTGAATCCTTTAAATTTTGTACACTTCCATATTTATATGCTTTGCCACCAAGCAAAGATTGACTTAATTGAATGCCTGAACATTTTTGAAGGTAAATGCAGTATTTTAGTAATACAACATATCGACTGTATTTTGACCAATTGATGTAACTCTCAGAAAATATGAAAATTAGTTAATGATTAGATCTCATTTTGAAGACGACAGAGCAGGTCTCGACCAAATGATGACCACTTTTTGGAAGGGAAACATCATTTTACATTGTTTTAGGTTTAAAAATTCTGACACTTGATGTAATCCACTCTTATATCGACACTTTCTACATATAGTTCCGTATCTTCAAACATGAGAATTTACAGGAGTGCATTTCAAATATTCATAACGAACTCACCATATAATGTTTTCGATAAAAACCGTTTTTGCTCTCTCCTGAACAATCTCAATTTTGAGGGTTACATCAATTTTCCAAAACACCATCGACATTGAAGCGTACAACAATTTGACTAATACAATTAAGATATTAAAGTTCCATAGAGTACCATCAGTTGATATCTTAAATGTATTCTTATTATTTTGTTTTATAATATTGAGCACAAAAGGCGACAGAACACAAATAACTCTTTAGATAATCATAAAAGTAAATTATCAGAAACCATCGCTCACAATTGCAGTAAAAATATCTTGACTAAAAACACTTAATGTGCATTGTTGTGACAAAATGTTTTTACTACAGAATTGATTTGCAGGTGCGCCTGCATAATTATCAACTTATTGTTTATAGTACATAAATAATTTCTGCAATGATTGCAGAAACAGATCTGCTGGAAATATCTCTGAATGAATTCTTCATTTTAGAGTTTTCATTATTTATGTATTCTGAAACTTACTCGATGGTATTAATCTACGGTTAGTTTTTAATTAAAGTTATTTCAAATATTAATTTATTACATGGAAATTACTTACTATACCAGCAGGTCGGCTGTCCAATTTCAAAACATATTATAATCTTCAGGATGATTAAAAAACATGTTCATTCATGTCTTGTGTTCAATCAACACAAATTTGACATTATGCAATGTTGAGTTAACTTATATGTGCACTGATTTCAAACATAATTTCAAAATCAGTGTATGTATTATGATAAAGATGCCCAACCGGTCAATCCCAAAACAAAATTTGGTCGATCCCGAAAACTTTCGTGAATTTTGAAAAAAATGTATTATTTTATATAAATATATTTACAGTTGACTATGAAAAATAAAATCCTGGCGATTGGACTATTCGATTCCGCTAATTTAGGGGATTAACGAATGGTCAAAGTAAGACGGTGGTCACGGTATTCTTTGAGAGTGGTTATCAACATCTCGATAATGCACTTTCTTAGAATATTTAACATCAGCTTTATTATAAAGGATATTACGAAAGACCCTACTTCAAAATGTCCTATAAGAATCATATTAGGAAGTTGATCCTGGGAAAAATTTAAATTGAAAAGTAGCTCCCATGTCAAAAAAGGTTGGACACCCTTGTATTATGAGTATTATGAGTCATAATTTATGACCTATTAACAATAGAATTACAAAGAAACGTAATTCCTAAAAAAATCAGTCACTAGGTTTTAAAATCGGGCAGCTGATAACTTTTTAATAGTTGTTTGATTTTAAAGTGTTATGTGAAATAACATGTTTTATTAGTTTTTGGTTCTGAATCTCATCACAAATCCACACATCATAAAGTGGTATTATTTCTTAACCTACTGATTACATTAAATTAAAAATGGTTCCAGTATTAATTCCAGCATTGCCATTTAAGTCAAATTTTGTTTCAGATGTTTTATACATTCCGGTATTAGGAAATAGCTAGGTTGTAACAAGACGAAATAGTTGGCTCTTTCGAGACGATTCAATATTGGTATTGTTTCCTTTTTTAATAAGATAAATGTAAGGTGATGGATTATTACCGTCATGAATAAAATACAGCCAAAAATTAAACTTACAATATCCCAAAAGAATATTGAACTTTATTCTAACATGTTTCATTTATTATACATTAGAAAAGATAAAATTTCAGTATTATCACTGTATAAAATAATTTGGATACCATATAATGGTAATTTAGCCAATAATTTAAGAGATGTGTAATTTTCTTTATTAAAACGCCAAAACAGGTTGGATAAATTCATATTTTTCAGTGATTTCATTTTTTGATATTTTTCTGTATTTTTTTAGGGAAATCATTTTTTATGGTCAAATAGCATTGTTAAACTGGTTTTGTTTTGACACAAATAAAGGTAATTCATTACCTCAAACTCTTCTAGGCCATCAGTGATCACCCGACTTCAAATTATCAAAATAATAATGAAATTCAATATATGGAATTATGTCTTCAGCCTGAGACAATTTTAAATGTTCAGCTGCAATTAGCATAAACCTATACTCATTAGAATGACTGAGTACAGTCTTCAAAAGTGATCTTGATTTGAGAACTGTGAAGCGTAGAGTGTACGAGCAACATGTATTTCCACTTCTATAGTATACGAGTGTAACCTGGGACATTTTCAAGTGAGATCAATTAACCTAAGAGAGTTATCAAAGACATAACTAGTAAGTAGATACTCAGATAGTGGATGTCTGTTCACTCTGATTTATCACTTTTATTTAGTCCATGTTGTTCAACCAGAATATTGACTCTGCCAAAAGATATTTACTGGGAAATGAATACAATAGAACATTTGTCAGAGGATGTCCAAATCGTAGTTACGCTGGTAAGAGCGTAAACAAAAAGAATCCAATAGCTTTGAGAGCAAACAAATATGAATTATGCCAAAAGATTTTAATGGAAACGGCATGACAAGATAATCAACTATAAAGTATACTTTGTTACGAATTAAGGATATAATAAGACCGCAAGACCATCCTATTACCTACGAATCGATAGTTTGCTTGAACTCTATGGCTACTAAAGGCATACGAAAAGGATCGTTACCTGAGTGGTGGCCAATATTCCATGGAAGCTTCTAAAACCCCCACAGATACTACTCAACGTAACTAAACTAAACTTTAAAAGGTAGAACTCCTCTATAATACAGTAAAAATATTAAAGTATTTAGCTGTACAAGAATTATAGGACGGCGATGGTGTGAAGCCAAAATAGTTATAAAACAAATGCTTTAATTCTTATAGAACTACATAAATACTTTGATACTTTACTTATTGTGTAATTGTGTTTTCATAGTGTCAGAAATGAAAACATCCTTTGGAAATTATGCACTTGTTTTAATATATTAAGAATTAATCACTAAATAAAATCTAAAATACAGCTATATCATGGATTAATAAGTAGAGTTTTCTCTGTTAAGGATTATCCACATAATTATGTTTGACAATGTAAATGAGTTTAACATATGTTTTTCAAAACAGATTTATTGCAAACATCAAAAAGAATATACTCAATATAAAATTGATAACTTTGCTATTTAAATTATTGATTATTTAACCCATAGTGGAGACTTCACAAGAAATAATAAAGCTATATATTATACATATTCGATAAAGTGTTGTAATATGTAGATTGATTTTTATTGGAATAACAGAGTTATCAATTTTCTAATGAAAAATGAACTGTGGTATCCATCTTAGACAATGCTATTTATCATATACATTTTTGTACGAATTTATGTATGATATTAAAGTTTAAAGCCGTTATGCCAAGAACCCTTCATCAGTATCATGAACCAAACATGAAATAAATTTCTATTAGCTCTTCCACATTTTATCAGAGCTTTTTGACTTTTGTACGTATATTTTTTTATATTTAAAATAAGAGAATATCAACATGCAAATATTAAATATTTGTAAACTTTAGGTGTATAATTTTACTCATAAGATTGCAATACAGATAATAAATTAAATACACTGTCAAATGTTTAAAATATAAATGTATTTCATAAATAAAACTGAAACTCTCTGATGGAGTTTTTACTTTAACCGACCAGTTCCTCCTCTAAACTATATTTATTACAGTAAACTGCGGAGATTGGTTAGCCGATTATCCGTACATGAACTCAGTACATGTTGTATAAAGTTAAACTTTTGTTGATAGGAAAAGCAAAAAAAAACAAGATCCAAGGAAACAGAAATTGGAAGTCCAGAAATAAAGGAGCATGGATGGATGAAAGAATTTTTAAAGATTGACTAAAACCTAAATCGGTTCCAGAAGTTCCAACTAGTTGGGGCTGTTTTCTGTGACGACGAGCCTCTCAATCCGGAGTTTATTTGAGATTAATTGTCGATCTGCTTGATCGCGACGTCTTTTACTAAAAATATATATTTTTTAAAAGTATTCGCGTTATATTAGAGATGTGTGTGTGCACGCGTGTAGTCATCTGCACCCCCCCCCCCCTCCCTCGTATTTACGTCACGGCGAAAAGAAAATCCACCAATACTCAAATCAATATAAATGTGACCGTCGCTGAAACAACAACTTTTATCTCGTATTTAAAATTCTGCTCCTAGTCGCTTCATATTCGGGTTTATATGGTAATATCATTTTCAAATAGTGTCACTTTTTAAGTACATAATATCTACGCTTATTATGAGCGAAATCGGGCAACTTCATAATAAAAACTAATTCCTGGAAAAATATCGACCTCGGTAGGTAGCCGTTTATTTGATTGCTCGAATATTAGTGACTGCCCGATTTATGGTTTTTGAAATCTGGCAACCCTGTATTTTGGCAACATTGCCAACACCCGACACCACGTATGCGTGTTGTGTCGTGTTGAATGAGATCATAGTCGATATTTTAAAATTCAGTGTTATGGAACAGGAATTGGCAGAAACACATTGCCAACACTCGACGCCGAGTCTTCGTGTTGAGTGAGATAATAGTTGATGTTCTAACAATGAGTTTTATGGAACAGTAGCATATTGTTAACACCCGACGAGACGCGACGCGATCCACGTCACGCGATCCAAACATTTCAGATCAGCGTGTTCACAGTGGTGGGAGAAAATAGCCCACCCGACGCGTCTTGGACAACACGTGTCACCGCGTCATTTTCTGTCGAACGTTCATAGAGTGAAGTGTTATTGTTTGTTATTAGAGTTCAGTTTTATTTTAACGAAATATCAAAAATGAGTGATGAGCAGTTTATTGAATTAGTAAAGGGATACCCTATCCTTTACAATGCAAATTTGTCACAATATAGGGACCAAAATATGAGGAGCAATGTTTGGGAAGAAATAGCTCAGCAACTAAATGGAAATGGTAATTTACTTTAACCCTTCAATGCATGACTTTATATTTTGAAAATATTTATGAAAATAAGAAATGCATGTCTGTATTGTCATATTTTTATTTTTTCCGCATCTTTCGCAATAGTTATTTATGGTACCTATAAGTTGCTATTGAAATGTAGGAAAATCGAAATGAATCAACCGTTCGCTTAAAAACAAAACAATGTTTTTTTCTTAAATCAGTACTTATTGCCGTATTTTTCTGTTTTTAAATAATGATTAAAAGTTATACATGTCTGTGGCAGACGTTTATGTCAGTTTTACCTTTTAGTTTACAGGAGAAAAAATAAATCGAATCTTGTAAAGTTATCAAAAATTCAAATCAAATGGATAATGCCTAATGGATAATACACTTATTCAATGATTTTTTTTACCATGGCCGCTCCCAATGTGGAGCCAATGGAGGTATCTCAACATAAGTTATTATTCAACAACTGCTGGTAACTCAGTTGCTCAACACCTCTTTTTTTGAAGTGAGAAAGGATAGACGAATAGGACTAGGACAGGACTAGTGGTTAGCTAATCACTCTCGCTACGGCCTATTTTTATGAATCTTCTTCATGGACAATGATTAGTAGCGTACCGAATTTTGCCACCACATGCTGGAGAATATTTTATTGTGAGAATAAACCCAATATGACAAAAATGGACAAATCAGCGTTTACCATGATGCCACAGATATAGACTATACTATACGTTTGTAGTAAATCTACTACCCAGCAGTCGCCACTATTTTAATTATTATTGATTAAAAATTATGATATCGCATATTTGCGTCATTATGCACTTCAGAGTTAAATAATTTTATTACCACATGAATAACATAATATGATATGCTGACCCTCTTAAGAAAAAAGCAATAAAACTTTTAAAAAAATGACAAATTGAGCTATGAATGCCACCTGAAAAAAGTTTTGTATGCTATTAAATCTGTGCAATTGTTAACTAATTATGAGCGTAAAAGCTGTAACTTCTCTATTCTTAGATTGGTATTTGAAACTGTTTTAGATATACAATTATTATGTTTTAATTTTGTCGTCACATAAAATGCATTCTTTATCAATACTTAGCCTAGAACTTGAAAACACACATATATTATTGTCATTTTTCTCGAATCTTTGTCGCTAGCAGTTACTGCCTTCTTTCTAAGAAGACCAGTATGTAGCTAATGATGTATATAAGTACATTTAGTTTTCTTTCTGCTAGCATTTTCCCAAAGACTGATTTTTCGAAAATGCCACCGTCACTACTTCGGCCGCATGACCCTACATCGACAATTATAAATCTATATAGAGCTTCAACCAGTGCTAGTAGCACTACCGGACCTTTATAATTCCAGAATTCTAAACCTCCATTTATAGTACAAATAATGTTCACGTGTTTCCCGTCTAGTGCCCTCAGCAATTTGGAAAATCATGTGCTACTTCATCCCACATATCTTGTGTAGGTGTTGACATATGTATTTGACTCATTTTTTTCCATATTGCATCACAAACGTCTGTTACTACTTCTCGCACAGTGCGGAAGCCCGTGCGGTGGCTGAATGTCAACGGAAAGAATTCCCACTCGTCAAAAATCTGTATAATAAATAAAATACTTTATTCATTTTGTTTTAGCTGATGACTGCAGGACGAGATGGGGGAAACTAAGAAACTGTTTCACAAATGCCCTAAAACGACGCCGTCACAAAAAGAGTGGCCAATCTTCAAACGCTGCCACTCCATGGAAGTATGAGAACCAAATGGAGTTTTTGGTAGCTTATTTAGAAGGGAGACCTACTCAAAGTAATGTATCACTTGGAAACACAAAAGAGGATACCGAAAATGATTCTGCAGACACGTCTACACAAAGTACTCTAAGCACCTCTAGGACCCGCGTTACTCCAAATCGTAAGAAGAGGTACCACGAAAATAATTATTTGGAAGACATGGTAAAACTAATGAAGACATCTAATGAATTACGAGAAAAAAGATACGTGGCAGAAATGGATGAGAGTGACCATTTCTTTCTATCTATGAGTAAACAATTAAAAGAAATGCCAACTATTGAACAGGCACGTATAAAATTTCAGATACATACATTGATTCACGAAGCCCAGATGAATTTCTACAAAGTCAAAATAAAGAAGCATTGAAAACGTCGATAAATATAATTAAAAATGTGCAAATGAATGCGAGATTAAGTTAATTATTCCAGCATGTACAATTGTTACGAACAATCACTCTCCCGTCAAACAATACACCTAGTACCTACTTCACAAGTTGTAGAAGAAAGAAAAGTGAGTGATTACTCGAAAGAAGATGTAAATATGTATTTACCATAGATTCGGCGGTAACTTTGTGGAAATTCATTTTTAATGTATTTATATTGTGAATATGTATTTTCAGGATAGCCAGCAATATCTGTTTAGATCAGTGTCTGCCAAATTGTGTGTCGCGGCACACTACTGTGCCGAAAGTAGTCTAAGATCTGCCGCGACAAATCAGAACTGTCGACCAGACAAGTTAGTTGTTTTCCTGGCGTAGACGCTACCTCAAACAACATTGAAGTTTTTCCAGAAGTGCAGAGGACATTAACAATCTTTTCTGCATCGTTTTGTGTAAGCATCTTTCATCTCTTGATCATCAAAAGTATCAGTGGGCCATCAATCCTTTCAAAAGATTCGGCAATAAGCACCTGATGTTAACGAAGGAAGAAATTTGAATCGACATTAAAAACGACCCAGTGCGCAAGCCTCATTTTTTGAGTTATCACCAATATGGAATTCACTTTGGAGTGTATCCTCGATTGGCTACTACAGATGTTAAATCTTTGTTACCGTTTAGGTCGTCACATCTTTGGAAATCAACGCTCATGGAAATGACATCAAAAAAACGAGAAGGGCTACAGATGGTAGATTAGGAGTTACGTGTTTGTTTTATCAAATTTAGAAAGGCGTTTTAACATAATTCTTTCTAAACTCTTTTTTGGTGTGCCGCGAAACAAATCACCCTTTCCTCAGTATGCCGTGGGATAAAAACGTTTGGCTGGCACTGGTTAAGATATTAGGTTCATTATTTTTTGTATGGTTTGTTGATGTTTTTTAAAATTTAAGTTAGATTTTTGTGTTAATAAATTAAAATTAATTTATTGCGTATTTTACTTACCTAAGAATAGTGTTGCAAAAAACCCGGGAATTTTAAAATGGAATGGAAAAAGCCCGAAAAATTGGTAATAAACTGTTAAATATTACATTTTTCATTGTTTTTTCAACATATATATATGTTTAACACCGAATTTAGCGATTGACTGAGCTTTTAATCGACTTGTCAATATTGTCTCCAGTTGCTTGTAACTTATTGCGAATCAGTACCTACAGTGTGAACAGATACGTATTTGAGCTTTCTTGCCATAACTTTGGCTGTCTCCACTCGAAAAAAAGAAAAGAGGGCGAAACGCTGGTATAAACTGAGAAGCCGGTTCACTCACGAACATTTATTACGAGTTTTGTGTATGTTGAACCAGGATGTTACAAAACTTTTCTCGGAATGGACCACGAATTATTTGACGTCTTGTTAAAGCTAATTCGGCAAATATCAAAAAGAAACACAATGTAATGCGTAAAGCGATTCCTGCTAGTCAGATGTTCTATAACATTGAGATACTTAACGTCTGATATGGATTTGGAAGACTTGAAGTTTCTATGTGCTATAGCCCTTCAGACATTGGAAATTATCATAATGGAAACATGTGAGACTATAATCAAGATATATTCAGGTATTTTTTTTAACATTGTAAGTAAACATTGCATCTTCTTCTTTTTTAGCAGTATTCCTCACTGTGAGTGTCACGTCCTCCTCATATCACAACAACTCCGTTTCCTTTGACGATCCTTCGCCACTCGCTCCTGCACCCCGCTGCTCAGAAGGCCATCGGTAAGAAAAGACCTGTGTCGTCTTAAAAAGAACAAAATTTTTCTAAGAAATCTGCCGCAGTTTGAATAACTCAAGATGCGTCATCTTGTCTCCGTAGCCATGGACTGGTTCGAGTTCCGACTTTCAGGAGACATATGTCGCAGGAAGAGGGCTTTGTACTTGAGAAGAGTATGACGATACAGGAGCAGAGTGCGGTGAGGTATACTTCGTAGGCGACACGGAGAACGCAGGTAAAGTGGGTAAAAAGCGTACTCCATTCTTTGTTAATGTGTCCATTGCAGCTTCAAATAATGCATCATTAATAATTTGTCAGTATAACGTCTCTGGTCTGGAGCTAATCGGCTTAATTTTATAGCCCAGCCCTTTGCTAGTATATTTGCTTCACTTTCTGACCTTTTAAAATGTGTTGTAGCTAATTTCACCAGATCCTCTGTTGCAGTATTTTGAGTTGACTTCTTTTTTCGGAGGAGGAGGCGATGCTTGGACAGCAGACGGTCCATAAGGTTTTTCATTCAACGATTGCTGTAACAAAATAGTACAATAAATTATTTTTTCAAATTTGGATTATTGAGATTTTGTACACTTCCATGTATTTTGTCACTAACAACCCGGGTTTCGCTTTTCAGTATCTTCAGGCATTCGAGCACACGAATGCCTGAAGATGCCGAAAGGCGAAACCCGGGTCGTTAGTAACAAAATACATGGAAGTGTATAAAATCTCAATAATCCAAATTTGATATTGAAATTCCATCAAGCACCCTCAGTCAATGTCTTAAATTAAGTCGATGTCTGAAATTATTTTTTGTTTCAGACACCAACAAATTCAGTGAAATGGAAAAAAGTCGCACAGCAGTTTGAAGAACGATGGAACTTTCATAACTGCATAGATAGTGCTGATGGCAAACATGTAACATTACAAAAACCCTCAAAATCAGTTTATTACTACTATAACTGTAAAGGTACTTTTAGTATTGTGCTCATAGCCATTGTAAATGCAAATTATCAATTCATGATGATTGATGTTAGAGCCAATGGACGAATATTAGATGGTGAAATTTTTAAGAATACGATATTTTGGCGAAAGGTTTCTCAAAACCAGTGGTTCCTACCGATCCCCAGGGGTCCTTGTGACCGCTGAGGGGGTCTGTTTCCGACTAAATATAATTTGCGGGTGCCTGGACAACGTCGAGGGGTCCGCGATAGGTTTAATATATATAGGTTTAATATAAAAAAATACATTATTGGTCACTGTACAGAGGTTGTTGATTGCTTTCCCATCTTCCTATTTAGTAGAACGTGGATTTAGTGCGGTTATGAACCTCATCATACTTCACCATTTACCATCCAAGACATCAAAATTAAATTTATAATTTTTCTGTTATGCTGTTATTTTACTGGGGGTTCATGGGAAGGGATTTTGCTTTAAGAAAGGGTCCACGGGCATAATAAGCTTGGGAACCACTGCTCAAAACTAACTAAATATTCCTGATCCATGTGAATTATCAGGCACGCATACAAAGTTTTCTTATGTGTTAATCGTTAAAGATAATAATGACTTGTTGCCACTTACACAACTACTTGTCAGAAAAAAATCAAAGAGTCAGGGATAATTATTGTGTGTTTTTCAACACTTCAGGTTCAGTGTCATGGCAAAGCAATTGCTTTGATTTGTAAATTAAACTTAACAAATAAGTCAACAGTTCAGGGGAGCACACAGGGCTTTCTTTGTGGGCGGTCCAGTCCGCTTGAGATTTTCTTTTAATTCATGGCCTATTTTTGGTGATAAGGAATGTAAAGCCGGATTTTGCTTTCTTATAATTTACTTATTACGTGTAAAACGAGGATCGAGATCGTGTAAAAAACAACATTTTTATGTTAGAAAAAATTTTGAATTTCGAACAGGGAACGAAATAGGAAGAAATTTTAGACTTGCAACTTGAAAAATTGATAAATCTGTCGATAGAGCACATACGTATTTTAAAAACGTATTTTGTGAAAAATAGTCAGGAGCATATTTAGCGACTCAATTATTAAATAGTGCTTTTTTACACACCTCAACACTAACACCTATGCTTAAAGTTGAGTCCAGGGGCTCTTCTTGGTCTTTCAGAAATAGAGGTTGATTAAAGTACCATAATTTGGGTGTATAAACTTTATCAGCAGACGCACCCGATGTCATAGATGACTGAACCTTTTTCAATTCTTTTCTAAATGAACTTCGTAAATTGTGTTTTTTGTGATTGTATCACGATCAGCTGTCAGTTCAATCGTCGAAACTTTGTTCAAAAGCAAATCATAGCAATCGTTCCGCTTTCGTTTATTATAATAGTCTTTTGATTTTATGAACCACAATGGTTCTAGTCTTTTGAACAACTCTATGAATTCCAATAAAAAGTCTGGACCACGACTCCATTTTGTTATACACACGCAAAGTTATTAATAGTCACGCACAAATACCACGCTGCTGCTCTAGCACCGACTGAAGGGATGGCCACACACGATCCGGTCAGGTGGATCTAATCGAATCGCTCCGGTCGGCATTTGCGCATAGACCTCGCGGGCCATTCGAAGGCAAAATACCCGCACATGGTACGGATTTCTATCGGGTCAGGCGAAACTGAAGGTAAATCTGGTCATTATATTATATCGGACCCTTGTTATTTTGACCGTTTTTGGAATAGCAACAATAGAATGGTGATCGTTTCATTCCTAGAGTCATCCAATGAGTAAAAACACAATTCTGTCTGAGAGGCTAATTAATAGTCATATGTTCAAAAGTAGCGAAATTGATTTATTAAATATCACATTATTTGGAATTGTATTGACCAGTGATTCTTATGTGCGGCCACCAGCGGTTTTATAGTAATAAATATTGATATTGAAAAAAATTTGTAATATAACATAAATACGACATCTGTTTATTCATATTGCATACGTATGCGACTCGAAAACACTTTTGTATGAATGAATATTTATAATAAAATAGGGATCCTTTTTTAGATAAAAATTAATCGGGGTCAGTACGGTAACCCTATCGGGTTAATTTGTGCTACACTGCGTTAAGTAATTCGGGCTGCTGTACGATAACCAACGCTGTTCATCTTGCAATGGTGTGATTATCGTTGACGAGAGATTTCCCAAATACACGAAGTGTAACAGTGTTTATTTTCTAATTTTGAAGGGAATTTGATACAATCCCCGAGTAAAAATGGATATGAGAAATTATCTATAAACAATCATTCAGAAGAATCGTCTAACGACTAATAGTTTTTTAGACATATTTGAAAAACAAAGCTGCAGGACTATATAATGTTTATATAAAATTTGTAAATGACAGGATTGTAAAAGTGTAGTACATATTTTTAAAGAAATTATTTTAATATATAAAAAATTCTGCCTGCGGCGCACTTCTGCGTTATTGTGGTTTCTGATTTAAGTAGGTGATGAGTCCCTTTTTTTAGTAAATGCATCGGCCTAATATTTTAAAACACGATTGAAAAATTTGGTGTGGCCACTAGATATTTCCAAAAGACCACTGATGCTCATTATGCGGCCACGGAGAAATTTTCCGTGAGAACCACCAGTATAGACGGGGTAAATAGTGCTTTAGCGTATGTTCGTTGCTAACAGAAAAACCCTATCCAAAATGAGTCCTGTGTCACAATTCATTGAAAGATAGCCATATCTGGACATGGCTCCTATATTTCAATAATAGATTTTGATTTTCATCAACTATTTATTGGTAAATAGTCCTATGTGGATAAGAATCTACCTGGATAATTAATTAAATTTTATTATTCATTTCTTAAATTTTGCGGTATGCAATTTAATTAGAAAAAATAAAATTATCCATAGGCCAGTAGCATGGTGTAAGGTACAAGGTGAGCTGGATCGTTGTTTTTGTATTGTATGTGACGTCATTTTGACAAACCAAATTTTTATTGTCACCAAAACACCGTTGTAAACATAGTGCATTGTAATTGGATAAGCACGTAGTGACGTCCATAAATACAAAAATGGCGACTGTCACCTTTTATTCAGCTCACCTTTTACTTGTAAGAAGTATTTGTACGGTGTTAGACCATGGGCCGGTAGGAAGTCCGGCGAAAATTTCTTGATGCAACTAGTTCATGTCACGCAGCTTAGCATATGAGCCGTTGGAGCAGAAATGGTGTAAGTCAAAAAAGGTTTATTTCCAGAAATTAGAGTTTTAGTAGAAGCTCTGTATAGATTGGTTTCTGTATAGAATCTATTCATTAAGAGCATATTTAACTAATAGTGACCTTTTTTACTCGAACACACTGGATATGTATGATTTATTTACTATCGAAATGAATTACACCATGCTTTTGCTGAAAGTTTTCAGTTTTCATGGCTTACACTATTTTTGTATGTATCTGATGAGCATACCTTTACCATTTCAGCTTTCATCAGGGAATGAGTATTAAATAATCTTTACCCATATATTTTTCATAAATTTATTAAGAAAAGAATAGCATATAAAAAAATATAATTGCTTAAAATGTTTATAAAAAAAATATTGAACACAGAAAGAAAGTTCTTACAGACTTGAGATATATTTCTCGTCAACTTCTTCGACGTAATCAAGAGGACCAATGTATTCGATTGCATTTGCCGTCTTCGAGAAGCTGAAAAAGGGATGGTGGACTGGAAGAATATAATTATGGCAGGATACCTATCCTTTTCCTTTTTTTTACTTCAGTGATAGGTCCGTTGTTGTTGCCGGTCCGTAAAGGATATGAAATGGTGCAATTTTGTTCAGACTCAAGTAGGCCAAGGGTGTCCAACCTTTTTTGCCTTGGGAGCTACTTTTCAATTTAACATTTTCTCGGGGTAATAATATAAAAATTTAATACGATTCTTATATGAAATTTTATTTAAGGTTGTTTTCCTTTCTTCAAACTTAAAAATGTTAATTTTAAATGCAAAATATTATTAGATTATAGTACGTGCTTACAAAATAATTAAAATTTAGTATTTTCGTATATATTCAACATAATAATTTTTTTTTATATATATACATATATTTCATTTTTGAGGGATTAAAAAAAGAACAAAGAAATTATGCGGTTTTTTATTGATTCAAATGTTAAATTTAATGAGATATTTGACATTATTGTGTATCTTTGGGAATCTGCAGAATCTCCTAAATTAGCAGATAAGCACAAATAGTCCTATCGCAGGGATTTTATTTTTATCGTCGGCTGTAAATATATTTATAAAAAATAATACATTTTTTTCAAAATTCACGGAAGGTTTCGGGATCGACCGGTTAGGCATCCTTGATAGAAGGCCATCTCCTCTAAATTGCACCCAGCTGATATATGCATTTGCTCTTCGGCTGTTTTTTTCATGTCACTGCCTTTTTTAGTTGCAGTGTTGATTTAAAATCTTCCAGTTTCATTACACGGACATTGAAACGGTTTGTCCTTCTCGTAGGGCGGATATTTTACATCAGAGGGCACAATGTTCACATTTTTCCTTGGAGCAGCTTCTACGTACTCGAAATCTGAATCGATGACTGAAATGCTTTTGCTTTGATCCATTGCAATCTTTACCTATTATAAGGCCATTTTTAAAGCACAGTTTGACTTGTAGAGAGGTAGCTAAATGCTTTATTCCAACTGCTTCCAGGTAGATTTCCTACGACCCTCTTGAGGAGTGTTTTATCCCAAAGGTACATTCATACCCTATTTGACGCCAAGTCATTGACTTTCAAATTATGGCAGTAAAAGTTACGCTTACAATATATGCGAAAGGCGTGGTCAAAGTAGGAAGAGGTAATGTTTTCGGTAGATCGAATGACATAACGTGTAGCTCGCCGTTCCTGTATCTTACATCATTGCTTGTCATTTCCATTTCATTTAAAGAAAAACACCAACTTCTTCGAACTCATCAACTTTTTATCTATTGTTATAAACATAACTTACCCGACACTTCAAACAGTGATGTCATTAAATGAGATACACCACTTTTCCATACAGCGCTGTAGTTGCTCGGTCGGCCACTTTTTGACTGTTTCAGAGAACTATTCCACCGATTTTACAGTCATGTTCAAGCTTTCGATGCATGGTGTTAATCCAAATGTGAAAAGGGTTGACTTACACCACTTAAGCTTTCTGGAGCTCATTTTTGTGTCAACAGTCCGAGATCCAGTTCAACGAATTTATGTTATTGTGGCTGTACTTGCTTTTTTAATATGTTAATTTTAAAGTGTGACTTACTAGAGTAGAAAAAAATTAGTCTTACAATTACAACAAAATTATAAAAACATAGGTTGGTTTTACTTTAGGGTCCGTTATGCAGTGGTTAATGTCATTGGCTACGGCTCCGAATGTCTCGGGTCCTGATACCGACTGTTTCCGGCTCCCAATGTGGAGCATATGGTCTCCTAATGGAGATATCTTAACAGAATTTTTCTACGATAACTGTTACTCAGTAGGTCAAGCTCTCTTTTTTCGAAGAGAGTAGGGATAGAAGAATAGGGCTATGACAGGACTGGTGGTAAGCTAATCGCTCTCGCTACGCCCCATGAGGATGGGATGGGTGGGAGGGAGGACTCAGACTATGAACAGAAATCCATAAATAGATCGAAAGATCAATCTATGAAAACCGTCTGCACCGGGAATTGAACCAGAGACATCCGTAGCCAGCGACGCTACAAACTGCGCCACAGACGCTGACTTAATCGATATAACTTTCAAAAAATACGAAAATGAGTTAAAGAGGAAACGATTGGATAATCTTTCTATTTTACTTTCCATAACCAACATTTTTAGCAACTAAGTCTGGGTAGTTTTCTAAATAATGAAGGCTTGTTCTTTTCTAATTTTAAAAACATTCGTGTATATCATTACTGTACTTTATAAATGCATGGCGCATTGGCAGCGTCAGCTCTAATGCCGTATTTTAATTTACAAATAAATAACTCGAGACGATAAATAAAACAAAATCATTTCCGCAATGGAGGAGGTACTTCCGACATTACTACTGAACACTGACTGCCAACCGCAACGTCAACGATCGATTGCTGTCTCAATGGCCATTCGATCAAAATTATCACCATTCACTGTCAATTGCCTCCGTGTAAACGACCAATTACTTAGTTGCATCAATGACAATATTATTGATCATCTTCACCAATGAGGGCACGCCCAACTGATATTATAAGTATTATCCAGCATTTGAATAGCGTTCATTCACGTGTTATGATGTTCACTAGAGGTTAAGGCAAATGTGCTCAATATCACAGTGCAGATCAATCATCTCTACAATATAAGAAAAAAGATGCTTTACAAAGTTAAAGATGGGGTAAGAAGAGTAAGTGGATGCCTCAGCAATGTCACCATAAAAAGGCCAGCACGATTGTACAACTAGATTTATATGTTTCGACTCATGAGGCAGATGTTTTACCATAGATTAGTACGTTCAAGCAAGATTTTGTTGAATATATATATATTAATGATTTGCAAGTTTCTTATAATCTGTGGTATAAACACCTACCTAAGTCTCATCAGGCAGGTTAGATTACCTACGACATACTAGCACGACACCAACATCTCCAAAATCTCTGTTACCAAGAAATGCCTGGAATGACAGAGGAACGGCGGACGACCGGTTACCGAAGTCGTCCTCGCCGAACACGGATTTAATCCACCAACAAAAAAAAATGCAACGTTTCGACTCATCTCTAGTCTCATCAGGCGGGTTTGAGTACCAGCGACGTTGTTTAATACAACCAAGTTCTTTTAAAATATATGTATACGCTCGTATACATAATTATTTGAGAATGAAGAACTCTTATGAAATGACTTTACGCAATAGAAGAAAACCAGGTACAACAGACCTCGTTTACTTCCGTTTTCTCATACAACATAAAATGAATAAGCAAATCCAACACGAACCAAACATATTTGTTTCCAACCATTCTTGAAATTTTCCTAAAAGGCTAAATGCTAACATAGCCTAATATTGAAAAATTTCTCAAATCATTGCCAAAAGTAAAAAAAAAATGTTAGTCGTCTCACATCTGCCAAACACCATTTATAAATTGAATGAACACAAAACGCAACGACCTCAACTTTTTCAAGGACACCTTCAATTGTATGCACTAATACATAAACTGATGATATGACGAATTCATTTCTCAAAAATTAAATGACTATTTCAGTCGAGATATTAGTAGATATCAAGAAAAAGAAGGTGTCGACGAATCAGCAGATGGTAATCAGACAGTTATCAGCAAGATAATAAATGCAAAAGTAGTAAACGCAATAATGTGAAAAATTGAAGTCTCAGACCTATCATGTAATATCAGATATGTATCATAAAAACATTTTTTGGCTCTAAATGTTAATCATCATCGACTCAATTTTTATAATAAAAAAGATTTTACTTTTCAATATATTACGTTTATTTAAAAAGAACGATACAAACCTGGGTAATATTTGTAGCAACTCGAGCAATAATTAACGCACTGCATATACAAATGCTAAATGCTAGCAAACAAAATAAAATCTGTAAATTCTCCAGTCATACACGTTTAAGAAACTTAGGCTTGAAAATAAGATGTTAAATAATTATTAAAATCAAATATTACAAAAGGAGAATTATGCAGATTCCAATGTGTTCACAAACTAAATATTTCACACATTTTTAAAATAGGCAATATATCGATAGAAACAAAATAATACATGTTGACATCTAATCTTACACCATTTTCGCTAAAAACAACTTCCAGACCAACCGACTGAATACTTTTAAAATCCAATTGATGAGATGAATTCTCAAGAATCAGTAATCGCAGAAAATCAGGGAATTGAACCAGGAGTCGCTAATGCTAGGTATAAAAAAATACATTAACATTGTCGAAAGCAAAGAAGGGTTACCATTGACAGATTAATTTTCAGGTCATCTCAAATAATCTTCTTCGCCTGTTTCAGCCACATTGACTTTTCAGCAACGCCATCACCCAGCATACCGTTCCTGCAACAGAGTTATATGGCAATGAAGACCTGGTTTGGATAAACGAAAAAAAATTTGAAGAGCTATGAATTGTTCAGACCGCTGTAGTAAAAAATATTTTGTCTACATGGAGCTTCAGGGCTAACCATAAGATTTTTTTGTCATCATTTATGGAAGTATGTTTTGTAAAACCTTTTAATTCCCTACCAATGCACCACTGCAATGATAGAAAAATAGGTATAAAAAACACTAGCAAAATACATGCTACTATTATATTACTCGAAAATTTACTATACAGCTAATAATACAGTGCAGTTCATAGAAAATCCAATTACCAGTATACTACTGGTGCCAAATATTCAAATCACGGAAACTGGTGACACGAAATATTGATATGAAAAATCCATAATATAGTCGAGAACTTCTTAGAACAAACCATTAGGCGTGCACACATAAAATATTACAAGGATGTTCTATATTTCGCATATGTTACAGGCTTTCTCAATTTAAATAAATGCAATTAAATTTCCTACAAGATAGCGTTGATTATAGCAGCACTAAGTAATTTTTCTTGTAGAAAGAGAGCATCTCGGTAAGTGCATTCATCTAAAAACCGGGCTTCAATTGCTTCGCTTTGACAACAGTACAGTTATTGACGAAATTCTAAGCAAGACCAATTGTACTACGATTGCTATAAATCATGGCTTAGGTATATGCAGTAAAAGTTAAACCGATGGTAATTTAGAAGCACTTACTCTTCGTAATTACTCATTAATAACGAAATAAAAACTTACTGCTTAATTTTAAAGAGGTGAAGAAATAATTCAGTTAAATTCGATTATGCCGTTGCGATTTCGTCAAGGTTTCGACAAATGCGTAGGAGCCGTAGGGCGATCATTGAGAATTCTAGGTCAAACTATAGTAATACTGGGCGGTAATCGAATTAATTATTCGACAAATTAAAGAAAATGATTTCAATACGAGTGGCAACTACCATACAAACGAGAGAAATTATTTACCGAAGAGCACCTCATACAAAGGGAAAATGGAGGGCGGGCGAGTCCATTTTGGCTGGGCGACAGTGAAATAATCGTGTAGGTATAGCTCAATTTAGAAGGAACAGGCGGAACCCGGTCAAGTTCAGGGATTGATAACACCGAAAATAATAATGAAAGAATGTAATAAGAATGTGAACAGAAAATGGCGTCCTTCCAACTATAAATACAACGCCATTACCACAGATGTCTGAAATTTAACATTCCACCCCGAAATAAAGCATAGCGATAGCGCGTCCGGAGATATTATTTGAGAAAGTGAATTATTATCCAAGATATAAATTGGTGTTGTACTTTGTACCAGTGGAAACGCCTAAACGCATAAAACGAAAACTGAGTAAGCGTATAAAATAAAGGCTGGACGTCATCAATGAATAAGCGTTAAAGCTAAAAATAAATTCAAAGCAAAATAGATAACCATGATTGAAGAAATAAAACAAGATTAGAAATGAACATTTACCTTTCAGCTGAAGGAATATGCTGGCGGAAGACTTAAGTGTGACAACGACGTGTGGCCGGTGCAACATCTCGAGGACGAATGAAAGACCTAATACGTTTCTTTAGCTAAAACGTCACAAACGGAAATGACACTAACGAAATTTCCGTTAACTAAAACAATATTGCCAAAGTTCTAAATTGTAAATAATAAATAACAGTCTTTATTAGGTAGGTAGGTAACTACCTATATCATTTTTTTTATAAATTAGTAAAACATGCTTTAAAACTAAGAGCTCCATATTTCGATCAATGGCCACGAATCTTTTACACTTACAGTAAATTAAACATTTAAAGTTCATTGACTTGCATATGATAATTATTTATTTGAACTAGTATCAAATTGAAATTATCAATATTTCATACCTACTATGAATTCTGTGATAAAGTTGTGAATATTCTTTTCAATAATAAACTTAACACTGGTTACTTTTTCTGGTTCTGGTTACTTTCATTTGTGGAAGTAAAGCAGCTTCAACTAAAAGTGGTACGAATACACTTTAAAACGTAAGAACGCGCTTTTCAAATCTTATATAATAACTATTAAACGTCAATCACAAGATTATTGCAAATTGGCCTGCTGATCCTCTACTTTTAATATATAAAACATAGAATTTAATTTTGTGAACACAATTTTAATATAAGTATTGTAAAAAAAGAGATGCAAGCGCCTTATGGCTACAATAATTAATGCGTTATATACAGGTCAGCTGTACCTATAAATAAAAAGCTGAAATAATTCAGCGCTGAAAGTATCATAATACTAATTGCCCTACAATGCAAATGGATGGAATGCGGTGATACCTCCAAGAATTGCATTGAATGGACTTTAGCCGCCCAGCTTTGTTATTTTATTCAAAAAAATCTAATTTCATAAAAAACTACTCACTTATTAAAAACGTACAGTTTAATTCATAATTGATCGGTTCCATATAATTATTGATTGAATTGATGTTTAATTGTGGAACTACATTATAATTAGATAAAATTTCTAAATATTCAGTTATAGAATATGTTATTGCATGCAATTATTTCCACATACCTATTTACATTACAAAGTTTGTAAACGCCGAGTAACTAAATAATATGCCGCACAAACAACATTAAATTATTGTTATATTAGGTATATATAAAATAAATAATATTTATTATTGTCTCTACCATCAGTTAAATTTAGTTTTAAGATTCATTATATTTCAAGATCCAGAGTAGAGACTCAAACCTTTATAGACTCCTCTGAAAATACCCAGGTACCGTAATTTACGACAATATCCTATCTCAATAAATCAAATCTTTCAAAAATATTTTTTTAGGCTAAACAAATGTCTATTAAATACATTTCCTTGCTTTATTTAAAAGAAAGCATTTGATCATCTGTAATAGTATGAGTATTTTTCTTTTTAAATAATAACGAAATAAATATTTGTTTTAGTTTCAATGCGATAAAGTGGGCAACAACATTTTGCTTGTCAATTGAAAAAAATTCTAATTGTCTATGGTTCATCCTTACGATGATTGTGTACAGTGGGAAATTGATACTTTCAAAATAAACCAGAACCCAATAACTAATATTATAGGTTGCATAAATATTAAACCATGGTATTTCAGTATCTAATACATTTTTCGAAGAACAAAACGATATTTCTTAAACTATTTCGGCCCATAGAAGAATTTGACAACATTTAAGCTCTAGTTCAATAATATATTGCTTCATTATTAGAAGTGATCACGTTATTTACTTGGTACCATATTCTGAGCATTTAGATTCTGATGAATACACCAGTCCTCAGCCCAAGAGCATAAGAGTCAAAAATATGAAATAAACTTACTTACATGGTTTACAGAAAAAAATCAAAGGGAATCGTGAAAAGGGTGAATTTTTTTATCATTTCCGCTTCCAATGTGGAACATGTGTCTTCCAAATGGAGGTATCTCATAGGTATCTGGAGGTTTCATAAAGTGATTTGTCAATCGATTTATTGATTTCTGTTTGTAAGCATGGAGGTTTGTGATGTCTAAAATTCACTCCCGATCATCCAAGTGGTTCTCGTAGCAAAATTGTTGTTCAGATACCTGCATTAGGAATCTATATGCTCCACATTGGAAGCAGACATGGTAAATAATTAAAATTGTCTATGGATTTTAAGTTTTTAGTTGGTTAAACTGTCAAGAAAAAATCTCTAATTTGCCTGACATGGTGTCAACTTCATACCATTCGAATACATAAGTATTGACATTGGCTGTCTGCTATTTTTACAAAATTTTCTATCAGTCTACCATTGACAGACATTTAGATTAAATTAAATTACTACACAATGGAAAATCCACCGAGAAATGGATTCGAAGGTTTTATACGTGCCGTTTATAACACGGTCGATAGACCAGTGTCATGGTTTCGTGGTATGGATTATTCAATTGTCAAATGTTTTAAAACAATTCTAAAATCTTTATATAAACATCATGAATCTTTGACTGGATGTATGTGGCGACCTTTATTGATTCTATTTTACAAAGTCTATTTCGTTCGTTGCATCGATTGAATGTTGAATATTAAATAACAATCGTTCCCATTATGTAATCTCTGTTTAGGTTATAATACTTGATAGGTCGAAATGAAATGTTGCGAAGGAAGTGTTTGTGGGTCTAATGATGGTAAATATCGAGGATATACTGACAGAAGGTATTAAGTCATAAAAAGAAGCTCTAAAATAGTCGTATTTAAAGCATAATTTTTTTTCAAAGTACTCCCAAGTACAATTGTTTGTTTTTTTAAAAAGATTTTTTGTGCATTATAAAGAATAATCATTTTGGCATACAAAGCACAACATTTGGTATTAAGTTATAGTCATATCATGCTTTTTGCCAGAATAAAAAAATAATATGAGTTAATACTGCTTTTATTCAAAGCCAATATATTCTATGACTTCATTTGTTCTGAATATAACGTTAAGTTGCATACATTTTGATATTTAAAACAGAAAATCATCAAAAACTGACTTAATTCGTACTGTCAGTATACCCTTGATATCCAGTGTTTTGGTCAATTGATGTAACCCTCAAAATTGAAATTGTTTAGGAGAGAGTGAAAACAGTTTTTATCGAAAACATTACATAGTGAATTGCATTATGAGTCTTTCAAATGCACTCCTGTAAATTCTCATGTTTGCAGATACAGGGTTATACGTAGAGAGTGTCTATATAATAGTAGCTTACATCAAGTGGCCGGGTCAGAATTTTTAAACCTAAAACCAATGTGAAATGATGTTTCCCTTCCCAAAAGTGGTCAATCTGTTTTTCTAATTTATATCATTTGGCCGAGACCTGCTCTGTCGTCTTTAAAATGAGATCCAATCATTTACTCATTTTTGTATTTTTTGAAGGTTACATCAATTGGCCAAAACACTGTTGATATGCTTTATGACATGCTACTCTTTTTCTAACTGAAGTCAACCATGGAATAAATTATCTTGATTCCAATGTTCAATATTTTCACAATTTCCGATCCGCAATTAAATTTCCTAAGTGCATTTTTTTTCAGCAGCATTAAGCCATTTTTCAGGCAGAAAAAGCTTATTAACTTGATCATATTCAGGTAATAATTAATAAATATTAATTAAGATAATCACCCTTCAGAGGGTTAATGAGTTCGTCTACCTGAGCCTTCTCGTATAACAGAAGTAACAACTTTAAAATTTGTATCATAATCAAAACAAACACGTAAAATGCATGTTTTGTAAAAGACCAATGAAACTAGTTGTAGAATTTAGTATAAATGCTGGCAAAAATATACAAATGTGATTCCACAGGATGTGATGCGTTAAAAAATAGTCTAATCATCACATCATTTCCACTTCCAATATGGAGTATATGGGCTCTCAAAGGTAGTGGTTTTACAACAAATGCTTGTTATTGAGTTGTTCTACCTATTTTTTTCTTAAAAATGAGCCCTGTCTAACCCTATTCTTCTACCACTACTCTCTATGAAAAAGAGAGATTGAGCAACTGAGTAACAAGCAGTTCTTGTAGAAAAAACTTCTTTAGAGATACACTCGATTGGCAGTACATTGACACTCTTACGTAGAATTACGTAAGTGTTGAAATATGTGGTTATTCTCTTTTGCAATTGTCGTTGTCTGCGCGCTCGGTTCTACTGGTAGACATCAAATAACAGGGGAAACTAAATTTAAAATAGTAGCACTGTCCCAATTTTGAAGAAGATACATGCAGTCATTACTTTGCAATTGCATTATAAATATTTGAATTGCTCTCCTGTAAAATGTCATGTTTGCATATATATGATTATACGTAGGGAGTGTTGACATATGCTCCACATTATGAGCGGAAATGGTTAGCAAAATTGATCTGCTTACCTGTTGACTGTTTGTGATGATACTATTATTTTAAAAGAATAGAAAAAAGTTTTGTTTTTAGTATGAAATTAACACCCGGCTTATCCTGCTTCCGTTATCTCCGTAAGTTCACTTAACACTGACATTGTTGAATTAATTCACGAAATCCTAGGTTAACTGCGTACTTTATTATTTCCAATTATATATTGTGTATTGAACAATAATTTTGTCACAAAAATAAAAAATACTTTGGAAAAACAATAATATGTGGTGGTTTATTTATTGAAAAAATACTGTAAATCGATAAATAAATGCATATTGAATAATTATATAAACAGCTTTACCACATAATATAACCATCAAAGATATGATTTGCAAAATCAAATGTTATACACAAATCCTGTTCCAGCTGTGGCCGCGAATGCCCAATGGTCGATCTATCAACCACTTATGTATTATAATTGTTTGCGGGTGACTGGCACACACTTACAAGTTACAAAAGAACGTTACCGATATCGTCTTTAGGTATTAAGGTTGACATTTCTATGGACACCGTATGAATTTTAGCCCTTAAAGGAGGTGGTCGATATATCAACCGTTTTTGTGCTTTGCCCTATAAATGGTTGATGAAACTTAATTTTGTCGCTCAGCGGGGAAAGAGTTAAATTGTTTAAATGGAGTTGAAAGTGTAAAAATATTTATTAACTCCGCAGACTATCGTTTTCATTGAAATTACTACAAGAATTAATAAAGCAGGTTTATTAATTTGAATTTGTTTATTTTTTTAAGAAAGGGTTGTAGTGCCGAATCGTAAGCAGTATCCGTGGTATCATCAGCAATTCCGACGTGTACCGACAATCGACGAGTGCTATACCGATGACGCCGTCTGCGATTTTGAGGCCAACGTACAGTTTAAACGTGACAGGTAAAATATTAACTGTGTCTGCATTTAAATGGACTTGGGAAAAACAATTCTTTTTGGAGCATATCTGTTCTCCCTATGTGTTACATATGTCAACCGCGCGACGCCTTCAAGATTCCCTGTCACCTGCCAATCGCTTTGCTACCTTCCATGCCAAGCATCCTGTAGTTCTGCCGAGTACGCACTACGGATAGTTCATCTGATAATCATGCAGGATGTAGGAATTACCCCGGTTGGAAGAAGAAGCATGCAGGGTTGAGGTATGCCCAATGCATCCACAGGGCACTGTTTAGTCCGTTCCCTAATCCACTAGTTCCTGACAAAATTAAACAACCTCACGCCCAATATCCAATTCAACCATTGTTAAATACGGTTTTTTATGAGTCTCTATTAGGTGCTAGAATTCGCTACCGGAAAGCAAAACTGGTAGAATATAATCATGTAGCTAGAGCATGTTTGCTTTTTTGAAAAGCCAAATTATTTGGCAAACCTGAGAATCTTTAAGGTTAAAGGGGTTACGAAAGACCGCATGCTTATTCTCATATCGCCCTAGAAAGTCAATTAAGGACTGGGCAACTCTTTAAATTTGAAATCATGAACAATAAGATAAGAGTTAAAAACTTTTGTCTAGTGAACATCCATAAACAGTATTCGTGAGGGGTTTTTCTTATTTTTTTCTCCATTCAAAGCCTTCAGCTGACAGATTGTTTAGCAATACAGTACTTAGCTAGAATACATGAGGGAAGGGGATATAAAGACTTAATACGTACCAACTTAAGAAATAAAAATAGCCAGAAAACTAAACCATAATGTTTGGCGGTTTTATTGTTTATTGCAATCATAAATTAATCGAACTGCATATTGCAAAACGAAGATGCCTTTTTCAGCTTTAGGTAAAAATCGCAAAAATTGAAAAACGTCACTTAATTGATTATTTAAGACATCGACTGAGGGTGCTTGATGGAATTTCAATATTAAATTTGGATTATTGAGATTTTGTACACTTCCATGTATTTTGTCACTAACGACCCGGGTTTCGCCTTTCGGCATCTTCAGGCATTCGAGCACACGAATGGACTCGAACTGAGACTGGACTCTCAGTTCGAGTCCATTCGTGTGCTCGAATGCCTGAAGATGCCGAAAGGCGAAACCCGGGTCGTTAGTGACAAAATACATGGAAGTGTACAAAATCTCAATAATCCAAATTTAATTGATTATTGCTTAACACCCACCATATTTGTGGTAGTAAATCCTAGACAATTAATTTATCCCTTTTTTTACTAGTGTTACGTTATTGAGCGTCATTTCTGTACTTTGTTAGTATTATATATTTTTTTACTTTCATTTCAGAGCTGTTGATTCTGAAATTCTTACCATTTTGAGGCAACGTTTTGAAGATTGCGTGCATTACGAATCGCCCGATTTTAAGAAATGCATTCCTTTGAACGAGATTTACAAGGACGCTGAAGAAAACTGGTTTATAAAATGTAAGTGATATCACTCCCCTTCGAAGAGACTCGATTCCTATTGTTATATTTCCAAGGTTTAATTGTTAATATATCCAGGAAGATGTTCCTAACGAATATCTAAGTGATTTTTACTTGTACAACGGGATATGGTCCATCGCTACCAGCTTACTTGATATCACCATTATAGGTGAGTGGAAAGCTTCAGATTCTATAGCAGTGACATGTAATAGTGATAAAATTTGTCAACACATTATGCATGGGTGTCTGCGCTATTGGCAGTCTAAAATGGGCAATAATTTTCAGTTACTGGTGAATAATATGACACTGCATTTAGTCACTATAATTATTGAAATAACTAAGTTATTTTTTTAACAACATTTACCCCCACCCCAATTTACAGAGCAATAACTTACTTTCAGTCATTTTGCAAAAGAATGAAATACAAACATGGAAGATACTAACTAAAAGACTTAATCATTAGTGAATGATTTTTTTGCTTTTCTCCAAAATTATCAAACATGAGTTTTGTTGAGTGCTGTTTTGTTCGTTGAATGTGTCGTTATATTGAAATTGAATTCCTGATACTCAATTTATGGTGATATTATTGGCGGTATCCATTCAAATAAATATCCATTGACTCAAACTAGTTCAATTCATCTTTTCTATGTATTCGGCAGTTACTTTGTGGAAATTCATTTTTCATATGGTAAAATATGGTAATATGGAGTAAATAAAAAGGTATTAAAATGAATAGTTTAGAGCAAGGGTGCCCAACCTTTTTATATGATTCTTATAGGAAATTTTATTTAAGGTTTTTTCCTTTCTTCAAACATATGTTTATTTTAAATGCAAAATATTTTTAGATAACCATGTGTTTACAAAATATTTAAAATTTAGTATTTTCGTATATTTTTAACATATTATTTTTATTATATATACATGTATAACAAAAATCCTATATAATAAAATAAATTATTATTATATATATATATATATATGTACCTATAATAAAATAATATTAATCTCCTAAATTAGCAGATAAACACGAATCAAGTCGAGCCGAATAGTCAGATTACCGGAATTTTATTTTTCATCGTCGGCTGTAAATATAAATATATAAAATACACTTTTTTCAAAATTCACAAAAGTTTTCGGGATCAACCGGTTGGGCATCCTTGGCTTAGAGTTTTTCGAAATTAATAAAACCATTAAAAGTAATTGAGTATTAGTAAATAACATTTTAAATAGAACAGGTGGCTCAAAACTATTGGGATATTCACCTAGTAATTGATTTATAATTATTAGTGTTATGGTAATTAGCCTCAGTGTTTATGTCTTACCCCCCTCCCCACGTCCAGTAAAGTGAAATAAAACCCACCCTACCCTTCATTTATAATTGGGATCATTGTTTACCTTTCAAATAAATAACCTCTCGATACGGTTAGTCTGAAGATGGTTCTTAAAGAGGCGAAACGCATCACGTTAGTGATAAAGCCAGTGGAATAACTAAGTTACCAATTTTATATCAGTTCAATTCAATTCATTAAAAATAAAGATATTGGATGAAAAAGTATAAAACTATTTCAAAACAGCATCAGTGCTCAAATTTCTGTAAAAAATCATACTCGACTTTGTGTCTTTGTCTCACAGACGGAGAACTCGGAGGATATGCTGATGTGCAAAAAGCTTACATGAAGCAAAAGCATCGCATGCTGTGGGAGCGCCGCCACGGACCGGTAGGATCTGGAATGAAACCTGAAACTTCCTAGGGGCATCTATCATCACCTATAGACCTGCTAAATCAATTCTTTACATTTTACTTTACTGCAATGTGTCAGACACCATTTGTAAAACGATATGTTATTTAATGTATATAAATAGATTACCATAAAATATTTACGGAGTTTTGTCTTTTCTTGAATAAATTACAGCATAGGAAAAATGAACAGCTGGTTCCTCTCGTTCAAGGTGGACAAATAGTGTTTTGTGACACTTGTTTATTTTTCTACTGCCTTTTTAAATATGACTATTTTATCCATGTCTCTGAATGAATAATTTAATATTATTTGTGGAAACAATGATCAAATCCATTGTGACACAATTTGGGTTGTACATGAGCTTGGGTGATGTAGTTATTTCATTATATCGTATACATAACCTTCTTTGAGTTGCTTTTGTATCAGTTGAAATTGTTTACTAACTTAGTGAATCAAGAAAGAAGAATGTGCTTAGAAAATAACTAGTAGTTCGGTATCTTGTTTTTCAGGATTGAATGTGTAAGTGAATTGGGAGGGATGATAAATATATTATCATCACAGACAATTGAGCCAACTGATATTTTTGAAAAAAGGAGTTAGGTGCTTTTAAGTATTCTAAATGTATAGCATTCGATAATTTCAAATAGATGTCGCTAACTAGTTTTAATAATATTATTTAATCCTCATTTATCACCATTTCGCTGTAAATAATAGATGATGCCTGGTTGTATACTAAGAGTCGCATGTACTGCGTTCTTGAAATTCTATAAACACCCTACCAATTCCGACAATTGTCACTTTGCTTGGAAGCTTCTAGACTTCCTCTGTAGTCTAAGCTTCTTAGCCATTTTGTTAGTCCTCCGTCTCAAGAAGACTTCTTAGTTGAATTGTGACATGCGATATCCTGGCTCCTAACCTACGGGGCCTGTGTAACAAAACTATTCTATAAATGTCATAAAGCATCATAAAAGTGAAGTGAGTGAAAATACCAAAAAATAATTTCTTCTTTAAGAAAGTTCATGAAACTAAAACTTTCAATAGTTTCACCATTTTGTCACATGGCCCACTTCACTTCTCAAGGGTTAAATTTTACCTTCTAATAAAAATTGATTCATGTCAGTCAGATAGTCCTAACTCTTAGCCACACCATCAGGTAAAACAAGTGTGTTAACTGCTCGACCATAGGACTGGCAACATTTTCTTGCGTTTTCATTATATCTGAGTGACAAGTTTTTGTTCAGTGGTATTTCGGTCGATGCGGAGTGAGGAAGGTATTTTCATTACACAATGAATAAAAGTAGCAATTTATTAAAACCCATTTATTTCATTGACCAAAATAAAACTGCACAACACGTGCGAGTTTTACAAAAAACTGTAATATTTCATAGTTTGATTGATAAAACTTTCATTAAATAAAATATTGTGTTTAAAACCATAAATAATCCAAAATTAAAACTTAAGGGACATGCAACATAACATTTAGATATTTTCTTCGCTTATTATTTAAGAACATTCAAATAGAATCAAAGTGGTAAAATGCAATAAATATTAAGATCCTCGTGCCCGCCCGAGATCACCATCAAAACACACGCCAAATATTTCAGCTCGGCCGGTAAACACTATTTTTTGGCCTCGTGTTCTCGATAATTATTTATAATACTGATCAAAAACTTTTTTTGAGTAAAACGACGACTATTAAATTTAAAACATACATTACAGTAAATTATTTCACTAGGAATGTGATTATTTTCAAATACTGTCTGATAAACAGTATTCAAAATGAGCCTTGTGGACTTTTACATTTTGCGATCGGATCGTTCAACGAATCCAATTCGTTCAGATTTGAATCCTAATTCATCGTGCGAATCTTTGAATCTGCTGCGCAATCACATTACAGTATTTCCAATTCAATATTCTCATCTGAATCCATCTGATATTGAAAAGCTTTCGAAAAATAATTCCGCATTTTTAACATTTCAAACATCACAACAGGCAGGGGCATTATCCTAATTCATCGTGCGAATCTTTGAATCTGCTGCGCAATCACATTACAGTATTTCCAATTCAATATTCTCATCTGAATCCATCTGATATTGAAAAGCTTTCGAAAAATAATTCCGCATTTTTAACATTTCAAACATCACAACAGGCAGGGGCATTATGCAAATATTTAGGTCATTTTTAAGCAACACCAATGACTTCGGGCCTAAATGCTTGATGTTTGTGACGTTTGAACTATTCAAAATCCAGATAATAAAATATAGATGTCATTTGTGACAGATTTTTTTTGCAATTTGTCAGCCGTAGAAATGATGCCTCTGAAAGGTTGAATCGGTCCATTACGATACCGATGCGGAGTATGGAACTCGCCGTATTGAATATTAATTTACATCAATCGAGCCGCCTCGACGAAAGCGGTCGACATTAACTCAAATATTTTTGGCTTCGTTTGAAATCTACATGTCTTGCTTAATTTATAGAAATGAAAGGAGTTTCCCTATGGCAGGAAATGTTAAACGTAATTCATTCAGTATCTGATACTGAAAACTCTTATGTTTCTCTAAATTACACATGACATTAAATACACATTTAGTAGACGACATATTTTTTTGCTATTATTGAATGTACACATCTAAAATGTTGGATCTTAAAAATAAATCTTTACTATAGTTAACATTTTTGTGGCAACATTTAAACTATTATTAGCAAAGGATAGAACTTTTTTTGCTATGGCAAAACTGGATTAGAATTTTATCACGGTGGGAAGGCGTACTGAACTGGACAAAGTGGAAAATCTCATACGTCACTGGTCCGCAATTAAAAAAAGGTGCACAGAAACACAGATTCGTGTGAGAGCAAGTAACTGTAAAAATGGCTGAATCGATTGACAGTTTTGGGAGGAAAATCCTACAGCATATATAAGCGCTCATGAATTACGGTGGATAGTTGAGAACCAGGTACAATGATGCCAAAAGTACTGAGGCTGCACTGGGCAGGCGTTATTCAACATATTATGATGGAGACACGAGTACCGTAGAAGATTTTCATTGGGAGTTGGGTGGAATGAGACTTAAGCCCGCAGATGCACTGGGAAGATGGAATAAAGGAGGAACCTGAATACCTGACTGCGAGAGCCACATCACCATACAATAAAAAAGTAACCAGTTTAGTCATAAATACAATGTCCTACCAAAATAAACTGGACATCATCAGATTTTGCCACCGCAATAAAATATTGGTTGATTAAATTGATAGCATAAACACTTAAGATATTATCGTTAAACTTATTCTGTCACAATTGATTGAAGATGTCTATGATTCTATCATTGAGGAGCTACGGTCTTAGAGGAGTAGCCTGTAACTATTTCCACTGTTATAAGGTTACGTCATATTTGACCGTGCACGAAGTGAGCTACATAATGTTTCAATCAAACGAATATACTCTATTCATCTACAATCACGTCACAAGGACAAGCTCGATAACAAATAAAAATATCTCTTGAAATATATGAAAAATATGGTTGCTTTTACATCTAGGCATCGCTCAACAAATTCAACAGTGTTGATCTTCGTGACAATGATTTTAAATACATAAAATTTTACATAATAATCATTTGGCTATTATCTTTTAACTAAAAAAAAAACAACTATTCAAATATTTTCTATAGCATGAAACATTAAATCATGGTCATAGGATTATAAAACACTAAAAATAATAATTGACTACACGTCGCAGACTCCGTGGACAAATTTTAGAGATAAAAAGGAGTTCTACTAAGCTACTACAATGTCAATTAATTGATACTGTCGTTACATATTTTGAGCGTTATATGTTGAAAATAGACTTATAACGAAATGAATTGATTTGGAAAATTGCCTCCTTTAGTGACAAGTTATTAAAAAAATAGTACTGTCAACAGATGTAGGAGATTTGTTATTTCAGGTAGTCAGATAATCTTCACGTGAGAAATGATTGCCTAATTTTCATCTTCAAGTCTTTAGTTTAAAGATATTCGCGTTTTTCTTTATATTTATGTATTGTGACATAAACATAATTAACTTTGTCCCTGTAAATATTCACCGCCAAAAATCAGACCCCGATTACAGGAATTATATTTGAACCATTAGAAAATAATCACGGCATCACGGTTCTGAAGAATCTCATTTCATTATATCATAATAAATAAATGATTTTGCACCGACGATCCATAGTAAACGATATTAAATTTACAATATACAAGTTGAATTGATCGATCAATAGTCGTACGTACGCCATTCTTGAGATCCCGAGCCGGGTCCATCCGTCGGACGATGCGGTCCCGTCGCGTATACCGAACGGGAGACTGGTACATTTTAACTTCAGTCAGAAGTTACTTAACATTAGAATATAATATAAATCCTGTATAGTAAAATAGATTTGTTAACATAATAACTGTCTTACGAATTTATTTGTTGCATTGTTAAAAACGATATAAACAATAATACGATTTGATGATAGTGATTCGCACCTCCGTAAAATATCTTGCCGCATGCCAAAGGGATACTCGTAATTTTTAACAATACGACGAGAGAATTGATTCGCACGATTTTTGCTCATATCTGTCCATTTAGCACGGATAAAATTGCAAGTTGATATATCCATTTCCGGGATAATTACCCGGTCGCTTACACAGCTCTATCTACCTGCAATGCGAATGGGGTTAATTACTCGGATATTGTACTAAATAACGTCTGTCCATGTAATTTTCTAAGTCATCTGTTGTCATTTAAATCCACGTTTATTCCCAAAGTGGAGCATTGAAACGTAACCAGCTAGTGCTCTCTTTACAGAGAGGATAGTTTTCGAAAAGGACAAGTAGTTAACTGATCGCTTCGATGAGTGAGAATCGATTACAGGTTTGCAGAAATCAGTAAATTAGTAGAAATGCAAGAGACGGTTTATTCCGGTTCTGAACCTTTGAGGACAAAAGTTCTCAAGTGCTATCACTCTGCTTCAGCGACCAGCTTTAGGATCAAGATTCAATTAAATTAACATATGAAATGGACACAACATTTCCATTTTATTCAATTGGGACAAATAACTGATGAAATTTCAGCTCAAACACAAAGACAGAAGAAATTAAAATATAAATAAATATATATTTAGACATGCCGCATTTTAGTTTACGGAGTTACGATTCAATCGATGGAAGATTGCTCTCAGAGTCTATCTCAGTCTATCGAGCACCGGTGATGAAGTCTTCCATCGCACGCACGTTTCTTTCACATTTGAATGGGATTCAAAAAGCACTATGTGATCGTTCCACGTTGGTATTATAAAAAATTGATTATACGATGAAATCACAGCAAGGTAGAGTGGAATAATTGTTATTTTTTTAGATGTAATTCACAAAAAGTGGCTCATAGCCTGGAATGGTTACGGAGGGGTAATCCTTCCCAAATTTTTCTTACGGTGATACTGCGCTTAGTGCATCTAACGCGGACGGCTCTCTCGCCCGCGACTAAAACAAAGACAATTGAAACAGAGTAGAAATAAAAAAAACCACATTAATATCGATCATGCAGAAACATATGATAGCACGACAGGTAGTTTTTTGTACATATTGACATACATAAATAACTCAAAAACAATGAATATACGAGACGCTTCATACAACAAAAAAGTATCTCAACCGTTAGCCTCAAAATTAATTCATTTTAATATTTTAGAGACCATCACAATATTTTATTTTATATTGCATGTAGTCTAACCATGCTCATTTGCAAGATGCCAAGTACTTAATGAATTTTTTAAGTGTCACAGTAAGACCAAAATTATGTGGGTTTAAAGATCCTCATTACTCTTGCTGGCACAGGCAACACTATACATATACCACAAACATTCCCGAGATGAATGCAAAACAACTACAGTATGTATGTAAAATTCAACAGCCAAGATGTTAACATATTGATTGTTTTCTGTAGCATTAAGCTAAATATTACAATAGAGAAAATTTAATTTCTTTTTATTGACTTTGCTACAACTTCAGCAGAGACGGCCATGTTATAGATTCTCTACAGCCAATACCTGGTTAATATACCGAGTTCTACGTGATAAAGTAAGCATCGTCTGTATTCCATTGGGGCCCTGCTGCACGTGCGACCTGCTTTTAAATCATTTCAAACGGCGAGTACACGATTGCTGTACGAAACGTCACACACGAGACGGTCAACAATATAATAATCTCTTCGTAAATAACCCTCTCCGTCCACACAAAAAGCTTCATAATATTTACTTTCTAACTTACACGTCTAAAACACTTCCAAATAACAGACACTTTACAATTATTATAAACGTATGACAATTTTATAATTAAAACAAAATTGACTAGCTGAAAATAGGTCGGCAGTATCCAGTTAAATCGAAATAGGCATTCGTCTGTTGCTCGGCTTTAAAAGTATATTCTACAACATCATTATTTAATTAAGTATTAGGTATTACCGGGGGAATCTTAACGTAGTACATCACAAAGACTATCTAATCAGACTTGTTTCTTTGTAAAGCTCAAAAAATTGTGTATTCGAGATCATATGCTTAAGTAAGATCAGGCCGGAGAGTTGAATTGGGCCGCCAGGCGTACCTTTCCTGTAAAAAGACATCATCATTAGTTTGAGTGTGTTTTCGGTAAATAAATGCATATAATAGAATAATAACACTTTTAGCGACACACAGCCGATCCGTCAGCGCAAACTTTGACATATTATAAAAACAATTTTAATGGTTTGACATATTAAGCACGTGTGATTGCACGCGATCAGCGTAAAATGGGCAGTAATTTACCATTTCACGTAAGAAGCATTTGGTATATTAAATATCTGAAGTTGCTAATTAATTTTTTTTTTAAATTTTAATCCATGCCCGCTCCCAATGTGGAGCATATGGCCTCCTAATGGAGGTATCTCAACAGAATTTTTCTATGGGAACTGCTTGTTAGTTGCTCAACCTCTCTTTTTTTTTTTTTTGAAGAGAGTAGGGATAGAAGGATAGGGTTAGGAAAGGACTAGTGGTTAGCTAATCGCTTTCGCTATGCCCCGTGAGGATCGGACGGGTGGAAGGGAATTTTTTTAGACATCACAAACACTCAGACTACGAACAGAAATCCATAAATCGATTGAGTTAACGATTTATGAAAACCGTCCCCACCGGGATTTGAATCCGAGACATCCGTAGCCGTAGCCAACGACGCTACCAACTGCGCCACGGACGCCGACTATTAATTTAGTTAGCTATTAAGTAATCACTGTATATTAACAACAATTTATATACATTGAAATTGAGTTTTTGGTACACAATTTATGGTGGAATAAAAGACCGATACCAAACATTCATTGATTCAACATGCTCGCTCACTTAAGTCCCATTCGAAAAAAAAATTTGGACCAAAAAGAACAATACACTATCTCAAATGAAAAATTGTTTCGAAATATTACTAGTTATCAAACTGTGTAAAAATTAAATACTCAACGAAATCAATTTTATTAATCCACTGTTATGAGAAAAGAAATGGAAAAATGTGGTTACGTTTGGTGTTGGAAAATAGATGTGCGGCAGGCAGTGGCAGCATGCAAGGCGCTGGCGAAGTGGGCGGAGTCGTCCATGGACCTCGTGGGATGGCCGGGGGAGTATTCCACACACTGCTCGACTGGAATAAACAAAATGTGGTTTATTAATAGAGTACACTGCTGCCAATCCAGTGCTGCTCTACGGTAGAGAATTGTGGCACCTGACGAAGTCTCAGAAAAACAGTATGCTGAGCTTCGAGAATAGATGCTTGCATCGGATACTAAGGGTGAAGTGGTTTGATTTTGTGAGGAACTCGGAGATTAGGGAATGGGCCCTGTCACATCGGGGGCTATAGAGACGCCGCGTGGTAGCCATATGCTCCACATAGGGAGTGAATATGGAAGAATAAGGTTTATAAACAAAAAAAATATTCTGATTTTTTATCCAACACCCATTTTGTGCTATTTTAATATTATTTTGTTTCAGTAAGTTTTCAATTATATTAAATGTAGATTTAAATTTGAGATCTCGGGTGACTTAAAAAAAAACTTATCTGAGTTTATCTCATGTGATTTAAAAATTTCAAGATATCTGGTGCCTTGGCTGTGAACGGTAATGCCAGTTTTTATACATTAACATTTTGGAAATCAAAATACTAAAGTAAATCAAACAAATTTAGAATTAATTTCCACAAGAATTATAAAATCTATCTGACAGTTATTTCGGCACAGGCCCATTGTCAGAATCAAATGGTTACTATTTATATTATAATGGAGTTCTACCAAGCAAATGCGACATAAATGTTTCATATAGCCGGCAATACATAAAAATGTATTGAAAAACACTGTTAGCATTTTGATATTTTTTACCTTTTGGCCAGGTGGAGTCGCCGGCAACAGCTCGATGTGAGGCTTAGGCTCCGGCGGGACCACCGCAGTTAACGCTGATTTAACTCGTACGTGCCCATTTTGATGCTCCCAAACTTCAGAGCAGTGATTTATCAGAGAACTCACCGAATCGAAACCTATAAAAAATAAAATAATAAGGTAAAAGAATTGCAAAGAAATAGCTCTACAAGAATTATATTTGAGTTATAAATAATTGCACTTTTTGTGTTGGATAGTATTCGCTTGGTATACTTTAACTTGTATTTTGATAGTTTGCACTTTGGATAAGATAGTATTAACTTAGTACACTCAAACTTTGATTATAATAGTTTCCACTTAGTCACGGATTCTTTTAGCAAAGTGAGTTAGGTTGTAGTGGTTTTGTTAGGGTTGGTCTGGTTTGGTTTGTGGTATGTATTCTCATGCGTGGAGCAAAGACAATATAGGCGACCTAATATAGGGTAGTATTTTTGTTTCATTACAGCCCGTGGCACCTTAATCCAACCCAATGACGTTGACTACTCGACCAAGGACCCGACTGATTACTTTATTATAGTGAAGTTTTACTAAGTAAATGCCAATTCAATATTTTTTTTAAAGTTTAGCTGTTGCCTTACCTGTTGCTGAAAATTATTTCTAAAGTTCACTGGAAAGGACAGAAAGAATGAAATTGAAACACCCTAAACGTTAAACCACTCACCCTATGTCTATGGTTTATCCGATCGAATAGGGTGGGTGGGATATGATAAACCAAATGGATATTGATACTTTTTGTTACAAATATAGGAATTTTGAATTTCTTCTGCAAAATTAAGCTGTACAGAAGCCCTGAAGCAAGAAGTGTTACCAGTTGGCCATGGCAACCGGCTAATTATTAATAAATGAAGTATACCTAAGCTCTCCACTGGCAGCTGATGCTGGTATTGGTGTTGATATGCTTGCGCTAAGGCAGCCGGGGTCATCACCAGGTCTCCTTGTTGCGACACCATTCGTCCGACGCATCGCCACAGCAGTGTCAACACTACCCTGTCATTTGCGATCTGGAAATTAATAAAGCCCAAACATCAAAATGTGTATCATATCATTTGGTGTTTTCTTTTTTTTATAAGACCTTGTCGGTTTTTATGAGTGATGTAATATCCGGGCTTTGTTGCGTCAGGAATAATTTCTAAGCAATATCTAACTGAAGGCACACATAGATTTTTACTCTCATCTGTTATTTATTTATTTATTTATTTATTGTAAATTTAAAAAAATTGAAATGCATGGCATTACAGCTGACGCCAATGCGCCATGCGTTTCACAAACATAATAACAACAATAATGATAATTATTGAAAACAATAATACTAATAAAACAATAATGAAAATAAAAACATTTTTTTTATGGCTTCAAAATCTTCTCACAGGGTATATTACACAATGTAGATTATTAAGTATTATGTTAGAGGCAAATAAGATATTCTTATGACAAGGTAATGAAAAAATTTCTCGTATGCAACAGTTTATAAACTTAAATCGCTGGTGAGAACTTAACCTACATCAATGGTTTTATAGATGCACAAAGAATGAGTTGGAAAACATGCGGTGACGTGTGCAGTGATGAAGCCAAAATACAATAAAACTAACTGAAGGGTTCGGTTTCCTTAAACCCCATATTGAAGTGTTTCGCATCTTAATATAATTCGACAGATCTGATTGATAGTGGTATTGTTTCAATCTATTCTTTCCGTTCAACGTATTCATATCTGTTTATTTTCAGAGGTTCTGATCAGAATTATGAATCATTATGCCGGTTTTACAATTACAATCTTGTGTCCGACCCAAGATGAAATGCCTATGGTCAGTTATGGATTGGCTGGTCTGGTAGGTTTCGAGTCGTGCACTGCTAGCATATACTTCCAGCACTAGCTGCCACTGAGGCCAGCCGGCTGCGTGTGTCGAGTTGGATTGAATTCATTATTTAACAAAGACTTTACCTTTATGCAATTATTTCTTGTGAGAACATTCAGCGGTGGATCTTGACCGGCAAGCGCTCTGAACTCTCGGCAGAAATGCTCAATCCTCGGCCCCCCGTTGGAGACGCAGAGGTCCGAGACCAGCACGCGATAGGCCAGCAGTCCCGCTATACCCCAACCGGAGGACGGCTCTGCATTATTCACGGGCTCGTTTATTTCTTTGGCATTGTGGGACTGCTGTTGAGGGTTGCGCGGGACGGACGTGTCGGCCGGAGCTATGATGGCGCCGCCTTCGCCGAATCCTTCGATCAGCTATTTAAAGAAGATTCACGTTACATATAAAAATAAAATTGCTTCAACAGCAAAACTGGAATTGATAGTTTAGAAATTGTTTAAAGCGAAGCCCAGATTATTAGTGATAATCCTCACCTGAATGTTGGGCAAACACCTGAGCAGCGTGATGAGATCGGGACACCCGTACGCTTCAGGCAAGAGATCGCCACCGTGTACAGAGAAATATGCCTCGGGAAGACTCGCCAATGAAACGGGGAGCGGCAGTGCTGCGATCTGCGGTCCGATGACTTTTCTGGCGGCTTCGTAATGGAGACCAATCACTCTTTCGCCTTCTTCATTTGTCCACATCTATGAGCGAATTTTATATTTATTAAATTAAAACTGTTTGCAGGCAGTTTCGATTTTATATCAAACACGTAGTGATTGTCGAAATAATATAATCAATATTAACAAATTGATTATGTTTTCGAGTGCTGTATTAATTAAGAAGTAACATTAACAGTAAGAGGAATACGAAATACAAACGAGTCAGTGTTTCATTTCATTACAAAATACTCATGAACATAACTATACATATCGATACCTCAGTTACAAAGTGTAAAAACTCAAAAAGCATAGTTCTGAGATAAATAAGAAACAAGATTTTGAGCAGGTTTAATCTTCATGCACATCTAATTTTTGTTGATTTTAATGAAATTCTAGGACTATCTAAAAAAAAATATATATAATATTAATTTTGTCTAATATTAATAATAGGAGTTTTCAAAGATTTTCGTAGTTGTTACAGTTTGGATCTAAAGTAATAACAACCAGTCATTCTAAAATAACCACAGATTACCACTCGTTACATTTTGCAATTGGCAGATATCGGTATTCTAAGCATTTCCTCAAACTGAACTCAAAACAGCAAATTTTCGACTTGTTACACTTTAGAACTGCGGTATCAATATATAAGTTGGGAAACATATGGGAATATGTGCAGATATTCTGCCAAAATACACTTAAATATTTAATGACCATAATTAATTAATTTATTAATGAAACCAATGGTGATTTACCAGTCACATCTCTTTATGACCATAGAGAGGGTAGGATGAAGAGGGATATTATTAGGACTGAGTGTTAAACTATGTTACTTTTCAGAGCTAGTCTCGAAAATGTTACTACGGTTAATACTTGGTAAACGCTTTGATACCTCAATGGTGTCCGGTATGGCGTAGAACAGATCTTGAACTTTTGGAAGACCATAATAAGCCACTCTAAGTTGCCGCCCAAAGTGTGTGTGATAAGCAGGCACAAATTTGGACAGCTCCAGGCGGCAGTTTGGAGCATGGCGGAGTAACTCAATTGCCTGAATAAATCAAAGAAAATTTAAAGTAAATTATATGTTTGAACCGGAGGGCATTGGTGGAATTCATATAAATCTGCGGCCGAGGGAACAGACCTGCAAAGCGAATTGGCGGATGCGGGATTCCTCTTTGGGCGTTTGCCTGTGCCTCGGTAGACTGATGCGACCTTCCTCCGGACCGAGAGCCACACAATTCCTGGCAACACCGCCTACCAGATCTTCAGCTTTGCACGCGCCGTATTCTACCGGATCAAATTCACGACCTGAAGGAAGACAGATTACGTAATTGACAAAATTTATGTATCTCAGTATTTTTATGTTTTCGTGAACAAAGAGATATTTTTATAATATTATATTGATACTGGATTCATGTTTTCATTTGCTCCAGTGGATGGTAGTGTCGGGCCATTAATTACACATCTCTTTATTTGCCCTAATATTGGTTAACATGTTGTTATGCAACAACTAATTATCATTAGAGTGATTTATACATTGACTCAAGAAACCCATTTTTGACAAGAAGCAATAAAACTTAGGAGTTATTATGGGTTGAATGTTCTCATTCATTACTTAAAAAAAAAACATGTTTCTTGAATATTTATGTCTTCAGATTACACACTCCAATGATTGTAAAATGTGGGGATGGCAAGTATATATAATTATATGAAATGGATAACAATGATATCTTTTACATGGAATGTTTTAAATATTTCATATTGAAAATATTTGTAGTGCCACAACAGGTGTTTATATTCAGCTTAGAAATATGGTGAAATTATGACATAATTAGAGTGTTTTATATTTTATTTATGATGACGAATTATCATACATAATTTCTTTGAAAATTTTAATCAAAAATATTGTTTGGTTTAGAGGTTGTGCCTATTTTAAGAAAGTGCACTAATCGCTAAAAAAACCTCAGTTTTCGGCTAGTTCGAGGCACCCGATTATAATGTGCCAATTAAAAAAATGAATTTTGAACGCAAGGCTATGTGATTTTTTCTTTTCAGCCGGCCGCTAAAAGGGTATTTACAAACCTAGGGTACGGCGATATAGTTCTGGTAACTGATGCAGCATGAGAGATTTATCGGGCTGAGCGCGGAGCACCTTCAGTAGATCCAAAGTAAACCTTCTTATCTGAGCTGAATGACTCAACGTTATCACACGCCCCAGTCCTTCACCCATTACCTGCAAAATAAAATTGAACAAATTTATGTCATCCTGAGACTGCGTGAACAGCAGAAATCGTTTCAAAGATAACTAATACATGTATTGAACTACCATGATATTTTGTCATCATAAATTCGATTTCAACATATTTAAAAAAAAATGTGAATAACTGTAGGTTTTTTATGTGAAAAAGTGCACCTGAACTCGCATGCTTATTGTGTTAAATGTAAATCAACATTTCTTACCTGAATGGTGTGGCTTAAGGAATCTAGAAGGTCGGCCAATTTTGTGAATCCATAATCAGCAACGCGGCACTGTTTACCGAAATGCAAATGGTAGCTAGGTATAAGCCTGAAAGACAAAAATTACATAGAGTTAATTTATTAATCAGTCATGCTTTGTTTATTTGTAGCCATAGTAACACATAAATTAAATTGTATGTAAGTGACAATGGTTGTAAGTAAAAAAGTGTCAATTTCCAATGAAATATGAATAAAATGATATATTGTCACCATACTGGCAGAAAAAAAATTGCAAAATTGAGATTCTTGCATATCAATTCTTTGTCTCGAATAACATAGTAGAATTATTATACCAGCAATTTATTTTATCAAAGTACGTTAATACAGATTTACAGGCAGGCAATCGCTCCTGCATATAAATGCCTAACTTTGTGCCAGATCAGCATAAATCCATCTATATTTTAATATATTATTATAATTATCTATGTAGCTCAAAATATTGAGGCTTCATCTCAACAGCTCAAATTTCAAAATACATTTGCAGTTTACTAAGAACTATCAAATTTGTTAACTAAAGAGTTTTGCCAGTATGGTGACAATATTATCTATTGGTTCTGAATTAGAGAAGTAATAATACATAATAATAAGAATAAGTGATTGTAAGTCATCTGTTCAACCTCTCTCTTCAGAGATGGTAGAGTTAAAAGAATGGAGTGAGGAAAGGATTGGTAGTTAGCTAATCGCTCTCATTACGCGTCGTTTTCAGGATCAATGAGAAGAAATGAGAAAAATCACAGATATTCATTCTTTTAGATACAAATCTATATATGGATTGAAAAATCAATGTGTAAAAGTGTCAGAGAAACAAACCCCGCACAACGGAGTACAACCCAAGAATGTTTAGCATTCAGTTACAGGAATCGGTTATATAGGGGGAATTCTGGCAGCGTACTGTGTAAAGTGATTTATTGTTTATTTCTACAGTTACAATTGATTTAGTAAAAGCTGACCGATCAATTACCTGGTAAATGGCATTTGACAACGTGGAGCTTTCCGCAGAAGATCGAGGAGTTCTCTGGCGAGCAGTGCTCGTAGCGATGCCAATGAACCGGGTACCTCTTCATCGGTGCTCGCTGAACCAAAGCCGGAACTTACAGCTGCCAAATCAAATACGATATCATATTAGTGTAAAATTTGTAACGTTAATATAATGTAAGAATGAAATCATGACTTCAAAGTTGATTTCTCACCGTCTGCGGCCACCGGTGGTGGCTGAGAAGCTAGCGGTGCCAATACGACAAGTTTTCTCGAATGAGGAGGAGGCTGGGCTCGAAGTGCTAAGCCATTGACGCAGGAGACCACATGCTCCAATGCGACTCCTCCAACCGGATCTACCAGAAGGTGTTCTCCAAATTGCGCTTGATAACACTGAGGAAGACTGTAATGAAACAAACATTATTATGTTTTTTTATCGCTTTACTGATTCAGTTCATAATATTACAAAAAAAAAAAACTGACAATATACCGTTATTCATAAGGTTGCTGAATAATTTTTTTATTTATTGTGTCGTTTATCAATTGTAAAATGTATTACCTATTGACGAGTAAGACTCCGCCGTGTTCAGAGAGCATGGCATGCAATCGCTGAGAGAAAACAGAGAGATCAACGAAGATTGGAAGTATTCCCACTCCACCGGAACTTCCCTCGGTGCTTTCTTCACCCCCGTGTAAAGCGCAGACGCCGGACTCTCCCCACCACTGAAGATGGAAAAAAACACAAATAATTTAAAATTGACACATATCTTTGGACATCGCTGGTTAGTTTTCATTTTGCCGTTGCAAAAGTGTAGTGGGTTCCTCGCGAGTTGGTTATTGCCCTTTCAGAAAGATCTATTTTCAAGTATTTCAAAACATAAATTTTAATGGGATTCTCGGTAATTTGAATAATTTGTTTTCTTATTCTGCTTGTTACTGACAAAGCAGTGTCAGAGTTAACACACACCCTAAATATGATAGTGGTTGTTCATTGCCTCTCATCACATGTTAGTGTTTTAATATTTCCAGAGGTGAACGATCGAGTTTCGTCTACTACAAAGATTGGGTTGTTTGGATTCATTTGTTCGCCAATAATGCATATCTTATATACAAGTGAGAAATATAATGTATTCACCTGGTGATCATGTGGATTTGGCGGTGGGACCCTCAACAGGCGAACGGAGCGTCCTCTGGGACTGTCAACGAGCGTGCAAGTGTCACGTAGGCGTGACACTTCTGCTGTTGGCAGGGCGCGGCCGTGGCGCAGGGCAAACATCTCTCTCAGTCGAAACAGTGGCAGTTGTTGATCTGGGGCACTCTGTTAACAATAATGTTGATATTAATATTTATTCCCAAGTTGTCATGGGTGAATATTTTGTAAGCCACGCTTACTCCCAAAAATGACTGCAGTTCACTCGCTTTTTACAGAGGTAAAACCTGCAAAAGAACTTTTTTTGTAACAAAAACATTCAAATGAAAATAAAAAAATTGCATATTATTTGATATAATCAATGATTGTTGGCCTTTGTCGGCAAGCTTTATTTATATTTGAGATCTTGGTTATCGGTGTTCATCTCCCAAGTTACCTAAAAAACAAACTCTTGGAGTTCATCTCATGTCTCGATTTCAAAATACCTGGAGCATTTTTAATTTTAAGTTGTAATATCAAACATTGATAGGAAAATGACACATCAAACAAAAATAGACATTGTATTATACAATGTATTATACAATGTAACCTAATTAAATGATTACTTAAATCAATTTCGCAATACCTGTAACAGTGAAGCGACCTGCCTCCGTAAAAGCGGTAAGGGGGTTGCTGGGGGAGGAGGGGTGAGCGATAATACCAATCTTCGTCCGGCCACTCGTCTTCTGTGCAGGCTGGCCACCGCCAGTTGAGCGGCACCAGTTCAGCGGACTCTCACTCTTGCCGCCAGAGAATCTGATGTGCCCCGAACGCTTACCTCGACAACCTGTAAACAGTTATCAAAGATATTAATTTTCACCGTACTTTTACAGATGAATAGCTGAAAAACATTAACTATTAATAGTCAACAAAGTACTCCAAATCAAAATCCGAGATCTTTTGACCTGTTTTCGACAAAACGTTAAGAGTACTACACTTTGAAGGAAACAACACAATTGAGCCACTCTCTCTTAGTGAGTGGGAATGAGGTAAAAAAAAAAGCACTTTTTAAGGCATAGGGTTTATTAGTATTAAAGTAGTATCTTACCGGCACATGCACGCTGAAGATTCTGTGCAGCATATTTCTAACAGCGGTCGGGTCGGCAGAATGTTCCAGATTGGTCACCGTGATGTCCACATACGGTGGAGATCCGGGAGGCGAGCCTGATCGGCCATCACTGCTTAAAATAAGACTTGATTAAGTATATTGCTAACACAAGTCACTTATTCACTGCAAATCTATTACCGGGCATGGTAGTGCCATGCCCAGTAATGAAAGCCAACGAAAGGAAAAGATTTTAAGATTAAATTCTTATTGCAGTAAATAATTTTCAGTGGGAATACATGTCAACTCATAGAAGCTTCTGCATGGTCTGAAAAAATTGATGATCTCATCTCAATGGTTTTGAAGTCTAAAATTAATCCTAAAACTATATTATTAATTTAAGATAATTTAAGATATCGACTGAGGGTGCTTGATGGAATTTCAATATCAAATTTGGATTATTGAGATTTTGTACACTTCCATGTATTTTGTCACTAATGACCCGGGTTTCGCCTTTCAGCATCTTCAGGCATTCGAGCACACGAATGGACTCGAACTGACCAGTTCGAGTCCAAACCTTCAAATCCATAGACCACAGAAGTGCCCTTTTTTACCAATACTTTTGAATTTACTAGTGTGCAAGACATAAGAAGTTATATTACACAAAGCTGTTCAAGCATTAATAAAAGAAACGCTATTTTTGTCCCAAGCAGGTTTGCCAATTGCATGATCAACGAACATGTAGTAAAAAAGAATGCCATGACTTCATACCTGTGGTCGCTGGTGCTGCGTTCAGAGGTGTTCCATAAGGCAGGATCCATCATAGTGGGGCTCGGTGAGGGAGAAGGCGAGGGTGTGACAGAGTTGTGCGATTGGGGTGAGTGCGAGGGGACTGGGGAAGGGGATTGAGAGTGAGAAGGGGGGAAAGAACATCCTATTTGATTATGGTGCATGGAGTTGCCTGCGTCAAGAAAAATAATTCACATATTACAAGTGTATGTACAAGTGTAGCAGGAAAGTTTTTCCAACGCGAAAACCTCTTTCCAACGCATTATTTGTCATTAAGTAAAAGATTTGATGATAAAAATAAAACGGAATATGAAACTTAATGAAATAAATACATCAAGAAACACATGAAGAATGGATGCAAAATCAACTTAATTGTAACCCATATTTTCATCAACATAGTGAGGGCACATATTGATATGCAAGTTGGTCGTTATGGGATATTGCTGCTCAGTATTTGACAGTTATACCATTTTAAGTAGCGAGTGTCTTTTCTTTAATTTTGAATTATAGTCCATATAATCAAATATAGTTAAAATATTTGATTTTGTTGCCACCCTCTGTTAATGACGATGTATCAGTATTTTTGTCTCTATTTGATTGGTTTCAGGTTATGCTGTTATGTTATGTTTTGAATAAATTACTAATAAATTGAGTGAAATATTCTTACGCGAATAATTATGCCGTTCGCCATGTGTGCCTCTGATGCTGCGATACCCTATCGGAGTTCGCTCGTGCAACTTCCGGTGAGTGGATCCCAAGTCCTCAGTGTATCCGTGGACCCACCTGTTGACGCTGCTGCCATTCTCCATTGGCTGGGACATTAATTGATTTTCGAAATTAGTACCTAGTAGTAGAACTTCGACTGTGAACGTTCTCCGATTTTGTCGGTGACAATATCAGAAGGATCGCTAGGGACATATCTTCACAGAGTCGGTGTGGGCACTTAAGCCGCGCCACTTCCCTCCGTCTCGGCCTAATTTCATCATATGAATATTTTTATTAACTACCATTCGTTTGCTGCTATAGAAATTTTTTCACTACTTCTGTCACAATGAGACTAATTAGTAAAATTATTTCATCTTACCCCTTGATTATATTGATTGGAGTGATGAGACTGGGAGGGGAAAGCGGGCAGTGGTAGAGTGGGGTTGCCACTCTGTGCTGCTTGCTTGTGCGCTGAAGCGGGCGTCGGCGGAGGTGCAGGAGGGGCGCTTAGCGGCCTCCCCCCTGTCCCGCTGGCTTGATAGACATCATCGCACGATGACCGCACTCCGCCTATTAAATCGAAAAATAAAAAAATGAGCACAGACCTTCTATAACTGACGATATATAAATTTTTAAATTTTATTAAGATAAACTATTTTACTTTATTTATTCCTAATTTAAGTGAGCCCAAATCATACCTATGACGTTTTCACTCAATAATTTCTCAACTTCTACAAACTTGTAATGTATATTTTATACTTTTGAATATGTGACGGCAGTGCTTCTTAATTTATTTGTTATCGCGGCCCTTAAACATTCTAGGACCCCTGAATCTGTCTAAAATAAAAAATTCTGAATGTACAATTTACACAGATTATGAGTATAGTGAATCAATTATCATTCAAAAAATAATTCATTCCTATTCACGATTCGTATTTGATTTGGATTTCAAAAATAATTCCTTCAGTTGTTGTGGTTAAGGATCAAGTATCAGTAAACATACTTACCATTATATTGTGATCTAACAGATGGGAGCACTCTAATTTTGTGGCCGAACACATCTTCACCATCCATCCTCTTTAGGGCCCTGAAAGTTTTCAATTTCAAATGTTATTAACAGTTAGTACGCATCAAATAAATTTTGAATTGATAGAAATATGTTTGGAACGACAGTTGATAATTGCACACGAGATAAACGTGACGAGAAATGACATCACATACACCCATGTCCAAAACATCTCAAATATAAATAGAAAATTTGATATTGACCTTGTCGGGACATGAACCTGGACACATCTGAGCGCTTGGGTATAGCTACATACATCCAATAATAATGCTACACAGATTATTTGAAAATTTTAAAATTGCATTGCTATATATCAATTTACAATTCTATGAATTGATTTTGGAATTACATTATACATGCATTTATTTTTCAACCATGTCTGTGGTTCCAATGTGGAGCACATGAAGTCTTAATGAAGTATCTCTACAGAAGTTCTTTCACAAGAACTGCTTGTTATTCACCATTAGAGTAAGAATAGAAGAGTGGGGCTAGGACAGTAATAACAGTTAGTCAATCGTTTTCGCTTCGCCCTATTATTTAGGAGTGGATGAGGAGGAGGAAATTTAGACATCGCAGAAATCTAGGCCTTCAAACAAAACTCATAAATTGATTAAAAATCAATTTTTAAAAGTTTCCGTACTGGGATTGAGCACCGGACACTGCTACATGCCCAGATCCTCTCATTAGTATTCCAACCTTTTCTTATATTGTTGGACAGTTTTCTTTTCTACTCATTGCATCATCCTAAATATTTAATACTTTAATACATTCAGTGCTAACGACACGCGATGCGTTTCGTCATTAATTAGCAACTATATGGTAATCGATAGGGCACTAATATGTAGGTGGTTAGTGTAGCAGCGAATGGGTTAATACTCTTTTGACCATATTGCCTGTTGATAATCAATAATTAAAGCTATGACATGACGCACATATTTCAATCTAACGGAATTGCCAATCAGTAGGCAAACAGCCAACTATAAATTTCATCCGAAGTTGCCATTCAAACAGACAAAACACGTGTCACACTTGGTTACTTGATGAACTTTCCAAACACAAACTATCTCAATATCAGTACAATGGGTAACAAACTGCTTCTAAGACAATCCTGGCAATAATTTAAAAGTACTCTGGAAAGATAGAGATTCAGAAAAGACGTTCAATAATGATCTTATTATTAGTGATTTAGTTAACCACCTCTTGCTATCAAAAACATTCCACACTTATTAAATGACATTTTCATTAGATGAAACGGAACAAAGAATATTCCAGTAGATTGGCTTCAAATAAAAAATAACACGGTGTATTAAGGGAAGTATAAAACACAACTGTACGCATTTATTAATTTACCAAACTGCACATCTTGCGATCATATTTTAATAAGATGCTGCTTGCCACGAAAACGTTTCTCAAATGTTACACATTGGGAGGGAAAAAAAAATGGCGCGAAAGTTACCTGTCCTTGAAGAAGTTATACTGCAGCATTGTCTCAAGTGATTAAAAATATGGTGTGGTCGTAAGTAGGTGCGCAGATCCGGTCTAGTGTTAAAAATAATAATAAAAACAGTTTCAAATATGTCGAAAAACCACATTACTGTTCTTCAAGGACTGGAGTAAAAATTAATGTTGTCGCACACACTGCAATTTGAAACTGAGACGGCCGGAAAAAAGTACCACAGTTTATTGACCCGGTTATATATTTCGGGAATTTTTCCATTGGGTGACACTGGATCGATAGCCAATCGAATCGATGCATTTTGAACCCCAACGACTTTCAACCAATCGGACAGTACCAATGCAAAGAATAGAATCATTATAACAATTCAATCAATATGTAATTGACTATTTAATTTGGTAATTATTTTTACGAAATTAAAACAATAAAATTATTTTTGCAGTCAGTTCAGTTTTGCGTTAAAGAATTCGCGTGCATATTTTATAGAAGACCCAAAGTGAAATTAATTTGTTGTTTTTGGCAGCAGAAAAACAAATTTAATATTGTTACAGTGAAGTGTAAAATTTTATCGAAAAAATGTATGCGATTGGATATACTACCTACATCACAGATTTTAATTGGTTATCGATCTATGTAAATTTTACAAGTGTATAATTTTAAAAGTGAAACCTCAATGAATAATTTTCCAATATAAGTTAATTGTTTAGTGCATTCTCATGTAAAATAAGTGATACTATCAATTATTGCTCTTCAAAGTATAGTTTTTGTTTGTTTGGCTGTGAGGCAGTCTAGCCTTGTGAATAAATGTGGTTTAGATAGGGTCAGGCCTGTAGGTGAGAAGTTAGCATTGTTGGCTTAACTTGCAGTGTTCACGGGTTCAAGTCCAGTGCACCAGACTTTCATGAAAATCAATTTATGGACTTGTGCTTGAATGTATGGATGTCAGTGATGTTTAAATTACTTCTCGCCCACCCGATTCTAAAAATGGAGTAAAACGAGAGTGATTTCTTAACTAGTAGTACTGTCCTCAACCTTTTCTTCTATTCTTACTCTCTCTGAAAAAATGATTTTACGACTGAGTAAAAGACAGATCTCGTAAACATAATTCTGTTGAGATAAGCTTTGTTAGAGTCTATACGCTCCACATTAGAAGCAGACTTGGTTACAAAAAAAAAACAAAAATAAAGATATATATAACCAAAATTCATTTCAACATCAAAATACATAAAAATTGACAAGAGATTTCATTCCATAACTGTGCCTTACAGAAGTATATCTTTTATCTTACAAGTCCTCATTAAATATGAAGCAGAAATAATTGCAGTATACACTGAAGGAAAGTGTCCCATGTTCAATCCGCGTTATTTGTTAACACAACGTATCAAAGACATCTCTCTCTTCTTCTTCAGGGACGAGTTTATAATCCTGAAATTCTCATGTCTATTAATTTACATGCTCCTAATTGTTATCTACGTGGCCGAAACCATATCCAGACAATTTTTATTCTTAAAACTTGTTCTTCGCGTCGGTCATTCGAGTCACCAGTTGCCAGAGCCGTTCGGATGATTAATGCACTGCCTAGAGAGCTGGATATTTTCAACACTAAACTATGGGTATTGTTCACAAAATATTTTTTCCTTTTAAATTAATAATGTCTCTTTTTTATTATTTAGTAATTTAAAAAAAATGTTTTTATTTTCATTATTGTTTTTATTAGTAGTATTGTTTTTAATAATTATTATTATTGTTGTTACTGTTATTATGTTTGTGGAATGCATGGCGCATTGGCGTCAGCTGTAATGCCATGCATTTCAATTTTTTTAAATTTACAATAAATAAATAAATAAATCTCTCTTATAAGTGGTGATATGTTCAAACCTGTGTGCCTGATGATAATTTTGGTACTCCAGGGTGGCGTTTGGCGGTTCGAGGAAGAAAACCTTTCCGCCGCAGTTGTCGGCGAGGTGCTGCAGTCTCTGCGTAATTTGATGCCTCCGTCGGCCGACCACGGGCGGGACGCCTTCCAAGTCCACCAAGTAAGTGCAAGGCGATTCCTCCTGAAATTAAAACAAATTTCCCTTGCAACAACTAATTATGATTTTTGTATGTTGATACATCCACAGATCTTGTAATATTTTTGTGAAAATGTATTCAAAATTATCTAATGGGTGTAGAAATATTTAATTAATACGTGTTTACCAGATATAAATTAAGGAAACAAACATTTAGAAACATAATGGAAACAACGTAAGAAATGGCAAGGTTCTATTTTATAGAAATGGGTTTTAAGACAAGAAGTCTTTGATACTCTGTCATTCTGAGGCCCTAAAAAAAGCTCGGCCCCTATTTTCCAGGGTAAAAATTGAAGGATTAAGTTAGAAAAGAATGATAGCTTTTCGCTCCCACTATGCCCCGTTTATAAAAGCAGTAAAAAAGTTTATATTTGCATTAAAGATATCCATGCCTTTGAACGTATTTTCATAAATCAATATAAAAATCTATTTATGAAAGTGGACATCGCAACCGAATAGCATAGCATTGAACACTCCGCTACAGGCTCGGTAGCATAGCTGGTATAAATTTATTTCTTACCTTTTCTTCGCGAGGCAGATTTGCTGTAAGCGAAGTGTAGCAGTGGTTGGTGGTGGCGCACGCTATCAAAGCCTGCGACGTGTTGACCTTGTGTACTAATATAACATGCATCTTTTTTCTGCAAATATAAATAAAAATTATTGAGCAAATAGGATAACAAAATTTCGGCTGGTAGTAGAAAATTGCTCGCAGAGTCCCTGAAACATAGGATTGAAAAGGGGTCTGACTGATACTTTTTTCAATGATATCAAAGAAATTTCAAAACATTTCGAAATGATATGGTTGAAATAGGTATTTCAGTGTGATTTACTGTAACAAACCTATATCTAAAGTCACTGAGATCGGATGCAAAATTAACATCTCCCGATATAAGAAGCAAAGCGGGTGCTAATCTCTGGTGTCTCGGAGAGGCGGGCGTACCAGCGTGTAATTCCGCATATCGCCGCATGCACTGACGCAGCTTGTCGTCAGCCGCATTCTTCTGAGTGCCGCACACATGGAGCAAGTTAACCTGGAAGGAAAAGGATATTCGATGACTAATTTTTATGTAGCAGAACAACATTTCTAGCGCTAATAAATCGCTTACTAATTAATATTCTACCGCATGCACTGAGTGCATTGCACTAGGCAATTTAGCAAATCCGTCACGATCTCTGCTTCACAAAATAGCTAAGCATTGTTAGCCAGTGCCCCACTGAACTATTCGTCAACTTCATCAGTTTATTAGCGTATTTTAGTGCAACATCAATCTACTCCTATCTCAATTAACAGTGAATGTGTTAATATGTATTTTGATACATTCTACAATACTCAATGAATTATAAGCACGGACTTTAATATAATTCACAATACTTTGAATACACAATATCAAGTCGTCCATTAGATACGCCAACTATCAGACCTTTACAAAATGTGCAGTGTTAAGCACAGTACGAATATCACCATCGAAAGTAAAAAGTCAGCTGACGACATTATACCAAATATCATATTCAGAGTGATTTTAATCATAACATAATTTAATGCTTTAGTTCGGCCAAAAATATCGTCACAGATCATCTGGAAGGTGGTTGAGAAAATACCTGAGAATCGTTTAGTTCTTTCAATAAAGCGGGACGTTCTTTGCGTGCATCACAAACAACCGTGAATTCGGCTTCTCTCCGCCCAGGCAGGAAGGCCTCTCTGATTGCTGCCACCACAGATATTGCCGAGCATTTTTTCGGAACCTAAAAAGATTTACAAGTATTTCCTATATAAAATATGTTTAGTTAATCTCATATTTGTTTGATTATTACATTCTATTTTTAGTCCAAAACACAAAACTTAAAACCAAATTCCAAACAATAAAAGGCAAAAGAATTACAGCAATATTTTCATCTTTCAATATGTTAACACTAGTGGGACGCCCGACATAGATGACTGTATCGAAATTGAAATAATGAATGTCTAAAGTAGCTAGTAATAAATAAATGTATTGTTGTATGTTTAATCGAAATGCTTAACCTGGCACATGCTACTGTCTCAGGCCCTGCTATGGCAAAAAGCGGACGAGCGTCGCAAGGTATGCAACGCAAAGTTTCAAACGTCGGTAATGCAGGAAATCCTTTGCTTATAGAACTGACTTTTATTTCAAAATATTGTCCAATTTGTCCTGCTTATGTCACATCTATAAGATCTTCAAAACCACTTTCGCGCCAGTCTACAGAGACTGCACAGTTTGAACCTAAACATCATTCGGGAAAGACTGTGTGCGGTGTCATGTTATAAACTTCGCAGTGCAGTAAATTGAATATATATTATCGCCATCTTTATTTTAAGTTTTAATACTTCCTGTCTTATTTTAGAGTACAATTTTAATCAAAAACTATTGTGTTTGTTCTTATTGTGGAAAACATTATCTTACCATAATAATTATAGAAGTTGTGTTGATGGCTCTATTTAATTATAGCTACATTTTTGTTTTATTGAATATAAAAATGGAAATTGTTTGTGCTTGTGTTTTTGTGTGTAGTGTTTATAGGGTGTATAGTGTGTGTGCTTTTAATTAATTGCTAAATTTACACTTAAGTTTTTTGATACCATTAAAACTTGACTGTGTTATTAAAAAATATTTGTCAACATGGCAGAAGAGAATGTAGATATCATTCATGAATGAGATGAAAAAAAAAATATTAACTTGCTTTTTGCGCCAACATTGTGGAGTTGCTCTTTGTTTAAAGTCCATGCAACAAAATTTATCACTATTCAAAAGATTTTTAAATTTTATTTCCTTTAATTTCTTTAAAGTTGTAGGGTCATTTCGCCAGTGTTCGGCCAGTAGAGCGACAAGTGTACTTTCAAAAGGGATTTTGAGTCAATGAATGATAAATACATATTTTTTTGCTGTTATTCCATAAAACAGGGATTGAGTAATGTAACCAACTAAAAATAAAATAGTTAATATTGTACCAAGCATAAAATAATAGAAGTTTACAAAAAAAAATGCCAATTCTCCCAGTGGTCTGCCCCCAAACCCGTTGCCCAGTGTTCGGCCATCACTATGAAACTTCATGAATACAGTGAACGAATTTATGGAGAGTAGACAGAACAATAAAAAACATAATGATGCAAAGCATGACAATATATGAATTTGTCGAAACTTGCAAAGTAAAAATGTGCTTTTTTTAATTGCGTATTGCATCATATAGGTAAGTATAGTGCAGATATACATTGGCAAGTGGTAAGACTACCTAAACGAATTTAAAAAAAATCTGTTTTTTAAATGTATCAACTATTATTTAAGTTTTAAGCTCAAAAGGCCAACCACTGGCGACTGCTGACTTTAGGAACATTCGCCCTATGTGACATTTTGTAAAGGTGGTGAAAAATGTTTAAATATAAAATAATTTATGTTTCCTAGCCTTGCTTCCATTAAATTTATCATTCCATTGTTAGTTCCACTGTGCAAGTGAAGTTTCGTAAATATGGTGATAAATGTCAAAACATTAAATGGTTTATGTGTCTAGCAGTAATAAAGTGAGTGATTAATGATTTTGAACTTAAACAATATGTAAACACTTTTGTTGAGTCAATAAATTACCTCTTGCAGAGCTCTATGTTGTCATCCCAAAAATGGCACTGCCATGGTAAGTGATTTGCTTGGGGAAATATGGGTATATGTTCCTTACAAATGCATTGTCGTAAATTGGAATAAATCTTTGAATGGAATCATTTTGTTGAAAAAATGTTGTGCAAAGTTAATCTTCATTTTTTTTTATTATAATCATTATCAAATTGATTGAAAAAAATATATAATAAAAAATGTATAATTAAAAAATAATATCGTCTTTGTTCTAGAAGAAAACACTAAATCGAAAAAATGACATATTGGGTTAGCTTTAGAAAAATGTCCATTATTTGAAACTTTACCCTTAGACAGAACTCACTATTTTTATAAATTATATTTTAACTTAAAAACATTTTATACAAACAAAATGAAAAACTTATGGCATTTCAAGCATTTGGCAAATTTCAAAGGCCAATTACTCAAAACTAGTATTTTCCAGTTAGTGTCTTTTTCCAGAACAATGACGATATAATCAAAAAATATATAATCATAAAATATGTAATCAAAAATACATAATCAAAATGTATATCGACATGTGATATATGATAATAATAAAACGCCTACGGACCTGTCTGGGCTATTATATACTAAATAGAAATATAATTATATTGATGTATTTTTATTCGTACTTGGCAATTTTCAATATCCCAGAAGAAGCCAATCGGTGGGAGTTCATCGCTATTGATGGGGTGATACGAGGAGAGCTTCGGCAGAGGCAATTTGCTCCTACGATGGGGTCGCCTTCCGACATGATGCAGGTCATCTTCGCCCGAACTCCAGTCATCGTCGCTGCAGCTCGAAGCTGACCTGCCTGGAAGGGTGAGTTTCGAAGAAAAATATTAATATTTTATATGGTTTCACAGTGGCTTCTCGTTATTCAAATAAAATCACTTGATATGTTAATAATCCTCCCTGAGATTCAAATATTTTTGATAATGAATTGCAACATTTCAGTCTCCTTTAATTTTATGCCGTTAGAGCTCAATGAGACAGAACGATAGTATAATAAGTGGTGCCTCCCTATGTTGGTAGATTATTGCTACACATTGAAGAGGGTATAATATATCTGCATAAGGCTTTTAATAATTTAAGTAAGTTACTTATTTATGGATAAGTTATATATAGCAGTACTTCCCAAAATGAGATCCCCGAAAATTTTCAGTAGAAAGTACAAATATTTATTTATGAACATTTTTCCAGATTACATATTTAACCAATATAATTTATCTCTTTACTTAAAGCATATTTTAATAATATTTAATTAATAAAATTACATTTAATTTATAAAAATATGTGGAAATTCTGAAAAAAGTATTTCAGAATTTTGGACAAGGCGACAGCAGGAATATCCGTCTATTGCAAAAGAAGCCTTGGTAATCCTAATTCCTTTTGCAACTACATACCTATGTGAAACAGCATTTCCCTCATTACTTTTAATAAATATAGATCATGCCTTTCCACGGAGACTTTGGGAGATTCTTTACAAGTTAGCATTTCTGACATTGAACCAAATATTTGTTTTGTTAAAACATGCAACCGAATCCGTCTCATTAAATTGCTTTGTAAGCTTCATGCTATGTATAGTTTTTCTTACTTTACTATTAAAATTTGTTTATAAATTAGTTGCATTAATAGTAATAATTGATCATAAAAATAATTGTGTAATAACAATAATTGTCAAATAAAAATTTTGATGACTAAAATATGTTTTTTTCATGGGTCCGCGGATAAATTTTTCAGATTTAGGGGGCCATGGCATGAATAAGTTTGGGGCATATTATGATAGGAGTATTTCAATTCCCAGTTTTACAAATTTTTATTAGTATAATATCTGGTGCTTTTATTCTATTGTGGGAGTAGGCACATTGTAAAAAAGGGGAGAACAACATTTTTCTCGCGTTATATAATTCTTGTTACAAATGAATGCATCAAGTTAAAATTGATAAATTGTCTATTCCACTGGTTGTGTAACTACGTGTGAAACGTTTTTCGCCTCGTCGAGAAGTACCTTCAGACAAACTCTAATGGGATTTTTAGCTATAATGTAGACATTGATTAAAATTTTTACATATATTAACTAATGTGAGAAATTATGAGTGAACTTCTTACTTCTAGTGGGCACGGAGAGGGGAAAGACACAAACAATACCAAGATACGAAACTGACGTATCTGAAGAGGAAGATGTTCCTTCCCATAGTAATTAATATTGCAGTGATCAGTTTTGTTGTTGTTTTTATTTTCCCTATCTCTGCACTCAGTGCAAGAGAAAAAATCTCACTCTCAAGTAGAGATGTCATTTTAGCTTTTTCAGGGAGGGGGAATGTTGCCAACTTGTTATTTTTCATTTCTTATATAATAATATACGCAAGCCAGTGGAACAAGGGATACATGTATGCTTCTTCAAATTCAGGGGAATCAAATTTCGCTCCCCAAATGATGTATCGATGCTTACGTTATTTATAAATTTTTTATGATAGAATTAGTCTGAACATGCATCTCAAAGAGACGAAACGCCTAGTATCACAACCTTTAACAAAGTTATCAATTTTGAGTGTGTACAGCATAGGTTCTCAACCTTATTTTGCCCACCGCCCACTTTGAGAATATTTTGTTTCCTAGAAACACCCAATTTTTTTTACTTACCATCTGTCGCGAATCTGAAACAGCTATTGCTATGCTTATATTTAAACATGTAATCTTACGGACTAAACAGGTCTTTTACTGCCCCCCTGAAAGTCTCAAACGCCCACAAGGAGGCGTTATCGCCCAAGTTGAGAACCTAGGGTGTACAGCATTAAAAATAGATCTTCAATTATAATTAGTCAAAATTAGGATTTTACTATGATTCACAGCATCTGCGAATTTCCAAAAGTTTGTGAACTAATTTGTTACGTTTACATTACTTGGTTTGATATCCGTTCTTGAGCGGCAATCGAGAGTCAAGCGGTGTGTTACATGTTTGAAAGAATACTTGCTCGGAACCTCAAACCAGTTTAATGATTCAATCATTTATGTAGCTCAAACTTGATATAATATTGTTGCTTTTATCATATAAATATAACTATAATGAGCATTCCTATAATAACAAGACTTCAATTATCATAAAAATACCTGTTATTTATCAAATAACTTTATTTTTATAAGCTAATTTTTAGTACGTCAATCTGGGTAACTTTGACCCAGTTCTGAGGGTTTTTGTATTTTTATGGTTCGCCATTGCATTTATGTATGGTATTGTTCTAGATAAAAATGTACTAATGTCTTAAGATGAGATTTAATTAACATAAATAGATTTTCTGTCATAATTGATATATAAATATAGATAAAACAAGGTGGGCGAAAGTTTGCATCCAAATCGGGTAACTTTGTAACGATACAAATAATCACTGTAATTACTATGAATACAGTGATTTTAAAGACTTGGCAATTTTTATTTACGCTTTCATATATTCTGCACATAATTGAGACAGGAAAAAATATACAGCATTTTGTTTATGGCTAATCCAATTTATTTCAAGAAAAGTTTTTAAGTTATGTTTTAGCATTCCATGCTAACAGCTTACAAATTTAACGATAAAACAAATTATGTTGCACATTAATTCATATTTTTACCACCAGGGGCTACTCAATATCTTTGCTTAACTAAAAAATATTCATATGGCATTAGTATCATCATGGTATTATAACATCACCTCTTTCTATGAACTGGGCCAATCTTAGACCGATGGGCAAACTTCCCCAAATTGATGGTATTGAATTTTGCCAGACAATGGTGCATATTTATGTCTGAATTATAGTGTTTCAGTGTAAAAAGTTTTAATTTGACGTATACTGTAGAACAGGAGTTCCCAACCCAATTGAGGTTGTGGTCGTTTTCGAGATTGAAAAACACTGGTGGTTTCATTATTTTCGTAATGGAAACAAATTCAGAAACCATACCGTAGAAGTGCATACCTTTGACTGTTTACTGAGATGGGAGTTGTCATAACATTTTGGTGTTATTTAAATGTATTTTTGGTTGGTTAATTAACTCCATGGATCTTTTAAACATATTATGTATAATAAAGCAAAATAAAATAAGCAAATAATGTAAGACCTTTCAAGCAAAATTTCGGCAGAGGAGGAAATTTGAAATCTGTTGTGAATTCATTTGTTTCAGGAGCTAAGCCGTCTAGTGAAGCGGAACTTTCGGAGTCAAACATAGCACGAATTAAAGTTACGCCTAAAAAAGAAAGAAATGCATAGATTATTATAGATGAACAATAAAAGAAGAACAGGCAATAACAATATAAACAATAAAAAAATCAGTACGACTGATGCTTTAGCATTCCGTTCAGGATCAGCAGCAACAATTAATGATTGATGTGATCATATTACAGTTATGTACTTTCAGACCGACCAATCAGATTCAAACTAAAATTCAATAATTTAAGATGAATGAACACAAACCGACGACTTTGGCTTTAAGTCTCCGGCAGTTGGAGTTCATTCGAGCGCTCGAGTGCTTGAAGATGCCGAAAGCCGAAACCCGGGTCGTTAGTGACGAAATACATGGAAATGTACAAAATCTCAACAATTCAAATTTAAAATTCAATAGTAGGCAGTATACCACAGGATGCTAATCACAGCCTATGGGAATGTCTGAACATGGACAGTAAACGAAAGAGTTACTCAAGTCACTTCAAGACCCTCGGTCTGACCAGTCAGCCACAGCAATGAAGGCAAATTAAATTGTATTCAACGATTTTGTGGCATCATAATAGGAAGTGACAATACCACAATGTATAACATAGTATCCCTTTACACATTGACCTTTTTCATACGTACTCTCTAATGCATAGCAAACAAATTATCAACATTCCTAACAATTTAAAAGTTTTTAATGCTGTCGCATTACAGGATACACATAGTGATAGGTGTACATCTGTAGCAGGTGGTGGCGGGTGGCGGGTACCCTGATAAGATAAAGATTCGGTAATATAAATGGTGGGAAGTACAATTGAAATTTGGATATATATTTAAAATTTAGCTGGGGGATCTGATAGGAAGTTGAAGTTCAGATCAGTATCAAATAATTAAAACAGAATAATAAAGCATCAAGAAAGTCAAGCTTCAATAACAATGGCGCCTTCAGAAAGCAATATTTCATATATGATATAATATTTATTATACAGTATGCTCTCACTTAACCAGGGTCAGCATAACAAGATGTTTAAAAAATACAAGACAAATTGGTTTTCTTAATCTTCTTACTGGCACTTTTTTGACTATGCTGATCAACAAGCTGATGTTATTTTCTCCGAAAAAGTGGTTTTCAGAATTAATTACAGCACTAATATTTGAGAATCAGGTAATAAAAAAACCAAATTCTTTATTAACACATTTCTCCAATATTTTATTATCTACTCAATAGATAAACATCTAACGGGATTTCATTTTCGCCACTCGTCTCAATTACGCGGGAGTCTAGGGTAATAATAAGTTGTTGATAAAATATGTTATTTTTTAACAGTCATATTATTTTGACATTGATTGTAATATTTAATTTATTTTATATTCTCAAGTTTTCAAAATTCTATAAACTTGGCAACTAAGATTGGAGATTGATGTGTGATTCAAATTATATGCAAAATTTCAAAAGATAACATCAATGCGAAAATTTATAGAATTGAATAACAAACAACGAAATAAAAAATAGCTCTAAATAAGCAAATCCACCATATTTAGGGAAAATTTTTGAAAGTAGAACCATCTGTTTATGGTAAAGCTATATTAATTTAAAATTAGAATCGTGAATCAATATTGCATCTGATTTCTGTAATAGTGAAGGCCTTGTAACTGCGATATAAAAAAGATAAAAAACGTACCGTCCATAACTGATAAATAAAGAGTCAATTGTCCGTTTAAATCATCAATTTAGTGACGATTTTCGTATTACACATGAAAACAAAATACGTGTTTGATTCGTGAATCGTCACAAGAACATTAGTCTTTGTTATGTTATGTTTTGTCCAGTCAACGAAAATAGGTTAACTATAAAGATGCTTACCTAGTCATGAAATTTGATATCAATAAGGTCAAATGTTTGCAAATAATATTGCATAGTCTTAGACAGTCACATTTATGATTGCTGTATACACACTATTGAATTAAGTTACAATTTATTATCTCTCATCACCAACGGAGGACATCACTGTCATTTTTCAGACGAAATGAATTTCTAATCGCGAAATTTCGTTTTTTCATAGACAAACCATGATAAATATAAATAAATGACCGAAAAAGTATGCGCAAGTATACTGAATAAACAAAGAAATTTAAGCTTGAAGAATCTTTTTTTCTCGATTGAATTTAATAAAAAATATCTTTTTTCTATTTACCACTTAACCGGTATGAAAAATATATCTTTTTGCCTCTGTCCGCGGAAAATTTTTACATACCTACCTTAAAATACAAAAACTCAACTTATTTATATGATTCCTTCATGTTACCAGATCTCGCCAAAAGTAATATCATTAAAATTCCATTGAACGGAAAAAAACCGTACAAGAAAAAGGATAACAGGAAAAAACCCCACACGTTCTATCTTTGTTTGATAGTCTTGAGTTGTGGATAAATTGTATTGAGACATTTTTATAATTTATTATTAGTACGCGATAAGACATGTAGCATGAAGTGGTAGGATAAGAAAGTGGTATGTTTTTTATCAACAATCCATAAGTCGGGATTCGTGTAAGTGGTAAAGGGTCAGAAGACTAAAATAACATCCCGGGTAATTGCGATTACCGTTTTATAATACCATTTATTTCATATTTTTATTTCCATAAATAACGGAGAAAGAGAATGAATGAATCACATTGTAAGTGGACATTTGTATACAAATAAGATCTTGTCTGTCTTGTGTCAGCGGTTTTGTTATAAGTGAAAGAGCTGAATAAAATGCATAGGTATCCGTATTTTTTACTGTATGTTACAGAAAATTTATTTCTAAAAAAGGTCACATACAAAAAAAGACAGAAAAATTCACATAAAAATATTGACGGAACAAATGAATGAGTTTCTGAAAATTATTATTTGACGTAGGTAATTTAAAATTAAAAATCTGATTTTAACATTTTTTCAAGCTGAAAAACTCATAGAAAAATCAGAAGTATTTTTAATGTGAATACTTCTTTTTCTACTCTGTGTGCGGTTTTTTCCGTGAGGTTTTCTCCATGTTCACTTTTTTTCTAGAACCGTTTTTAAGAAAATAAATGTTTAAATCAGGACTTCGAACCGAAATTTTTTTGTTTCGGTAAAAGTAAAAAAATACTTATCAGTACGGTTTTTGTCTTCGTTCCGAAAAAATAAAGGTTTTCCGGTTTTCGTTCGGCTTCAGTGATTCATTTTTCTTCAGTGATTCATTTTTAAACGCTTTATTTCTATTAAAATTTATTTTCTACCATAATTTAAAACATTTTATGTTTCTTGCGTAATAGCACAGCACCGCGTTCCGAAATCAATGGTTATATGCCACACCGCACGGTCGTAGATGATTTCATAACGCGCGTTTCGGTTATCATTTCTACACAAATATTGGGTTTTCCGGTTTGAACCCCTGGTTTTTATCAAATCATATTTTAACAAAATTATCATTGTAAATACAAAACAAATAATGAAATAGTGGACATATCGATTTTTAACAGCCCTACTATAGCAGCTTCATAAAAGTATGGAGAGTTTTTTGGCCCTACTAATTTGCTGGCTTGGATGCCAACAAAAAAATATAATTCAAGCTAGGAAGATTAAAAATTAAATGATTGATTAGTATTTTTGATGGACTTTTACATATTTACATTTCAAATAAAAACATCAACGATTACAGTCTTAAGATGCTTCTCAAAGAAGTGAAACACGTGTCGTACCTAATTAAACAACCATATATAACTCAATTTAAAATTTATTAATAAGAGGCTCAATACTAACTTACATCTTAATATTCTTATTATTTTAGATATCACCAACATACAAACCTTCGAGCCTGGGATTCCAACCCGTGGACACTACAACCAACAAGAAGTATGTTATGTTGAGAACTCAGCTTCATGCCTGGCAAATTCGCTGAATAGGTGGAATCTAGTCGCGAAATTGAAGAACCTAAAAGAATTACGAGAGCTGTGCAAACGATTCCCAATTTAGAAATAACCAGCAAGTGATAGATGGCATGGTTAAGCTCTTTGACCATCGTGACAAGTGTTGCTATATAGATTGGTTAAGCTGTGAAACAAAACCTGCCGTGTGAAATAGAAAACTTAGCGATCCCTTCTGTATCAAAACACGTGCTGGACTTAAAACAAGTAACCTCACACAATGCCTTGACAAAGCTGAAATTTACAGTGGTGGTATAGGGTAAAGAATATTTATGTGGTATCGTTAATTGTCATTCATTTTCGATTCTAAAGCATTTTTTCTTCTCCGGAGAAGAGTTTATAATACTGAAATTCTCTAAGCTTACATGTGCCCAATTTTTCTATGTGGCTGAAACTATAACCAAACACTTTTTTTTCTTGGAACTTGTTCTTCCTGTCGGTCATATGAGTCACCAGTTTCAAGTTCGGCTGATCAATGTATTGCCTAGAGGTGAACATTTTCAACAACTGACCCTAGGTATTGTTTTTTCAATATTCTTTTCATGTATGAATTTGTATATTAACATTATTTATTGTTCGCTTTTCTATTTTCTTAAGTTTTAAAATGTTTTTATTATCATTATTTTTGTTATATGTATATACCAGTATAAATGCACGGCACATTTACAAATAAATAAATTATAATAAAGCGGTATCTTTATTACCCACTACCCACTTTTACATGTAACAATAAAAATTGTAATCCTATTAAATTTATCAAAATTGTAACAATAATAATTATTGTCACCCGTAAAAGTGGGGAGTTTGAAATATTTTTTTATCAAGCTGCTTACTTTTACGGGTGACAATATAAATTGTAACAATAATCGTACGAAATTTACGAAAAAAAATCAAAATATTTTTTATCAAACTACCCACTTTTACCGGTGACAATAATTATGATTGTTACAATTTTAATAAATTTCATACAATTATTGTTAAAATTTTTATTGTCACCTGTAAAAGCGGGTAGTTTGAAATATTTTTTATCAAACTACCGACTTTTATGGGTGACAATAAAAATTGTAACAATAATAATTATCGTCACCCGTAAAAGCGGGTAGTTTGATAAAAAATATTTCAAACTACCCGTTTTTATGGGTGACAATAATTATTATTGTTACAATTTTGATAAACTTAATATGATTATTGTTACGATTTTTATTAACACCCGTAATGTGGGTAGTTTGATAAAAAATATGTAGATTTTGAAACTATTTTTAATCAAACTGCCCACTTTTACGGGTGACAATAATTATTATTGTTACAATTTTTATTGCAACTTTCAGAGTAGATAGTGAAACCCTGTTCAAAGGATACATATTTTTTGACCAGGAGAATAGACAGGTTTGCATTCTGGTAGTTAAAACAACGTTTGATACATACAATAAAATATTTATTTTATGCACAATAAATCTAATATTCGATAAGCTAAAAATATTTTTTTGTTTTAATTATTTATCAGGTCTTCTATATCTGAGTTTTGGGCCACTTTCGTTGATTGTTGCATTTTCCTCATTTAAAACTTATCAGCACCACATTCTAATAAATATTTGATAGCTTTCAGCATAATTATAATACGGTTTTCTTCAAATATTCTGTAAATCAATTACCTGTATCCCAATCGGTTCACTATAATAATAAAATCTATTATTAAAAAAAAAGACCATAAAAAGAAATTAAAAACTAAAAATATAAAACGAGAATTTATGAACAAACACTCATTTTAAAATTATAAAATAACCTTTATAAAGTTGAATTATATACAATATGGCAAATCACTGGTGCTTCTCCTATTTTTAAAATTTTGTTTTCAAAGATTTACACCTTACAGATTAATAAGCAAATTTCATGTTTTGAAGACTTCAAATAAAAAAAGCCAGTGTTTCGAAACACAATGCATCGTGTAATAAAGTGAGATCATTTATATTAACAAATTTCCAACAATAATTGATTAAAATTAATGACAATTCGCTATAAGCTATCATAAAATATTCATAAATTAAGATGAATATGTATCACCAAATCCAAAATTCTTTTACTTACAATAAAATAATCAATAACCAAGACTATATATAAATTAGTTGAGTATAGAATAAAATCAACAATACATGAGAATACTTATTTGCTAAATTTTTTAATAACATATTTGCGTCACATACAACCAGCTATTTATTACTAAATTCTAAAAATTTAATACAAACACCTATTTTAAAAACAATCATAAATAATACACAACATAATATATATAGTGATAGGAATGTAATACATAATATACCGAAAAATAGGAAATATTTATTTATATAAAATAAATGATATTCTAAAGATGATAATATTAGTAAATTCATTGTGAATGTAATAAAGATGTCTATGGATACATACATTCTTATTTTGAAAATATGAACCAAATTCCAAACTATTGCTGTGAAAACAGGTACACAAGTATTTGATATTATTTATGAGATTAGAAAAAAACTAACATCTAATTTTAGCTATTATAATTATTATCATTTAATTTGAAAGTTATTTAATGGAAACTTTTTAACTAATAAAGTTTTTTGACTATGTTATTAAAAATATGTCAGATTTGGATTTAAATTTAGAAACCCATCGAAAACACACATCAATTATTACAAGCAAAAATACTTGGATAAAAAGTTTCATCATGCATTTAAGATATTACATAAATAGCTAATTATTTTATTTAATATCATACTAATTGTACAGCTCATGGAAAGAATATCATTTTTATTAAAAAGACGGAAACACCTTTAGAAAAATTAGAATATTAATACAATGCTAAAAATATCATTTGTTAGAAAATAAGCCTTAGTCAAAAAGTCGTTCGTATTTAATGGTTTTTCAAGGGGAGCCCCAGGGGATCCTAATTCCTATTTTCAACTGAATAGATTCAGATGATGATATAGATCACTGGTCGTCAACCTGGTCCGTATCGCCCCACTAGTGGGCGGTTAACGTTTCCATGGTGGGCGGTGGGTAGTTTAGTTTTTGTTTGTCAGTTTTAATTGAAACCATCTGTTAAATTCGACTCGCGGCTTATCTTACTTGAAGACATTTTGAAGACAATTGGCTACACTAAACCAACGGCTGAGGGTAGAGGTGCATAGGGATGGGGTTTTTTTGTTGTTTTCTCTACCTTTCTCGTTTATACCTATCTGAATAAAACAAAATATTTGTCCTGTTCTGGCCTAGCAGTCGACTTTCGACTTTTTTGTTCGTAAACACAGTATTTACTTAGATTTGTGAGAGTAAACTTCACTCTTGACATTTCAATTTTTAATTCACCTTTCTAATCCTTCATCTTCTATAAATAATTACTGCGTTGGTGGGCGGTAAGGAAATTTTATTATAAAAGCTATGCAAAAATGGGCAATAGGTTTAAAAAGGTTGACGACCACTGATATAGATGGTTGATGATGACCATTCATAGAACGTATTTGATGAATCTATAGGATGCAGGATTGACCTGGGAGGAAGCGAAGAGTTAGAAAATTTTGGAGGCAATGTGTAATGGCCATATTGCCTCGAATAGGTATCGAAGATAGCATGAAAAAAAATGCAAAATGAAATATTGATTAATCAAGATAGCATTCAAAAAATCTGAATAAAGCTAGTGTAGAGATTTCAATACAAATATATAATACAAAAATAATACTTAATTTTACAAAAATATTGACGCTTAAATGGTGTTCTTTGTTGTCACTTACATATTTTCAATTAGTAAAGAAATAGATTATTTCAAAATAGGTTATTTATCGATTTTAGTTTTTGTAAAGATACATAAAACTGTATAACATTACAAATGAAAATATAGTATATTTTAAATGTCTTACTAAAAGAGTACCCACAAGATTCACTAAAATCTACATAGCTCATGCAAATAATAAATTCAATCTAGTAAAATACGACCCAAGTTGCACACATCACCAATTGTTTTCAAATCGCTAGTAATGTATCTCTTGCAGGGTTTTATGAGGAGATGAAAATTTTTGACAACTGAGCAATTCATTTTCTCGCATCTTCAGACGGATAAACTGGTAGGTTAACTAGTAGTAACACTTCACCGTTCCACTCGTCTCTTAATAATTTGACTCCTTGCCTTACTGACTTTCTAAACATTGTGAGATGAAAAACTTCAAAACACTAACTGATTGTCTTTAAGCTGGATAAGGAAATACAGGTAGTCCTCGACTTACGACGGTTCACACTTTCGACCAAACATTTTCTTTTATGTTGAATCACGGATCACCATTGCCAACGGTTTATGCATACGATAAGAAAGATCAGTAACAGCATTTTGTGATTTGTATTTATTTATTTATATCAATATACGTAATTTGTAGTGTACGTTTAATTTTAAAAGTGAATTATTAATAAATCGTACCTATAACGTCTGGTGAACCATATCTAAATAAATAAACAGTATTTATATATTTAACGGAATGCGCGTGATAAAAAAGAGAAGTGCGATAGACTTAGAAACGAAACATAAACTAATTAAACGATATGAGAATGGTAAAAAAGTGAAACCTTACCAAACTTTATTCCAACCACTTGTTTTACGAGGCAAATAATAAAATTGTTTTCGCAACGTTTCATTCTGTGTTTTATATATTAAAATCAGAGGATCGACGGGCCAATTTGCGATAATATTGCGATTGTCGTTTGACAGCTACAATATAAGATTTGAAAAGCACGCTCTGATGTATTAAAACGTATCCGTACCGTTTTTTGTTGCAGTTGCTTTATTGCCACAAATGAAAGTGATGCCGCTAAAACTGACCTGAACGAACAATACCTAATTTTAAAATTTCTTATGGAATTCGAGTTACGACCAAACTTCAGGAATTTATCTCGGTCGTAAGTCGAGGACAACCTGTAATTAAACAGCCATCAGTTAATGATATTAAGTAATTGGGCAGAAGTTGACACCTATTCATTAGCTTTCAAAGAGTATAATATCATACTTTAAATATTACGTAATCCTGAATTTAAAAAAATAAGGATTGTCAAATGAATGAATGTATAGTTAACTACACAAATTTCGACTTTATAATAGTTGATTGCTTCATCTAAAAGAGAATCGTAATAATTACATTTAATAGGAAAGGCATGATAAATACGTATCTACTTAACAAAAATAATATTCTATGTATTAATATCTACAAACACAACGATAATGTTGGTATGATTCATTACGTAAAAATAATTATAGAAATACGTCTAACAATATTTCCTTTCTTATGCGTCTTTCATTAAAAAGAAAAGGACAGACGTTACGAGCATGTCTTATAATCTACATATTTCAGTAGTGATTCATATTAAACATATGATTACGCCTACTAAAAAAAACACAATCGATGCACTGTAAAAATTTTGCTTCAAATTGTTTTAATAAATCTTTTATCGAAATAAATGACTCATTTCAGCCATTTGAATTAATTGCATCAACAAATCCACATGCCGACAATTTATTGCAAAGTCAATTAACTCATCCATTGCTGAACTAATTACTTAGATATTAATGCCATATCAATTGTTGATTACCCTCAAGGCACAGTGTCAGCAATGAATGAGTTAACTATGATGACAATATAGCGAGACTTTATACGGGATTACACAAGAAAACAATTTATTAAGTACTTAAAGAATAGACTTAAATAATCATAGTATTTCAAAAGTACTCGGCGATGTATCCACTCTCAATACGTCACCCATCCAGGATAAAACAACCATAACTGTTAATTCACAGTTTTGAAAAAATCGCATTTGAAGTTTATCATTAAATATTCTTTCAGATCAAATATTTCAGATTTGAAGATATTTTTTTTTTGTTTCCACAGTAAAATAGTGCTTTTCAAACTGATTTCAACAAAAGTATTTGAAAATATTGCGACATATGTTGTTTGTTCAATAGTAAATATTTAAAATTTGTAAAATTCATTTTTAATATAAAATTAAAATTGATAACTTTATTATTCCACTGTTTGTGTAAATAATTGTCACAAGTGTTTCCCCTCTGGAAATATCTTCAGACTAACTCTATTCTACGAGAATCAATGCATACCTTAAAATAAATAACCTTACGATATAGTTAGTCTGAAGATGCCATAAAGTGTCCGCCGAATCCGTCAAATATATCTCTTGACGTGTTGATTGTCAACTTAATTGTAGTTTTCCTAATTCCTTACAGACGATTTCGGCTTCACTTGATCTTGATTTTATGCAGCTTCAGCTTGAAGCCAAGAATTTCAGACAACACCCCCGATAGAGCTGACAGAATGACTACTTTGGTGATGGTGTATAGATACGGATTGGCGCTCAGCCCGGATATCTTGAAGGGTCTCTCCAATTCCTGTGAAAAAGAAAAATCAATATAATAATGATAATAAACATATAGTACTAAAGGTAGTAAAGTAGTAGTAAAGGTTTTAAACTGAAGATTGACTCAATTTTTTAACCAAGAAGATTTCATTATCTCTTATTTTTTTTGCAACATTCACAATCTATTCAAAGCATTTGAATTGCTGATATTTTGTACATTTCCATGTATTTTGTCACTAACGACCCCGTTTTCGCTTTTTGATATCTTCAGGTATTCAAGCACACGATGATTCGAATGCCAGAGATGCCGAAAGGCGAAATCCAGGTCGTTAGTGACAAAATACATGGAAATATACAAAATCTCAACAATTCAAATTTGATATTGAAATTCCATCAAGCCCCCTCAGTCCATGTCTTAAATTATTCAAAGCATATTGTCACAAGACGGTGCTGCTTCCACGATTGTCTGTTACCTGTTAATTTCATGCCTGTCTATGAAAAACATATAGAGAAAATTGTTACCTAGGGCAGTGCTTCCCAAACAACTGTTTATTTATGCGTATTTTTCCTTTTACATATATGCATACAATTGTTACATAATGACACATCATACAATGTTTTTGTAAAACAATTGTCTTTTTTCAGCAAACTACGTCATGTTAAAATAATAATAAGGCAGTAGAGAGAAACCATTTTTAATTTTGAATGTGATATTGATTTGTTATGTAAATACATGAGATCACATTACTGTCGCACAAATTCTTTTTTAGCCTTTATGAAGTTATATATTTTTTTCTTATTTTGTTTTTAAAATATATTATCATTTTCAAGGGAGGGGGCCATGTATGAAAAAGTTTGGGAAGCACTGACTAAAGTTTACACATCACAGAAGATGGCAATCCATATTTTTATGCTTCTATTGTTCAAGAAAGTTGTTGATGACCAATCATAAGATGCATTTGGCGGACTTGGGAGGAAACAACGAGATTGACTGTGGCAGAGAAGAATTGATGATGGAATCATTGATGGACAAAAAGAGAAATGATATTATCCAAATAACAAATTTGAACATTACCTTTAGTAAATCTGCAGCCAACTTCAGAACATTATTAGCTACGACTAGCCGATCTTTTCCCGCGGGCCTACGCTCCATGGCAAGGTGCAAATTAATCTGTTCGGTGAGAAGAACGGGCAGGCAGCGATGTTTACGTGCAGCACGATTGCCCAATGCTGCCAGTCGTAGGAGAACCAACCCGAGAGAGAGGACCCAACCGAAGGCTTCAGTGGCTCTCGATCCGTCAGTTTGCCCTGACTCCTGCAGGACCATGCATGTGTTAGTATTCTTTGATAATAATAAAAATGAAATGTTATAGGTATCAGAGGTAAAATAGTCTGACCATAAATTTTAGTATCAATAATTGAAAATATCTTCTAATATTTATGATGATCTTTGATACACATTTTTTGTGTACTAATTCTACAGCTTTATGTCGGCAGTGTTTTGGCCAATTGATGTAACCCTCAAAAAATAGGAAAATAAGTTAATTATAGGATCTCATTTTAAAGATGACAGAGCAGGTCTCGGCCAAATGATGTAAATTAGAAAAATAAATCCCTTTTTGGAAGGGAAACATCATTTTACATTGGTTTTAGGTTTACAAATTTTGACCCGGCCACATGGTGTAAGCCACAATTATATCGACACTCCCTATGTATTATCCCATATCTGCAAACATGACAATTTACAGGAGTGCATTTCAAAGATTCATAATGCAACTCACGATATAATGTTTTCGATAAAAACAGTTTTTACTCTCTCCTTGAACCATTTCAATTTTGAGGGTTACATCAATTGACCAAAGCACCGTCGATATGAAACTGTAACACTATAACCGAAGCCAACGATGTTGACCGCTAAGCCAAAGGCCCAGAATTTTTAGCACAGTCATAAGGAAATCAAAAAATGCTTTTTATATAAAATGTGAGACATGCAATATGAATAAAAAAGTCTTAGTGAGAGGTTAGGTTAGGTTCTTACATTCAGAAGTTGAACAACTAAGTATGAAATCAAAAGCACCATCATGAAGAAGGCGGCCGACACAATTACATCCACAGATCTTTGCGGTCCTCGTCTCTGAAAATAAAAACATTATTTTCATTAGAATTCTTTTGAACGACCTGCATATCCAATTGGAGTATAAGCTTACATGGAAAATATTTCTAACCTTCAAGTATGATCGCACCGATAGCCATGTCTTAATGTTCCTGACCCTGTTGAGCCGAAAGTGGGGCAAGGAGGATTGGCGCGCCCTCCTTGCGGACGTCAGATGAGAGAATAGTTTCGCGTAGAGAAACCTTTGGCGAAAGGCGCGCTCGGCCACGGCAAGTAAAAAGAAAACCAAGGCTCCGAGCCCCAATCGGAGTACGGCCGATATAACGTTTATCACACGCTCCCTGAAATTATAATAAAAATCTTCTGTTAGATATTCTGTGAAAAGGTTAATATTTGGTTATAATAATCATATCTGTAGCCATATAATAACGAGTGTGAAAATTCATTTCAGTTCCACTCCATTCCTGGAATCAGCATCAATGAGGTTCTCACATGCCGACAGATGAATGCAATAAAGATAGTTCTCAGATTTGAAAGTAAGGTAAACGTACCAGTAGTTGACCGCTTAAGAGAAAAATTCAACAAAAATAACGAATAATCTTTCGCATTAAACCAAATGATGACAAAGCAAGTGTATTCATAATGGATCAAACAATGTCTTATGAAAAGACAAAAATTAGTAAAGAGTCTGTTACGATTGTGTTTAATTTTTAACAACCATGGTAGTGTTTCAGTAGTTGACCATGTCTCTGAATCAGAGGGTTTCTTGACAGCCTTTCATCAGTGTTGCCTCAGAGTTTCCTGTAAGACTACTCTTGGTTGAATCGAGTAGCATATACATACATTCACTGATATCCTTAACAATTTTCTCAACAAATTCAAAATGAAATATTTACTGCATAAGGTGTTGTTTTCAAATGGCCACTATGACACCCCAATGACGTATATAGTGATGTGATAGTTCCTCAATCCGAGAAAAGATGGTGTCACTTGTCTGAAAGCTACAATTTAGAGCAATCCCGGGTCTAGATTTCTTATTTTGGGCACATTTATTGAAAAGTGGTTAACTACAAGCACATTTACCTTAATGGTGAATTATTTAATTTTTTTTTTTGAGATTGCTTTTTAAAATTCTATAATATTATTGAAATAATAAGTAATATTCTTCCTAGATTGACCCATATACAAAAAAACCTTATTTCATAATAAATAATTAATCTTGGATTATTGAGATTTTGTACACTTCCATGTATTTTGTCACTAACGACCCGGGTTTCGCCTTTCGGCATCTTCAGGCATTCGAGCACACGAACGCCTGCTCGAATGCCTGAAGATGCTGAAAGGCGAAACCCGGGTCGTTAGTGACAAAATACATGGAAGTGTACAAAATCTCAATAATCCAAATTTAATATTGAAATTCCATCAAGCACCCTCAGTCGATGTCTTAAATTATAAATAATTAATCAATCAAAGGGTGAAAATGTTTCCATTGGCTACGCAAATTACATTTTCAGTTATTCAGATGACATTTGTGAACAATAAAGAGAGGGACGACTCTTACCATATAGTGGAACCGAACGCATTGTAAATTAAATTGATCGGCGAGTTGAAGAAGAAGAGCCCCGGCAGATCCCAGATTGTCACCTGCTCAGTGCCAGCTGCCTCAATCTCAATTAATATCTTGAATAGAAACGTCAATTTTATGATTAAGTTTATCCTAGCAGGCGTGAAGTAATTTTGAACTTTTTTTATGCCATGTCCGTTTCCAATGGCACACATGGACATCTAAGGGACCATTCCAAATGGGCTTGTTAAATCATTCAACTACTCGCTTTTAGAGCTTCTACAATTTTTTTTTTACCATGTCCGCTCCCAACGCGGAGCATATGGCCTGCTAATGGAGGTATCTCAACAGACGTTTTCTATAAGAACTTCTTGTTACTCAGTTGCTCAACCTCTCTTTTTTCGAAGAGAGTAGGGATAGAAGGATAGGGTTGGGACAGGACTAGTGGTTAGCTAATCGCTCTCGCTACATCCCGTTTTTGAGGATCAGATGGGTGGGAGGGAGGAGTTTTAGACATCACAAACTTTGACATGATGCTGTCAAATTTTTAATAAGGCAAAAATATCATAAATATATTTTTAGTTCCAAAACAATTATCACACCATCATCTGAATTACTTTGAATTAAATAACGTCATATCTTTAGGAATATGTTTCCAGTTGTTTTATGGATTTCTGTTCTTAGTTGTTACATTACAAAATTCTAACCTTATAATTACTTGACAGAAATTCGCTTTAAATTAAAATTAATATTGACAACTTTTGTTATTCCACTGGTTGTTACTATTAGCGATACCTGTTTCACCTCTCTGAGAAGCATATTAAGAGATCCTCTTTTGTAAGATTAATAAAAATCTTACAATGTCAATTTAAATTTTATATTATAATAGAATTTCACCGAGTGAATGCCATTTCAATCTACATTTTGCACACGGAGCATTCAAAATTGTCAAATTCCTTTGATTTTAATAATAATAAAAATACATATAACATTAAACACCTGCAAAAGTTTTGCAGCAAGAGGCAGCGAGGCCAGGATTGTGGCTACAATTGTCCCCGGCCACAAGCCGTCCGAGGTCCGGGCCAAAGTACCTTCTGCCCTCCGCACCACCGCCCTGCTGATGTCAACGGCTGACAGATGAGCCTTCATGACTCTTCCCCGCTCCCATATTGTACACGAAACTGCAATTGAAAATTTTAATCAAACTTTTTTATAGATGGCCTAGTTCCATAGTGAAATTGGTAGTTGTGAGATATGGCCGATTAAAGTTTTGACTTATCTAAACCGACTCGTAAAAAGTGATGGCTTATTATTTGAATGACTTTTTTATTCAAATAGGTGGTCAATAGTTTATAGTTTTAGGATTAAAGGTTGTTTCTTTATGGAACGCCACGATTCACAAAAATATATTTTCACAATACGATATTTCAATAAGTATGTATATGGAACTGAAAAATTATTTAATTTTGCTGATTTCCATATGCAAATATATGCTTTTTGAGAGAAAACCTGTACATTTTACAAGCTGTACTTTTGTGGAACTGTTGAAGAGCAGTGTTTGAATATAATGGCTATAACTTAACTCAGAACATCAAATTTTTGACTTATTGTCCTATGGAATTAGGCAATCGATATGTTCTTGAAATCCATTCATCATTTGTATAAGTGAATGAAAGCCATGATGGCCCCGACATATTGAGACACAATTATATAGACTGTGCCACTTTTGGGTGGCAATTGAGAAGAAGTCTCTCGGTTATGATGGCGGTTACTGGTGACTAAAGCAGCTCTTGAGCCAAACTCAAGTTATTTTGAAGTATTATTATGCTTGTAGAATCAAAGAATTAAATTATGACAAAGTAAGGAAGGCTTGTCGATATTTTAAAGTGGGGACCATGCAAGTTCTAATACCAAAAAAATTTTACACCTGCCAATTCATAACTGGGGATATTGTCTACACTGCAGTAATAGCTTCATATGGATAGTGAGTGAGTAGTTCTCAATTCATTTCTTTTCATAGTCATTCAATATAACGAGGTTTTTTTTTCCGATTGATGTAACTCTCAAAATTGAAATTGTTCAGGAGAGAGTAAAAATGAGTATTTGTATCGAATACACTACAATATATTGTGAGTTGCATTATCCATCTTTGAAATACACTCCTGTAAATTCTCATGTTTGCAGATACAGGATTACACGTAGGAAGTGTCGATATAATAGTGGCAGGGTCAGATTTTTTAAACCTAAAACCGATGTAAAATGATGTTTCCCTTCATTAAAGTGGTCAATTTATTTTTCTAATTTACATCATTTGGCTGACCGAGACCTGCTCTGTCATCTTCAAAATGAGATCCAATCATTAACTCATTTTCGTATTTTTTGAGGGTGACATCAATTGGCCAAAACACCATCGATATAAATTTCCGTTACTTCAGCAGTTTCAGCTCACTTTAGTGCAGCCATTACCAAGTTGTCAGTGACTGCTCCTGAGACACTTTTGGTAATGATTTAAAAGGAATTTATGTTGCTGTGTATGCGTGATATGCTAATGCAGACTTTGTGGTGTATAGGGAGATTATCAAAAGTTTACAGTGTACCATAGAAAGCGAGTAGATCTTCTCTACTCAGAGAAACTCCGAGTTACATATCAGAGAAATTGATTCAGCTCACTGAAGTGCAAGTCGGCAATTATTCAATGGTTGCTCCTGAGACACTCCCAGACTCAAGACTGTGGGGGCGGAGGAGAGTAAGTTACATGCTATTGTGATAGATCTAGGGAAACAGTGATGCTGTTTATCTCCTTTTCACCAGTAAAGCTGTATTGCCATTGGACACTCGTGACTCATGGAAATGGATGTGAGCATTCCGCAATGGAGTCCAATCCCCTCACCACACCGCCAGTAGCTCGTAATGTGTTTTGATTTAACCATGATTTTACAACTCTTTCATCAAACAAAAATAAGATACAAAACTCTTTGTCATCAACAAAACATTTATGGAGCCTGTCTTAGTAATAACGTTGCCGACCATTGTGATAGAACATAGCCTCATAAATATGAAGCAGATCACAATCGTAGTATTAAAAATATAAAATATTCAATGTTATATCACCTCTGTCACTTGTCGGACTCAGGATAGCGCACGGTTCCCAGGCGGGGTCTTCAAACCTTCCCTCCCATTCCGATTCCTCGTGTCCTGAACTATAGCTGCATTCCTCACCTTAAAAATTACACACAAACAGTAATAAATATAGATTTTCTCGCCTAGCCAATGTGCTGAGACAACGAGTAATATTTGAAATGTTAGTGAAAGGAAAATGGATATGGAACGAATTTTTAAGTCACCTATATTACCAATGAGAGCCTATTTGTATTGGCTGAAGGGCATTGATAAAAAAATACTGCACCAGTCCACCTGAATATTTTCCACTCTGATAAACTGCTAAGCAAATTAAATTCAAACTGACATTAGTTGCCAATAGCCGTAGAAAGAATTGAATCCGTCCCGGTCTGTGGCGCAGTGGTCAACGCTGTTAGTTTCAGTTACAGTGCTTACGGTTTCGAATCTCAGTACGGGTTTCATAAATTAATTTATGGATTTCTGTTCGAACACATGGATGTTTATGATGTCTAAAAATTACCTCCCACCCATCCAATCCTAACAACGGGGCATAGCGAGTGATTAACTAACCACTAGTCGTCTACTAGCCTTATCTTTCTACCCTTACTCCATTGGAAAAAGAGATTATGAGCAGCCGAGTAACGAGCAGTTCTCGTAGAAAAACTTGTTGAAATACCTCCATTAGGAGGCCGGCCATATGCTCCACATCGAGAGCGGACATTATTTAAAAATACCGATTAATAATTGTTATATTATCTAAAAATGATTTCAAAATATATGGCACAATGACTATTAGCAGTAGTACTATTTTTCTAAATACAGTTACAATTATAAAAAATATTTAAAATTAGTTAAATCAATGAATACCTAGTGAAGAAATATTTTCAAGAAAGTATTATAAGAAATGGTGGCGATTGATTCTATGAGATTCGAGATAAAGTCTTTATTTTAAGCTTACATATGTGTTTTTGCTTACTGTTAGTGGTCTGACCGACCCAGTCCGTGTGCTGCGACGGGACTCCCAAAGACGCTGATGCTGTATCGCATTCTTCCTCGCTCGAGGACGATTGGCATGCCTGAAATCAGAAGCAAACCGGGAAAATAAATGATTGAGAATCCTTGTTACACCAACTCATAACAGTACAACAATTTCAGCCTTTGAGAGTCTATCTATTGATATAGAAATGAAAAATCACATGGACACATAAAGGTTTGCGCTGATAGAGAGTGTTATGGTACCGTTTCTAATAATGTCCTAGTCTCCATAGAGCAATCTTGTTTCTTTGCGACTAGCAATTATGCTCGCACCCCTCTGTAAATTTGTGTTTATTTCTTCTTCGACTCTAGGTGCATTTGTTGCAGTTATTTCCTTTGTTTAATTAGTAGGTCGATTCACTCGTCACCGCTAAGTGAACACGCCCCCTTTCTAAAGTTTTATTATTACTGCGGTACAAGATAATCGTACGATTGTGTGAAATAAAAATATAGCATAATACAATGTGGCAAGTTGTTTTCTTTAAATAAAGCAGCTTATAATATGACAATAGGCTCTGTAAGTCTTCAAAGGACAGTCTCGGTGCACCAATAGATCAGTGTGCTGGGACAAATAGGTTTAAATGATAATAATTACCAGACTGCAAATAAAATATACTCTTTCTTACAGTGTTCCTGATGGCAATATGCTTAGTACATATTTGAATGATGTAATATTTCATTAAGTGAGAATGATTTGATAATTTAACACATCGACTGAGGGTGCTTGATGGAATTTCAATATCAAATTTGGATTATTGAATTATTGGATTATTTGGGTCGTTAGTGACAAAATACATGGAAGTGTACAAAATCTCAATAATCCAAATTTGATTTGATAATTGACGATTTTAAAATTATGATTAGAGATTAAGCTGGTTCAAAATATCTGCAATGTGCCTTGCATATTCGAGAATCATTTAGGTAATTAAATGTACCTTTCGCGTGTTCCTTGCCGTGGCTTCGGCTATTGGGTGCCGCTGTTCAAAAAACTCCTGCACCCACGAGTTTCTGAATAGCACCCCGCTTTTACTCCGCCTCTCCCTGCTCTGTAGCTGATCCCCGCTGAGATTCGTGGAGCTCCCGCCGTCACTGCACACTCTCAGGCCGTCTCTAAATCTGACAGTGCTCCCGCTGCCCACCGACACCTCCTCGAAGACAATATCGTCACGCCAATCGATATTATTAATTGGGTCGTCATTTGTAGAATCGATACTTTTTTTTAATCTTTTCGTTACCTTGTTTTTATAGAGAATATCGTTGACCGCTTTGTCATTTTGTTTATTAACACTTTTAGTTTTATCATATTTTTTGTCAGCGGCATCGTCCGCGCTGTCATCTTCACTGTCTTTGGGTTCGTTGTCTTCTTCTTCGACAGCCGGCTCGTCTCCGTTTTCACTTTCGTTAGAATTATTGCCGTTGAGGCTTTCGAAACCGTCATCTCCTTCGGGATTAGTGTTCCTAAGATTAATTCTACGTCTTCTTCGATTAGGGCTGTGCTGCAATTCGTCTTTCGACGATTCTCCATCGGCCGAATGCAATCCGGCGAGATCAAACGAAACGCTCTGCACCGACGGAGGCGGAGTTAAGCTAACAGTCGGGATTTGAAGGCTTCCGAGCCAATCGACGCACGCTTCGTCGACTTGTCCATTTTCAGTTTCGTCGCTTTTGGTTTGCGTAGATACGCTAACTGTATCCGGAGGATGTGCAAGAGGTTTCTTAAGATTCTTTGGTTTGATGGACGATGAATTAATTGCGTCATCACTAGATATGCTGGTTTTTTGTCTGAAATCAAATTATTTATTATCCATGCCTGTTGTCAATGTGGGGCATATAGACTTCTTATTGGTTTGCTAAATCTCTTCTGACTGGGAAAGAAGATGAAGAAGTAAAGCTTCGGCATCAGATTTGTGGTTTGGTTGCAAAAGAAAACATTACACTGATCCATGTAATTGGACACAAATCTATTAATTGACTGAAAGATTTAGTATGAATGTTTCGATTCAAGCATTTGAACCCTAGACCACACAACCAAGTAGGACAGACGCCCAACAGCAGTTCGGCGCATCAACGAACTACAATATGTTCTTAATATATTAGTTTGTTTGGTTAAAAAATATAATGCCTCTCTCATAAGAATTGACAGTTAATTCAATAAGATTCCTACAATTCGCACAGAAATTTGTATAAACCAAAGTACAATTTGCAAACCAAAACATGTACGAAATTCTGAAATCCTAAAAATGTCACTGTAACTATATCTGTCGTAATATCACACTATTCGTAAAATTTAAGAATGTTTCTACGACTTGGATGGAAATATAAGAATGGTCCTCAAAGCATCGTGTGATGGTCATAAGCTCCGTATTCAACACTCCGTCTAAGTTAAAGTATGTCAATATTTAATTAGTAATGTGCTCAACCAACCTCAATAATCCAACATCCGGAGTAGTTGAGACACGTAGCCTCGGTCTCCTGTCATCGCTGTTTAATGATCGGTATCTGAAAACCAAAAACATGATAAAGGCCTTCGCTTGAATGACAAAATAATTTTTCTTTCTTTGACCATATCACGTCCTTATGTGAATCCATAATGCAACTCTAGAATTTTCTGTCACCCTTCAATAGCTATATTTCAGTTCTGTTGAGTACATCAAATGGATAGTAGACACGGCACCGGAATCCCATTGATCAGAAGAAAAGGCAAAACAGTATTGAGGCTAGAGAAAAGCCAGCCAGTTTCACTGTCTAATCCAAGACTCTGGTCTGTTCTCTAATCTCTGAGTGATTCACGAAATCAATCAATCTCACCCGCAATATCCAAGCATCTATTACCGAAGCTCGGTATACTGTTTTTCTGTATCTTTGTCGGGTGCCATGATTTGCTACGATAATAAGGTTACCAGGGAGGTCGACAGCTTCAGATAGCCTCGGTGTACACATCCCGCAAGACGGTAGCACAAAGAAATTGCTCGCTACTCGTTAACGAATAGCTGGAACCATATTTATTTAAATACCGACAATTTGGGACATGCCGAATAAAACCGCATGCCTTTTATTCAATGCTTGCATGTTACCAGTGCTGTTTACGGAAATGATTTCAAAAGAAATGAAATACTAATGAAGTTATTTACCTATGATCGTAGGGCCGAGGCGGTGACGTACTTACAATGAGGGCGTGAACAACCCCCAAACCAGCCATGAGACAGAACGGCACAATTATGCTCAAGCCCTGAAATGAGATAAAATGATATCAGTTCAAGGATCAAAGCGGACGTAAATATTTCTCACATCGAAATGTCAATTTTTCCCAATTTCAATTTTTGTACGACATTCAATGGTCTATGAGCTCGGGGTGGGCGTTTTTTCTCTTCAGCTGCGGTGTCCACGGGTTCAAATTCCAGTACGAAGAGTTTCATAAATTCATTTTTCAATCGATTTATAGATCTCTGTTCAAAGGTATGGATCTTTGTAACTCATCTGATCTTAAAAAGAAACTTTTAGTCCTGTCCTAATTCTACTCTCTTCAAAAAAAGAGAGGTTCACCAACTAAGTAATAAGTAGTTCTGACAAAAAACTTCTGCTGAAATCTCTTCCAACATGGTTTAAAAAAAACCTTGTATTCTTTTGCCACAACAAACTGACTTGGCAATTATTTTGCTGTTATAATTTGCCAGTGATGTCTATAATTAAATACTAAAGATATACATAAACTAATTCATAAGGTCAGTGACATTGAAGCTTAAACAAATATTGATTACAAAACATGCTTCTGCTGAGACTGAAAATAAGATTAACAAGAAAAACACTGAATGTCAGAATAGGAATCAGTATTTTATAGTGGGATAACCTAGCACCAGCTATGGTAGAGTATATAATACACAGAGCATTTCAGTGTATTAGTATGTATGTATCCTGTGATTGGTTGACGACAATTGGTTAGGTAGATTCAGTACGTATTTGTCCCTTGAATTGAGCGCACGCTTATTTATTGAAGTCCCACCAAAAAACCGGAGACTAATATGACGGCATGAATTACTTATTTCCAATTTAGAGCCCAGATCTGTGGTGGTCATTGATAATGCTTCATTCCACAATAAAATCAATAATCCGCCGACGTCAAATTCCATGAAGGCCGATATGATTCAATGACTGACACATATTGATATGCTTCTTGATCTATAGTGAAACGCTGTGGAAATAGAACGATAATAACAATACTTTCCATCTCTAATCAACCAAAACCGTGAGGTAAAGAACGTTGGCATAATAGGAGCTTCAAGGAAATAATTATTGAACATTTGTCAATCATCTTATGCTAAAAACTTTAATATGATAATAAAAAAAAACTGTTTTTTACACGGTTTTTATTTTTACCTCGCATAAAATTAGATCAAATAATATTCACTTGTATTAACCCTTAAAGTCCCATAGGACCGATATATCAGCCCACCCCACAAATGCGAAAACTCCCATTGGACCGATTATCGGCTCGATAATTTGAAATCAAATTTACGACTTTTTTTTTGGCATTGTTCGCCTGGTGTGGATAAACCACATTAATTTTTCTATATTAGGCATGACTAATTTATTTAATGACTGTTGCAGTGATTATATTTTGAATATAATCACTGCAACAGTAAATGTGTAAAAAATGTCAACAAGACCATCTTATAAAAAATCTATTTCGTAGAGAAATAATAGAATGTTGTTTTTTCTCTGTCTGTAAATAAGAATTGATTACACAACAGAATTAGATATGTCAATTGTAAATAAAAAATCTTTTCACACTTGTTTCGTAGTTCAAATATAGTTCTATCTTTTTTCTTTCAAACTAAATATGTATGAATTATTTTTTTCTTTTGTTTTATTCATGTAAACTCTCAATATTATTACTTTATACACCATTGAAAACACACAAATGAAGTTTCAAATTTTTAAAATATCTACAGAATTATTTGTAAAAAAGAAACTAAATCGAGGAATTTTTGCTAAAAAACACTTCGGAGTCTTGTGCACATATGCTAGGCTAACCCGGCCGGGAGTAAAAAGGTTAATATGTTTAGTAATAAATAAATAAAATAAGTTATACCGCTTATACTCTACAATTGATGAAGTTTTTCTCAATCAATTTATTTATGAATGTTACCAACTGGCCAGCAGTTGACCATCTCTATATCTGTTTTGTAATATAGATATCATAAATATCGTGGTCACTAAACTATATCACTTGCATTCGATAATAACATTATGTTTTGTAAATGATAAGAGAATTTTACTATAATAACAGAAATGACCTCTGCATTGATTACGGAATGTAACAATGGAGTGTTAGCACATAATCTATTTTATGAAAATATTACATTCAAATAGTAATTGGTCGTAAAACTGTAGTAAGTTTGAGGATGCTTCTAAAGGAAGGGAGATACACGTCGCATTTCAACACTCTTAATTCTCGCCTGATATATATTGCCATTTTTCTAATAACCCACTTGATGTTTTTCTCTCAATTTTGTTTTGTAATTGAACCCTTCCCTTTTATCTGTGTGTTTTTTCTTTCATAAAATATGCTTTGTTTCTTTGATTGATATCTGTAAACTGGCAATGGTTATTACCATCATTTTACTTATTAACCTTCCCGTTTTCATGCTGAAAAATCTCTTCAGATCTCATGCAGTCACATTTCGTTATCGTGTGGGTTTTGTCATATAAACGCATTTATAAAACTAAATGACAATTTCAAAAAGTGAAATATGGTTTTATGTAGCATTAAGTAATTATTTTACGTCATATTTTGTGTATTAAACCTGAAATACATATCAAACTATGCAAAATTATCGAAAGACGCAACAATCAAAATTCTTCATAGCAGAACAAGCTCGAGACGTGTTTCGGTGCCGTTTGAAACAAAACGGTTGCACACAGTACGGTCATGCATCTCGGATTGTTACTACACTATACTAATTGTTACTATACTATAATTTTGTATTTTTCGATGGTAAAATTGACGAGGTTTTCAAATTATGATTAATTATACAAAGAAGACATATTTTTAATTATATGTAGAAATATTTTATTTACAAATAGCAAAAATTTCTATTTTTTGTATGACCTATTTCACAGATAATTTAAAGGTTTAAATGCCAAAGTAACACATTGTTACACCATGACTACGGGAGGGTTATTATAAATATATTTGTATTCTTTCCGTCACAGCAAAGTGGTTAAGCCAGTTATCAATTTAATATTAATGAATTTCCACAAAGTTACCATTAGAAATACAGTTTTTTTGCCTGTGTTGTCTTGAAATAAATAAATACATAAACAAATATACAAATTTTAATTTTATATTAAGCGAAGTAATTCGAAAGCAACTTACATCCAAACGGACGGTTGACGGTGCTATGAGATATAGTATAGTGTTGAAGAGCTGCAGGCCCCATAGTAAGAAAAGGAAACGTGAAGCAGACGGAGAAGTGTGCGCGGCCCACCAATGCGACCACAGTGGGAATATGAACACCCTGGCGAGAGCTAATCTCACCACAGTAGTGAGCCCTTGCACAGGCTTCGCTTTGGGGAAGGACGAACCTAGAACAAAGCATTTTTTCATTTTAACATTTTTTAACTGCCCGTAAATTTGATATTTGGTAGAATGAAACGTCGGTGGATCTTGATGCTATCTTGCTTTTTTCAACACAGTTTAGGGGCAACAGCTTTAAATCCCGGAATGGAAACATTTATACATAGATTCAAATGCATCAATATGTCTAATGTTTTCATACCTACCCAATAGTAAGAGTAAAAAAAAGTAATAACTCTAACCTTCTAAAGCAGTGTTTTCCAACCGGTGCTCCACGGCCTAGTACTGGGCCGCAAACAGTATGCCAAATTTCAAGAAATTTGCCATGCAAAAATACTAAATATAGGATTTTTTTCATGTGCACGTTTACTTGTATTTTTAGTTATTGTTAAATAACAATAATTGGTAGGATGATGCGACACGATGGTCGCTGGTTTTCTCAGAATCAACAGTGATAAATCTTCTCAGGTACACCATGGGAGAACGGAAATATTTGTTCTTGGATAGTGAACCAAGATGCAAAACCCTACCTAAATATATTTCAATAAAAGAATTTCATATGTATATTTGGTAGTTATAGTTATGGCGATCTGACACAATATAAGATTAAAGAAGTATTACATAAAAAACCATTTTTATTTCAGTATTAGTGGTATGCGAAATTTTTTTCCTTTTCTTACCGGTCCGCAGGTGTAAGAAGGTTGGGAAGTACTGTTCTATAGTACTAACTCTAACCTTCTTTCGCTACCTTATCTCAAAGGGGATGTTGAGGAATTGACTCACAATCAGTACTCGTTATTAATCAACCTGTTAGCCACCTCTAACATGTATTAAACCTTTGCATTAGAACATGCCACTTCTTAATTCTTCATCCATTACCGAGTGCGAAGAGTTAATGTTGAAAACATTGACAGTCCTATTGAAAATAATAAATATTCCATACAAAATATTTTTTTGAAATCAGTGTTCTCCATAGGGTTACGCACCCGCTTCAAATCTGCGCATTTACATAAAAATGGTTGCATTAGTTATGATTCCGAGTTCATATATTTTCTTTATCGCATTGGCAACAACAATTCTTATCGAGGCTTTTACATTTCCCATTATTGCGATTGATTAAAAAAACATTGATAGCTGAAGTTTAACAATACAGTTTGTAATTAAGTAGTACAATAACACAGTTTGTCATCGTTTCTCATTAACGACTCATTTTTATTTAAAAACCATTCAAATAAAAAACTTTAACAATCCACTGAGGCCTGTATTCATTTTAAAAGAATAATTTTGTTTTAAAAATAATCATAAATATATATATTATTATATACAAACTACTTTTATTATACACTAGCAGAGTTCATTCGTGTACTCGAATGCCGAAACCCGGGTCATTAGTGACGTAATACATGGAAATGTACAAAATTCCAACAATTGATAACTAACAAACCTAATAACAACAATGACCCCCAATCCCAGTTGGGAAAACAAACACATTATGAGTAGAATGGAGGGTTTTAAATGCAATTCGAAGAACTACCTACTTATTCCAAACTATAAGTGACGTAAACTATTTACTGTCTGTCAGTTTGAGTTCATTCGTGTGCTCGAATGCCTGAAGATGCCGAAAGGCCAACCCCGGGTCGTTAGTGGCGAAATACATGGAAATGTACAAAGCCTCAACAATTCAAATTTGATATTGAAATTCCATCAGTCGATATCTTAAATTATAAGATAATTTAGTTATATTATTATTACCCCAAGTCTAGGAACTATATTGATTTTGCTCTGAATGCCAATGAAAATTTTCTATTATTACATTAACCGTACGTGTTTTTATAAATTTAGCTTCTACCGCTGCAGAAAATTGTGTTACTTATTTGCTCACCTCTCACGAGATCCACATCGATCAGGTCTGGTCGTAGTTTGGCCGACTTGAACGGAACGCGCTGCAGACCGTGCAAGATGCGCTGCTCGATCGTCGTCTCCCACTCTTGTTTGTCGTACGTTCCGATTTTCTTTTGGTACCTATAACGAAAAGCAATAATCACATGTACATAATGAATCAATGTGTGTAACTTGTGGAATTTGACTGTGATATTTTCATCCCAATTGTCCCAGTCTTGTCCGATCAAGAATTTGGATAAGCTTTGGTCGAGAGCTAAATGGGTCTTACAAACAACTACCAGCCATAATTGGCAAGTTACAAGTAGTCCTTTTTTTAACGTTGTCAAAAATCAAACTGTTACCAATGATTGATTTACAGTGGACCACCGATCTGTCGTTTTAAGCATTATTTATTTTTCAAAGTACTCTCTCTCTCGCAAGTATAATTGTTTGCGATTAAAAAAGATTTTCTGTACATTATAAAGAATAATAATTTTGGCATACAAATCATAAGATCATTCTATCGATGAGTTAGTCATATCATGCTTTCTGCCAGAATAAAAAAATAACGATATGACAATCCTGTTTCTATTTCAAAGTCATTATAATCTATGACTTCATGCGTTAAATTGCCTACATTTTTACATTCAAAACAGGAAATCATCAAAAACTGCCTTGACGATATGTAAGTATGAAGAAAGTTAGGACTGTAGCTGAGAGACTGATTTAATTAAGACTTTCCTGCATTTATGGTTCTTTTAAGAGTCCCTTGAAAAGGGAAGAATTGGGATTCTACTGTATATACTATTAATATTAAATCATCATTATTTCCACATGAAAAAAAAATTATGACGCATCTTGGCGCACAAAGAAATATGTTAATAATTAATCAATAGCTAAAGTATTTTTTACTCTGCTGTTGAATATCAACTGCGTCACGCTGAATGTTTAAACAGCTGATTGATGTAATAAGACGTATATTGAGAATCTTCTCAAAGTCAATGTTTGCCCGTAGCTCTCAAAGATGTGAACATCTTATATGCAATGTAACTACGAAATGAGAAAAACAAACATTCCACATTTGCACATTTGATGGAAATTGAGTTGGCTAATGATTATATCGATGGTGTTTTGGCCAATTGATGTAACTCTCAAAATTGAAATTGTTCAGGAGAGTTTAAGAACTGTTTTTATCGAAAACATTATATGGTAAGTTGCGTTATGAATCTTTGAAATGCACTCCTCTAGATTCTCATGTTTGAAGATGTGGGACTATATGTAAGGAGTGTCGATTTAATAGTGACTTACATCAAGTAGCCGGGTCAGAATTTTGATAATATGATGATATAATGATGAAATAAAATGATGTTTCCCTTCCAAAAAGTGGTCTATTTATTTTTCTAATTTACATCATTTGGCCGAGACCTGCTCTGTCGTCATTAAAATGAGTTTCAATCATTAAACTAATTTGCATATTTTTTGAGGGTTACATCAATTGGACAAAACAGTCGAATATATTAAATCTCCTTTTCAAACTGCATAACTTACAATTATTATACCAATGCAAAAGTGACTCTTTACCACAAAAATATGACTGAAAAGTCAAGTCAAATTCAATCCCGCCACAAATTCACTGGCTACAATACAACGTTTAAATGTTTTTCGTTCTTATTGGAAAATATTGCAAAGTAGGAAGTGGCGTGCTTGCATTTATGAACCTCAAATGATGAAAAATATAGGCACAGTTGGCAGTAACACTTTTTATAGCTAATGGATTTTATCTCAACAGAAATTGATCTACAGAACTGCTTGTTACTCAGTTGCTCAACCTCTATTTTTTCAAAGAGAGTAAGGATAGAAGGATAGAGCTAGGGCAGGACTAGTGATTAGATAATTGCACCTGCTACACTCTGTTTTTACGATCGGATGGGCAGGAGGAAATTTCAGACATCACAGATATTCATGCCTTCGTACACAAATCTAAAGCAAATAAAAATCAAACTGAATCAATGTGATCATACCAAATGACCCGATACTGTCAGATATGAGTAGTAGAAAAAGTCTATAACAATGCCCAAATTGTACTCGATTGAGAAAAAATAGGTCAAATTTAAATAGCAGTTTTAATAGATCTTTATTTCACAGCTATTGCGGCGTCAATGACTTCTCGTTTTGTGTCACTGTCACATGATATGACAATATATATACATATATATTTATATCGATGGTTTTGGCCAATTGATGTAACCCTCAAAAAATACGAAAATAATTAATGATTGAATCTGACTTTAAAGACGACAGAGCAGGTCTCGGTTAAATGATGTAAATTAGACAAATAAATTGACCACTTGTTGGAAGGGAACGTCATTTTACATTGGATTTAGGTTTAAAAATTCTGACTCCCCCACTTGATGTAAGCCACTATTATATCGACACTCCCTACGTATAATCCCGTATCTGCAAACATGAGAATTTATGAGTGCATTTCAAAGATTCATAACGCAACTCACCATATAATGTTTTCAATAAAAACAGTTTTTACTCTCTCTTGAACAATTTCAATTTTGAGGGTTACATCAATGACATATTGGAAATTTCAAAATACAGTGGAACCCGATCTATCGTTCTTGTATTTATCATTCGTTTTTTAGTCCTAGTCAAGCACCTGTAACATTGATAACATTTTTTTAACCATGTCCACTCCCAATATGGAGCATATGAACTTCTAATGCAGTCATTCAACTTTTCTTTTTTGGAGAGAGTAAGAACAGAAGGATTGGGGTTGGACTGGACTAGTGGCAGCTAATCGCTCTTACTATATCCTGTTTTAAGAATGGAATGGGTGGGAGGGAAGTTGGACATTATAACATATATGCATTTGAATACAAATCAATGAATAAAATGAAACTGTTTGTGTGATTCACAATATCATATTAGTATGCACGTTTTTGACATGAGAATTTGAATTTCAAAGAATTTTTGCATATTACCAGTGCTTGAAAAATGGACCATTTCTGTATTATCAACTCAACATTTCAACTTAACGTTTTTCAGCAGAATTAGGAAGTCTATAAAAATGATTATTTTTTACTTACCAGGCTGCCATTTCTTTCATTTTCAATATGTGAAATTTTACTACTGCGGTATTTGAATTTCACACTCCGCTTCTAGTTAAATTATCACTTGATTATCATCTTATAGTTTATGTTTGTCCAATCAGTCTGAAATTATACAAGGATAAATTCATTATAGAAATATCAATTCAATTTTATTAGATTCCAATTATTGGCTATGGTCATGGAGTTATAATACAAAGAACAAAGATGAATATTGCAGGAGAAATCATTAGAAGGTTTATTAGTAATCTACAATAACAGGTTTTTTTTACAATTTTTTCAAGACCATTACTGATGTCAGTCAGTAATTATACCAATAAATTCAGTATTCGGTATTTCTCTAATTTTCTCTTAAAACAAGTCACCTTGAAAATTCATTAGTATTTCAATTTCGAAATCTTATTTGAACCAAGAAAATTCTATTAGCATTGAATCCTTCCTTATGGTCAATTTTTAAAAATAGAACACGAATAACCTTTACCCGACACCACAAGTAATATCAATAAAGATTCAAAGATTTCATTTATCAAAAAAAAAAACAATAGTATATCACAAACCGGTTTTTGCACAATCGTGACACTAAATTAAATAATAATCTTGAATATCTAATTTATCCAATTGCCAAACAATGTATGACAAAGAGAAAATTATTTCAAATTAATGAGCTTATGAAATAATTAATTTCTAAATAAATAAACGGGCGACAGAGTTGAATACATTCATGATTCGCGCACTAATAAGAAGAGCCGTGTGTATTCATAAAAGTGAAAATAAATCACTTTAAAAAGATAATCCGTTTTACTCAATAATAAATAATTGCTTATCCAACTGACAAGTCTTTTCACGAAAAAAAATCAATAAAACAACAGTGGAAAGAAAATGAAAGGAATGCCAATTTCCTATCATCGTAATTTGAATACTGTTATTTTTAGTCACTATCAATAGAATATTATTCAAAGTTCTATGAGTACTTGTGTTCGATGTTTTTTTTCTTATTTATTTATAGTAGGTAATGCTATTAATGATTATTGTTATTTGTATAGTGGTTTAAGCAAATGACGACGGAATACTGAAATGAATTACTTGATTGTATGTTGACAAATGTTTTGGCATTGATTTGAATAATAGATAACGTTTATCAATTAATTGAATTGCGAAATTTGTTTTACGGAGTGACAGAATGTGGATGTTTAAATCAACCAGCTGTTTTGGCAATAATGTTTCAAGTTGGTACAATAAGATAATGTTGCCACGGACCTGTAGGTATAAATTTTACCTATCTTAGTTAAATTCGACATAGTAAAATCAATAAGAATTATGTTCCTTATAAGTTCGAGTATAATTTAAAACCAAGAGTCTGTTACGAGTTTTGGTTCCGGTTCATTTTAACGGCGTCACTTTCATTTGTGCAAATAAAACATGAGCGAAACCGGTCCTGATCATTATAAATATGTGGAAGTACAAATGAATTGTGTTTTATTTTTTAAAATAGAATGAGGTTATGTCTGCGAGAATCGCGTCGAAAAGATGTCAGTCGCTTTCTTCAACATTGATTGGTTCCATATATTTACATTGCAAGGTAAACACCCAGTTAATAAGTAATATTCTCCAAAAACAACATGCTGTTGCATAATATATAATTATTATTTCTACAAGCAGTTAAATTTTTTTGAAAATTGAGATTCCTCAAAATCCGAGATCCAAAGTAAACCCTCACCATTATCAATATAGAGTCTGAAAGTTCCTTCATTTTATAAAACCTACTACCTTATCTTAACAAATCAAGACAAAATATGTGAATATTATTAGGCTTAATATGTCTATTTAACATTTTTTTTGCTTAATACAGTAAGCTTTTTGCCATGTGTATTTTTGTTAATTAATGATGAAATTAATATTGTATTTATTTTAGTTTCGATTAAAGGGGACTTTGACCACCATTTTTGCCAAGTTGTCAGAACAGTTTTTCATTTTAGCTTTAAGAAACTGTTGAGAATCCAACGGTTGAAGAATTGTGCAGCCGATTTGTGCTGGTTTCCCAAGCGATAAGTGTTGAATTGCAGCTTCCTATACATCTAGACCTCTAAGTCTAGAGGAATAAGTCCTAACATGACAAGAAGACATTGGGTTGAGTAGGTTCAATAAGCTTTGGATATGGCAAGAAGTAGAAACCTTTGCCACCGAAGAAGTATTTGACATAGTTCCTGTCGTTGGGCACATCTATATGCCCAGCAGCTTGCAGCATGACACGCAAGAGCAAGGAATATTGAGCTGTTAAGGAATGTTAAGCCCCAACATACCCTAGCCATGCGTGCTGCCATTTCAAAGCTTATCTTAGAGCTAACCATAGCAGTTTTAACGTGGCCTAAGAAAAATATTATGTCATCCAATATTACCCCAAAATTTTTCATGGTTCGCTGAACAGGAAATGTTATTGCATTAAACCATAAAGAGGGCTAACATCACCTTACTTGTCTATTGAAAATGTTCATAACCCTCTATGGTTAGCTCGTATCACGTTTGTGTACAGTGTAAAATTGAAGCCCTTAAAGTGTTCCAGAACCGTTATTTTTACAAACGTCGCAGTTTTGACGTGTGCACAGATTGTATCCCCAAATTTAAGGCTATAATCAGTATTAGTTTACTTCTCTATGGATGGAAGTAAGAAACTTTATTCAATATCGGATCAGGTATGACATCTATGTATACTTGAACCAACGCAAAGTATTTAGGTAGGTACACAAAAGCTCATGTTTTTATGTATGAGGTTAAACTCGGTGTCACATATGTATATGTGCACCTGAACTCAGTATGTTGAAAAAACAATGAAAAATATCATAATTAACAGTTTATTCACAATTTTCTGGGGTTTTTCGCCCTCTATTACAAAATTCCCGGTTTTTTTGCAACACTAATCAGAACCCGAGTTTCGAATGAGTTTTTATACTTTGACTGAAGGAAATTTAAATTTTAACAATACTAAAAAAGGATTTTAACAATCAATATGAACATCAATAATGAAGGAAAGCTTGAGAAATAAATCAATATATTGTGGTTCTAATTTTAACTATGTATGCTCCCAATGTGAAGCATATGGACTTCTATAGAAAGCTCATCTCAACTGCTAAACCGCTTGTTACTCAGTTGTTCAACCTTCCTTTTTTTTGATGAAGAAATATTGGACTAGGAGAGATCTAGTGGTTGACTAATCACTCTCACTATGCCCTGTTTTTAGGGTCAGATATAATGCCAGGTCTGTGGCAACGTCACTAGTTTCGGTTTCGGTACTTTGAACAGCTTCATTAATCGATTTCTGTAATGTTTCTACTACCAAGAGCTATAGAGAATTTGATGAAACTCGCATAACCGGCCCATCAAGTAGTGACTTGTGCCATAGATTCAAGATGAGTTTTTAAAAAATAAGTGATTTATTTCTTATGGCTTAACAGACGAGGCCTAAGATATTTATGGAGCCATGGCAACATTTTTGGCATCTAATATTCTCTTTTTGATTTATAAGCATACATTATTATAATTATTTCACAATGCATCCCAGATAAATGTACTCAACTGCCTTTACATAGGCGTTATCATTAATAATAATACATGTATTTGTCTTAATTTATCTATATGTACTGCATAGCACTGAGGTTGCCCACGATGCACGAGACAGTGCGTGTGTGTGTGGTGACAGATACATTCCAAAAAAACGGTGTAACAACTCCAACAGCTAAATGTGAGTGTCCTTATCATGGGCTAACTTCTAAGCTGGGTAATAAGTACTAGTTTATTTATTACAATCATAAATCGAAAAGTTGTCACAGTCATCTATATATATAAATGAATGTTTGTTTGTCCAGTATGCGTTCTTATACTATTCATTCGATTGCGATGTAACTTTGGTGAGTTGTTGTGCGGACACCCGCAAAGGTTTCTGAAAAAAAAATCTAACAAAGAAATAAAGAATCAAATAGGTACAAACAGCGATATTTCAGTTTGTGTGTGACAGAACAAGTGGTGTTAATTGTTAAATTCCAATTGCCGGTTTTAATGGAAAATTTAAAGGAGAAGATGTACTGCTGCCACGCATCCCAATGATTCCAACAGATATGCCATTTGAATTCAAACATCTGCAGTTTTCAGTGCGACTCGCATTTGCAATGATCATCAATAAAGCGCAGGGACAATTGTTACTAGTGTGTGGGCTAAATTTGGTAAATCCATGCTTCTCACATAGACAACTGTGTGTGGTTTGCTTTCGGGTTGGAAAACCTTCCGTACCAGACCGAAAACAAAAAATATTGTGTATCCAAAAGCACTTCATAAACAAAATTAAAACACACTTTGCATTGCAACACAAGCCGGGTACTCTCTAGTCAATTATAAAAGCCAGGATTTATCTTTGAGAATTACAAAATAAATAAAGAATAAAAAAACAATTTCAACGAAGCAGTTTTATTAAAAAAATATAATTTTTTATCTGATCAATATTCAAAAGTCACTGTATCCGGGCATGGGGAAGTCTTTGCTGAAAGCTTCGACCTGATCCTTCAGCTTCTGAACTTTCATTTTCACATCTGAATTTTCATTCAAGGCCTTGTTGAAGTCTACTATTTTCGGTCCTGATATTTGAGTTATTTCTAAAGCTAATTTTAAACCAGCATCAATGAATTCGACAACCTTTTCCATGTCAGCCTCTTTTAATCCTCGGGTAGTAAGGGCAGGCGTACCTGAGAACATTTGAAATATTGACTACTGTTACAAAACAACAATGGATCTGTTATCAGTGTGAATTAATCGTTTCTCCGCTATCAATATGGATATAGATTTACAGGCGTCTTATCTTTTCTAACAGTTGTTACATATCTTTAAAAACCTTAATTACGATTTTATTTGTCGACAGTTTAATGATTTCTTTAATTATACAGTTAATTAACTCGTGTGCATTCATTTGGAATACATAATATAAATAATGTATGTAGCGATTGAACCTTACGGATTATTCGCATATGGTGGCAATCAGTATAATAAAAATTGGAGTTTCATCATAGAATGGAGCATTTCTATTCATCAAGAGAAACAGTTGTAAGTCAGCCATTCAACCTCTCCCGTTGAGGATGGAATGAAACAATCACAGTAGCTGTTTCAATTCCTTGATCCTGCAGTCGAATAGAACAAAAGTCCAAGCGTCATTGACTGTTCAACTAAGGGACTGGCGATAATATCTTCAGTTAAAAAAACTCTAAAAAGTATAGCCGCCACTCCAAAAAAAAATTACCAAGTCTAATTCCGGACGGATTGAGAGCACTCTTGTCTCCTGGTACAGTGTTCTTATTGCAGGCGATAGATATAGATTCTAGGATTCTCTCAGCTTTGGCGCCGGACAACTTGTTGCCCCTCAAGTCGACGAGAATCAAGTGAACATCTGTGCCGTCAGTTGCAATCTTGTATCCCTTCGATTGCAATCCTTTGCAGAGTTTTTGAGCATTTGCAACAACCTGCAGAAAAAATATGTGTTGCTAAAACCACACTTTCAATGATAAAGTATTTAACAGTTAAAAAGTGTTCTTTATTAATCCTTTGGCTTTGAGAGCGTCTATCTATTGGCGCGCCGAAACTGTGCTAGAAACCTTTCAGAGCCAATTTATTGGCACAAACTTTGATGCTTCATAAAAAAACAATAATATAAATTTGTGATGTTTACTATATAATTGAAATTTAAAAGTTTCTGTGTATGGATCTGCTCTGTGAGTCTTTTAACCCCTTAACTGCCAGCGCGATATTATTCATTTAGCGTCCTACGCCAGCGATGTTAGCAAAAAATGGATAAAACAATAGATTTCGTAAAATTTAATATAACTTTTAAACCTATTTATCGATTTTAATAAAAATTTAAATATAGATTCCTAACAATATTTCGAAACTTTTTGATTTGCAAAATAGTATTTTTAGACAGGGGTCGTCAATATTTGTATGCACAAAAATCAAAAAAGGTAAAAACCAAACATTAGAACGAGATAAAATTCTCAAAATATTTGCGCATACTTTAGTTCATGGAACATTTAAAATCTCAAAATATGAAAATTTTCTAGACAGTGGTTCCCAATCTTTTTATATAAAATATTTCTTTTCAATGAGATTAAATTCTCAAAATATTTCCTCATTCTTATGTTTATGTAACGTTGAACTTCTCAATATATATTTATTTTTTGGACAGGAGTTGTCAATTTGTTTGCACAAAAAGCTAAAAAGGTAAAAAACTAAACATTAGAACGAGATAAAATTCTCAAAATATTTGCGCATAATTTAGTTAATGGAACATTTAAAATCTCAAAATATGAGAATTTTCTGGACAGGGGCTCCCAACCTTTTTATATCAAATATTTCTTTTAAAACGAGATTAAATTCTCAAAATATTTCCTCATACTTTACTTTATGTAGCGTTGAACTTTCCAATATATATATATTTTGGACAGGGAATGTCAATTTTTTTGCACAAAAGGCTAAAAGGGTAAAAAACTAAACATTGAAACGAGATAAAATTCTTAAAATATTTCCTCATACTTTAGGTTATGCAACGTTGAACTTCCCAATACGTATATTTTTTTGGACAGGGGTTGTCAATTTTTTTATAACAACTTTGTTAGAAATAGGTAAAATCCTAAAAGATTCCTATCGCCAATGATAATTTTATTCTGAACGTTTGAGAATCATATGTACATATGTCATATCACTTAACTGCCAGCGCGATATATTCATTTAGTGCCCAACGCCAGCGATTTTAGGAACAATAGTAATTGCATAAAAAGTGTTTTGACTTACATAATTTATAGTCTAAAGATATTCTAGTTTGTCCGGGCATATGTGTAATTAGCATACGCTGTGCTGCTGACTCATTTATGGGTTAAGTCCATTTCTTGCTAGGGTTGTCACAAACGTAATAAATATTTATTCTAAATTAAACTTTTTATTATTTTATTTTTAGCCAATAATATATGCACTGATTGAAACGTTGTTTTTATAATTGATTGTTTTTCCAGGGCTGTCCAAATTTATATATATACATATGAACATATATATGTATATATATTATTTGTTTTATTATTATATTTTGAAAAATAGTTTATACACCAATTGAAACACGATTTTTTATACTATGACTGTTTTAAAATATTACTCTAGTATGATATATTTCAAAACAGGGTTGAACACATAACGGCACATCACATTGAATATAGATGTATTTTGTATCTGTTCTTTTTTCGAGAAGAAAGAATTCGTCACACTGCTAAGGCTGAAACCATTCAATTTTACCCGGAGAACCGCCATAAATCATTATATCTCGGAAGACACCGTCCGAATTCGTGAACCACATGTGGCATGAATAACAAGAAAAAAGGAATTTACTATGTAAATAAAATAATAATAAATAGATTGCATTTGACGACCCTGAACCCGTTTTTGAAATTCCCCTATAAGTTATAAGCAGATAGTATTTTTTTTACGAGATATTGTGACACAAACATCTCGAAATTCGTTACGTAATACGAAACGCACATAAAGATAAAATATGTAAGGCAGCCCTAGCGAAATTTGTTGAATTTATTTATAAATAGTACCGATGAACCAAGATTTTTCAAAATTTGTAAACATTATTGTGTTTAATAAGAGATGTCCATAGCACAGTAATTTTAACACATCGAAAATGTTTTATTTTCAACGAAAAAATATCGCGACGCAGCGGTGAGTCGCTGGGGTATGGAGTGAATAGGCATGTGACGCACCAGTGAGTCGCTGGCGTCCTAGTGGTTAAGCAGTCTCAACTCTAGATTGGCACCCTGGGGCCCGTAAGGTGAAATTGGTACTGAAAATTACGATGAATTTTATTTTCACAGTATTTGGTTGCTATGTTCAGAAGCCCCAAAGGCAAAATAAAATCGCAAATGCAATCACATGAATAGCGATAAATGTAAATTTCAGGTGGAGAGACATTATGTTTATAAACCACAATAAACAACAATAATTATTAATAAATTAGTTGAGCAAAAGAGCATTTTTAATTTATTGCTTCTAATATTTTTGTCGGTGATAACTTTGTGGAAATTCATTTTTAAAACAAAATTAAAATTGATAACTTTGCTATTCCACTGGTTGTATTACTAGGTGTGACTTTCCTTTCTACTGGGCAGAGGGAAATGTTGGACATAAACAGTAATTTGCTTTTTTCCAGTTTATACTAGTATCTCTTAGTTCCACCTAATACGTCATACACTATAATAAGGGTGATAAATTCCTAACAGTTGGAGGGAACATATGGAATATCGTCACATCAGGATCTCAAATGCACATAAGAGTTGTTTGATTTTTAACCTAATCTTTAAATTCCTCAACATATAATTTTGACTATATGGTTTATCGTAAGAAATGATTCGTTAGTGCAGCTTGTATGCAAGCATCCAATATTTCCTCCATTTAGTTTTTGATTACATCTTTGTAATGTTGTTTCGTTAAGAGGTAACGGCAAGTAATACATTGCCACATTTATATTGCTATCAAATGCATCTAATTAATTGTAGTGGATCATTTTAGCCTCAAAATATTTAGAAACATAATCGGTCATTCTTTTAAGACTGACCTGTTTTTGATAGTTGACGAATTCGGGTGCTTTGGCCAGTTTCATAGCTGTGGCGATTCCGGCAATAGCATTATTATGAGGACCGCCTTGAAGTCCGGGGAACACCGCTTGATTGATGCGACTTTCCAGATCGTACATAACCTAAGTGAAATAGAAAATCACTATTAACACATTGTTTGCGGGACACGACATATCATGGGTTTGCTTGTCGGCGTGAAAAAAAAGCGCCTAACCAATAACTATGATATCTTTTACGTGGAATGTTTTAAATATTTCATATTGAAAATATGCGTAGTGCCACAACAGGTGTTTATATTCAGCTTAGATATAGGGTGAAATTATGACATAGTAAGAGTGTTTTTTATTTTATTTATGATGAACAAATATCACATATAATTTCTTTGAAAATTTCAATCAAAAATACTGTTTGGTTTAGAAGTTGTGCCTATTTTAAGAAAGTTATATTTTTTTGCATCGCTAAAAAAACGCCCACTTCCAGCTAGAGTCTATTGTTGGAGGCGCCTGATTATAATGTGTTAATGGCCGATATAATTTTATGAGAGGTCTAACATTTGAAAACAAATCATTAAAATATAATAAACATCCACATATCTAAACGAGTAGCTACATAAACACAGTGGAAACATACCTTTTCGCCGTTAGCTTTGACAGATCGTACTCCTTTTCTGAAGAATATGACGCCGGCCCTGGGTCCCCTCAAAGTTTTGTGAGTGGTTGTGCTTACAATATCACTGTATTCAAATGGACTAGGAATGACACCTGCAATTAATGAGAGTAAATTATATTTTAAAAATAAAACACAATTTCAAATATTTATAATGATCAGGATCGATTTCACTCATCACGACCATTATCAACTGATGGAAATACAATCAAAACAGGGCTATTTATATAAAATGTAATGTGAATAATCACAAAGTATACAAAACAGTTTGTTCATGAATTAAAAAAATAATTTACAGATCATCAAACAAATTATATATAAATTAAGCAGTCACAATTGTAATATTTCCATAGAGGCAAATAAGTGACTCGTTCGCTACAAAGATTAGGTTGTTTGGATCTGTTCAACGGAATGAAGCGTGTCTAATCGATATACAATTATAATAATGAACAAACCTGCAGCTACTAATCCAGAAATGTGCGCCATATCAGACATAAGATATGCTCCATTATCATTAGCGATGTCCTTGAATCGCTTGTAATCCAAACAGCGAGAATAACAGCTGATTCCGGCAATTATCAGACGAGGTTTGAACAACTTGGCAGTCTGTGCTAGCATTTCATAGTCAATCAGGCCGGTATCCGGGTTGACCTAAGGAAAACGATTGAAAGATAAATACTAGTCTGTGCTTCCGATAATAAGAAATATTTCGTTTAATTCTTTACCGAAGAAGGTTATGTTTCAGCATTTTTTTGGTGGGATTTTTGAGTTATCTGAGTACGGAATCAGATAGAGCACAACATTTTACATATAACTGCATATTTAACTCAAATTTCATTATTAACTGGACGATCGATATAGGCATTGTAGTTATTTTGGCATCTTCAACTCATTTTTCAATTTTTCACACATCCCTTTCTTTTCGCACACAGATAGGATTCATCCAACAGTGTCATGCTATTGAATATTTTGCATTTTAATTTATTTGATGACTCTGGTGTTGTCATTGAAATAAAAAGATTACCTTGTATGGCATGCTTTCGAAGAAAATAGAAGTGGCTGATATCTTTTTGGCCGCAGTCATGAATCCGTGGGTCAAATGGCCACCGTCGGGAAGATCCAGTCCCATGATTCGGCCATGAGGTTCCACGACACCGGTGTAAACGGCAAAGTTTGCTGGTGAACCTGCGAAATGAATAATAAAAATTGAAAAACGTTTTTGAGATTGGGAGCATCCTTTTATCTTAATTACTATGACAATTGACAGAATTATGTTATTGTTTTCGTAACCTGATGTAAAGATGGGGAAGCAAGGTAGAATAAAAAAATCAGTTTTGAAAATCGATTTATGGATTTCTGTTTGAAGGCATGAATTTTTGTGATGTTTAGAATTCCCTCCTACCTATCCATCCTAAAAACGTGGCGTAGGGAGAGCGATTAGTCAATTACCAATCCTGCCCTAGCCCTATTCTTCTATCCCTGCTCTCGGAAAAGAAAGGTTGAGCGACTGAGTAATAAGCAATTCTCGTAAAAAAAAAACTTCTGTTGAGTTATCTTCGTTAGGAGTTCATATGCTTCAGATTGGAAGCGGACATAGTAAAAATAAATAGCAGTGAGGTAATTTTTGCTTCGCTAATGATGCATCATATGCATACGTAAATGACAAATACATGGCTATCCTTATTTGCATTTTCAGTTTTGAATTTGTCTACACATTCACTTCTATGGATAGACATCAAACAACATTGAGAAAACTAGATTTAAAATAGTAGCACTGTCCCTTTGCAATTGTGTCTTGAATCTTTGAAAATCTCTACTGTAAAATTTCAGGTTTGCAGATACAGGATTATATGTTGGGAATGTCGATATGATCAACCTAGTTTTATAAATTTCGTTATTGAAATTTATGGAGGAATGATATTGAATCGAGTCCATTTGAGTCTTTCAAATGTCTGGTCATAAAGTGGTTAATTACTCTCTTTGCACTTTCCCGTGTTGAAAACTTCATAGACATTCACGCCTTTCAGCAAAAATACATAAATCAATTGACATAGTAACTGACAATTTCGATCTAGACATTTCCATTGTAACAGACAGATATCGGAGACTTTTCAACAAGGTCTTTTCTTAAGATCTTTAATAAGATATGTATGAAAGATAAAACCAAGGAAAAAACAGTGAACAGCATGTATTAGCAAACATAATCAGATTCCATTTAAGACATCAACTGAGGGTGCTCGATGGAATTTCAATATCAAATTTGAATTGTTGAGATTTTGTACATTCCCGCGTATTTCGTCATTAATGACCTGGGTTTCGTCTTTCGGCATCTTCAGGCATTTGAGTACACGAATGAACTCGAACTGACAGATAGTAAATAGTGTCTATCGTTTATATATAAGATAAAAATACGACAAAATATTATACCTGATTTCCCAAAAAACCAGACAATACCCTTAATCCTTGTTGGGAAAACAAACGCATTAACAAGGACAATAGCGACTGCAGGTGGCCAAATAATGTTAGAATTACTAGCGATATTACACTTTTAATAGAATGATGGGTTTTAAAAATGCAATTTGAAGAAAGGATAGATTTGAGTTCGAGTGACAGATAGATTCGAGTTTGAAGGACAGTTCAAGTGTACTCATTCGTGAACTCGAATGCCTGAAGATGCCAAAAGGCGAAACCCGGGTCGTTAGTGACGATATACATGGAAATGTACAAAATCTCAACAATTCAAATTTGATAATCAGATCCATTGTTACCTCATGTAGAACATTGAATAATCAGATTTGGTGTATCAGCGGTAGACTATCAAGATCTACCCACTTAAGGAAGGTGGAGTTCACTATTGATATTCGAAACCAGTTCAACAAATTTTGAAACAAACACATTGTAATCTTGTGAAGAATATCTATAGATTTATCAACAAAAACATTCTCCATTTAATGCTGGAAGTATAAATAATGATGAAATATACATTGAAATTATAATTATAATGACTGAGTAAAAGAAATATCTAGAGTGCGTATGGTTTCTTGACAACTGAGAAGTTGTTTACGGTTTCTTCGAAAGATTAACGCAAACATGTTTAGTAAACATATCACTTGTGTCAATATTATTGGAATGCCATGTTTTACATCAGAAGTCTGCCAAATATGACTCAAGGGTTAAATCTAGCCTGCCAACTCTTTTTCTATTTCCCGGAAGCTACAAAGGAAATGGCGAAGACGTATTTATTTTTCTGTATGTTGAATAGCCCTTGTTTTTGATGTTGAACAATAATGCAAACAGAAAAATTTTGATACCATTTCAGTACGGATGGCAAAGTAAGAAAGATATGGCTAATACAAGAAGTGATGGTTAGAGGAAACGAGACAGTCATTTACACATGCTGAATATAGCTTTAAATTAAGCAATATTCAAAAAAGTTCTGATGGTGCTGTGTTGCCGAAATAGCTATCAATAATATAAATTCTGTGGAATTAAATACTATCTTTACAATATTGTAATGCAGTTCTACAAGTAAACGCGATTTCAATCATTAAAATGAGATATTGAATCGTAAAGTAAAAGTTTAGGATACATCATTAAAAATTATCAATGATTGATATTGAAATTTACTGAAATATTCTATTTAAAAACCAATGAAAAAAAAAAACAAAATGACATATGTTGGCAAGTTCATTGAAGATATCATGTTATCTCTTTGTGAACTGCATGGTAACAAAACAATCAATTAAAAAGTGGTAAAAAGAAATTGATGATTGTTTCCATACCTGAATATGGCTGAACATTTACACCCCATTCTTCAGGATTTAAATTGTATGCTTCCAAGGAGCGTTTTTGACAAAGGATTTCTATCTCATCTATGTATTCATTTCCTCCGTAGTATCTGAAAACATAAAAATAAAATAATTTTATTATTGTCTATGATATGCCAAAGAGAATAATGTTGATGGAGTTTGAGAGAAAATAAACAGTGCTAGGTTAGTTGAGAATTTGAAGAATGTCGTGCAACCATATCCACTACCAATGTGAAGCATAACGACTCCTAATGGTATATCTCAACAGAAGTTGTTGTCACGAGAACTGTAGTCCTATTTTAAAATTTATTAGTGTCCGGACAGTAATATGACCCAGTCAGAATTGCTCAAAACCTTTATGACAAACATAATACTTTTTGTATTTGCTTTAAACATTTTTCTTAGGATGGTAGACCTTTATTTAATACTAGCGAGTACCCAGCATGCGTTGCAATGCCACTCTAAGAAAGAAAGTGTTTATATTTTAATTCTGTTTATTGAAGTGCTTTTGGATACACAATATTTTTTGTTTTCTGTCTGGTGCGTACACGATAAATCAGACAGTTTTACGAGATGTAGCTGTTTTTTAGAAACCTTCATAGGTGTGTGCACAACAACTTACCAAAGTTTCATCCAAATCGGATCAATAGTAAGGGAACGCATACGGTACAAACAAACAAAAAAATCATTTTTATATATATAGATTAGTACAAATGTTGCCACTCATTTAGCTTTTGTGATTATCCCTTTTAAGGTGTTAACTGTCAATTCTTGGTGGAAAGGCATTATATTTTAAAAATAAAACACAGTTTGTGATAAGCGAAACCAGTCCTGATCATTATAAACATGTATAGATCAGATACAAAAATCATTACGTTTGGCGTAAATGTGTTGAGCATTGCTGACTGGGCTCTATTAGTATCTAGACTCTAATAAATGTGAGAATAGGACCCATGAATATTATTCTGTATCTCAACCTCTCTTTTTTCAAGAGTAAGGATAGAAGGATTTGACTATTACAAGACTAGAAATTAGCTAAACGCTCTTGCTATCTTGATTTAGTATCAGATGGTTGGGATGGAATGTAGACATCCATGTCAAATCGAAAAATCAATTTATTTGCAACATGGCCAAAGAGAACACAATATTGAATAAAAATAATATATAAATTTATAAGATGCAAAAAGCAGACTATGACGAAATTAAAATTAAAATTAAACAAAAATTATTTCTGAAATACGTACTACAATAATGTCAAAAGTTCATGTTATAATCTTATCAGAAAACAAACATGTTGTTTGCACAATTGTGTGAATATTATTTACGTCTCCACACAATAACTGAATTCCTTTACTGTTGAATTAAGAAAGAGTCAATATTAAGATATTACATATCATTAATTTCTTTTAGCATATCGTCTATGGAAAGGAAAAAGTACATGCAGAAATATAAAAGAAAATCTAGAGTATTATTCCAGAAATTGTCAATATAGAGATACCCTTTTACCTTTATCAAAATTTGACCGCTTTTAACTCTAACCATGTCAATATTTGTATTGCATTGTTTTATATCTGTAGTAAATTTTTCATTCATTGTCCACCAACTATAACATGATTTATGTGCCTTCTGATCTGTCAAAAAGTTGAATGGCACATACATTGTCCATCCAGTTCAGACATCTCTAAATAACTCATATTGAGATAATGGTAAAAGCAATATTCAAATGGTCACCATAAATCAAATATTATTGATTGGTACCAGAGTTGTATACATTTTATAAACAGGTGCTTAACAATTAGATACTTTTTGAGTATAGATTATCTGCCTTGGCATTTTTTTGGTGGTATTTTAGAGTAAGGCCGGTGTTGAATAATAACTCATAGATTCGTCTATTTCGATCACCGGTGATCCTTACGGCACTGTTGAAGAAATTCAGTGCAGGTCACTGGGCACAAACATAGTGAACAAAGTGTCGAAAGCATCATCAGATTGATTGAATTATAAATATTATATTAAGTGATTATAATTGCTGAATTAATGAATGTGGGTTTACTAAATACAAATTAGAGAAAGGGGATTTTTTAATAATACAAAATAGTGTTGTCAAAGCAATTACCTAGCTCCAGGCAAGCCCTCGGAGTATTTGTTGTGAAGACAAGAGCTGAGGCACTGAAGCACGGAGAGTGATGTGAAGTTCTCGGAAGCGATCATCTCCAAACCGGCCTGCTGTCTTTGCTTTTCATGTTGAATCAACGAGAACAATTCGGGATCTGAGTCCCAGATGTCTTTGTTTAAAATGTTGCTTTTGTCTGATGCCATGGTGACCAGGGATCTTGAATTATGATAACTGAATATCGGTTTTTGAGACTGGAAAGCAAAAGAATAATATATTAACTAAATGACAATACAATCTTGTGAAAGCATTCATTGCAATATTATTTATTTTTATAGATATATATATAATGTATATGAATAAAATTAAACACTTTCTACTGTATAAGACTGATTGGATATTGCAATTTAGATGAAAATGATTCTCGAATATGTTTACTTCAATAACAAGTACAACTTCAAGCGCGTAGATACATTAAAATTTAAGTAAAAATAACATCATGTCTCAACAAAAGTGTATATTTTAATCTGGATAACATTGAACGAAAAATGCAAAGTGTATTATGATGAAGTATTTAGCAGAGATAGTTTTATTTCAAAATGTTCTATTCTATAAATATTTAGTAGGGGGAGAAAAAAGTTGAACGAAGCATATTTATTGATAAATGATTTTATATTTTAAAAATAAAACACAATTTGTGTCGGTTTCGCTCATCACAAGCATTATCAACTAACAGTAAGTTTCGAAGTACACGCTTCATTGATCACTTTTAAGGTGTCAACTGTCAATTTGAAAAGTAAAACACAATTTGCTCTGTACTACTTTCAAATTTTTATAATGGACTGGTTTCATGATAATCTCTCATAATTGTATTTTATTTTTAAAATATAATGCCTTACTGCCAAGAATTGATAGTTAATACACTAAAAGTGATTAATGAATGATTATTTTAATTGTCTATAATTGCAGATTAAGCGAATGTTATTATTAATTAAATCTAATGCCTCAGCTGCAAAACAATTCAATGACTTGGGTAAAAACAAGAACAAATAAAAATGCTGATAAAACGATCAACATACCTAGTCTAATAACCTCCGAGCTGCAGTGTGTAATTTATTGAACTGTTTAGAGACTGCATCGACGCTTGTTTTTATATTCAAAAGTCAATTATAAAACACATGCAGGGGGTACGGATGACATTACAAACTCATTCTCAGCCAGTGAGTGTTAATCCAACACATTTGAAATACACTAACGCAGACAGAAATGATAACTTTTTATGTGGATGTTAAGATGTTTTTTTTTTAAATGCCCTAAGGTAATTAACGTTGCACCCGCCACCACCCGCTACACCTTCACACTCACTTACAGGGTGTATTCCGCAGCGTGTTTCAAATTTTTGCCAGGCATGTCCGAGGAGAAATTCCTCAAGACTTGGTTGCGTGCACTCTAGTGTGCAGAAAGTTAAGTAATAAATAGTAATTTATAAAAATGGGAGTTATGTTTTTAATTGCGTGCCAATCTCTTTCCATATGACATTGTTAGCTCTTTGAATGCATTGTACTTTATCAGAGATGCAACCATGTCGGCATGATCGATGGGGCCGACAGATCTGACTGATGGTCATATCGCCTTGAGCATTTCCCCCCCGTTCATTGTCCATGTCTGGACATTCCCAAAAGATGTGATTAGCATCCTGAAACATGTTGCCTTTAATGTCGATTGATATGGTGGGTTGAATCTCAAGAATTAAATTGTGCAAAAGTAGTAGTTCTATTGGCTAAATAAGTGTGAGGTGACTGATTTTGCTGTACTTGCACTATTCGAGATAAAAAATACAATGACGTGGCTTTGGGTCCAGGAAGAAACAAAATATTCAATTATGACAAGCTTAGCAAGAAAAGTACTGTTGCCATTTCCATCATCCTATTTTCTCGAATGCGGGTTTAGTACTGTAAATGATTTATTATTAAAAAAAGTAAATCGCCTGGTACCACAAATTGTAGAGATTAAAATTGACCAGATATTTTATTAAATACCAAATTCTTTTGAGTTGTACATGTAATGTGACATACATATTTACTAATGAAAGTCAAATTAAAAATAGGTTTGTTGATTATGTGCATTTTTTATTCGAAGCAGCATCCATTTTTTGCAGAATGTTTCAGAAACTATAAAATTATGATATTGAGCATTGAGATTTTCGAAGCATTGAAGTGGGGCATGGCACAAATAAGGTTGAAAAACACTACAATTTTCCTAAATTTGTTTAACACTGAAATTGCTGAATTATTTATTGAAATAGGGTGTTAGAAACTCTGTTTTGTAGCTCAACAGGGAGAGGGTCATTAAGCTTTTAAGATATTTCGCGTTAGATGTAATCATACCAGCCTTTTAGATTCAATTATATTGCTTATCTACATTTTGCTAAAATGTGGATAAGCAGTTTGCTAGTTAAGATGTTAGTTGCGATATGATAAATTGACAACTAATATTTAAAATCACTGTAAATAGAATAGTTATTTCTAATTTAAGATATCTACTACGATTGATGGAATTTCAATATCAAATTTGATATTGAATACATACGTTTTATCAACGACCCAGGTTATGCCTTTTAGTATATTCAGTCATTTCAGTACACAGATGAAGTGACGTTAAGTAAATAGTTTTAACGTTTACATATAAAACAAATTTTGAAAAAATATTATCACCAAGTCCAGGAACTACGCTGATATCTGAATTATTTTTAATACTGATTTGATAATAATGACTTTTAACCTTAATTGGGAAAATAATCGCATAAACAGTTTAAAACTTTTAGGATTTTGCAATAAAATTGCAGGTGGACATAACAACCAATTATCATTCAATTATAATTGAATGAGTCAACACTGATAAAGATGTTACAATATTGTCTCAATACATGGGGGATAAATTCGATCACTTTTATACTGTTAACTGAACGGCAATTATATCAATAAAAATAAAATACAATATTCAAACACTAAATTGCTAATCGTGAGCATTTATTTGATGGTTGAAAATGCACACCGTGAGAGTAACCGGTCCATACCATTTGATAAAATTGTAGAATAAGTACAAACAGATGTATTTTATTTTGATAAATTTAAAATCGTACAATTAATTTTTTTAGTTCAGTTTTCCGTTTCTTATTTCATTAAACATAACATTGTACAATACATAATAATTACTTCCTATACGTATATCATCATGGTGTCATTATTTTTAGAGGTTTTGACAATTTTGTTCAATTAAACCTTCGAAAAATTGGTACGCATTACTGTATTCATTATTTACAAAAGATGACCGGTCATTATGATACTATACTTTTAATGAATAATAGAAACGAAAAATAAGTTAATTTTAAGGTTAGACTAGAAATTGTAAATTGAAATAATATTATTTGTTGGTGATGTTATAAGTTTTAGAATTAACTTACTTATATACGAGATAAACGACTTTACATCACTGTCACAATAAACAGATATTCCGATCCTCCTATCAACCGGTCCAAATTAAAAAGTGGAAAGTGCGGTCGGTTGTAAATTAGAAATTCAAACTTACCAAAAAATTACGGCAGATAGGGACAGCTGCAACTTTAGGACAACGTTTCGCCGCAAGTTGGACAGAGATGGAAAAAACGACCTTCGATGTTTTCTCCATTATCACAGACTGATTCGTGCTGTCAAATACTTATGTTGATATTATGATGGACAACAATATTGTTAAGTTTAACTTGTCTTTGTATTGCTCGCAAAAGAACTGACTGACTCAGTTTGGTTATCACAGCATTATTATGTGTCAAATATATTTGATAACCTATCGAAAATAATTACGATAGATTTGTGTTGACTTATAAACATGAACACGAAAGTACCGTCCTCATGATACGATTATTGTAAATTTATATTTATGAAAGGTGTGGTGTTATTGATTAGGCAAGATTCATTTTTCAATAACTATTCAAGAACATCCACTGACATTTTCTCTCTTTTCTTAGGATGTATTTATAGTTTACGCGCATGCGAGAAAATGACGTTTGTCTGACATAAAACAGGGCATCCCAAGCTGTGCTCACGAAAGAGCGTTTCGATCAATCAAAGCTAAAGAAATCTTTTCTATGCTCAGTACACTATGCAAGAATGCATTTTAATATATAGATCATCGAGTGAGGGTGTCGCAGGAGTTTGATGTATTTTTGACCAACCCGCCTGAAGAATTACGTTACAATTTTTTAACCTTCTCAACATGTAATAATGTTCTCATGAAATATTCTATTCTCAGAAAAGAGAAGTTTTTGTTTATTGAACACATTTTTTGAAACCCCCAATAGGGCGTGATATAACTATATGTACCTGAAATTTATGCATAAGATTTTTACAAAGCTTGCTTTCAGAAAGCAAGAGATGACACAATTGAAAGGAAATGATTATAAAACTTTTTGTTGTCTAATTATTTCTGGATACCTACTAAAATGTTTGAAACTACCGAGTAACATTCTTAAAGATTTGTTCATTTGATTTGTATCCCAAATAACTCGTAGTTAGATTCTAAACAGTTATGCCATTCTGGTTGGATTCGCCAATCATTTGTTTTCTCACTCTGCCTGTTATTGCAAAAGAAGTGAGATAGCAAGTGATTTGCGGCGATTCAAATATTTTCATAGTGGGCAAACAAGAAGTTACCAATTCACTAATTACTTTGTTTGCAAAACTGCGCATTTATATTGCGAACTGTCTACTGATTATATTTGAGGACCATTAAAAAAATATATCATAACTATGATGTCATTCTCAAAAGATATTTCATTACATTGCTTTAGAAGAGTCCTTTCAAAAATTATTCATCATTACTTCTTGTTTAGTGAGGAATGTTTAAGGGTTGTAATATTGCCTCCCTTAGGCAATGCGAAATGTTTTTATACAAAAAAAAATTTAAATGTGCTTTATATACATACCAGAATGTTTGGGCCACCAAATTTCTATATTTATGAACCGGATATATTGTTGTGAAATGATATTATGTACATAATAACTAACAAATAAGATAATACAATGACAAAAATTTGGGGAAAAGTGAAATACAGAATAAATGATAAGCTTTTTTAATCCATGATGTGGAATATTGATTGCTAATGTAGGATAAGAAAATAAATTGTTTGACAAGAACTGATTTTCAGTCAGTGCCTCAATATTTCTCTACAGCAGTGGCTTCCAACCGGGGAGGCGCGGACTATCGCCAGGGGAGACGCCAAAATTTAGTAATTAAAACGTAATTTTCATCCAATAATATCTACAAATAAATAAAATTTCAAATGAAGCCTCAATGTCGAGGCAGAAAGAAAAAAATGTTGTAAACAGTTACAAGATGCTGAATTATCATTTTATGATTGAAATTAATAAAAAAAAACCATTTAATATCGACAGAGAGTAATTTGCAATTAAAAAAATCTTGCAATTTTTTTAATAGAACACCAACTGGCAAAAAAAATAGATTTTGAAAATGTTGTTTTATATTTTTTTGCAAATGGTTAATGTTGTGTTAGTAAAATCTGCTTAATACTTTCTCCTAAATTAGTTTACAATTTTAATGGACTGTATATTCAGGGACTATACATCGAAAATTTTGTATTTTTTATAAAATAATAAATAAAAAAATTATTTTAAAGAATAGATTTTTTGACATATTTCAAGAACAAGCCTGCGGGAAAATTAATATTAAATATAACATTTGGAACACTATTGTAAATATTAAAATATTTTTGGAGGAAAAATGCTGCAGGGTCGGCAAAATCAGTACCTATGCTACTGTATGTTTTTTTTTTAACAAAAATTTTTAATATTTAAAACGTGTATTATAATACCGATTAAAAAAATTAAAGACAGGGAGGCGAGGGAAAAGAATAATTTGTAACATAAAAGTTGGAAGTCACTGCTCTAAAGAGATAGTAAGTAAAGAAGAATGGTGTTATGAAAAAACTAGTAAAGTAGGTAAAAATTTCCCAAAAAATTAATGTGCCACATAGTTGGTTGATGATCGCATTCAGAAACCGTATATGCACCAAACTTCAATACAATCAATTCTGGTTTGAGTTTATTTTGTGTAGTTAAAAACTAAAAGGTGTATACAAGAATTAAAAACAGTTTTTGTATTCATTTAATATGGTCTAATTTGTACAAAACATTATAAACATATTTTATCATTTATTATTGTATCTTATTTTAAGTCTTTGTTATCACATACATAATAATAATTATCCTTCAAAATTGAATAAGTTATCTCATAAAAAAATAGGTCCATAACCTATGTAGTGAATAAAAATCTTTCCTAGCAATTCAATAGCTTTTAACGTCGTTCATGAGCCACACCGTCCACATTGTTTTGTGGATAATATGTGCAACTATAAAAAGATGTCCCAAAAAAAGTAAGCTGAGTTATAATACAATGTAGGTAAATTGTGAGTTGGGTAGGTTTTTTTAAAATCACACATTTGATATCATCATCAATGTGATTTAAAGACCACCCTGATGAGAATATGCCAAACAGATAGATTTGACAAATACATTTCATAAATACTCCCCACGTTCAGCAAAACTCACAATGCTGTTATTTTTTTTGGGTACGTATGTATAAAAGATAAAATTTACAGTAAAAAACTGACAACAGTCGACGAATTGAAGGTAGCCATTGAATAAGAATGCGTACATATATCAAACAAAATGATTGATGTTTGCAATCCCGTACCTGGACCAAAACGAGCAGTTTGAAAAGAAGTATTGAAAAATTTGTTATTAATTTTCTCTAAATTCTTTAAAGTTTTGATGTGAACTGAATGTTGTATAAAACACTGAAATTATGATCATTTCAAAGTGTGTATTCATTTTTTGAGACACCTTTTTAAATGTATATATTTTTAAGCCACCAACCCATCTAGGAGTTCGCCTCTAAATACAAATGAAAACTCAATATCTGTATATTATGACCATTCTTGGTCTCAAACCCTTGATCATGAAACTGCTTAGGATGGATGCATAAAGTGTTAATATTCGATCATAGAAATGGGGTAAATGTTTAAAGTCACAATTAGTAGTTGACGTCTTAAACTTTTCACTATTGAAAATGTAAAGAAAACATTGAAAAGCAATTCTTCACATCTAATTGTATATATTTAGGGTCATTTCAATTATTATATTCTTGTCTTTGGTTTTCTGTCAGTTGAATTAATATTTAGATAAGCTATTTCCAGGGCTGTGCTTCTCTAGATATATACCTACAGTTTATACCAGGATACATCAATTGAAATATATCAGTATTTGAAACACAAAAATGCGTCATTTAATATCACAATGTTTAAAATTGTGTTCAAAAATGAATGATTAAATCAAATAATGAATTTAAAAATTTGATATACAAGTCAATTTAAGTAAACATCAAAAATCTCTGATATTATTTATTGATGAAAAATTAAAGTTTGCGATCATATATCGGCTCTAGTAGTCTTTTTAGAACAGTTTCAACGGGGAAACAAATCGGTTCTCTGTGCCTAAAAGGATTGAATAATATAAAACTACTATTTCATAATCAAAAATCAGCATTATATCTAATAAACTTGTAAAAGTTGTGATAACCAGCTACTGAATTTAGTTAGGTAGAATATTTAGACAAAAGGAAGAGAAAAATTCTCGATTTCAAGAATTGGCCTTGCTTACTCATAAAGTAGATGTCGTAGAACCGTTTCATTTACGCACTTACATTTTTTTAGCATTTTTAATGCAAAATAACCAAGTCTTGGATTCCTGGAGAATTCTTAGCCCAGTAAAAACTACGCAGAATAAAGAGACTGAAGTTATAACTGAAATGACTGTTCAAATGCACACTAAAAGATGAAAACATTGTAGCTTTATTTTAAATTCACACAGATTTTTTATGAAAGTGATCTATTTCTTCAACCGTGGAACATTTCATTCAATATAAAATTATCACCAAACGTTGCACTTTTTTACTGGATTCATCGGACTTCCAATGGGACATTTATATTCTTTGGCAAAATCTTCAGAATTCGACAGTGTGCCTATTACTCTAAATTTGCCAGGGCTGTGTACTGCTGTTTTTAGTTTGTTCTTCATAGCTTCGGGCCTCATCGCCCCACACCAGACCTAACAAACAGGTTTTCAATTTAATAATTCTCTTAACTTAGCACGTGTGATATATCTTTACCAGCACATTTGCTTTATGTACGTTTCTTTATGTTTTGTCAATCAAAAAGGGTATTCAGTGTAAAAAATTAAAAAAAATTTCAAACCACTGTCCTAGTGTTCGCCGCAAGCATCTGTTTTTGAAGGACAGTCTATGGTAACCCTGAGTCTTTAAATTTGCCATGACTTGCAACAGTAAGGCAGCTACGTCATAATGTGTGCATTTAATAAGTGTCACTTGGAGCTAACCATTGGCGGATTACAAAATGAGCGCATGAAGTGCACACTTGGGGCCTCAAAAACAATTTTGTAAAAGAAAATAACCCATATATTTTCAATTCAGTTTTCTATATTTATTTTTGTTGTTCTTGAATAAATAATTAATGTTATATTAAATTTTTTTGGATTATTGAGATTTTGTACACTTCCATGTATTTAATTATAAATTATAAATTAAATTATGAATTAATGTTATGTTTTTCAATTTACGCTGTCACTGGAATGCCTTCTACATTAATACTTAGAAGAGATTACAAATAAGGAAACAGAGACTCCGAATTATATTGCGCCTTGGGCTAAGTGCTAAGTGCTATACAAGTGCTAATCCACCAATGGTTTTGAGTAAAACCAATGTTTGGACAGTTTGAAATTTATTTTTTTTATAAATATTTGTAACATTATTTACCTGTGCAAAGTTAAGAAAGAATAATTGTGTGTTTGTGGCATTCAATCCTGGCAATAATTCATCCTTATCATCGTTGTACTGTAACCATCTTTGATATGCCCGGAAAGCTTGTTTGATGCCTCCATTGTCAGCTATGTTTTCTCCCTAAAAGACATAATATATATTAGTGCTTTGCCACTGTTTTTACAATCAATTGCAATTAAAATTTCAATACTTTTCATTAAGTCTTGATGGAAGCATTCATCAAACAGACATAAATCAACTTTTAATTTTTGAACTATTCAGGAGGACTTTACTGTTAATGAAGAAATGCCCAGTCTAATATCTTTACATGGGGCTACTAAAAGTACTGTTATTTTCAAAGCAATTCTAAACTCCATTACAAACTATATTCGATAAATATTCCTGCATTGTAGCAGATGGGGCCAAAGAAATGACAGGGACTGGAATCAGTATTGGTGAACAGCATTGGTGTAACAAAATAATATCAACAATACACCAAGAGCAACTCTGTGGGAAATCTGCGTTGAGTCAATGTCATGAAAGTGTCTGTAATTTTTTTAAGCTTTTTTTAATTCACGGTAAGACTCTCCAAGTATTTTAATTTATATATTGTATCTATTATTCTGGATTTGGCCCTCGGCCAAATTTTAATATAATAAATATAAATACATGTGTAATCGACACCATTGGCCTTTAGTTTGGGTACCTATCATGTAAAGGGTTTGAATTGATTGATTTTTGAATAAATTTCTGATGTTGATATTCCTCCCCATTAATTATCCGATTATAAAACGGAGCATTGACAGAGAAATACTAGGCAACTAGCAGTGCTGTCCTACCCCCATTTCTCTTTCCTTACTATCTCCAAAAAACAGGTTGTGTGTCGAACTAGTTCCTGTTAAACAACTTCTGTTATACTCCATTAAGTATTTGTAGGTTCAATATTGGGACAGACGTTGCATAAAAAATAAAAATAAAACAAGAAAATAGAAACTGAAAATTTTGAAAATAAAACTGTTTCATGACGCTAAAATATTTTGTTACGAAATGTGATACAGGGTTGAGGGTGCTAAAAATATTCTAAATTGTTTGACGTCATCAATGAACGACCCTTTATTAAACTATACTGAAATACATACCTGTGTATTTAGCCCGTCGATTGCCATGGATACCTCGGACACAGTATAGTGTCCGTATTGGTCTATGAGACATTGTGCCCTGTTGTGAAACATCTCTATCGCCATATCATGCCACCATCTACATACATTTATTATTCGTTATTATTAATCACGTTGTATAGCAAAGGAGATTAAAAGCATTGATTGCGGTCGGCTAGGAAAACAATATGATAATCTTAATGGATAATACGTGTTTTATTTGAATGCAACACAATGCAGCGATGATTAAATTTTACATTTCAATTTGATAAGTACTTTTTTTTTGGGACTGAGGTGTCATCAAGAATCAGCAGATCGGACTACTTTTTCTTATTTTTTTTGCTTACAGGTTTTTTTTCATTAACACACACATATGGAAAGTCTATTATCATAGCTCAGAATCTCCGTCAATGCTTGTTTTTGGCAAATGAAGAAAAACTGTTTTTATGCTACAGTTACAAATGCATATAATAAAACTGTGGAACAGACGCTTACACCATGATATGTAAACAAACACTGGTGGCCATGTCAGTACAATGCTGCACTTTTATTGGCCGGAATTGAGATTATTAGTATAGAAAATTATAGTACATTAGAGAACATGAGTTTTGAAAATGAACAACATTTTCACATTCAAATTTGGATTATTGAGATTTTGTACACTTCCATGTATTTTGTCACTAACGACCCGGGTTTCGCCTTTCGGCATCTTCAGGCATTCGAGCACACGAATGGACTCGAACTGACAGACAGTAAACAGTGTCTAACGTTTATATAGAAGATACAAATACGACAAATATTATTTACGAGGTAAGATATTATACGTCTGAGAGCCACACTGATACCTGAGTTAAAATTTCGAGAATTGCTTTAATCCTTATTTTGTAAACACCACATTTACAGAGTGGCGAATTGTCGCTTTCCAACTTCTTATGGAATTACCAGTGATTTTACAATTATAATAGTATTGTGGGTTTCGAAACCGCGGTTGTGGGGACGAAAGGGTAAATATATACAATCATTCCACGTTTAGTGACATCTGTTAGGTGTTCAAAGCAATTCTCGAAATTTTAACTCAGGTATCAGTGTGGCTCTCAGACGTATAATATCTTACCTCGTAAATAATATTTGTCGTATTTGTATTTTCTATATAAACGTTAGACACTGTTTACTGTCTGTCAGTTCGAGTCCATTCGTGTGCTCGAATGCCTGAAGATGCCGAAAGGCGAAACCCGGGTCGTTAGTGACAAAATACATGGAAGTGTACAAAATCTCAATAATCCAAATTTGATATTGAAATTCCATCAAGCACCCTCAGTCGATGTCTTAAATTTTCACATTCATTTTAGATGGGAGTTTGTAAGTTTAGAAAGTTATTTTATAATTTAAATGGTAGGTGTGAATATGAAGAATAATGCTTCATTCATAGCTAATTTTTTACATACGCTGTGAGATTATGAGTTGTGATACTATACCCGTCATATGCAAATCTAATATCTTCATTAAATCAAATTTCATAAAAAACATATTTACCATGGTTTTCTATATAAAACATGTATTTAAAAAGATGCCCACTTTTTGGAATTGAGCAAAAAAATTGGGCGGCAATGAACAGCTATTCAACTCATGTCTCGCATGGTGGTTTTCAATTAGGTAAAGTGAAGTTTCTAGTAAAGTGTGCAACATATATTATATGATATGAAAATATAGTCGGTCCATACCGGTTTCAATTCTTTTTTTCTATTTCTGCACTATTATTTTTTATATTTTTGTTTCATATTTTTTTATATTTAGTAGATATTATTATAACTTGTCATAGATATTGTACATTTTGGTTAAATTTGTTACACATTTTATATTTATAATACTACTTATCTGCATACACTGAGCTGGCACTGGAAAATGGTCATTCCTGATCTAGCTATTGTATTCAGTCAAAGAAAAATAAAAAAGAAGTCTAAATTACAATGGAATAAAGTGGAGAAATGCGGGAAAACGATGAATATGGGAAATTCTTGAATTATTTTCGGTCTTTCAGCTAGAGTTGTGACTTTTGAAAAAATTAAAACTGATCGACCGGGCGAGACGACTGAATGGTCTGTATATAGGTGCTCAGTTGTTGAGTTATCAGTGAAAACATTATGCAACAAAAAAATAATGGTCAAGTGGTCAGTATATTTTATAATTTTTTTATTTTAGAGCATAAATGTTTTCAACACAGCTTCTGTCAATACTGGAATTGAAACATAAGTGAAATATGGAAAAGTTAAATTAATAAATTATAAACTGATCAGTTGATAATGCTCGTGATGAGCGAAATCGGTCCTGATCATTATAAATATCTGGAAGTAGTACAAATGAATTGTGTTTTATTTATTTTTTAAATACCAAGTCTTTCCACCAAGAATTGACAGTTAACATCTTAAAAGTGAAATAAAACATTGTTAAATAAACAGGCCTTACCTGTGAAGGTTTCCATATTTGTCAAAAAGCCTCCCTTTATCATCAAATCCATGGGTAATTTCATGTCCTATTACAACTCCTATGCCACCATAGTTTAAGCTCTTTGGAAAATACCTATGATAAAATGGCGGCTGTAGTATGCCCGCCGGAAACATAATTTGATTTTTGTTTCTACTATAGTATGCGTTGACAACTGCTGGTGCTGTATTCCAGACAGTTTTGTTCACAGGTTGACCGAGCCTGAAACGATTATATACCTTAACTAAAAATAAACATAAGAGATGAAAAGATAGTTTTGGTCGATAACGTGGATATTCATGTTTCATATTATGTTTAGGCTTAGTCCGGTTATGTTGGATATCCTGATTCATTTACAAAATTTGAATTAATACTTTATTCACGACTAGATGTTAAAAACTAGAGAAATTGTAAGAGAATTAGTGAAATGAAGAATTTCCATGCTAATTGGCCACTGGACCAATGAATGCTGCATTATTATGATAGGATCCGCTCAACAGAGCTGCGGGAAGCTACAGTATGACAGAGAATCTTAGAGACACTGTGTGGTCATATGATTTAAACAGAGGGAAAGAGAGTAAAATTGCTTTCACAGTTATTACTTACCGTGCTTGTTCAATTTTCGTCAAGTGTTTCAGAATATTTAAAGTATTTTCAAAGTAGGTATCAGGGTGTATTGAAACGTCTCGGTATCTTTCATTGAGCTCGTCTTCGTTAAGAATAAAATCCGGGTAACCGATTCTCAGCATCATCGCGTCGACTTTTTCTCCAGCCAATATCTTGGTATCGTCATCGATCCACGCCGTAAGGTTCAGCAACTCTCTGAAAGACTCTTGAATTTCTCTCGTCATAATCAGAGTATCGTTTTTACTATTCTCGTCAAAATATCTCCTGACAAACATCGATCCTAAAGCCATTCCCATGTTCGAATTGACCTGTGTGACGTAGTTTTTCCAGCGCGGCGGTGCCTGCTCTCTTCCGAATAGAATAAAGTAAAATCTGAAAGATAGAATTACGTTAATCATTTAAAACAGCATATATGTGGTGTGTGACTTTGAGCTGATATGGTTTTATTACCTCTGCTTTGCTTCTTGAAATCGATCATCCAGGTTGTTTACTCGATGTCTGACAAACCTCCATAGCAAATAATTCGATATAGTTTTTGGCTTAGTTTGTCCTAATAATATAACCAAGTCCTGGAGTAAAAGAGATTAAATATTAATAAAACATTACTTTGCTGTAAGCACTATCTCTTTATAATTTGTTGTTATTCTTGATATTTATAAAGCCTTTCAGTTCTACCTATTAGTGATGATGATCAATTCCGTGAGCACCAACATCAATTATTATTCATATAGATAAACTTTTCTTTTAGAAACAAGGAGGATAAAACGAAATTGGCTGAGCTGTACAAGTAGCAATGCAGCAAATATATCAAAAAATTTTAATTTCAAAAATCAATATTTATTTGAATGCTGAGTCAAGTTATTATTGATTAATATAAATTTAAATTGCTAACTTTAGCATTCTACTGGTTATGTTACTAATTGTGACATATGTTTAATCTCTTTGAGAAACCTTTTCAGATTAACTGTATCGTAAGATTGTTTACTTTTAAGGTAAACATCGATTATAATTTTTATCTTAAAAATTACAAAAATAAAGGGTGGGGTCGGATTATTTCTTTCTAGTGGACGCGGGGAGAGGATTCAACACTAGTACCAATTACCATAACACTTGAAAGTATTCTTACTGCTTGTCTACAAAGGCCGGCTGCATCTTGGCAAACGGGTAAATCTCTTAGGTTAGGTTAGTTATGAGATTTTTAGCTTTGCCGAGATGGAATATTGCTTTTGGGGCATTGATCATTTCAAAGATTTAATTTCATCATCCAAGTGAATGAATAAAAAAAAGAGCGATTCCTGAACACTTAGAAAACATGGAATTGACTGAGACCTTAATAACAGCTCTAATGGAAGTGTACAGATGATAATAGCTGTCAAGGCTGTCGAAAAAATAAAATGATTTGGAATTATCAAAGTTATGAATTTAACTTGTATATTGACTAAAAACACATTATAATATTAATGATATTAGAAATACATGCCTGGACATATTTCAGAGCGAAAATGACTACAGTTTCATTTAGCTTCGCCTTTCTATTTAAAACAATCGACAGGTATCTTTGCCAGTCAATTTGGGGCACCATCTGTTTCAATTCATCTATTGTCAGGCGCTGGTAGAGCTCGGAAACATTCCGCCTTTCTTCTGGTCCTGAAGTTATTTTTGCTAATCTACAGCACTCAAGTAAAAGTTTGTATATTAGATACATTGTTATAATTATGGCAAATGAGGTATCAACAAATTGGTTGTTGTCGATTGGACCGGTTTGTGTCTGCTTTTACAATATTAATACCATTATAACCATGAAATCATTTCAACTCCAGATTCACCCCATGATTTCCAGGATTAAGAAAACATGGAGATTAGACTAAAGAGGATATCGTTTATTGATTGAATTTGCTTTTAACTGGTAGAACCCATTGTAATAAGGTAAGAATATCAAAACATTTAGTTTTACAAGAATTACTGCTTCATGCCAAATAGCTATACACTTTTAAGGTGTTAACTGTCAATTCTTGGTGGAAAGACATTATATTTTAAAAAATAAAACATAATTCATTTGTACTACTTCCACATATTTATATAAAAATATGTGGAAGTAGTACAAATGAATTGTGTTTTATTTTTTAAAAACCAAATAGCTATAGTCAAAAATAGCTATCAACTGTATCTTATAATTCTTGTGCTTAGATTACAGAAAATTTTCTTTGATAGTCGTAAATGGTGAATAACTATATGTATTTACCTAGATTCAAACCCGATTAAATCGTCAGCATTCCTTACAGCATTTTCATAAGTTGATCCTAATAGTGTTGAAATCTTTATCAAATAATTTTTGTACGCCTCTAGATAAACATCGTTGACTGGTTGAAGAAAATAGTCACGAGTAGGTAGTCCTTTGAACACATTAATCAGTATTATATAATTTATACTTCACATATACGTATATTAAGATTTCCATCATCGATTTTATTATTATGTAATTTATTTTGATAAAAAATTTAAAAAAATGAAAGAAATTGGTTCTCATATCCTTTAAAATCAATTAAATTATGTTAAATGTCAAATATAAATTGTTGCAAATATGAATCACTTTAAAGTCACTGAAGTTATGAATAATAATTTCATTATATTGCATGGATTAGTAAAACACTTAATCCAACTTAGAGTTGTCAACAGTTTCATTTTAAGTCTCTGTTAGTTTTAATTAAATACAAATGGGTCATTGAAAAAAATGTCTGAAACTGGAGTAATCCAAGTTAATACCACCTCAGCATGTGATGGCTTAATCTGGGAAGCATACGAGAATATTCAATATTATTCTGTGTTTTTGGTTGAATAGAAATGTAATTCTATAATAATTGTGCATATACTGTTTAGAACTATTATGAAACTTGTTATATCCACAATGCCTTTTTTTATTTATCCCATCTTGCGGCTGAATATAAACACGATTTAAAACACAAGACAATTCAATAATGACTTTTATAAGAAGATTTATCTTTTAGACATCTATGGTGACCCTTCAGTCGTCTTGGTTGAATTGTTAAGAATAGAATACATTGAAATCTATTGCAAATACCCTGACTTATAATTCTAATATTTTTGTTGGATCCGGCAGTAGCTTTGTGGAAATTGATTTTTAATTATGTTTCTTTGTTAATCTATTTTGTCCATTTTATTTTTATTCAAATAATGAAAATTGAAGAGTATTTTTACCTAAGCTTGTCTGATCGAACTGTATAACAAACTCATCAGAGTTTTTGATGTCAGGTCCAACCCATTCAGATAGAAGAATATCATTATTATAAAGTCGGAGACGCGCCATCAACTCGAGCCAATCAAAGTTGGTTTCGTTCCAGTCCTGCTTTAGAAGGGGCCAGCCTCCCAGAGAGTCTAGCAGTTCTAACAGTGGCTTGTGACCTCGCTTTTCCAATATTTCATAATTCATACATGATTCATAAAGATATCTAGCTTTCAAAGTGGCGCCTTCTCTGAGGCTATTGTCATTTCCAATATTAATTATATTGATACCATCTATTGCCTGACGTTTCACTTTCGTTTTGGTAGATTTCTTAGCTAAACTCTTTTTTTCTTTATTTACATCATGTTGATACTTCGGTTTTGTTTTGGAGTCTATTTCAATTTTCCTTTTATCTTGCCGTTTTATCCTCTTTTTAGAGTGGTCTGGAATCATTTCATCTTCTGTAATTTTACTGACATGACTGTTGACATTGTCTGTTGCTACAAGTGATTCCACAGTGTTTGTTTTGAAATGCTCTTTGCAATTAGTATATGTCTTACTATTGTCTTTTTGCAAATTACGTAGCACATTATTTTCGTTGTCCAGATTTTGATTAGGTATATCATTTACTTTCTTCTCTTCACAATCATGTTTAGTAGATAATAAATCTTTCAAAACGACATCTAGGTTCTCTCTCAACATTTCAAATGTATCAAATCTAAAATTTTAACATCACGAGAATGAAAACAGAATACTAATTAAATGTCAATTGTGACATTTAACAAGTAATAAGATTTACCCATTTGATTTGTTTATAATTAATTACAGAAAATGATATTACACCAGATATTTTAAATGATTTTTAAATAATATACACCTATTGGAGAAGAATTTTAATAAAGTGAGTTAAAATTAACTCAAGTGAAATAGACATCATGTTCAAGATTTCAAATTTATAATGAAGAAAAATAGCTTTTGATAGCAATCTTTCCAGGACTTGAACCTGGAAACTCCCGATTGATAGGTGGAGTTTTTACCGCTAATTAACACAGGCCATACAATGCTGCAGAAGAGGACTGAATTCATTGTTTGTGATGTTTCAGTCAATAGGTTACTAAGAATATCAAGTAGATTTACCCTGCTTTGTCTGCTGGTATGGGATTAAGTGTTGCCCAGTTCCCGCAAGCATATTGGTAAAAATCAACACAAGGATCTGCAGTCTGATCCATATGCTGCATCATTAAATCTGCCTGCGTCTTTCTTATACTGTCCTGGTCACCTCGGCTCGTCCAAAATGACTGTGCCCCTGTGTATCGAAATAAATATTATTTCCATGATTCATTTCACAGATGGCAATGTTAATAGATTTTTATATTTGAAAGTGTATCACAATATAACATATTTTGCAAAATGAAACTTTTCTTCAATGTCTAAATGATTTCTCAAGCTTTGCGACATTACTTTAAGTCTATGATATCAAAGAAGTAAGGCATTCCAGGCAAGAGTAATTAAGTGTACATGAAAGCTGCAGTTTGCTAGGTGAAAGGACTGGACTGACAACACTGAAGGCATTGTAAACGTGTCGTTGGGGTAGCATACACTTTGCCTCAAATATGATAATAACATTTAAGAGCTAGAATATAAATCACCAATAAATGATTGTGATTCATCATTTATTTCCACCGCAGTGATGGTGTCTTCTTGTTCTGAACGACTCTTAAATGTATCCACTACGTCATCGATGGGTCCTTTGCCATTTTTTTCTTGCCAAGTAATCCTGAAATTGTAAAAAAAGCATTTTAGAATTCATTGACAATGAATAACTATAGATTTGATTTCAATAGTAGTGGAATTACTGAAAAATATCTTTAAATTGAACAACCTTATTATTAGACAAAGAAGTTGATCAGAATATTGACACAATTTTAGTATTTAAAAATAAATAAATGCATATCGACGTGTTTTGGCCAATTAATGTAACCCTTAAAAATTACGAAAATGAGTTAATAATTTGATCTCATTTAAAGACGACAGAGCAGGTATCAGCGAAATGATGTAAATTAGAAAAATAAATGGACCGCTTTTTGGAAGGGAAACATCATTTTACAATGGTTTTAGGTTTAAAGAATCTAACCCGGCCACTTGATGTAAGTCACTATTATATCAACACTCCTTATGTGTAATCCCGTATCTGCAAACATGAGAATTTACAGGAATGCATTTCAAAGATTCATAATGCAACTCAATATAATATCATGTTTTCGATAAAAACAGTTTTTACTCTCTCCTGAACAATTTTAATTTTGAGGGCTACATCAATCAGCCAAAACACCGTCGAATTATTTATCAAGAAATTAGTGGTAAGTTAACTTTAGATTGTGGATGCAATGAATGAAGTATGAATATTTTGAAGTTTTATAGAAATTACCTAAAAATGGAAATAATACAAAACTTGTTTTTTACATTTTTGACACTATATTATTTGTTGTTTGAGTACCCTTTTATTCATTATCGTTTAAGGGAGAGATGAATTCCACTTCAGTTTCCATAAATGGTTTCTTCACATCATAAATCTTTTTTTCTGTTTTTAAATATATGCTATTTGTTCATTTTAAAATATAGTTGCATTTTAAGGTGTTAATGTCAATAATTAATTATTGGTGGAAAGGCAAAGGCAAATCGAACACATTTTTTTTGAACTATTTAAAAATGCTGACGATGAGCATTTCTTGTATAAAAAAATTGTGTTTTATTTTTTGACATAATTGCAATCGAATTTAAATTTCCAAACTTTTTATGCCCATGGACCCCTTCTTAAAGCAAAAACCTGACCAATGAACTCCCAAGTAAAATAACTCTACACAACAGTGACTAATAACAACACTAACTCTAATAACAGAAAAAAATTATTTTGATGTCTTGAATGGTAAATGGTGTTGTGAACATGAAATATAAATAAAACATTTTGATATTTAAAGTATGATGAAAGTAATCAACAGCCTCAATGGTGTACAGTGACCCAATGTAAAATTGTAAAATATATGTTTTTGTAACCAGAATTTGTGGTATCCCTATTCAAACATTGGTTTCCGCTCCTCATTTGAGGATAATTCAATAAATTGCTCCTGTATTAGTATGGATTCATCTGAGTTTGTGGGTTTGCTTGCAAAAGGGTCCAACACACAACAAATCGCTACCAATTTATTTATTTCGACTATCATAATAATGAAAATGTGTAACAGATATTTTTTTACATTAAACCTTTTGCAGACCTCCCAAAGCTGTCCACGCACCCCCTATTTATTTTGAATTTGTCACAGACCCCTCAGCAGTCACAAAGACCCCTGGGGGTCCAGAACCACTGACCTACATGATAGCCTGACCTACAATATACGACTTACGTTTTATTGCCATTAGGTTATTGAACTTTTTAACAATAATGATCGTCAAGCGGGCTAGTCAAAAAGCTATTAACATTTTACGTTAATTTGCTAATTTAACAATCTATTAGCTAAACGGGAGCATTGTACGGGCAGTTAATAATTGGTACACCATCACAACAGAGGCAGCCTCGTTTATTGCGATGAACTAGAACAGATTATGGGTCATGTATTTCATCTACGGCGTGCTTGTTGTCACAAATAGGTCAATTTGCTCGTTATTTGTCTACGACTTCAAATAATCATCTAATTCAATGAATAGGACCTTCAAAATGCTCTCATCGATGCAGTGCGGTAGAAGGGATTAACAGGTATTACTACGTCTCTAATATTATCAGTTGTTGTCGGCTTATCTAACCTAGCTGGTCCTGTAGCTGAATGTGCAACATCATTGGTTTCAGTGGCAGAGTTTATGGGTTCGAATTTTCATACATTAATTTTTCAATATATATAGAGATTTATGTTGGAATGCTTGAATATCTGTGATGTCTGAACTACCATTTGGTCTTAAACATGGGGCATAGTGAGAGCGATTTTCTAACCACTAGTTCTGTCCTAGCCCTATTCTTCTATCCTTAATCTCTCCCAAAAAGAAAAGTTGAGCGATTGAGTAATAAGAAGTTCTCGTACAATAAATTCTGTTGGCAAAACCTGGGTCGTTAGTGACAAAATACATGAAAATGTATAAAATTTGATGTGTTTCATTTTTCCCTTGTGCTGTTTTGTCACAGGACCTTATTTTTGGAATTGTCAAATTCCGATTGATTATTAAGTTTCTTTGTTATGAAAAATCCCATGCAGAGTAAGCTGATTTACAGATAAAACAGTTGATATCTACTTTTGCTAAAAATTGCTGTTTTATAAATATTCTTATCCAATTGCACTTCTTTATCAAGAAGAAATGCAATTGAAGTACAATATAGTTGAAAATGCTCACTTGCTGAGTGAAATCAATATAACAGAATATATTTTATAATCCCTTTGAATTTATTATATACAGCCACCACTGACTGGTATTTGCCACCAATGGAGAGTGAGTGTGCAAAAATTAAAGCTGATGAAATGTTTGACTATTTTTATAGACGCTATTGTGAAGGAACACCCAGCCCTTTACAATGTTAATCACAATTCATAATAGGTATCTATACAGATAGCTATGATGTCACTGCAACAACTCTGTCGATTACCACAATTTTCTCACAGACTACCATCAATTTGGGTGAGTTTGACCATCGGCCTAAGGTGCTGTTATAATGCCATAATAATACTAACGCCATATGGATATTTTTTAGTTAGCAAAGGTATTAAGTAGAAAATATGAATGAATGTGTAGCATATTTTGTTTTATTGTTGAATTTGTAAGCTGTCAGCTTGGAATGATGAAACACACTTTAAAAACTTTTCTTCAAATAAATTGGATTAGTTATAATTTAAATTTGTATTACTCATCTGTAAACCAAATGCCGTAAATTTTTGCCATCTCAATTATGTGCAGAATATATGAAAGTATTAATAATAGTTCCCAAGACTTTAAAGTTACTCGATTTATAGTAATTACAATGATTATTTGTATCGTGTGCCAAAGTTACCCGATTTGAATGAAAATTTTGCCCACCTTGTTTTATCTATATTTATATATTAATTATAACAATAAATCTATGTACGTTAAATATGTTTCATCTTAAGACAATCAAGACATAGTTCATTTCTATGTAGAACAATACCACACATATAAATGCAATGGCTGTCCATAAAAATACAAAAACCTTCAGAACTGGGCCAAAGTTACCCAGATTGACTGTACTGCAATAAAATGTGCTTAAATATAGACAGTTTGTAATTGGAAAGCTTCAACGAGTTGAGATCTACTTGCACTTCATATGAAGCCGGTAAGTTATTAAATATAATGTAATTCACTTTAGTTGCAACCAAGTCAGCATCATCGACTGGTCCAATCGTCAAACAACTGAAGCCTAACAACTATAGTTTAGAAGGACATTAAAATACTCACGGTTCGGAGTCTAGAGTAAAGTTGACAGTCTTCGGGCTGATCTGCCACATCAAAGAACTAGCTGTGATATTTATGGGAGCATCTCGCCTGTTCCTCAAGCCCTTTTCGTAGTCTCCTGCATTCACAAAACTCTCATGTCTTCTGATTCCCCTTATATCATCATTTTGTATTCGAGATTCTTTATAATTTCTTATATTAATATACTTTAAATCCTCTCTATTTGATATGGCGTCTCTGAACTGTGAGCCTTCTTCTTCTGATATTGTTTTCAATCTTTTGTTTGCATGTATTTCGTTCTTGTCTCCTGTTCTAACGATTCGCATTGTTTTTGTTATTTCATCTCTGCCTGTCTGCAACGCTTTAAACAAAATGTCAGGAAAGATGTCACTAAAGAATCAAACAGTGAATTAATATATACTTATCTGATGTATTTTGATATATTAAAATGGCATTCTCAAGGATTAACATTTGTAATTGAAGAATATTATTTCATTTAAGAATGGAGTTACGGTAACAAATTACAGGATGCTGATCGTTTTATGTTCTAGGAACATCCTAAGATGAACAATTACCAAGCGAAAATACTCAAGTCAGTTTGACCTTTGATTAGACTAGTCGGCAATGTTGACTGGGTGGAAATGAATGTGAATTAATTTACATTGCTGATATCATATTAAGAGAGGTTAGATTTTAAATCATAGAAGCTTTTCCAATATACTTTTCAGTGCAATTTGAGCATTTGCTCCTGAGGCATTATTTGTAAGTAACCAATTAGGAACACACACAATGCTAACACGATTTGCAATATTTTATATCTAACAGTGAAAGCTACAACAGGTGTTGTTTAAGATTGCTGTTACATACATAATTGAGAATACATACAATATTGAAGTCGATGCGTGTGGTTAAGGAAAATTAACGGGGGTCAGTCACACCATTAGAGAGGTATTTATCTTAACCATTTAGATGCCGCAAGGTGTACAAATAGCGGTACCCGAGTCAAACGAAACTCTTACTTAGATCGCTGCTATGCAAATATTGTTTGTAATCTCTAATATTTTAAAATTTCTTCATCATCCCACGAGATGTGACAGTGTGTTAAATTTTGTTATCATTCAAAACATTTATTTGGTGACTTTTAAGGTGTTAACTGTCAATTCTTGGTGGAAAGACATTATATTTAAAAAAATAAAACACAATCTGTTTGTACTACTTCCACATGTTTATAATGATCAGGACCGATTTCGCTCATCATGGGCATTATCAACTGATAAAAATACAAACAAAACACAGCTATTTATATAAAATTGAATGTTAAAAAATAAGGTATATAAAACATGGTTGGTTCATGAACTAAGACAATAATTTATTGATCATCAAACAAATTATACATAAACCAAATAAAATAGTCTACAATTAAAATGTTAAGGACCTCTTACAAATCGATAATCATTATAAACATGTGGAAGTAGTACAGAAAAATTGTGTTTTATTTTTTAAAATTCATTTGGTGATTTTGAAATTATTATAATATAAAGTAGAACACCTTTACATCGGCCTGAAGTGCTTGTAAATATAAAGAGTGTTAACGCATGTAAATGGTTAAATAATGTTATAATTTGTGATGATGGGGGTAGGAAAGTTTTGGAAAATGTGACGTCGCAAAACCAACACAGGACCACCATTATAATGTTGTAGACAGTTTTAGATGTAGTGTGTTGGGTTTGAAAATGTGATTTAAATTAGAGAAGGGCGGGTAATTGTGACATGAATATTTATTTATGGATGACTCAATACGCATGTGTAAATAGTAAAGTAAACATAATTAGTTGATTACCTTCACTTCGCCTGTCAACTATCTCTTGCAGGTCATTTTTAGGAGGAAGAGCAATCGCTCCTGTCGGTATGAATGAAGTCCGAACATCACTAAGCAGCTCCCTATCTTCAGGGGCCAGAATCTCCGGCTGTGTGTATCTAGCTGGTATCCGGCGAGCTGAAGGCGTGGGGGCCTCGCGCCTTGGTAGACTTGCAAGAGCACAAGCTAAAGATCCCAGAAGAATCAGCACGAAGAATATGATCGTAAGTTTTATCCTGGAATTATTTACCAATGATATTAACATCAATTCGGTTTACAAACATAAGGTCTTTATTTATTAAAATACCCTTGTTCTAAGAATGGTTTCTTGAACACCCGTTTTGATAAAATTTATGTTTTTATGCAGCTTATTCAGTTTTTCCTCAATAAATAGATCAGAATTATTATGAAAATCTATTTACAACAAGATTGAATGAAATTTTAATCTATTATTTAACACGCCGGTTCAACAATGCCAAGTGGTCAACGCATTTGGGCGTTCGGCCTATTCAGATGTGGTGTCTACAGATTCAAATCCAAGTACAGACAATTTAATAAACTGATTTTTCAATCGATTATTCTGAAAATAAAAATACAGGTACCTACTCTTTGAAATATAGGGTTTTTAATATTAATTTTATGGAATCTATATATATATTCCATTTCCCTTTATTTATATATATATATATATATATATATAAATTAAGATTTGTTTGTTTGTTTGTTTGTCCTCTATGCATTCCTTTACCTTTCATTCAATTTCGATCAAACTTTGGTGTGGTGTTTTTTGCGCACACCAGTGAAGGTTTCTGGAGAAAAAAATTTTGAATCTAAAAAAAAAATCTAAAAAATCAATCAAATACGTACAACTATCGACATCTCTGAACCAGACGGAAAAACAAAAAATATTGTATATTACGGATAAAGACTATTCAGATTCGGGCTCAAGTCGGGCCCGGGTAAGGAATTCAATTTTAAGAAAAATATTTCGTACTATGTTCGGGTCATGAATCAGCCATAAGGCAATAGTTTTCATAACTTAAATAATTTATTACACATGTGTTATGAATATCGTTGGAAATATGGAAACAATAACATGTATTGTTTGAAAAGTATAAATGAATTACTATATTAAAAGATGATGAGAAAAATAAATCTGGGGTTCTTTCTGGTCGGGTTCGGGTAACAAGTATGATATTGAGACTAGGGCTAGGCCTCTTATCCAAAAGCACTTCAAATAAACGGAATTAAAACATAAACCCTTTCTTTCTTTGAGTGGCATTGCAACGCATGCCGGGTACTGAAAAGTTTATAAAAATAGGAACACGTTAAAAAAACACTTTTAATAAATGAAATTATGAAAAAGTATTTTTTCTGTATTCGACGGATTTTGCGGAAACACGGAAAATAAGTACGATAAGCTTCAGGGCGGTGTACGATACTCAATGGTAATGTTTAATTAGATTGTTTTTTAATCCAGATTTAAGAATAAAAACTATTGTTAGTTTTTTCGTCATACATATAACACCTTAGTAAAAAAATTACCGCCATATTTGTATTTAGAAAGTTATAATAATTTCTATGACATGTGGTGATGCTGATAGGATTTATTTCATTAATGAATTGCACAATACAGTGTTCTTACGTTTGATAATTGATTGGTCCGCCACTGGTAATAAATGCTTCACGCAGTACAAGCGGCCTAATACCTTTTCCAATACGAAATTTAATCACGGCATTGTTGTCGTCGTTCTAACGTCAATTGAACAAAACAATAGTAATATGTATTGGCACAAATTGCAACATGATTTTATTGCTCTGCACTGACTTGTCAACTCATTTTAAGAGTAATTGGGTATTTAATCTCTTTAAATGTTTTTATAAACGTTTTGTTACCTGTTTGCCACCATCAGCATTGGCTTACCTGAGTACTCCCCATGCAGCATCTTAAAAAAAGTAACCTCGTTGTTTCTTCCGAAAAAAATATTTTTTTTTCCTACCTCTTCCATAAATACTAGTGAAACTATATGTGGAGTTCACGAAGCGAACTCCTGGTTTCCTGGCAAAAGTTTTTGCTACGGTCGAACAAGGCACTACAGACTAAGTATTTATATCACATTCCCTCATGTAAGTTAGCTAAGTAATGACTATCCATTGACTATCAAGATTCTCATCAGAATGTCAACTGAAGGCTTTGTGCGATGAAAACACTTAAAATATCCCCTTATGGGAATGGTCGTCTTTGAATATTAACAAAAGTTCAATTCTTACCAAGATTGCTGGTAAAGTGGTAGGAGTTTACGGTAACCTCACGAAAATATGATACGTCACTGAATCTATCAAAAACATTCATAGATAATAAACACTTGATTTTAGATTTTTGGATTATTGAGATTTTGTACACTTCCATGTATTTTTTATATTACATATGTACTAAATCTCAATAATCCAAATTTGATATTGAAATTCCATCAAGCACCTTCAGTCGATATCTTAAATTATAACTTGATTTTAGACTTGCAATTAGTTCATTATTTTGATTAATTGTACGTGGGAACAAGTACACAATGCATGCCGTATTAATTACTGTGGTTGCTTTACGATCGTCTTTGATACTCCTGAAGTCTGGGAAATTGATAATCTAATTAACGATTGAACGATGTTTATTGCTGGAATAAACTATTTTCTAGAAACAGTATAACAAAACAAGCAGAAAAAATATATTTAAGTAGATTTGCTTAATTGCTAATGTTTAAAAACTTATACCAATGATGAGACATAAGATGTATTAAATATTGTTTTGTCAAATCACCATACTTATAATAGGATACAATATCAATGTATCTACTTTAAAAAAATTTTATTAGGTGGTTGATAGCTTTTTTTAATGTAAATAGCTCTGTTATGTTTGTATTTTTATTAGTTGATAATGCTCGTGATGAACGAAACCGGTCCTGATCATTATACACATGTGGAAGTGGTACAAATGAATTGTGTGTTTTTTTAAATATAATGCCTTTCCAGAAAGAATTGACAGTTAACATCCTAAATGTGATTAGTTAATAGCTATTTCGGCTTAACGCCTTTGTCAGAACTATACTTAAACTACATTTAGCTTAGCTTTATATATTGCTTAGAAGAGATAATTCTAATTCATTCCCGGTATGTCTAGATTTGTGTGATAAGAACCTGAGATATTTTTTTTTAGAAAAACTGGAAATTAATAGTTATAATCAAGACAATAATCTCCTTAAATTAATTCATCACCTTTACTTAAGCCTATACAAGTAGCTCAAGTAACTAACCATAATTAATAAAATTTCAATGCATTTACATTAATGATTAATTAATAACACGACGTAGGCTCCTTTTCCAAAAACACAATTAGTATAATTTTAAATAAATATTATGATATTTGAATACGTGAGATGACATAATATTGTCTATCTCTTCTAAACAGTACAAATGTAGACAAACCGGGAATGAATTAGAATTATCCCTTCTAAGCAGTGTTTAAAGCTAAGCTAAAATAAGTTTAAGTATAGTCCTGACGATGGCATTGAGCCGAAATGGCTATCAGCTACCTAATAAAATTTTATAGAACTAAATACTTTGATATTTTATCCTAGTACAACGGAGCTCAATCAAGTAAATGCCAATTCAATCAATACACCATATTTATGTTTGGAGCATAAATGAGTCGATTTGAGCAGCGATAGAGCCAAAATACACTTAATATAATTACATTAGTGTTTTCATATTTCCGCACTTCATATAAAACGGTTCAGCAACGAAGTATACCTAATTAGGAAACGAAATGGTACCTATAAATTAAATTCTTTCTAAAATACACAAATAGGTAGCTTCTTCTATATCTTACCGCTTTCGTCGTTTCTGGTTATTCTTTTCGCGAATTTGATCATCTGGCGGAAGAGCTTCCATGATGAAGCCTTCGCGCGGGAAACTGTTTTTATAATAATGTCGAGTCCATTATAATAATCACTTAATCGTTTTATATAGTCACCACGCAAAATCCACTTAATTATTAATTTAAATCCTCGTTATTTTAGTCATATGCGTTTAAAATATGTGGTAATATTGTAGCTAAATATGAAAAAAGTCACCGTTGGGAATTTCAAGTTTTGTATCCGTTTGATTTTTCAAAAGGTTCCATATTTTAATAACCATTGTAATGTGACTTTTGGTTGATATTTATCGTTTAGAGTAAATATTCAAATCATTGCAGCTCAACGATTATTAGTTATCATTTTATGTAATTATAAATACGCCAACGAAAGACACTTAATGAATGATCAGATTTTAGTATAGTCATAATTTGCATATGTAGTTATAAACCATATGGATTTGAAGAATCAATTTTAGAAATGTACGAAGTAAGTATTGTATCAACTTTGATGTAGATGAAGTAAATTAACGATCGCTCCCCCATTATTTTAATTAGCACACTAATAATTATGGAAACATTATACCCATACAGAAATATCTAGTCTATATAAGTCTAGAATGCAATGTTCTAAACACCATTAACAACAACTGAACCTAACCCAACCATCTAAACTAGAGAATGGAGCGTAAAACTTTATTATGAATGTTTACTTGAAAGAAAGCATCATAGGGTACTTTTGTTTATTTTGGAGGTAATTATTTAAGGAGATCGCAATATAGTAAAAAAAATCAAAGCATTTACTATGTCGGACTTTTGTTTCTACTAGATTAAAAAAGCTGGCATTCAAATCTCATTTTTGGTATTTTGTGACACAACTTTACACTTTAAATTAACGTTATTGATATTTTTTTCTAATTCAATGACTCAATAAGAATATTCTAACGATGGATATATTAAATAAGATACCTTATATGTTTCGTTTATTAAAAACAAAATAAGATAAGTTACAGAATTATATTAAAACTTTTGTAATACCCGGCAAGGTGATAATAAGATTTGATTTGAATTTATCCTACACGACATTATATTATATTTACATTTTGTCCGTTTACACTTCTGGCATTTTACACTATCACTATTTTACTGAATTGATGATTAAAATGTTGATCGATATGAAAACTGACATCGTTCTGATAACTGTTGAGTTTGTGAAGAGAATTCATTAACAAAGCTGGTCTAAAATTCTTTACTAGTCAACCGACAATAAGCTATTCAACCAATTTAGATCAATTGACTGTCATATTGTATGTAGGTAAATTATTTGCTTAGAGTAGCTACTGCTAAACACGCTAGATTGTTTGCAAGTTGACTCCAGTGACGTGCCAAACATATTTAAAATAAGTTCTGCAATCTTAAGCTAATATAAAAATAGAAATTGTATAGATGCCAGTGACTCCCAACCGATGTGTCCTCTAATTTTTGGTTGTCGTGTTGGTATGTTTTAGAATATGTGTGAGCTAATTTTACTCGGGTTGTGAATTATTATTTCTTGATACGATATTTATTTAAACAGCTATATAGCGACTTTTTATTATATATTTACTAAATTTACCATAATGATACAATGAAAACCTGTGGTGTGGAGTCGTAAAAAAATGGGACTCCGATTCCAACTCCGACATTGACCAACAACCCGACTCCGACTCCGACTCATTTATGTGTGATTGGTCTTCAAATTAAACACCAACCACCCAATCCGGAAAATAGCCAATTTTTCTATATTATAATGTAATATATACATATATATGTATATTGCAAGACAAGAAGATGTTAGCATAAATAAAAATGAAACAAGTACAATGAAACGACCCCGACTCCACAGCTCTGATGAAAACAGATAAATGAAACAGTTCAACTTCTGTAATTTGTTAATATCGTAAGACGATTTTGGGTATTTCTTGATCTCTCCTTCCGTCATTGTCACATTTCATCGCAAAACCTCACTTAATTACGTCAGATATTTAAACTCGTATATAAATATGCTATTCCGTTGTTTTTATGACATAACCCACATAACCCCTTTGTCACGAATCATTACATTGTAAAAAAGGGCTTTCACATTTGACAGTGAAATCATAATTATATGGACAGCAGCGGTCCTATTTACTGAATTAGGTGAACTAATGATTACTGGGGTGCCGTCTAAGAGGAAAAAACTCAATTTCATCATGTGGTCTTTTTAGTTGTCCGCGAAACACAGTTTAGTTATAATAATGTTATTCGTGCTGTGAGGATCTTATTGGATGTAGAGTGGATAATGTTTACCGAAAATTTAACCTTCCAATATGTTCTGCATTGGAACAGAACGAAGATGAATAATTATTATCATGAAAATATCAGCAAACTAATTTGGAGTAATTATTCAACTGCGGATCCATTTATTTTTTGGATCTTGAGCTTGCGTTACACCAGTGATCGTCAAACTTTTTGAGAAACTGGCCGAATTGAATTTTTTTAAAAGGGGGGGGGGGGGACGATGACTAAATTATTATTGGAATCCAGTTAGAATATCAATTTATATGTGCTTACATGTCAACCATAAAAATCAAACGATGTATACTCTGCAAACTCTGAAAAGCAAGTAAATATTTTCGATTGGGGCTATTATTTGGACATGACTATTGTTCTATTTTGCCTGCACTACATTTTAAGAATTTCAATAAATGAGAATATCCGAGAAATTTTCGAGAATACGAAGATCTGGTCACTTCCAGCAACACATTTTATAGCTAACTTTTTTCACTTTGGGTGCACTGCCTGATCATTTTATCCCAATAATTGATGAATTGAAATAAAGAGTTGTCTTGAATTCACAACTAAATCATGAAGTTTTATAAAATTAATGTTTCCTACATGAATAATTTACATACAAAAATCGGGAATTTTTGAAGGGCTGGATGAAAATATTTATTGGGCCGTAGTTTGGTGTCCGCTGCGTTACACTATGTAATTCATAATATACCTACGAACAATACGAAATTTTTGTATAAACCGTTGAAGTTCTGAATTGTCTATTTAAGAATATAATAAATTTATCTGTATGTGTAATATACAGCACACGCACAGCACACCTACTCTCTCTGTGTCTGCGCACCAAAGGAATCGGTGGAATGCGACACTGCCACACTAAATAACTAATAGTGTAAAATGGTTTCGGTTCTATAAGTCTGTGAGTCGCAAATTATTGATGTTGTAAATCTAGAATGTTTAGGTCAATATTACATACATACTTTGAATAATTTTGAAAATAGCCTTTATTGAAGCTAAATAAATAATTTGATTTTTCAATTAAAACAAAAGTTGGATTTGAAATGTAGGTATTCATGTGATAATAATTTATTGTTTATGTTTAATTTATTTATAGTGATTGTCTTCATTATGTAGTGCAGTGCTTTGCAGCCGATGTGTGACGATACAGTCCGTCCAGAATAAGAGAAAATCGAGCAGTTTTAAGATATCTAAGGCTTATATTTCGGTTTAAATTAATCACGTTGAAAAAAATGAATATTGTATTAGTTTAATATTGAATGTTATAATCGTATTAATGTTTTGATCGTGCAACTACAATACTGGGAAATAAAATGGGGCTTGCTTCGTGTGATAAACAAAAAAATCTTACCGTAGAAATTACATATTGTTGCGAAATATATAGGGAAGCATTGATGGCGAAAAATTTCAAAATTTTTGGAATTATGGAACAAATGTACCTATTAAAATAATACTATAATCAAATACGCATTTTTAAAAAATATCAATAGCGATTGTTTCTCACAGAAATATGTTGGCTGTCCTGATGCAACATTTTGGTAGGTAAGATTATTAATTTGAATATTGCTATGAGACTATCTATTTTGAATACCAACGCATTCCAGAACTCTATTAACTCTTTTAAAATAATCATTGTATGAACTTGTTGCATTGTTGACATCTTTAACATCGGAATGAATTAAATAAAAAAAATGTTTGAAATGAAAAGTTTTTGACATGTTGTGACAAATAAAACGGGCTCCAACAGAAACTCATATATTGGCAAAGCCAGTTACGGCTAGGGTCTTAAAAATGTTACAAGGAACTCAGGAGACTATTATTGAAAACAGAGAGATTATTTTGGATTTGGCTCAACGAAAAAATGGACAATACTTACATTTAACTTAGCTATTTGTTTTAGTTACAACTTTTAAAAATGTTTTTTTTTTAAATAATTTGTGTTGTTTTTGTGTGCTAAGTGTTCCATCTTATTGAAAAAGTAGATGGTTTAATTGGCTTTTATTAAGTATTTCAAATATATTAGCGAAAATTTCAAATTCATCAAATAGAAAAAAACGAATAAATTATAAAATTTGGATTATTGAGATTTTGTACACTTCCATGTATTTTGTCACTAACGACCCGGGTTTCGCCTTTCGGCATCTTCAGGCATTCGAGCACACGAATGGACTCGAACTCAGTTCGAGTGCGAAACCCGGGTCGTTAGTGACAAAATACATGGAAGTGTACAAAATCTCAATAATCCAAATTTAATATTGAAATTCCATCAAGCACCCTCAGTCGATGTCTTAAATTAAATAAATTATAAGTTTTGTTTATTTGTAGATTTATACATTTAACATGAACTTAATTTATTTTATTCTATTCACAATGTTTTTAAAGAACGATTAAATTCTCAAATAAATATTCATTATATTATTTAATGTGTTCAAGTATGACTGCTGTAATATGTATCAATATGCAACACGAAACACTCGAAGATTTTCTACCTACTTCAAGTGTTTTTAGTTCTATGGTTAACAATCTGATTAGAGATTTGTGCACAATAATAATTTTGACTGTGTTTTGACGTATTTCATATTATTATTTAAGTTTAATTTCGTTCACACTTTGATGTGATAGAGTATCTGGTGATCATTAATATTATTCAAGATGAGTAAACACATGTATTCTACTGTCAATCTTTCCGACAAGGAATTGAAAGAGCAAGGAAATAGGCTATTCAGTTTAAGAAAATACGAAGATGCAGTAAACCTCTACACAAAAGCTATCGTGAGTTCATTATACTGAATCATTATATTTATGTCATCTGTAACATGAGAACATATAGCCAACTCCTAGGATTCCAGTTTGAACTGTATCGAAACTCATTTTTTGACACTTGACATTTGAGCAACTGTATTATTCTTAAAAATTCTGTCGTTCACTATTGTCACAATACTTATTTATCATTAAATCCTATCGAAAACGGTGTGTTCTATTTTGCCACGTTTGGGACGAAGGGTTAAATGACAAATCGATGTATTGTGTGTTTTTAATCGATGTGCATTTTGTATAATTTTTCCTTACGATTTCTTAGGAAAATCAAAGTCGAATCTGTCATTTTATCGTGGAAATTGTATGTTAGTTCTGCTGCACCTCAACAAAATAATCCTAAACCATTCATGACTTAAAGCCTAGTCATTAGCTACTAAGGCCACTTAGGAATAACAAAACACATGATAGTGAGATTTATTTCATAATTTTGGTAATTTTTTTACAATATTTAATAACTAAGACGCCATTTAACGCGTTTTGCGCAAGTGTAAAAAATCATTGTCATAAAATAGTGTCAACCCATTCGGTCAATTTTTATTTATAAGAGCAGATTTATATTATTAGAATCTTGATTACCAATAAATAAATTAGTTTAATGTATTATTATCAGTCCCGCAGTCATCTAGTCAACGCTGAATCTCAAAACGGAAAGCTTTATACATTTATTTTTCACTCAGCTTATAGATTTGTATCCTACCGTCTATCCTATCCTGAAAATGGGGGATAGAGAGAGACCGACTAGTCTACTACTATTCCTAACCACATCATTTTTTCCATCTCCGAAAAGAAATCTTGAGTGGCTTATAACCGTTTCTTGTGGAAACAGATACTGTTAGGATGCCCTTTTATGCTTCACATTTGGAGCGTAAACAATTTTAAGAATTATATAAATAGACTATTATAGAAGTAATTTTACAACTTTTTATTTGATTTTCACGTCAACAGATCAAAAACCCCTCAGTGGCAACATATTTCACAAATAGGGCACTATGCCACCTCAAAATGAAAAAGTGGGACTCGTCCTGCACCGACTGCAGGCGGGCTTTGGATATCGATGCAAATCAAGTGAAGGGACACTTCTTCCTCGGACAGGCTCTTCTAGAATTAGACGCCTTTGACGAGGCCATAAAGCATCTGCACAGAGGTGAGACAATCCTCCACTCAGGGAGGAACGCACTCATTTTCTTCTTTCTAATCCTATAGATGATAGTTTTGAACTTGTACATGTATTCATTACGGTTAAAAAAAAAATCACAAGATGCAGCATTATCCCTATTTCACACTAATAATTCTAAAACACTTATTTTTCACTCATTCAAATTGAGTTGACCCCTTCTCTTGAGGAGATATTTTTTGAATATTTTTATTTATGATGACGTAAATTGAGGGTTACAAAATTTTTATACTGAAGGTTGGGGAATGTTCAAAATTTGATGTATACATATTTAAATTTTTTTTTTTGTTGATTTCCGCAGCTAACGATCTAGCCAAAGAGCAAAAGCTCAACTTCGGTGACGATATTGCTGCACAATTGAGGACAGCTAGAAAGAAACGGTGGAATATTCAAGAGGAAAAGAGAATAGCTCAGGAAATTGAGTTGCAGTCATACTTAAACAAGTGAATATATTCTCCCATTACTTTTACTAAAAATGTTGACGTAATGACATATCTTATGAACCCCTGTGTCTAACGCAGCTTTCGTACACAGCAATGATGATTTCTTTGTATTGTATATTTGGTAGTCTCAACAGATAGCTTCTGTATGATCTGTTTAATCACTCTTGGATTGTTTGAACGACTTTGCAATTTCCCTTGCGATTGCATAATTATATTCTTTATTTATAATCTCTAAATAAATCAATCATAACAATCAAGTTTGCTGGGCCTTAATCCGTGTGTTCAACATTGTGGGTTTCGGTTACTGTGTTTACGGTGTTTTATAGATTCTTCAATTGATATATGAATTTGTGTTCGAAGGCATAGATGTCTGCGATGTCTAAAATTCCCCTCCACTTAATCCTAAAAGCAAAACAGGGTGTTAGCTAATCACTATTCCTGTCATCTCCCTATCCTTTTATCCTTACTCTCTATGAAAAAACAGATGTTGAGCAACTGAGAAACAAGTAGTTCTCAGAGAAAGTTTCTATTTAAGTCCATAAGCTCCATATTGGGAGTAGACATTGTTACAAAAAAAAAACCTTCGAGATGTTGCTGCGATCATTCATGTCTGTACACTTTATCCATCATGCAGTTGTGTAATTTCAGTAAACATGCAGTGTTGAGGTCTATTCACTCTGTACGATGGTGCAATTTTTTAAAAGACTTTGTAGTTAGCCTTATTAGCCATCAAGTCAGTGTGGCCTGTCGATCCAATGGCCCGTTGAATGGACGTTTCGATGACTTTTCGTCACGTGTTTAATGACACTCCCATAGGATGTGTGAAGATCACATTTGTATGTTGGTCTATTCACCAACCGGCCGAGTTCAGAGATCTCAGCAGCGAAACCACCTTGTCCAGAAATGAAGTAAACTAACCATTGATAAAGTATTTATTATCAATCGGGAGTGTCATACGTTATTTTTATAAATATATTGAACTTAGCGTTTTGGGAAGCCATAGCCAGTCTGCCTTTGCAAAAATAACAATGCTTTAAAGGTCACGAAAATTATAACTTTTGTGGCAGCTTAGATTCACATAACTATTATTCTTTGACTTGCTGTTCGAGTAATGTTCTTCTGACATTTTCATTTATACTTGACGATTTGATTATTAATCCTTCTTTACATTTTTACCGTAGACTCCTAAATGAAGACATGGAAAGGAGAGTGACCATTCTCCGACTGGATAGGAATGTAAATGAAGAGGAGTCGCAGAAGAAATGTCAAGCTATTGAAGAAGAAACGGTGAGGGTTGACAATCATTATTATCACTTTCATCTGTTCACTATCAGCGGATAAAATGGTATGATTTGCATTATTTTGAATACATTTCATTAAGTTTTGTTTTTATCCACGTAAAGTAGTGCTAACGGCGGCTAAGAGTAGACATCTTTAACACAAAACTGGGTTACAACCAGTCAATCTCTCACCATAGATATACAAAAAAAACTCTTGTCATGTTGCAAAGGCAATTATCCTAATTGATGTACTTTCATATTATGATGAATTTTATAAATTAAAACTAAACCGTGAAACTTTAAAATTTTAGTTAATTGGATGTTTTCTTCTTTTTCAGAATAATTATGCCAGTGAGCTGAACAATCTATTTGCTAAAATAGATGACAGAAGAAGAGTAAGTCAACTTAATAATAAATGATATTACTTGTGATATTACTTATATGATATAACTGGGTGGTAATGAAATTCGTGATGAAAATGTGTCCGAATCTCTGAATCGATACCTTCATACATTAATAAATGGGTTTATATCCAAAGGCAGGAGTCAGGGTAATATACTTTGATATTAAATGGGGCAAAAATGAAAATGAAGACTTGATAAATTTAGAAATAAGTCTTTTTGGATACTGTAGAATTTAAGTGTACTAAGCCATGAATGTCTATGATGAATTTGTTTACCTTCCCAACACCCTTATCCGATCCGGGAAACATGATGTTGAGAAAGTGTTTGATGACCAATATTCCCTCTAAGCTGCGCACATGCGCGCATGTGCGCGGCTTAGAGGGAACAGTTTGAAATCCTCCGCGCAATCTTCCAAGGCTAAAATTAGAATAACCCGATTCAGTTTCAAAATTATCTCTCGCTTTGTTAAAACATGTGTTGGCCGTGTTAAGGTGGCTTTCCGAAATTTCTCTATTGTTTGAAGCAACACAGATGTTTTTACCTTAAATCGTCAATTTTTTGCCTCTTGCCGATAAATACTAAGTGAGCAATATGTACAGCAAAAAAAGGTCCCGATGACCGCCGAATGAAACTTACTCAAGTATAAATATATAGAAAGGAAAGAATGTTGAGCACTTGGTGAAGAAAGTATCGTGCGTTGTGGTCTATTTTATGACTAGGCAATATTGATTAAGGTACTTATGTTGGTTATATTATGATAAATTGCTTTGCATCTCAAAAACAATCATTTTTTTGGTTTGTTCCATTTTTCCATCAATTAAAAATTTTGTATTAATAATTTCTCAATAGTATTGTTATTTAAATCTTGAAAACCACCGAATAACTATTTCTGGCCATAGAAATTTTCAACAAACATTAAAGTTATTTTTTCAAATCTTTGCAAAGTATGCTGTAGATAATTTTTTCCAAATTTTCGGAATTGTGATATAATCATCTTATCAACAAGATATGTATCTTAAAAGGTATTTCTGATAATATACAATAAAATTATAGATAAACGTTTTTTTAATCTGTTTTGTTAATCTCCGTTAAAAACCCCCGTAAAATGAGAGATTAGTGAGTATATATGTACACACTGGCATAGCAAGTAGGGTGGCATTTTCGAAAATTAATAGAAAATTTCGACAATGAAAAATTAATGTTTTTTTTATGTGTTGATTTACAATGCAAGTTATATTCTATTCACCATATTTTATTCCATCTCATTTTTGACTGGCTGATAAAATGTACTTTTCTTTTTTAAATTTATTTAAATGACTAAATGATTTTTTGACATATTTGAAAAACGAACCTTCGGGACCAATTTAAAATTAATTATAACATTTGTAAATGACGAGATTGTAAAAATATAGTACATATTTTTCAAGACCAACATTATTGTAAATATAAAATCATCAGCGCAAATTCAAGAACCGCCCCGGGCGGCACAAACCCTTGCTATGCCACTTTATGTACATATAAATAATTCATGTTTTTTGTTGCTGTAAAATATTATTCAAATTTATAACATATAATTAAAACATTGAATGGTTTCTTTAACCTTTAGATGTCGAAACGTTCAGCGAGTAAATCAAACATATCGTCTAGTTCCTCCAAAAGTAAAGAATTCAAACTAGAATGGCTACACTGATCAGTTGAAACTGAAATGGCATCCATTTAGAAATTTAACTTAAAATAACATAATGAGAATTATTAAATCTTACCTAGTATCAAAACAAGAAATCGATTTAGATGAAGTATATAATATATGAATTAGTTGTGTGAAAAACTATAAGATTTTGAGAAAAGTTATAAAATACGTTAATTAATATTAGCGACTGATTCTTTGCTTCATTTTTCTTATTTTTTCTTAATTTGTGATTGATTTTATTTCATATAAATAAATATTTACATGAAATAAGTTTTATTTTAATATACATTATTTTAATATAAATTATTGAGTGATAATAATTTGAAATATAATATACAACGCAAAAAAAACGCTTTTTTATATCAAATATGACATTGATGTTTGCAAAAAAAAATTAAATTATACCGCGCACTTGTTGGAGTAGCCTGCGCAGCCTTTAAATTTTCCGCGGAGCTAAACTCTCGTATTAGAGAGAACATTGTTTATGACTAGTCTTTTCCTAACTCCATTCTTCTACCATTACTCTCTGATTAGTTAAGTTGAACAGAACTGTTGTATAATCAGTTATTATTAACCCCCCTACTCCCACAAGGCTGAAGTATTGACCTGCCCTACTCCCACTGGTCAAAATCTCAGCTGGGCGCTTTTCAATTCAAATTTACTATTGCATATTTTTCTTTCGTTGATTGGTGAGAAAACTAAATAATTCACGTATTTTTACTATACACATCATTGACACAAAATAGTTTTTTTGATCCTCTATTTAGAAAACCTAACCAATATTTTATTTGCAAAAAACTCTTGGTAGTCTAATGGTCAAACATTTTCTGTTGAAATGTACATTTAGAAAGCATAATATATTGTTGTACTGTAAATGGTCATATATGTCAAGACACAAGTAAAACGCAGCACTTTATTTACTATTTACATACATTCTTTAGATTGCTAATGATGTTTTGTATATATTTTCGTATTAACTAAAATTTATAGATTATTTGTGGTTTTCTAATCTAGCTATTTGTCAGTAATGACTTCAATTGAATAAATGTGGGTCAGCGTGAATTATTAGCAGTGTAACACAGGGTATAATTTACTACTAAGCATTAATGTAATATGTAGAGGAAAGCACCTTATTGAACAGGACAAAGAAAGACATGGCTGTTGCAATAGTAATTTATGAAAATATGATAGTTTATGATAATAAAGTTTTCATTGTATTATTTTCAGAAACGTGACGTTCCCGACTATCTTTGTGGCAAAATAAGCTTTGAAATACTCAATGAACCTGTGATCACTCCGAGCGGTATCACATATGAACGTAAAGACATCGAAGAACATCTCCAGGTATAAAAAAATTATTAATTGCTCATATACCAAAGCAAAGAGAAATTTAGTGTCAATAAATAATATATCTGCACCTGAGAGGCTAATAGTCATTTGTCCATTTTAACAACTTTACAGGAGGCGCAAAAACGGTTTTTATTTTATATCAATTAGCATAGTTGTTCTGTTTTTGATTTCGTTCTCTTGCAGTTGATAGATAAGTGATCATTTACAGGTTTCATTTACAGGTGAAATCATGCGTCTCTTTTAGGTTTTAATGGACATAGGATTGCTTATTGTGACATAGGACTGATTTTGGATAGGGTTTTTCGGTAACCAGCCCACATACACCAAAGTTTTATTTACCCATCTATAGATCTTAAAATTACAAATAATGTGTCATTTATAATTCAATTTCGCTATTTTTATACTATTAGCCTTTGAGGCACAGATATTATAACAGAATTATCATACATGTTGAAAGTAGCAGAGCAATATAAAATGAAGTCATAAAAAATAAACATCTCTATTGATAATAATATAGATATATATAATGAGGAAAATTGTGATGCTTTTGCACTTAGTGTTTTTTTATTTTGTTTCTGTTGGCCGTATGTATTATATTATCTAATTTTGTACTTCTTATCCTCAGAGGGTTGGCCACTTTGATCCGGTGACCCGTGTGAAGTTGACCTCTGACCAGCTCATTCCCAACTTCACCATGAAGGAAGTGGTGGACGCCTTCATCCAAGAGAACGAATGGGCTTTAGATTATTAAATTGTTTACATACCGACTGAAGGTACCAAGTAAAAATGCGCATATTAAAAATGTGTTAGGTTATGTTTTCATTAGTCGATCACAGTTTGATGTATGGATATCTTTACGATTCTTTATCCAATGATTATATTCATTGTAAGTTTTATTATTGCTACAATAGAAGAAAACATCACAGAGAAATACACCATAATTTATCGTATAGACATTCAGCGGTCCCATTCTCGTTTTATTAGTGTCCAAACACTAATGGTGCCCGGTCAGTAAGGCTTTTTCCACTTTTTTCAAGTGTGTAAATTAAATTATATATGTATTTAATGAAAAAACATTTGTGGCTCATTTAGCTCTTGTGATGAAAATTGACCTCCTTCCTGTATAACGGATATTGGCCATGTTTAGTACCAATCTAATAAACATGTGTACAGCAAATACAAAAATCTTTGCGTTTGGCGTTCTGGTCGGACACTGAGGATAGGACCACTCGTGTCATTTATCCAAGTTTTTTTCAATACTGTAATACGTTAATCATTGAATGAAATAACATTTACTTACTAGAACTTCATTAGAATAACGTAACAGATAGCAAAGTATTCTTTTTTACTAGAATTGTTCAGCGATCGTCAACTGGTGGTCCGTGGAATTGTTGCGGTATTGTCATTTGAGCTAAGAATCCATATACTGGTTTCAAATATGCAACACCAAACGTCGCAGCAATGTATTTGTCACAATAAAACAAGCTTTATTACCATTTCATAATAAAAAAGGTAAATTTGTGACCGTTAAAAAACATGTCAATGTGTAACCGTGTGATTCGAAAGGTTGGCGACCCCTGATTTAGTTGAGGACTATCAACTATATTCTTGTGAAACTTGATACTTTGACATTTTTACTTTACTCAATGGAGTTCTACCATTTAGTAAATGCCAATTCAATCATTAACCACTTCACGGTCGCTCGCTCACCCGTGATAGAAAATTGACAAATGCGTTACGTTCGCTCGCTCACCGGTGATAGAAACCACTTGGCGTTATGTTCGCTTTCAATCGTATATGATAGAACCATCAAAAAAATACTAGGGATACGTATTCCTATTTCAATGACATACACGAAGCTACATATGTTCTAAATGCTGTAGAAAGCGATCGAAAAAAATGTTAAAATAGAGTCGTAGTTGTTTTGTGTAATATTTTTATGGCGTTCTGCGATAATTAGACCGAACTCATAAATTGTGAATGGACACAGTTTTAGTTTTTTTACAATTGCTATTCTATTGTTCTCGAGCTTTCGAATTGCATTATTATCCTTCTATTGTCCTAGAGTGTTGGGTAAATGAAGTGAATTTCGGCATTTCGGCGTAAAAGGATTTCTACAAATGCATTCAACCGTACCTAACATTACGGTAATAAAATTTAGTAACCATTTATCATTGTACTGCATCTCTCGAATATTATTATACTATTTATTTCATCATTACTAGAAGAAAATCCACATGTTTGACAACAATTTAATTTACTAAATGTATTAAATTACGGTATTCTATTCATTTTCAAAATTGTTTTTCAACCTGTTTCACAATAAATAATTAAAAATATTAATACACATTGTTTTTAAATGATCCATAGACCGTTAAAATGCAATAAAAAAAATCGATTCGTTTTGGACGATTTCCCCAAAAAAAACCGACCGTGAAGTGGTTAACCTGAAATATCGTGACAGGCTCTTATCTTCTAGTTACGTAGGCTGACATTTTGAATTGGTGTACGATTGTTTGTGATGTTTTGAACCCTTTACCCCACCTTCTCGTTACAATCCCATTACACCCAATCTTCTTTGAAAATCAAGAATGAGCAGTTTGGCTGACCAATTTTAAAACTTAGTCACTGTGCTTTTTAGAAATTACATTTCTTTGCAATTCTATTATTCATAGACGGTGTTGAAATTGTGTGTAAAATCAGTGCATATAAATATAAGTGAATTGCTTATTGTCGAATTTGTGTTGGTGGAACGTAAGACATGCATGCATCCTGAAGAATTTTTGTAAAAACACTTAATAGGTTACGAAATTGGACAGCCAAGTTGGTCAACGTGTCATCATAACAGCGCTTCAAATAGCTTTCTTGAGTAATTCATACTTGCATCTGTGATTGGTTATGAAAACACGTAGCACGAAACTTATAATGTACATTTTTATACATTATTTAGTTACATACTTTATATTTATAGAAAATTATTCCATTACTATCACAGATAGTTTTATTTTTTGGCTCTATCTTAAGTTTAATGTTATTTAGAATTTAAGGGGCAGTGCAAAGCTTCAGATTCTGTGACAGCGAAAAGAAGGGCCTAGTTTTAAAACCAGCTGAAATGGTCTTCACGCAACTCAGGGTTAGATACATATTGCAGTATAAAACAACTATAACTGCTAATTCATAGTTTTGAGAAAATCACATTTGAAGTTTTTCATCTATTTAAAATACTCTTTTCAGATCAAAAATCTCAGGTATGCAGATATTTTTTTTTGTTTCCACAGTAAAATAGTGTTTCAAACTGATTTCAACACAACATTTTATCGCAACATGTGTTGTTTTTTAATTGTAAATATTTTAAATTTGTTTAACATACTAAGCATCAAAAATGAATAGGAGTGACTAGCAACAGTGATTTTTACTCTACAATTATGTGAACCATATGGAAATTTTTGAATTTAAAACAGAAAATCACAATTTTAGCACTAATGTTTGTCTTATACTGGATGAGCAATATATTGAGAGAGTTTCTGCCCTCTATATTATGGTCAAACTTTCAGTAAAAAAAAGCCAAAAACTCAAATTTATGATCGAAAGTGAAGGATTATTTTCCTTTTAAACTAAATAAGCTGATCCGTGACGGCATACGTTGACACACAAGTGATTTTGATATATATTTTACTAAAATATATTTTAAACTGTACAAATCCCATTATAATACACGAAGTTCACTAATTCAATAAATATTTTTCTCCATTTTTTTTGAAGCTACCAAAAACAGTTTTTGCAGGTTTTGAAATAAGGACTTCACATCTATAACGAGAAAATTTTTTAAATGATTATTTTATATAAATTCTTATAATTGATAACATCTAGCATAGAATTTTTGAGACGTCTCAGTGATTTATAGCAAAATATAAGTCGCTGTCAGAATCTGAAGCTATTCTTCTCCTCTTTCATATATCTTGATATTTTATATTTTGGTATCATGTGAAATATTAAAAACTAGTAAAATCATTTTTCAAGTATAAACTTTAATGCCTTTTTTTTTTAAAATTTAGAATTTTTTGGTTTCATGTGGTTGTCCCATAATGAATGCAATATTTATTACGCCCATTCTATTCGAATGTCAGTTCAACAAGTCAATAGGCATCAAAAATGTTGCAATCTACACGACCACATATTGTTTTGTTGAACTGAATGTCAAACATTGCTTAAAACACCGTCTTTTGAGGACTTGATATAAAATGGGTCTTTTTAACACATCTTTTGTCTCAGTCTTTTTATACATCACTAGAAGCTAAGAGATATTTATTATATTTTTTGTCTTTTTTATGCACAACTGAAATAGAAAGAGAATGTTAAAAAGCATACGGTGTTGTTGGGCATATCTTTTGTCTTTTTCTTTTTCTTACATGGCTGAAGGAGAAAGAAAATATTTAAAGATGTTTTATGACAACATTAATTTTATTTTAGAGTCCATACAAAGTTATCGCATTGTCCTGGAAAAAGGAATAACATTTTTTGCCTACAAACAAACCCCATGACTATTTTGATATTAGTTTTTGACTGGATTACGGAGGATTCTTCGGTTTAAAGGTTTTAAAACATTGTATGCGGGAAAGAGAATTCTTGTCAGCTCACCACTCACTGAAAGCAGCGGTGGGTAATCTCAATGTAGCAAAAAAATACGGCGACTGCAAGCCTGTAAGCTTCCTCTTGTTGTTCTGATGTCAGCTCCATTATTCTGACTTATAATGAAAATATCCCCCATTGAAGAAAGTTAGGATTCTAGCTGAGGTACTGTAAATAGTTATTCAAGACTTTCCCGCATTCATCGTTTTCCGTCTTTTTCAGGGTCCCTTGAAAAGCGAAGTTTCGAGCTTCCCCTGTTTTGGTATTTCAATACTGTACGTAAAGATGGGTTAGACATCTTTTTATTTAATGTTTGTTGAAATCGTTTTGTACATTTTAACCATGGACATTTTTTGTCGATTTTAAAACCTTGACAATACTTTATTAATAAAAAAGTGTAAATAAATTAAAATGGCCACTTAGAAATAAATTAGTTGAATTCTGTCACTTAGATTAGAAAATACTGAAATAATTCTTATTTCAATATAATACTAACAGTCGTCAACAATGTACTGAACGATTCTTGCTCAAATAATTTCATAAACATGAATTTATTGATAAATTAATACACTAACGGCAAGTCAAGTTTTATTTGAAGGTCTATAGCAGTATTTCTTAACAAGGACGCAAATGCTGATCTATTTCGAGGTATTCGACGTATGCTTTGCATATTGCGAGCATATATACAATCAGTCAACTGTGTTGATTCATGGCCGCAGTAATTTCATTGTGTATCAAAGTCCACCTGTATTTAAAATTATTTTTATCTAAATTGGTCATTGTTAGCAAAAAACTATACACTTTCACACAAATAAACACTTTCCAATGTTAATTTTATCACCACATCTTTTCTAATGAGACAATGAAGCTGTTGTCATTCGTTTTTACTTAAAAAACGATAAAGAAGGCAATAGCGTCAATATGGCTAAGAAACACTGGAGTATAGCATTCAATTCACTGCCATAATCTGAAGATGTAGCTACAAAACATAAAATAAAAAATAATATAAATCTCAATGCTTAAAAATTGGAAATTTGTTATTGATATTGGTGTAATATCATCACATGGTTGTTATGAAAACATCACACATTTGCAGCTATATTTTTTCTTACATTCCTAACATCTAACTGTTCCACACAAAGTGGTGTAAATATTGGGTGTACAGTACAGTTGGCTTAAAATAAACATATCAACTATTCCTGTTATTAGTGCATTCATAAATTTACTGCAATTTAAAAGTTTTTAGTTATTGTACTGCAATTTTATTAAATTGAAAGTTATTGTTTTTAGAACTGGCAATGCTAAAATTTTGTATTGACTGTGTTTACACATCTTTTCATACTCAATGGTCTTCTCGTTTGCTCAGTTTTAAATCTTGGCTCTCTATATCAGTGCTCCGCAACCTTTTCTCAACCACGCCACACCTAACCACTCGTTAATATTTTGAGGCACACCACAAGCCAAAATATATAAATTTCACAAACAAAATTTTCAGTTTGTTTTTATTTGGTGAATTTGAAATAGTATAGTAGTGATTGATATTTTTTCAAAAAAATTGTGACATTCTAGACCCTTGATTTGATACATTCGTTAATTAATACTTTCACTGGGAAATTTTTCGCCATCGTTGCTTCGCAATATATGCAGTAATGTATAATTTCTACCGTACGATTTTTTTAATTTACACACGAGACAAACCCAATTTTATTCCCCATCCTTGCATTTGCACTATCCGTGCAAACACTATTACAATTATTCTATTAATATCAAAATACTACAATATTTGTTTCAACGAGAATGATTTAAGTGAGATCTTAGCAACTGAATGGCTTCAATTTCTTTCTAGTACGAAAATATTTTTTTTTTCTCATTTTGGACGCACTGCGCCGCGGCACACCGGTTGCTGAGCACTGCTCTATATAGTTCTATCCTACGCTTAGTATATAACAGCTCTGTGTCTGCTCTTTAGCTTCCGATATAACTCACTTTTTTGGTAACTATGTCCGCTCTAAATGTGGGGAATATGGACTCCTAATGGAGCTCATTTTGACAGAAGTTGTTATATGATACTGCTTGTTACTCAGTTGCACAAACTTTCTTTTTCAGTACTTTCAAATCTAAGTTTCAGATGTCATGATGCAATTTATGTGTCAATGTTTGAATTTGCAAAATTTCTCTTAAAATCAATGTATATTTTATTTTTAAATTTAATTGCAAAAACTGATATGTCCACTTTGCAATGTTAGTTGTAAACAATCTTTTCGTGTTTCATGCTTAAATTATTAGTCCTATTGATAGTTTATTTTTTCCATAGTATTGTATTTCCATTTAAGAACAATACGCATATTTTTATGAGCCGATTAACTGAAATAAGAATAAATCTAACCAAAATAAAATTGGACATATCGGCATTGATTTTATTGGTTTCTGTGTGTCATTTCAATGACATGGGAATGTTTAAACACTTTTTTTTCATTTGATTTTTTGTCAGGTTTTGAAAGTTACATGTAATTACATATTATGTGAAATGACTTATAGTATATGTACGTCTTTTTTTATTAGATTTTGACAAAATGCGGACTTATCAGTTATTGTTTTTACTGTTTGTTTTTAAGTATTCTGATGTAAATATGTATTTTTAATGTTTTTACGTTTATCTGTTGGTGATCTAAAACCTTTTCGGTGCTAATTTATCATACTCAATGAAACTCCGTTGTGACAATGCCTTAACCCTTTAGCCGCCCACGACGAAAGGTGTCCGATAATAACAGACCTTACAGATAACAATACTCTAAACTGTTTTTAAGATTTTCAATGAACCAAATATAACACCTGAGGACAAACTTTGATAGACAAAAATCCAAGAGTCATATATACTGATATAGAAATATTAGAATTTATCTTGAAGAATATTCAGTGTTACCACCATATTTAATTTATTCACATCACCATGTCTTGAAATTCAATTATAGATAACTTTTTCTATGTTATGTTTAATATATTTCTTTGGTTATAAGTTCTGATCAACTATGAGAAAGCATCCTTATTTTTAAATACCAATATGAAAAACAAAATGAAACTTTGTTACAACAAATGTCATGTAAGACATACAGAGACATCAAAAAGCATTTGTAGTCGGTATTTTTATGTACTTTATGTAGAATACCATTAGAGACTATCTTGTTTTTGATTCAATGTCTGATATTTCAACTATTTTCGTTCTTATCTGCATTTTTAGAGCGATCATAAGGTGCCATTGATTATAAGTCACATCCTAAATTCTGAGACTATAAAAATAGTAAAAACATATTGTGTCTTATAATCAAGGAACTAAGTACGGTAAATTAAAACTTCTTGTTCTTTTGACAACCCTGACTGTTGTAAATATTGCTTTGTATGTGCTTGTTGTATGTAATTTTACTGATGATTTATTTTTTAATTTAATTTAAACTGTTGGACCCTGAACAAAGCTTGGTATTTTAGGTGGGGCTATTAAAAGGTTAAGTGCATTACTTTATGATAACATTACATTACTTTTAAGGTTTTAACTGTCAATTCTTGGTGGAAAGACATTATATTTAAAAAAATAAAACACAATTCGTTTGTACTACTTCCACATATTTATAATGATCAGGACCGGTTTCGCTCATCACCTGATCATTATAAATATGTGGAAGTAGTACAAACGAATTGTGTTTTATTTTTTAAAATATAACATTACATTATTTTTAATCTGTTAGCTGTCAAATTATTGACGAAATAACTCTTTCATACTTTTAAGAATGTTGTAAAATAATGGTACACAAGCTTCCTTATTTCATCATTGAGTGTTGCATTGTGAAAATTGGTAAACAAATTTATAATTTTTTTTCAACGGAATCTTTGTTATTATTTAAGACATCGACTGAGGGTGCTTGATTGAATTTCAATATCAAATTTGAACTGTTGAGATTTTGTACTTTTCCATGTGCTTTGTCACTAACTTGTGTCAGTTCGAGTTCATTCGTGCGCTCAAATGCCTGAAGATGCCGAAAGGCGAAACCAGAGTCGTCAGTGACAAAATACATGGAAATGTACAAAATCTCAACAATTCGAAATTGGAATCTTTGTTGTTCTTGATTAATTGTTTTTATCTTAATTTAGCATGTTCCCTGTTCACAAATATGTCAGTGTGCTAAAGGCATGGGGCAGTGGGGACGAACCTTTTTGCTTGCGCATTGTAATGATTCTCAAAAAGATTTTTACGCGCAGAACAATAAAGTTTAATAATTTCTATATTCCAATAATAATAAACTCAAAACTAATGAAAAAAATACATCAGATATTTGTAGATTTAATACCTAACACTTTTTATCTGGTTTGTAATCCGTCATTTTTAGCAATTAACTTAATACCTAAGTGGATTCATCAGTTATAAAAGTTATTAAGATTCATTTCAGAAATTAATTTAATTTATTAAATTTCGAAGAAAGTTCGTTATTTGCTCATTGATTAGCAACAGAAAGTTCATGTGCTGAATTAATTTTATCTGGTTTCTGCTCTGCAAAAAATTGAATATGTCAATCACTCACGTGTCACCTCTGGTACGTGTGACTTAGCTTCGCCAACCCTGGCATAGAGCTATACCAAAATGAAATGAAAAAAGTTATTTCTTAACTGGACAGCCATTACGGATTCAGATAACATTAAAATTAAATAAATGGAACTGTCCTGACAAGACAATTCTTGTTTTATACTTTAAAAATGTACTTATTTTCATTTCAAACTTAATATCATATCTATGTATAAAGTAAGGACTTTTACTACCTTATGAGAATATTTATTCTCATTCAGTCTTTTTAGCTAATTATTTTGCATGAATATTCATGTTTCTCTATTATGTTATTTTGAATTTATACATGTATATATATTATTATATCGAGGCTTTACTGACAGAAGGCATTAAGTCATAAAAACAAGTTCTGAACACTTTTTTTTTCAAAGTATTCTCTCCCAAGTACAATTGAGCCCATATGGGGAAAAACAGCGTTAGTCTTTATATGGTTTTTTTTGTCAACACAAATTTAAAGCAACAACCAGTAAAAGATTTTTTGATCAATAGACTGCTCTCAATAAAATTACTCAAACCATCGTCATTCATTGAAGATAAATATTTTCGATACATTTTATCTCTACAAAAACCAACCGCTATTATCTTTAAACAATGTTTTCAGGACAATGCTGTTTTTCCGCGTATGGGCTCAATTGTTTGTGATTTAAAAAGTTTTTTGTACATTACAAAAAAACAATCTTTTTGGCATACAAATCATAATATTTGGTATTGATGAGTCATGCTTTATTTAATAAAAAAATAGGAATTTGAATTAATACTGTATTTTTTACCAGTATGTGTAGCGTTTAATTGCATACATTTTGACATTTAAAACAGAAAACCATGAAAAACTGACGTAATGAACTCTGTTAGTATACTCTTGATACATTAATTGGTTTTAGAAAAATAATGTCCTATTACTATTTATAATAAATTTCTTTATGTCCAAACTGTTGTACCATTTTATTTTCAATCCTTGCTGAGTCCTCGGATATATCCAGTTTAATTCTTTTTTTCGAATGACGTCCGCTCACAATCTGAAGGATGCGGACTAATGCAAGGTGTATATGGAGAGTTGTTTTTCAGTCTTGGGTCGGTATAAATGTTTACAGCAGAAGGAAAGATGTAAGAAGAAACATTACTGCGCTTCTTTGCTTGCATACACAAATCAATTGAAAATTCAATGTTGTCTATTTGGGTTTTACGAATCATTAACACCATAGCCAAGTATTACAATATCCCTAGAGCAGGGTTGGGAATTTTTGTATGTTCGAAACACGCACTAAGTTAACTGAACCAAGGCACTTGAAACACTGTGCAATATATATTGTAAAAATCTAACTAATTTATCGAAACTAACTTCCACTCATTAGAGAAAAAAATCATTAGTATTTCAAATATAGTTCGCCTAGTACATCCTGTAAATCCCAGCAGTCGGAAGAAAATATATGCAGAGCTTAGCTATCTGGAAGTATCCTCGGCACATGGCCAATTCCCACACTATCTTATTTCATTTCATGATTTAAATAATAAATCAGTTTGATAGTTAGGACTCATTCAAAATGTTGCAATTGATGCCCGTTGAGGATATAATATCCCCATAATTGCCCTAGAGCAGGCTTTGGCAAACTGTATCGCGAGGTGTATTTTTGAGCGACCTATTAATCTCGTTTAGTTGCTTATTATCAACGAATCTCTTTCATGATAATAGATCATGTAAAGTAGTATATAAAAATAGTATTTTACCTCATCGTTGAATTTTAATTCGTAATTATAACCTTTCAGCCAAAAAGTTTACCCATGCCTGCCATACAGTGCTACCACTTATTAGGCCGCTATAATTATCTTGAAATAATAGACAAATATTTGAAAAAAACAGTGTATTTGACATTACAGTTTCAGTATAGCTTTTCATTATTTACAATCATGTAAAATAAAACATGCACAGTTGAGTATTTTGGAATATGAACAACATTATTCATCTCATTGTCTGAAGTTAGTCTTAATAATTACGTGTGAATGAAATGAAAGTACGTTATATAATATTTAAATGAGTTATTGGCAATTAATTAATTTGTAAAGCATAATTTAATCGTAATAAACAGCGAGATACAATTTTTTTTTTAATGTACCGGATGAAAAACCATTCAATATGCACCAGTAATATGGCTGTCAATCGTTAAAATATGTAGCACATTAAAGAGATTATTGCGCCGTAAAATTTGATCGATAGTTTTGTGCGAAAATGCTAATTATTTTATTATATTTCAGAGTAAGTTGTAAAGAGATATTAGTCCACTAGATTCAGAACAGATACTATTTATAAACGTATTTGATGATATTCCAAATGCATACTATAATAACAAGTTAAAACGGATTCAACATAAATACATTTGGCTGACTACTTGGGTATTTTGAGATGTAGTGGAATTGTTTTCCAGCATTGATATTATTGAAAAAATAGGATAGATATAATACCATATCTATGTTGAGCGGACTTATGAACATATTTTCAAAAAGACGATTTTCCAGGAGAGCAAAAAACAAAGTTGAATTCTGAAGTCTACTCTCCATAAAGCTATCATCCTCACAATTCTGATCAGCAGTGTTTAGCAATATAACAAAATCACAATTAAACAAGAATGAATGTACCTGTACTTCTGGAAAATACAAATATTTATTTAATGAACAAACTTATTCTATTGGGACCAGAAAATAATAATAATTCCATCACATTTATTTCATGTATAAGTTAGTCTAATAGACGCATCAATTTATTATAATTTTTGTAGAGCATCTGCGACGTATGTCGAAGTGTTCTTATATTTGGAATATTTTTTCGTAAACAGTAAAATGATCAAAAATGGAAGTATACTGATATGTCCGCCCATCATAGATATAGATCATTGTTCAATCTCTCGTTTCCCTGTATTGATGGCTGTATTGATGCTTTTACTCCTCCATAAAGTCCACAACACAAATAAAGAAAATGCTTAGTTTAAAGTATAAAGAGGTGGTATAAAGTGTTTAATTGAAGAAATCGTTCTATTGCTTTTTGCAAAGTTATCCAACATGTGGTGTTATACCTGTGAGGTACAGAAATAAATTATTTGACATTCGAGTTGAATATTTATTTCTATAATATTTGGTATAACAAACAGTTTATTTGTATCAGATGAATCATAAATCTGACGTAAAATAAAAATGACGCAATCATTAATAATTGGTTATTGTTAACATTAATATTAGGTAGGTACATTAAAAATACATATTCGCTCAATATTACAATAAAATTATGGCTAATGAATATAATACCTAATTGAATGTCTTATAAACTAAATAGTTTTTTTAATTATCACCTAGTTACGGTTAATTTTATATTACTTGTTTCGAAGATGCAATCTAGGCTAGCGCTACAAGCCCTACTTCATAGACTTAGGCCTTAAATAAATTATTAATAATGGTAAAACTATTTGTATATAATACATATTAATATATATATGTATCTAGCAATATTCATTATTAAATACTCACTTAAAACTATTTCACTTTAATGATAAAAATATTATTTAAATAGAACACTTTTTAAAAGGATTTTTCACAACATACTTATTTCGCATTTTTTGTTTTTTCTGAAGCACATTATAAAATAAAATCTATCGAATAGGTAATTGATTTATACTATAAATTTATTTTATGTAATAATTATCTTGTATCTGACTGTCTTGCAGCTTTTAAATCAAATTTATTTTATCTAAATAGAGTAGACTTGTGTTTAACTAGGATATTTCAAAAATCAACCATGTTTTATTTCCGAATATAAGCACAGCAAGATGGAGAAGTACGTTCTCTAAATTATAGTAGTAAATAATTGTTTCACAATCCGTCCAAATATATATTTTTATATTTCTCGAATTGATTTATATATTTTCGATTGATTCAGCAGTAACTTTGAGAAAATTCATTATTAAAATCGAATTATAATTGATAGCTTAGTTATTCCATTGTGACATTAGATGTGCCACATGATTTATTCCTATGAGAAGCATTTTCAGATTATATTGAACATGTTTTGGTAAAAAAAGGTATCTCGAAAAAACCGTGATTCAAGTAATTTATAAAACAGTAAAATATTCCCATTTTCAAGCTCTAAAAAATTGAAAAAAATGTTGAATTTGAAAACACGTGTGATGAAATTATGCAGAGTAATGCAAAAGTAATTTATATTAAGTGTTTTTTTTAATAAAAATTGGAAAATTATAACCAGGGACCCGAACCGAAAACCGTAAAAAACAATTATTTTTGTCGGAACAAAAATCGAGACTGAACTGATATTTATTTTCGATTTACGAGAAGATTTTTCACTAAATAAAGGCAGATTTAATTAATAAATTGTATTTTAATCAGCTGATGATGCTTGCCTTGCGATGAGCGATATCGGTCCTGCTAATTATGAACAATAATTATGTAATTAATAATTATGTGCAAACGAATTGTGTTTTATTTTTAAAATATAATGCATTTCTTAAAAGAATTTACAGTTAACACCTTAAAAGTGATTTAAATAGAGCTAATAACCAAAGACCGGAACTGAACCGATATTTGTTTTTTACCGAACCGAAACGAAAAAAATAACTGTTCGGGTCCCTGATTATAACCAGACTAAACTTGTTGAACAGGTAATATCTTCACAATATTTGAGAACATGTGCGTCAAGGGTGCCTGAATCCTGCTTATCTCTTCTTCGAACCAAATTGATTTAGTTGTCCTGACCATGATCATCCGTAGGATGTATATGGGAAAACAAGTGGACCCCGGAATGACTTGAGTGAAAGCAAATAATAATCTTGGACTCCTCATAAGCCATGAATAGGAGGGAGCACACAAATATTCATCATTGATTTATTCAATACAACGTTTTTTCGGAAATTCGACAATGTAATATTTTTTGTAACGTTGAGTTGTTGTTTTTCACAATCCATCCTGGTAAATATTAGTCTACGATATTTATAATACCTGATTTAATTTTTTTCGAGTTTATACTTTAAAAAATAATGCACTCTTTTCAATCAAATATATTTGAAAAAAAATTTGGCAGGGACTTTGTCAAAAGATTTTGTTTTGAAACAATCCATAATAAAACCTTGAATTACTGTAGAAAACCAAGCGTAAGTCCTCGCTTTGAAACATTGCGTATACTAGTAAATTACTCATGTGCTGTAATAACCTATTGCAATAAAAGACGTCAGTTATCAAATATTACAAGCAGCATTGTGAATGTTTTTTCCCTGCTTGATCTTTGCAATTGAGTCGGTGCGAATCAAACTTGCTGGTTTCAAAAAACAAGCTAAGAATATTTTTGTTGCCATTTGAGAAATTTTTAACACCAACCGTGGTCAAATGAACATAATAATTTGATAGATTATTAGAACAAAAAGTACACGCATTATATTTGGTTATTATTTATATACTCATGTGATTATGATAAAAATGTACACTGTCTTTTAATGGTTTAAGGGTTTTTAAATTTTAAAGGGTATACTTTTGATTAACAAAATTTGACAACACTGAAGCTTAATAATTGAAACATATACGTATTATAGCTACACTGAACTATTTTGGAAAAAAAAACTAATTTAAATATATGGAGCAAAATTACACATTGTCGCCTCATGTAAACAAGGTTCCATCTGCCGTTTTTTTTCAAAATCACTTTCAAATGCAGTTTTATTCGCATTAATACGGTTATATCTGCATTTAAAAAACCTTACAATTATCTATCAATCCATCAAAATTCTTATTAGAAAAATGTTCTATCTGAAAAACATACAAATGTTACAGTGCACCAAGGTTCAATCTGAATATATAATTAGAAATACTGCGTGTAGGAAATCACAGTCTCAAAAGCGGTCGACTATTTCATCCACGTGTGTGAATGTATAAGTGTATTTCATTCAAATAGTTACATTTTCTGAAATTTGTCATTGTTTCTCCTGAACAGTTTTAGTTTTTGCAGATATAACCTAGTTTAAGCAAGGCGATGGAATAAACCAACTGCATTCTTATTGATTAAAAATAAATAGCTCCTGGTAATGAAGATATAGAATATCAGTTTTTATATCGAATTGATATTCATCATATCCACGTTTGAATTTCACCGAATCAATTTTTAACATCTCTAACTGCAATGATGGTGTGCTTAGCGAATCGAGTTTTTGATACTCACGCTTGCGCTCTGTTTGCAGGTGAAATTAAATTGCCGTAAATGAGACATTCACAACTAGATGCACATTGACAAAAGTGCTTTTTGAGCTGTCGCTGCAGCTGCGGTAACAATATTAACAATTCAACTCAGGTACAAGAAATTGTTGATTGTTTTTAAACTTCTTAGTTTAAAAGAATCAAGGAAGGAACTTGATAAGTTTTGTATTACAATTAATTTATAATAATAATAAAATCTATATTATGTGCAACTTTAAAATGGAAAAAAGTTGAAATAAGCATTATGAACATGCATACATTAGAAATTTCTTTTTTTTACACTCTATGGTAAGATTAGGAAGAATTTATTAATAAAAATCACAAAAAACAATACACAACGTTCAATAAGATGCAGATATTCTTTTGTCTATTGGTGAGTTTTAATTGTTTGTAAAAAATGAAAAGTTTAAAAAAAAATTCAGAATTCAGAAGTATTCATTTGTTTTATTTTCCCTATACGACGTCTCTGAGTAAAAATAATGGGAACGGAATTCAGATATTGTCAACATTTTTAATTGAGTGGTTAAGGACAGGGTTCTTAAAGAAAATTTGATGTCACAAAACCAAATAAATCAACTGATTTTTGAGAATAAATTATTTCATGAGAAAGCTATTATGCTTTTTTAGAAGACAGAATGACATTTTGTTGTAAAGAGTGTTACCATTGGTGGTAAAAATTTTCGATAGTGTAGATTTAAGGGTGTGTGAAAAGGTTCTCTCTACACAGTGCAATAACTATCAACGAATTAAAGATTCCATTTCATAGTCTGATATTTTGTATTTTAGTCATGTACTGTTTTGTGTTTATAATTTCAAATAAAAACAAATGAAAGTTAATCATTCAATTGTTTCATTCGAAAAAAGCGAAGATGGTAGATGACAGAACTGTGTTGCAAGGTTATTTATTGTACGCTATGTATTGCCACAGTGAAATTATTTCTAAATTCCCCCCAACAAGCTCTTTACCACGTCCGATAATATAATTAACAATACCAAAAGAAGTTTATTGCATTTCATTAAATCACCACCTCGATCACTCACTCAATTGTCTGTTACAAAATAAATGTACCTAATCGTTAATTAAAATAAAAGTCCACTCTTTCTTTATATAAGAAGAAATCGGGACAGTGTTTGCTTGATCACACATACGTTTTTAATGTTCCATTGATCATTATCATGACTTACAACTAGAACTTCGATTTTGATATTTTAAAAAGTTTCAGCACCGCGTTTTGATTGACAACAAAATAAAAACGGAAGCAGCTTTTATCATCTGATAAAAGACTGTAATATATACTGGTCATAAAAATCAGTGAAATGTTGCGATATTTTTTAAGTAAAGATTAATTTTTTTATGATTTCTCAGAATGAATTTGAATACGTTTTTCAAGCTCTTGAAGAGGAAGTTATATTTTTTCAGTTAGATATTAAATAAAATATTATAAAAGTGGTGTTTGTTATTTTATTATTACAGATATTGATTGAAATGTAAACGTTTTTTTGAATAAACACTGGTTGAGTATGTCGTTTGTTTAAATGGTAAAATACAACAATGGTAGATACACCAAAATATCAGTGCTGAGACTTTCCAATAAAACAATAGTTTAAATCAAAATCGAGTCATCCTCGTGTTACTGCCCCAATTTGGAAGGTGTTAGAACGATTTCCGCGGGCGGGGGCGGCGCCTCGCTGGGCGGCGCGATAATGTTCGGAGTGTCCGCGAAGGTGACCGTCCTCGGGCCCGGGGGTCCTATGTTCGACACCCTCCTCGCAAACAGCGGCTCCCGCGCCTTGGCGAGCTTCCCGACCGTCGACGGGTCGGGCCCCTCCGTGTTCGCGTTCTCTATTACAGTCAAATTATCAACGCTTAATTCACTACTTGATATGCTAGATATGTCGAAGCTCGATCCGTCCATAGTCTGTAATTCTATCAAAGAATCATCTTTCTGCTTTAGCGGCTGCGACAATAACACCACTGGTATCACGGGAGGGGGCGTCGCGACGCTGGGAGACGGAGGAGTCGGCGATCTAGGCATGACGGTTAAACTTAACCCGGGAAGTTGGACCTCTCTTTCGTTTTGCAGCAACAGCGCCGTCGCTGCAATTGACAGTCTTTTTTGTGGCGGCGGAGGCCTCTCGGTGAGCAGCAGCCTCTCCGTGGCCGGCTCCTTGGGCCGCGCCCGCGCCCTCGGGGGTCTGCATCTGACCGGGCAGGCGCAGAGTAAAATTCTTAAGAAACAACAAACTAAACCGACTATAATGAGGGCCGGGCCGGCAAGCCGGAGCTCGTAGGTCTTAAAGCCCTTGTCTCCGGTGCCGACAAAGGAGATGACGAGGCCCAGGGCGACGATGCCGAGGCCGACGTATAGAAGACCTCCGACGGCGCCGGCCGCTCGAGCGAATATCATATCCTCTTCGTCTGACGATGAGCCGCCATAAGAGAGGTCGTGGATCTGGAATGAGAAAAGCGTTTATTAGTAATTTATCTTTCACTAGTACTTAGCACCTTTTGAAAAGGTAGATTGAACATCTGAAAACATACAGGATAAATCACTTTTGGTATTTCATGAATACAAATACGCATAAGAATAAGGTAGATACTTATCAACTTCAAATTTTTTTATAAAAAAACGATTCATCGTATTCAAAAAATATTTATGAAAATTAATACTGAGTAGATTTTTACAAATTTACATTAATATATTCTGTATTGAAACGCTGCAGATTTTTTTTTATAAAAATTAAAAATAAACAGTAGATTCTAGTCTAAAATAGGCAGTAAGCCACCTTTGATTTTTAGCGTGATGAAAAAAGAAAATTTTCATATATAAGGGGTAGGGACAAATTTTGCTTTTGGATGAGCCCCCATTGACTCATGGCAACCAATATTTTTAAAACCGGTCCACCTCTGGCCTTAAGTATGTTTCTCGTCTAAATATCGGTCATTTGATTTGTTTAAGTGAGTGCGAGATGCATACTCCATATATCATGTTTAATATCCTGGAATAGACGTGCATTCATATTATAACGATGTGGAAGGTCAATCGATTCGTAGAGTCAGCTGATCAGCATCATTTATTTTTTTATGATAAATTATGTATACTTCAAAACAAACCGATTTCATTATCGATTTTAAGATTACCCTAGCGAAAAAACTTTCTCTAACAAGCAGTGGGTAATAATGACATATCATACAACAAAAAAACATTCATAACATCTCACCCGCTTATTTATTATGCTAAATAGGGGTGGCAAGTGAGAGGGGGAGGTTTTTTCATTTTGATTTTCATAAGTGAGCAAATTACCCCCAACGGTTGGGTATTGTTATGAACTTTCTGATAATTTATTTCGCTAACAAATAATTTGCATTTTATTGTGTAAGTCTGTGGTAAGGAATAATTATTTTGTTACGGGACTGACGTAAGCGTGACATCACTGTTGATTTGTTTTATTTTTGAATACGCAATTTTGTGGTTTTAATTATTTTTTTTTCAATTAAAAAAAACGTGCCTCATATTTGAGTACGATTTGGTAATCAACTTCCAGTAAAGTATCACTAAATAAATAATAATCTTGTAAATATATAGTGTAACGCGATTACTTTAAAGACATATTCGATAATATATTAATCAGATTGAATTGAAATAAGCACTAAGCATATCGATCGCCCAATTCATTAGTCAGAAAATTCCAAAAAATTAAATGAGAGTTAAATTTGAAGTTATAAGTATATACGTAAAATTTGATTCAGTTACTTCAGATAGCTCAAAAACACCACCAAGAAAATGCTGAGACAGATAAACTTCGACAGTGTGTAGAATTAAACAAAATTTTGGTATTTCTGGGTCAGTAAAAGGATATTTCTAAATATTCTTCTACTAACTATACGCGGATATATAAAATGTATAAAACTCAGGTAAAAATCAATAATATATGATGTCTCGCGACTATTTGAAAATTGCTTTTTTCCATTATCTTTTTTTCTACGAGAACTCCATGTTACTCAGTCAACTTCTCTTTTTCATAGATAGTAAGGGGGAGAGAGTTAGGACAGAACTAGTGATTAGATAGTCGCTCTTGCTATTCTCCGTTTTATAGGACCAGAACATACCATAAAAAATATGATATATTGTTGTTTGCAAAAAGGTTAAAATTACCCCGCGAATTTGTTAGTTTGGCATGTTCAGTCTATGTAACTTTGCGCAGAGAATCTTTCGTCTTTGAGGGAAGGGAGCATTATGGGCAACCTATAAGTAATAATATATATTAAAAATTTGACTCTGAAGGTATATTCGTTTCGAAAGAAGTGGTTGCAATTATCAGTGCTGGAGTTGCTAGTCAGAATTTTTGCTTATAAATCAATATAATTATATAAGTGACCCAATCATGCTTGCCTCTTCTTCTGGCGGTGGGATTCCGGCACCTCTGATGTTATTGGAGGAACTGAAGAATGCTGGAATATCATGAGAGGAGGTAAAGCAATTGGCGGGTGACAGGGAATCGTAGAGGCGCCGCGTGGTAGCCATATGCTCCACATATGCAGCGAATAGTATAAGATAAAAGAAATATAAGAGCTTATTGCTGTGGTACGTCTTCATACTTAATCCCAACCAAGGTCAACGTTGAGACATTCGATAAATTTGCAACATCATACGGGGAAAAGGATTCTCGATTCCTCCTTAGATTCAACGCGAAGTAGACTAAGCTCTTTCGCGACGGTGGATTCTCAGTATAGGGATAAACAGGATACTTAATATCACTCAAACATAGTGGTACCGCAAGTCACGTTTCTTTTTTTTCCCCTGTCTACTTTTTCTTTTCTTGATCACTCTCAGCACAAGCAGCTCCGTATCGGGCCAGAAACATGCGGAGTTAATTCGTTTTTTTCATTACCGTTCTTGCGTTATGGAAGGCAGTCGTGACACAGAGGTGGGGAAATCAAATTCTACATATATTAATGAGAAAGACAATAAAAAATTATATTAAGAAATATTAAAAAAATAACGATTGATGTTCAAATTTTCACGCGTATGGTTGAATACCTAAATATGCCGAAAGACTAAATCCGGTTTGCTAGTGACAACATATGTGAAGAGTACAAAATTTGCACGATTTCAATTTATTTAAATAGTAGCGATTACCTGCATGCTTCACAATGCCACTCAATGAAAGAAAGTTTTTGTGTTTTAATTCTGTTTATTGAAGTGCTTTCCGGTGCGAACACGACTAAATCATAAAGCTTTCCGACGCGGGAGCAGGCCACATACAGCTGTCCATGTGAGAAGCATGGATTTTCCAAATTTAGTCCACACACTTGTAGAGATTGTCCCTGTGCTTTGTTGATGGTCATTGCAAATGTGAATCGCACCGGAAACTGACATATTTGTCGGAATAATTGGAAGGCATGGCAACAGTACATCTTCTCCTTTAAATTTTCCATTTAAGACCGGCAAATTGGAATTTAACAATTAAAACCAATTTTTATGTCGCACACGAACTGAAATGTCGCTGTTTGTACCTATCTGACTCTTTTTTCCGATTTTTTTTCAAAGACCATCGCGGGTGTGCCCACAACAACTCACCAAAGTTTCATCGCAATCTGGTATAGGAACGCATAAAAACAAACAAACATTCATTTTTATATATACAGATAGATTATTGGTATCCTACATTTTGATATTATGAGAATAAGATTATTTTATAATGAAATGTTTTTGTTACCACGGAAAATACGAAGATATATTACTAGCCAATCGATGAGACGTCTTACGGACAGTATACAGTAGTCATTAATTTTTTGAATGCTCGTAATTTTTCGCGTGCGTAAAACGTAGTTGCAAAAAATATGAAACTTTTTTTTTTCTTTCGACAATTTGCTCAATTACGCAGTTATTACGTTCAACATTGCAATATAACAGTATTGCATGCGTAGTTTTCATTTGCGTGGGCTTGTGCACGTGACCTATTCGATCCAATTTCGCCAACTAGTTCTCATGCTGGCACGAACCCTCCCCCAAACCCCTCTTCCAATCAGTTGTAATTACACTTCTTTCTCTTTTTACAGGTAAATGTAACGTATCGCCCTTTCCCACGGTGATACAATCACTGATAACGAAGCATATAGCAGTGTATTATATATGGTACGGACCTATAATAAGGATGGTATTAAGTGGCGATTACACTAAAACGTTTTTTTATTATTTGTTTATCAAGATGCAGCGTAATTTATCATCATGAATCTAATTTAAAAATAAATTAATTTCGCTGTAGCCCATATAAATGCTGCAATATTAAGCACTGACAATACAGGTTCTTTTTGAAATTCAAATACAACGCACACATATATATCTCTGTTATATAGCACAAAATACATGTAGAAATCTGTAAGTTTGTTTATTTGTATGTCTGTCGGTTACAACAACTCCTCCCAAACGGTGTACGGCATGTTTGAAGATATACAATTTTAAATATCTTGCACTATACCGATGGCGTCTTTAACGAGGCACTCGTGGAAGTTTGAACAGATGGTCGAAAATCTTTGTCGGAGATAGGCATAAGTCCTTCACGACGGAATGCACGTGACATGAGTCGGGAAACGCTGCGAGAATTAGCGCATGACTGATCGTATGTTTGATTTTGTGGTGCTGCAAGACCCATTGTTAAATACAGATCAACAAGCTATAGCAAACCTAGGAAGAGTGAAGGTAGTGTAATTTTCATCTTTTATTATTGCTAGTTTTAACTTTCAACATTATTACTAATTGGTTGATTAGATTTTATTAGTGTTACAAGAAATACTGTTCACGGTGATATTTTCAACGTTCAACCAAATTTCAACATTTGCTAGCCAACGTCTAAATAACCTAATATAAGCGTCCTCTATCTTGGGTGAAGCCAGGTGAAAAATACATGTATATATATATATTTTAAATAAACAATTACAATTATCTTAGAAATATAGAAAGGTTTCGCTCGTTGCAATCATTATCAACTGATTGAACATTGTGCTTTACTTTTAAAATATATTACCTTTTTACGAAGAATTGTCAGTTAACACCGAAAAAAATCATTCAATTAACTTCTATTGATATATCAAAATTGTATTATTAATATATCATTGTTGTAATGAAAAAAAACAGAAATTGTAAATCATTTTTTTTTAATACCCATTGGTAACATAATACACATTTGTAACATAATATATAGACTCTTATGAAGATAATCTCAGCAGACATTTTTCTACGAGGTCTGCTTGCTATTTGATTGCTCAACCTTGCTTTTTTGAGTAAAGACAGAAGGATAGGATTAGGTCAGTGCATGTTTTTCTTTCTAATTTTTACTTCACGAGATAGAGTTTATGTAATCTATACAATTTTAGTAATAATAAAAAAAAACAGAAGTTTTGATCCCAGTTTTCTCTTATACGCTTTTTTCCCTTCGCTGTATTGTTTTTTTAAATTACTCACGCGAAAAAAATGGCTTTTATTGTGGAGGGGACAAATTTCCTTTTGTGCCTAGTTTGCATTCAATTGTTGTGTTATATGATATTTCAATGACACTTAAAGAAATAAAAGTCCCCGGATGGATATTGGGGCGTAAAATTGAATAGCTGCGGCCCTTGTCCGTGGTAACTGTGAAAAGTTTCTCGAGCAGAAATAGACTAAACTTGTGAAAGTTACATAAATAACACTGAGGTATTGCCGAAGAAAAAGAATTACAAAATAAATGAATCGTCTTATAGTACCTAAGTTCATGGCTAATGGTTTAGAAAACACCGATGAAGTAACCACTGTGTTGCTAAGTAACAATAGGCAATGAAGTTCTCATAAATACATTAAACTACTTTTTATTACCTATTTTCACCAGGGATACATTTAGACGTCGGCGTTATTGTGGTGTTATTTTAGTGAAAGCTAATGTTGAAAGTTGAACAAATATCACCTTGGGCTATACAACACATACCCACCCACCCACATACCCACAAAATATAGTCCATCAATTTATAATAAGGTTAATATTTGAAAGTTGAATAATACAATTACATCACCGTGGATCACCTCATGCAACTCTCACAAATTATTAATAATAACGTTTAAAGTTAAAAATAAAACAGTTGACATAGAAATGACAGCTAGAATGACACGTGAAAATTTCACGTCGCTACTGCTCACCGCTTAGGAGGAGTTCTTGTGACAGACAGATTTATGTATATATTTTCTGCTATATAGTAGAGACAACTAGGTAAATATAACCATAGTAATAAAAGAAAGAAGAGTCTGTTGTCAGTTCCGCAGTGCAGTGGTCAACGTCGTTGGCTTCGGCTACGCATATCACGGGATCGAATCTCAATAAGAACAGCCATACATTATGGATTTCTCCTCGAAAGCATGGATGTTTGTAATGTAAAAAATTCCCTAGAACCCATCCAATCCAAAAAACGGGGTTAAAGTGAGAACGATTAGCTGACCACTAGTCTTGTCCTAACCCTATCTTTCTATGATTACTCTCATTGAAAAAAAGGTGTTGATCAACTGAGTAACAATAAATTCTCGTAGAAAAACTTCTGTACTGTATACAGTAGCATGAATCATTCGTTCAGATACTTTTTTGACGAAGTTTGTTTCCAGTGATAAATAATAAATATAAAAATAGCATCTACCCATAGATGGATAATACAGTAAAAAATAATCGAAGCATTCCAAAGATTATTCCATAACTAATTGTCAATTTAACTGGCTGGAATAAAGTTGCCAGCAGTTTGAATCGACGAATTTTCACAATGTTGCCTTGGGGGAGGCGCGTATTTTCCCGAAACGAGTCGTTAAAAATGACTTAACTGTAAGTTTCTACACCCCTAATATTCTTCAACAACTTTACTTCCCATTATTTAAGTTTATAAATACGTGGCAATAAATAATGTGTAGCTATATACAAATAAAACTTGTGTCCATTACGGTCCGATTCCGTATTATTCTCTTTATTAAGAAAATTCCGTAGAAACAAATTATAATTATATTCTTCCTCTGAAAGTTTTCGAATAAGCAAAGTCGATTAGCGAATTGGGCGAGAAATAAAATGTCATCAAATCACGACTTCTTTTTTTTTGTTACTTTTAATGTGAGTTTATTATTCTGCGACTTTTTACGTACTCGGACGACTTTCGGAACAGTCTAATTATTATTGGTACGACCGCAAAAAATCTTTTACGATGATTGGCTCAGAACAAAGAAGGCCATAAATCATTTGATAAAAATAGCATTCAATCCTTGGCTTCGCGAAACAAGAGAATAGTCACGTGACATATTTGTAAATGGATATATGTTAGAGGTCTGCACGGGCCGAAACTTAATACAATTACCGGGCACAGCTCATCCAAGCCCAAGCAGAAGATTTATTTTTCCCAGTCCGGAAAAAGCCCGATTTTTTAACAATTCAAAATAAAATATACTGGCAATTTTACAAATATTTGAAACTTATTTTTAAAGAATCAATTTTATTTCTTAATAATGATTGATTACCGCATAGCTGACTAATGACTAATGTCCCCTCTAAGACGAGAGATTCTCTGCGCGGACAATCCAAAGATTGAGCATACCAAACCAACAAATTCACGGCATAATTTTTAAACATTTTGCAAACATTAAAATGTATGTCATATTTGAATATATGTTATACAAATAAGAGTTTTCGTGTTTCTTTGAACTATTATTGTTTATTAATTTACACTGTTAGGTATGTATTTTAAATCTAAACAGTAATGTTGAACAGACACGTAATTTTTTCAAAAATTAATAGTAATAGATTGCGCACCAACCCGAAATGAATGCGTACGGACTCCAAAACTGCTAACATTGCTCGTGACCCGAATGGAGCCCGAAATATTTTTCTGAAAAATAAACTTCATCACCGGTCCGGTCCGGAGCCGAATCTTATTATCTTTACCCGCCCGAACCCGGTTTACGGGCCGGGTTGAGTAGAGGCCTACGGGCCATGCCCGGACCCGTGCAGAACTCTAATATACGTGAACATCAAGTTATTTTTTAGCCATGTGTAACAGTTTTATAAATCGATTGAAAATTCAATTGATGAAACTGTCCGTACTGGAATACAAATCTTTGGGATCTGTAACTGAAGCTTAACACGTTTGAAACTATTATATTCAATTAATAATTAACACGAAAACTTAATCATTAACATATTTCTTGTTGAGTTTAAAAATAAACTGTAGATTGAAATCCAATTTTCTCAGTGATATAAGTAAATCAAAATAAGCAATATTTTCATCGTGTTTTAGAGGTTTGAGCTTCTTCAGAGTTTTTGTAAGTATTTTTTATGCACGTACGAAAAAGAAAGACTCATCGATTCCTTAAAAACAACAATAGAACGATGTCATATTGAAACGCACTGCACCCTAATTACGACTGGGACTAGCTAATTACCAGTTCTTTAATAACTCCATTCCATTTTTCCCCACCTTTACGAAAGAAAGTCGTTGAGAGAATTACGTAAAAACATTTTTTAAGATGATACACTGATAGCGGACGAGGTAAAAATAATGTGCAAATTTGGACTGAATGTTGATTTCAATATTTATATAGAGTTTACGCTTTATAATTTTACAATTCGGCTCTAGGATTAAGAATCACGAGATCCATACATACTATAACACTAATCTAATACGCTCTGTATATTATACATGGAGTGCAGGAAAAAGTGCAATGTTATAAATCGTACACTATAAGTTTTTATTGGCTCTTGTTTCAATAAATATTCATATTCTATTTTGTAAAGACCGACTCAGCTATAAAACTCGGATTGTGATTCAATAGCATGCAATGAATCTTATATATAATTACATGACATTGTGTGTAAATGCAAAGACTAAACATTTCGATTTAAGGCTTCCGTGATGTATTTTTCCCGGTCTCGTTAGAGTAATTTTATCATTAATAACTCCACAGGTAGTTAAAGCGAGGTTTCTTTTACTTAATCAAATGAATCGTTTATTAAACTATCTGGGTCAGAGATTAAAAACACCGCACGCTTGGGTTACCACTACCATTTTCCAGTGAGAATAGTTATTATTTTGAAATTCTTGTAGTAATAACGTTAAATGTTGAAAATATCAGTTAAGTTAGAAATGGCAGCTGGAATAACACGTGAAAATTTCACGTCGCTACTATTCACATTTTGGGAGGAGTTCTTGTGACAGAAAGATTTATAGATGTATTTTGAGCTATATAGTAGAGATAGCTAGGTTTATATTTTCATTTCTTGATTAAAACCATAGTAATAAAAGAAAGAAAAGTCTGTTGTCGGTTTTGTGTTGCAGTGGGCAATGTCGTAGGCTTCGGTCACGGATTTCACGGGATCGGATCCCAGTACGGACAGTTTCACAAACTGATTTCTCAATCAATTTCTGTTCGAAGGCATGGTTGTTTGTGATTTCTAAAATTCTCTCCCACCAATCCGATCCTAAAAATGGAGCGTAGCCGAGAGCGATTAGCCAACCACTTGTCGTGTCCTAGCCCTCTCGTTATATACCCACTCTCTTCGAAAAATATAGGGTGAGAAACTGAGTAAAGAGCAGTTCTCGTAGAAAAACTCACGTAAAGATACCTTCATTAGGAGTCCATATGTTCCAAATTGCGAACGGACATGGTTAAAAAACATATAGGCTCGCTCGCGCTTTCACCTCATTTTTAGGATCGTATGGATGGGAGGGAAGTTTAGACATCACAAACATCCATAACTCCGAACAGAAATCAATAAATCGATCAAAACTCAAACCAGTGAGATCCGTAATCGAAGCCAACGACGATTTTTCTGGTTTTAAACGTTGGCATATTTTTTTTTAACTTTACATTTAACCTTAATTGGGAACATTATAGCATATACAATTACAAAGTCAAAAAGATTTTGCAATTGCAGGTGGTCATAAAAACCAATTATTATTAAATGTACGAGAGAGAAAATACTACTTAGAGATTCCTACTGGTTTTAAATCGGTGGGCTTTTTTAGGGTTAATATCAGATGACGTAAGAATTGAATTATTTTGAATTTATCTCACGGAAATGATACCATAAGGAGTAGTTAGGTGGATTAAGTTATATGAACCTGAGTATTTGTTTTCACGCTGTGAGCATTAAATACAAATTATAAAACGATAAAAAATATTAATCCGACTTTATGTACACAATCACTGAACTCAAGCAGAGTTATTATACGAAAGCACGTCATAATATTCTACGAGTCGTGGAGAGGGTCGTTTTTCTCTTGAATTGAAAAGCAAACAAATGCATGCACATTGTAATAAAATCCATCCAGACTTTCACAGAACACGCGAAGACTTTTCTGTTGCATTTTTAAAACGGGGCGAATATAATTGAAGTTGATTAGTAAGAAATGAAAATTTAATGTTTTCATTTACAGGTGCGCCGTTTGATGTTCATTTTGAATTCAATTACGGCATGAATGGAATGTTTTTGTATTATCAACACTGGTAAAAGGTGTTGTGAAATTGTATTTGAATAAAATTAAATTTTCAGCCGGTCGCATATCAAAACTGTTAGCGATATGCAACTAGCAATCGGCCTATAAGTGCAGCTCTTGTACTTCTACTGTGCTACTGAAACTAGAGCGGAGTCCACAAACAGGCTCCTAGTTTCCTTGATGCTTTAATTGCTTAGACTATATGCCTTTATTTTAATTTTATGCAAGAAGTCTAGATAATTACTGTCTCGCTAGAAGATTTTGTCGGCTGAAGTCTTTGTAGCTGCAAGTGTCAATACCATGAAAACATAGCATATTTTGGCTTCTTATATAAACTAAAATCAAACGTTTAAATTCAGTGCTGAAACCACAAAAGTTCTTACAGGTTGACGGTCAGGCACCTTCTTCAAAGCAATTACGATCAAGAGAAATACATAATTTTATTTTAAATTAAAACATTTTAAAGCAACTATCAGGAACATTGCCCCATTTTATATGCCATCCTTTGAAAGTGCTCACGATGAGTAAAACTGATCCTGATGATTGTATTAAGTTATGTCTTATTTCTATAAATACAATGCCGATAAGCCAATAACTGAAAGTTGACGCCAAAAAGTAAAAAGTTATAAATGAGTTTATCTCTCATGCACTTGTCCGATACAGAGCTGCACGAGGATGATATAATAATATAAAGGTATGTTTTAGAAAATAAAACAACAATTTAAGTCCTCATTGCAGTCCAAAACAAGTATTTTGCAAAAAATAAGTAAAAAATAATCGACGCGGTGTGCCCGCGAGCTAAATGTGAATTTTATTTTTGGCATGTGCTACGCTAACCATGATAACATTACCTGCCCGAGTTGTTGGACGGTATTGAGTAGATTTAAAATAGATAATGATAAGGTACTGACCCGATTTCTCTTCATCCATCTTAGGTGCGCTTCCGTCTGCTTGACCCTGTGTGTTCCCGGAGCGGGCTCTGCGGCGACGGAGCATCGTCTGCCGCCGGCGAAGCCCACCCCAGCCGCCGCCTCCTGCCACGCCGCTTTTCCTTGGGCACACTGAAACATAATGACCCGCCATAAACATATTGATAATACCATTTTGCAACTGTTTATTCAAAATGAGAAACGTTATGATTCTAAGATTTGTAGTAAATATGTCAATATATATTTATTATTAAATAAATTAATTCCATTGTGATAAAATATGCAATACATGATGAGCAATAGAAACACTTGAGAAACAAAATCATTCAAATCATAATTGAAAAAAGAATAAAAGGTAACTTATGTATAGATTAATTCTTATGATTTGAAGAATTAATACAAATTTAAGTATATTTTATTTGATTTTTAAGTAATGAAACGTAGTATGTGAAAGAAGGTATTTAGAATCATGTGAAATTTTGACTAACTGTGACTTAAAAACTCTTAAAATCCAGAATTGAAAGATTATTAAAGAATTGAATTTAGATCTTTGAGTAATAAGTCGTATGTGGTAAAATTTTTATTTTCAAAATACTAAGAAATAACCTCCACACAATTTTGTTTCACCATAAAAACACTTGTGCGTTTTTATGGTGAAAATGCGTTCTTCTCGAAATCAATTATTGCACCCTTCTGTTTTGGGGCGACGATATGTGCGTTCCTAATTCCAATTCCAACACCAAATCCTAATTATAAGCGTTTGCAGACTAAATTTAGTTTCAAAAGCACACGAAAACCACAATAATTAAGATTTATTAATCAGGATATGATCATTTTTCAAAATATTTTCCATATGTTTATAAGTTTCGCTTAACACGGTTTTGCTTTACACGACGATCTATCGGAACAGATCATCAGTGATCAGCGAGGGACGGTTGTATAAGGAAAAACACTTTTTTATAAATAATTTTGTGGGAAATAAATAATCTTCAACACTAATACGACTGCCATTTTCTTTGCGAAAATATTATAAAAATCACGTATACTTCATTTGTATTTAAAAAGCATACAATACAATTTATTGTGTTAGAGTAGTAAGTAAACAATTTGTTTTTTTTTGTGTTTTTTATTAGCTGATAATCAGCCCATTTTGAAAACGCAAGAAAACCTCGGGAAATCTCTCATCATTAACAATTTCCCAAACAGCCGTTATATGTAATATGGAAAAAAAAATACAAGTAATGTGAAATATTTTTTTTTTATCAGGGTCGTTTTTAATGCCATCTCTGATGGTCGCGTGAGCCAGGCGAACATTGAACTGCCAGGGTCAGCTTAAGACATTATTCGGCCCACCCTTTTCTGAAATATTTTAATATTAATTAACCAATTAAAGTAAAGTACAATATTTAGACAATACAATAAATTTTAACTGTCACTGATTTTTTATTTTGTATATTTTATGTTAAGTATTAAGATCGTATGGATTCTCAAAAATTTCATGACATGGTTTTTTCACGAGAAATACCTTAAATTAATGTTCAGACAAACATATTCATAAGCAATTTATGCAGACATCCTAGACGAATAAGTGATTTTTTAAAATAATAGTTGTTATCTTTGAAGCTAGTGAAACCCGGGCAATAATAAATAAAATCTCTTACACTGGTCGAAAGCCCATTTGTGACACAACATTTTGTGTTTGAGTATAATTTAACCTCTTTTTAAATTTATTTTGTAGATACATGAAAAAATCAGCATTAATATCAGATATTTTTGAAATCCTTAATATAAATTAAAGTAGAATCGAAATTGCAAGCACTGATACCTGAGGACTGAAAATGATGAATTGATAAGTGAAATATATGAAATTAACCATGGCATGAAATTTCTTTGGATATAGAGCCTTTTGATTGCTAAATGGGGCTAACTAGACTAGACCAAACCACTACAATACTAGTACCTATAAAAATAAAAGGTAGAAAGTCATGTTTCGTTAAATTATCAAGAACTGTCGATCCAAATGAATCCTTGTAAAATGCTTTGTGTTAAACCAACTGTACCAGTTATGATAGAATATATACTGAAATAATTATTTATATCTAAAAACGTCGCTTGAACTTTGAATTATAAGTTGAAATAAGTTAAATTAAAATATTATGAACAGTGAAAAGTAGCTTTACATGAGATACAATGAAGAGATTTTGTTCATAATTCTAATTATTTAAATGCCCCCAAGGCGTCGTCGGGTCAAAATCTCAATGTAACTGCCAGTTATACAAATCCGGAACTGCGGTGCGAGTCTCTTGGTAATTTTCAGTTTCGTTTCTTTGTAGGGCAAAAGGAACACTAAAAATGTGTGTCGGGAAGGCACTAAGCGATATATTGCGTGCCGACGGAACGTGTTCCGATATTGTAGAAATCTATTACAATTACTCGAATTGGGAGAAGGTCTTCGGCTAATTAACTCATCATCAGATTTCTTTGATAGCTCACGCGGAAGCCAGAAGACAAGAAATTGGTTTATAATACAAGCACGTTTGAATATTGCAAAATCTATTTTTGAATTTTGATTTTTATTCAATGAACAAGTGACGAAAAAATTCATATTCTATGTCTTAGTTTTGTTTTTAGAAATGGCAATAAGTAATGAGTATTTTTTTGATGTTGCCATGATTCAATTTTATATTTCCCAGATTTCATTCGATACATATTTCTATCCGTCAACTAAAATTTGTCTCCTTCTTTTTTTCGATAAAAATAAAACACAATGTTTTTGTAATTTAAGATACCGACCGAAGGTGCTTGATGAAATTTCAATATTAAATTAGAATCTTTGGAAGTACACGTATTAATGAAAGTGCTAAAAAGCAAATCTCGAGTAGGTGGCGAAATGTACAAAATTTCAAAGAATCAAATTTGACATTGTTTTTGTAATAAATCCACAATTTTATCATATTGAATTGGCCAATTGATGTAACCTTCAAAAAATACGAAAATGAGTTAATGATTGGATCTCATTTCAAAGACGACAGAGCAAGTCTCCGTCAAATGATGTAAATTAGAAAAATAAATTGACCATTTTTTGGAAGGGAAACATCATTTAACATTGGTTTTAGGTTTAATAATTCTGACTCAGCCACTTAATGTAAGCCACTATTATGTCAACACTCCCTACATATAATACCGTACCTGTAAACAAGAGAATTTATAAGAGTACATTTCAAAGAATCACGATGCTACTCACCATTATAATGTGTTCGATAAAAACAGTCTTTACTCTCCCCTGAACCATTTCAAGTTTGAGGGTTACATCAATTGGCCAAAACACCGTCGACATGATCAGGACCAGTTTCATTCACTGCAATCATTTTCAACTGAAAATCTATTGAAATTTCTTTCCTAATATCATTATATTATGTAATGAGCGATTGTTTTAAAGCCAGTTTTTATTTAACTAATTCTGTTAGACTAGTATTAGCGGATATAATAGAAATAACTAAATTCATTTAAAAAACAAATAACATTTTTCGAATGTGGCAACACTGTGTCGCGGTATATATGTATAATACGAAGAAGATTAATCGGGTGACCACATGTCAGTTGCAAATTGGTATACAGAAACAGGTAGGTGTAAAATAATATGTTGCGAAACACCAATCTGTCATCCAGTCTATCTTGATTATACGGGTGCGGTAGGAATAAAAGTGTTTTATATTCACTTGCTCTGAAAACCACGATGTAACCGCTGTATGGCAAAAAGTTTATTTCCGTATTTATTTATAAAAAGGAAAAAATGATTATCAACTTTGCATTGATCATATTCCTGAATAAAATGCATGGACTCTCAATAGTTGTTAAATTAACTCACAATGCTCTAGTTCGAAGTTCACAAAAACGCGTGTATAGTATTACCAACATTACTTGGCCGTCGCCGAATTCGGAACTAGAATCGTCAGTCTAGAATTAATTTCTTCAATTGCCATTATTATGCAAAATAAATATCTTGTCTACTTTTAATAACTGTCGCTAAAATATCAGTTTTGGAATTTATTGAAATTTAAGTTCGAGTTGAGTATGGCAATATTCCTAACGCGACAGTGGCACCCTCACTAGCGGCCAAGTTAAATTGGTACATCTATAGTGAAAACATTAATCTTAGTTGATCTCGTTTTGAATTATAATAAAATTCTTACTGTCCAATGCGAAAATTCATTTGTACAGATTTAGCATTTAGTTCATGGGTGTCCAACTTCTTGGTTGTATTGTGCAACATTAATTGAAAAGTAATTGTTGTGGGCCATATTTAAAATACTTAATACATACAATAATTAAAGTTAGTATTTTTAACATAATTAATTTAATAGAAAATTTATGAAAAGTATATGACATAGGGGGACATAGTAGAGACAATTGATCCTTTTTTATGACACAAACACATCAATGTCTGGTTCCATAGATGAACTTTCAATTCTCAAGGTGCACGTCAAACATTTACTTTTCGCATTCTTCATTCTTGGAAATAGTTGCTCACAAATATAAATGTTGCTAAAAAGCGAATTGTTTTAGGCCGCATTTTAACTGGCCGCGGGTTGGACAAGCCTGATTTAGTCGTTGGGCCGCGCATTATGCATCACTGCTGTAGACTGTTTAAATATCTAAATATTTAAAGAAATGAATTATCTCATTCATGCTCATACCCAAATAAAATGTTGTTCAAAAGTAATATTGCTAAAAGTTATCGCATATTAACTTTACCGCCTCTGTTTCACAATAATTTTCTTTACTACCTCAATGATAATAAATACCTCGCCCGCATTTTTACTGTGTTTTTGTACCCGACTACTTGATCCATTTATATTAAGTCATAACAATAGGCAAGTAGGTGATATGAAGAGTGTGGTTCAGTAAAACAGTCCGTAAACTGTCTCCTGGGGATACCAGGTGTATTAAAACGATGCTTTAATGCTCCCATATTGCTTATTACGAAGTTATTGTCGGCTGGTAAATCGATATTATATCCAATAAGTAGGGGTTTATGTCTGTATGAATGTCAAATTAATATAGCAAGAATATGTCGTTTGGATAGGTCTACCAATGAAAAAATAGTGCAGTCTCTTTTCTGAAATAAACAGTCTATTCTATTACATCGAGAGTATACTGACAGAAAGCATTTATTAAAAAAAGTTCTGAGATAATCGCATTTAAAGCATTATTTTTCATTAAAGTACTCTCTCTCCCAAGTACAATTGTTTATGATTCAAAAAGATTTTTTTATACATTATAAATAATGATCTTTTCTGCATGCAAATCATAAGATGTGGTATCGATGACTGATTATAGTCATATCATTCTTTCTGACAGAATAAAAAAATAACAATATGACTTAATACTGTCATTTAAAATAGTAATGGTGTAACTCCAAAATTACGAAAAATGAGTTTATACCTCGACCACGTTCAAAAGAGAGTTATTCTATTAGTTTAATAATGGAGCACCTCCATATATACTCCTAATTTCTTTAAAGAACGGGTTTGTTTTTATATTTCCCTATTTAATGATGTTTTTCAGAATAATAGTGAAGTACCTGCAATATCAGAATAAAAGGGAAGTGTCCGGAGAGACTTCACTACTAAACTAACGTTTAAGTTCTTCAGTTGATTGAAAAATAGTTATTCGTGGTTGTTATTTGATCCTAAGAACATTTAACAAAACCTTGATTTTGTCAAAACTTCAAAACTGGAGTTACACCATTACTATTATAAGTGACACATATCCTATGACTTCATGCGTTCTACAAGTACGGAGAGCGTTGAATTGCACACATTTTGACAATTAAAACAGAAAGTCATAAAAACTGACTCAATGCGTTTTGTCAGTATACCTTCAATCCTTAATATATACGTTTTTAATAAAATAAAAACCTTATACCTTTATTTTTTAGAAGTTAGGGTAAAGGAAAGGACTAATAGTGGGCTATTAACTGTATCCAAGTCCCGTTTTTAAGACCGAATAGGTGAGAAGAAATTTAAATATCACAGTCATTTATACATTTTTCCCCAAAAAATTTTCCCACTTATTTGTGAACACAGGATAATACACAATATGTCTTGTACTACTTTCGCCTTTTTGTATAATGTTCAGGACATGTTTCATTTGTTGCGAGTGAAACTTGTCCTTGTCAACTGATAACTGTTTGTAATATATACTTTAAACAAATGTGGAAGTGATAAAAAACAAATTTTGTTATATTTATTTAAATATAATGCCTTTCCACAAAGAATGGACAGTTAAAGACATAAAAGTGATTTCCCAGATCGTAATTGAGGGATAAATATATTTAATAAAATAAAAGCTAAAAATTATAGAAATGGAATCGCGAAGAGAAATCGTTACGTAGCTGTGCGTAATAACTGTATATGTAAATACACCGGATTATATATTTTTTAAACTGATTTTTCATCAAAAATATTAGAAAGTAATATTAAAAGTTTTTATTAAAACATAATAAATCTATTGATTGAATTTTAATTTAAAAACCATGCAAATTTGTCAATGTATTATTTAACATATAAAAATATTAGCATTATGTTGGATATAGTAATGGAACTTTTTCTCATTTTAATATATAAACTTCAACTTTTTTGACACGGTTTTTTTTGCTCCTTGATCGCGGGATCTATCTCCTACTTAAATAAATCAACAAATTTTTAGTTTACATTTTAAATAAAATACGATTTTGAACTTTGGCACTTTTGAAAAAAACTTCAATGTTCAACCTAAAATTTTCAACGAAAAAAATTGACTTTTGTTTGATTGTTCTGAGCACAAAATATTCTTCTGCTTACATAGAATCGATTAGCATCAAAATCTTAAAAAAAGTTTATGGTGGACTCAGGTGCGTATGTTATTTATCGACTCGCGATGTCATTACATTGCAGATGTTATATATTACGCCAGAAAAGTACGACATTTCATGCATTTATCCGTGTAACGTGAATGCTAAACGTTCGTCACGTGTGGTCTATGTTACGTCAATCATCTGCGTCAAGGTGTTTTCAGAAGCTTTCAACACAAGGCTCAACTTTCGGCGGCAGTGACGTCAGGTGCGCGACAACAATGAAGCATAGGAAAGATGGCGTGTCTGGCCGACACCGTCCAACGAGCAACGAGCAGCCTACCTTTCTGTTTCTACGTTCATTATATAACAATCTTTCTTAGTAGCAGAAGTCGAAAAGCGAAATTAGATTTGATTAATTTATATTGCTGCAGGTCACGAGACAACAATGCTCCCCATGACAGAGGTGTTTAATTTAGGTCATAAGTTTTGAAAAGGAACAAAGCGGTTTGACATTTCGAACAAGACAGTCTATCTACATGTATAAATATAATTCTTTCAGGATCGTAACAACTTCGTTCCATTTTTTAAACGAATACTCCGTGTGATGTACCTACCTGCCTAATACTTGAACATATCAATTTGCTCTATGTTTTATAATAATTATGGTCTATTACAATACGCGTTCCAATTTCAAATAATTTTCGTTAATGACAGTTGTTAAAATAGAGCATTTCCCTGAATTAAGAATTTTATAGAAGAGAAAGGGTTTTTTTATAATAAATTTATACTAAAATAAATATTATAATTACATTTTTTAAACGGTAAGTCGGAAGAATTATTGATTAACGGCATTTCCAGGACATTTCGATAAAACTTAGAAATAAAAACAATATGTTTCATAATTAATAAATTTGTGTATGCCATAAAAGGAAATGTTTTCGTGAGTAGGCTGATATTTATCAGTGGCTTCCTCTGAAAGCTGGAACAGTTTGATGCTATTGAACTGAAATACATGACAGCAAATTACACTCCGGGACAATACCGTCCTATCCGGAACGGTTGAAAACCCTAGTCACATTTTGTATTCACAAAGAAATTAGGTAACACGATTTTTTAACCATGCCCGCTCCTAATTTGTAGCATATATATGACTGCCTAATAGATGTATCTAAATAGATTTTTCTACAGAGCTGCTTGTAACTCAGCTGCACAACTTATCTTTTCCGAAGAGAGTAGAGATAGAGGGATAGGTTTAGGACTAGTGATAATCTAATCACTCTAGATACGCTCCGTTTTTAGTATTGGATTCGAAGATATGAATGCACAGACATCCATATCTTCGAACATAAATCCATAAAACAATTGAAGAATACATGAAACTGTCCGTACTGGTATTCGAACCTGAGAGACCCGTGTCCGAAGCCAATGACGATGACCACTGCACCACGGACCTGGCATAATACCCGTAATACGAATACCACAAAGTAATTAAGAAACTGTTGATCATATTTTGATTACATTTTTCTGCAATACTAGCGCAAATAAGGTTTGAAGAACAAACTACCCCTCCTCATATTTTAGAAAATAAAACACAATTCAACACGTTTTAAATTATAATTATATAAGTTTTCACTAATGCTCTTAAATATGATAACACCTAGAATGCAGACTATTTCTTGCTCCATCTGTACTATTAGTAGGAATCATTTTAAGTATTTTCAAGAGAAATAAAAAAAAACTAGATGTATTTTGTATTTTGAGTAAGTACACATGAATATATGATTATGCATTAAGGCAAGCGGTATTATTGCGATCATTAAATGCATAAAAACTGCATTCTTCGGTCACGTTTTCCGCAATTAAAAATACAAGTGTGAGTTAGAAATTTTATATTATACAATCTTTTTGCTTACGCTATTGGTTTAATGTCAAAGTTGTTGGTAATCTAATACGATTTATCCAAGGAAAGAAAAGTGTACTGCAATGTGGGACCAAGATAAGATAAGTATTATATCATCACCGTACTGACAGAAATCGATAAGTAACGTATTGACAATTCCGAATAAACAGCAAATGAAAATTTTAACTCATACGATAGTCTTTTGCCTCGGTATTTTATGTTACATAACATATATTATAATATCAAAATACAGATGGATTTATACTAATTTTACACTAGTTAAGACAGGAATCAATAGACAGAGACAATTGCTCGCCAAGAAATGTGTATTAATATGTTTACTTATAAAATAAATTGCCGTGTTTTTCCAAGCTGATATAATAAATGCACCTACTGAGTTATTCCCGATAAAGAATTGATATCCAAGAATCTCATTGTGCACTTATCTAGTTTCGGTCAATTTTATTTATCGACATATGCCAGTACGGTGATGATATGTTTTATATAATATTATAGTTTGCGAATCATACATTGGTCAACTCTGTTTAGTTTGATCAAGGGTAGTGGAGCAAACGCGCATTGTCTGAAACTCGATTCCAATTGGCTAATTAATTTTGATTGTTTTGAAAAGTTCGCCTTTTCATGCGGTACATTAGTATAGTTAATAATAATTACGATGGTTTAAAAATATTTTTAAGCCACGCCCACTCACTGTGCGAAGCATAATATAGACTGCTAATGGAGCATCTCGGCAGAAATTATTTTTATAAAAACTGGTTATATAGCAGTTATTCGACCATTCTCTTCGAAAGATGAAGTAAATAATAAACTAATTTTGTATTTTTTCCCCTCACACCCATCCGATCCTTAAAACGGGGCGAGAGCGATTAGCTAATCCCTAATCCTGTCCTAGCCCTATCCCTCTATCCCTACTCTCTTCGAAAAAGACAGGTTAATCAACTGAGTGGCAAGAAGTTCTAGTAGACAAATTATGTTAAATACATCCATTGGGAGGCCATATGCTCCACATTGGGAGCAGATATGGTAAAAATAAAATTAAAATTAAACACAATCTGCTTTGTACTACTTCCGTTTCTTTATAATGATCTGGACCGGTTTCGTTCATCTTTACAAAAAAATGTGAGAGTAGTACAAAACAGATTGTGTTTTATTACACAAAATAATATATAATACCTTTCCACCAATAATTTTATTGACTATTAACACCTTCAAAGTGATTAAGGGACCGATGGTTAGTTGTAAGCTCTTTCTACGCTTCGCTTTAATGATCGGGAGGGTGGAGGGAGCAGAGGTATGAAAACATTATTGAAATCCATGCATGTGTATACAAATTCTTAAATTAATTGAAAAATAACGTGTGAAAGTTCCCATTTTTCGATACGAAATTCTCACCCCGCAAACAAGGGGAGAACGAGCAACATTCCAATGTAATTGACCGCTCGAGTACGCAATCGACTTGAAAAACCATAATTACCGATTGAAATAATTTCATACACATTACAAAATACTAAATGATTTGAATACATTGTTTAATGCTGAATATGTATTTTCGATCAGTTGAAGATATTATGTGAAGTCTCTTAAAATTCCTTTCAATGACCAGAGCTAAAAATTGTTTATTTCTATGACGGGTGGACGGCCCGACGAGTATAACTCCATGTACGAAAAAACAACGCAAATATAAGAACGCGTCAGTCTAACAGTATACGTCTATTAGACAAACTTACACCTGAAATAAATGTGATGTAATTGTTTTTATTTTCTGGCCCCAATAGAATAAGTTTGCTCATTAAATTAATATTTTTACTCTCATCCAAGTACAGGTGCTTTAATTCTCGTTTTAATGACATTCTGTTATACATCGAACACTTCAAATAAGATTAGTAAAAATGATAACTTTATAGAGAGTATAATCATTACTATTGAAAAAACAACTTACAGATCACTTTTAAGGTGTTAAACTGTCAATTCTTTGTGGAAAAACATTGTATTTTAAAAAATAAAACACAATTCATTTGTACTACTTCCATATGTTTTTAATGATCAGGACCGGTTTCGCTCATCACGAGCATTATCAAGTGATGAATTTAACTTAGTTTTTGCTTAGTTAACTGATGAATCAACTTATAGAATTTAGTTTAGTTTTTGCTCTTATGAAAAGTCGTCTTTATGCTATGATAAATAATGGTTTTTGTATATTCACTATGGGGCGGATTCTTTATATCTTTTAGCAGTAGTTAGTGATGATTATTGCTAAAAATCTTGGCTTCCAGATAAAATATCTGTCCACTATACCTGTCTAGCGGGTTTCCAATATCACTTTCCAATTCCTGCCTTTTATACTGAGCATATGACGTAATCAACGTCAGTCTCGATCTTCGTTTTCCTCTGATCATTGCTGTGCAGTCCTTGAAGCTAAGTGTTGTATCGTGTTCTCCGAATGTTATATGATGTTTATAATGAAATTATGATTTATATATTCTAAAATTAATACAGTATTTCTTCTCTATTCTTAGTTACTAATAATAATGCTAAGCTGACTAGAATAAAAGATGCACCGTTTTCCTGATGAATATTTAAACATTGAATATTTAATATGTATAGTTAAGTTATGGAAGATCATTATTTCCGTATGGATTATTTATTCCAAAGAAGAATACAGAAATAGAAATGAAAACATTTAGGCGTATTTAAAAAATGTCTGATTCAAACGAAATTATTCATTTTTTATTAGTTTTCGGGCAATTTGTTTCAAGATAACAAAAACCTTCTACGGTCATTTGAATACAAATGGCGTGTGCGTTATTTTAAATTTAGGTACCTGATTAAATCACTGCTGATAAAAATAAAATTTTAATATAATATAGAAGAGTTTTGCCGACTTTTATAATTATTATACGCTTGCTTTGTAAAATTTTCATTATGTCATTTAACTAAGGATTAACAGTAATACTCATTGTATTACATTGTATTGAAATTTAAATAGATAGCTTCTTACTACAATATTTAGACAAAACATCGTCAAATTAAAAGATCGTTTGTGGGTAGTAAAGGTAAACAATAGCATGTGTTTTTTACTATGATAATTTAGAGCATCGAGTAGCTGTACGTCAGTCGCTAAGCTTTACATTTCAGGTATGGTAATGCTATAAGACTAAGAGATAATGGTTTTTTTTATGCCTCATTGTACGTAATTTAAAGGAATTTAGTAATCGAAGACCTCCTGACGTATTTAAAGAAATTCGTAGATTGATCGGCAATACAATGTAAGTGTAGAGATGCCTATTCGGAGATTCAAACCCTTGATCGCGGAACGGAATGATCTCCAATTGGCCATGGTGATCTAAAACATATCTTATGATCCGAGATATATTAATAATTCCGGATTATGAATGAAAACGAAAAAAAAAATACAATTCTTTTGACGTTTTTCATACTGAAATCTTATTATTATTGGGTGAACGTGTTATGGAATCTGATCTCTTATTCCACATTATGTCCTAGTTTGAGAACCTATGGTTAAAGATATAAAAATGGGCAAATTAATACAATAGACGAGAAGACGAGAGGTTCTCTGCATGGAAAATCTAACGGTTGCGCATGCCAAACCAACAAATGCGCGGTATTATTTTGACCTTTTTGCAAACATCTTTAAAGTATTTAAAATTGATTAAAAATATATATATATATACAAGCATAGTTATTCAAAAAAATATTTTTTATTGAAGTGCGCGCCAACCCGAGAGCAGTGCGAAGAGGTTCAAAAACTACTAAGAAGAAATATTGCTTATAAGTGATATTTAGTCAGCGACCGATTTTAATTTGCTGTAGACTCAAAGGTGGAGTTTGGTGAATTCGTACATTAGATTTTTTGAAGAATATGGATTTTCAATGTCTATAAATTATTCTGTAAAAACTTCTAACGGAAGTTTTGTAACTGCAGTGATGGATTTTATTGCGTCCATTAAAACTACGTAGATAAGATAATGTATTATTTTTATAGCTATCAACGAAACGTAATATATTTTAAATCTATCGTATCTGAAAACACGAAGCCTCCATAACGTATCGATTTATTAAATTCGGGAAATACTTGAAATGGTTTATTCCATATCATATAGATGAACATATTATGTTATATTTCATAAATTTTAAAAATTTAGATGTACGTCTTTATTTGGGTTTTGTCAGTGATATTTTTCATACTATACGCGTCAGGCTATCGACGAGTTAACTCGCGAGGTCTTATCATCGTCATAGCAAACAATCAAATTTGACTTTGGTAGTAGAAAATTGTATAGTGATATCTATTCACAAGTAGTGATTTTTTTCCTCTGGTTAAATATCGACATTATCGACGTGCTCTGCAATCTTGAAAACTGTTGCAGCTTGACGGTTGTAGTAGTGCAAAATGTACACATGCAAACAATTTAATGTGGCATTATGTGTGGAACCATGCTTTGAGATGTACCGTTTGTTAGAAAACTATAGCGTGTAAAAAGTGATAGTGGTTACTATGGTAAAGTGACCCTGTTGAATACTGTTTATATACATTTTTGAAATAGGATTTATCAGTTTTGTTTGAAAATATTTACGAACATATAGAAAAACGTGACCATTTAGTAAATATTCAGAAATGTATATAACTTTATGCCCATTTCAAATTTTTGAATCGATTTATTTTATTCCGAATATAGCTGGCACTAAAAAGGCTAAAGAAATATCTCGCAGTAGTCCTCTGTGTTAATTTTTTCAATTGCGGGAAGATTGTCTATTTTTTATTCATTCCATGTTTGTTTCTACCTTTTTACTTATTTGAATAAGACACTTTTTAGTACTTTGATACTTAAAAGTGTCCCATTCGATGTCATATTTGCTCCTTAAGGTGAAACTCTATCTCTAGTCATACTATGAAACATTAAAAAACCTGTATTCACTTGCATACACAAGTCTTTTGCCCTTAAACGGTCGAGATGTGTCCAACAGACACTTTTCAGATGTCATTTTCTCCCGATATACGCAAAGGAATTAAATATGAAGGAAAAATATTTCATAAACACATCATCAACAACTGCTTGAAGATTAAAACAGATCAAACCAAACCACGCAAAATCAAGTACATTGAAAATACACCATATACGGCAAGTGTATAGAAGAACATATTGTGTAAAACGTATAGTTACACTAGAGGTCCTATAGCCGAATGGTAATTGTTTTTGGGATCCTTTTCACGCCTTGATTATCCAAACGATTTATGAAATTGTTTTAAAATACATGGATATATATATTTGATGTACACATTCCCTCTCAATAGATTGATTTTAAAACGGGGTGGAAAGAGAGCAATTAGGTATCAACTAGTCTTTTCTTAGTCTCATCCTTCTATCCTGACAGGTTGAACGACTGAATTTAAAAACCAGTAATCGCTAAACAATGTTGGTTAAGATACTCCACATGGGGATCGTATGCTGCAAATTGGAAGTAGGCATGGTTGAAAAAAAGGTTTAATTTTCGACAAGCAACCAAGCGTGTAGATTTCTCTTTCTTTTGACTTAATTATGTTTTTTTCAACGCAATTTTCGACAGTCAATCAAATGAAACTGCAAATTCCTCAAAAATATGAACAGCCCTAAAATACCAACTTCACGGCTATATCGTTGACGATTTATTTGATTGCATGTACTTTCTTCAAGCTCGTTTCGTGAAATAAGAAATACAGCCAAATATCACGCGGAATTTTTGTGGAACTATTAAGCGGAAATGATTAACAACTGACTCATTTATGGATGCTAATTATAATGACCTTTTGAAAGTTATTTGTAAGTTATTTAAACCATATCGTTTTGGCGTACTGTGTTAATAAATTTATTTTATTGATTGAATTTGCGATGGCTTGGGAGAAAACCATAAAAATATGGTTAATAATGTAAAAATGTACAGTATCTTTCCATTGCCAGAACTATGATTAAAAGGTTTTTGTTTCTATATTATGTAATACGCACATATTATACGGTGTATCAGCCAACTACCACTATTAAAATTATTTAGTTTAATTTATTTATTATGGTAACTCTACTTTTGACGTTAATAATTTTGTTATATCGCTGCTTGCGCCACAACCAGTGGAATAATTTCACAATACAAATACATAGCTCAGTGACTAAGTAAAAAAACTCAAGAACCATAGTTCTAAGATAATCAAAGTGTGGCGTAAAAACAGAAATTGTCTCGAAACTCATTTTTTTCTCGAGAGGGTAAAACATAATACCTTTGCTGTTTTAATACAAAATGGCCTGGGCTATTGCAGTTTTTCGAAAAACGGCATACGTTTGAAAACTGATTTGAGAGGTTTATAGTTTTTATCTTAAACATATCTCTCCACAATTTGTATGGAGTCATAGACAGAGATTCGACAAATGCAATAAAACGTAAATGGAAAAAAGTGGACTTTGTTGTTTTTATGCCAGGGTCTTCAATTAGGAAACAAGATTTCAGGCAGGTTTAATCTTCTACTGTAAATCTATTTTTGTAGATTTTTATGAAATTCTAAGATTATTAAAAAAAAATATTTATGTTTATAATATTATAAACGTAATTTAAATTTTTTCTAATATTATTAATAGGAGTTTTCAGGGATATTCGTAATTGTTACAGTTTAGATCTAAAGTAATATTAAACACTGTCATTCTAAAATAACCACAGATTCCCACTTGTTAAGTTTTGGAACTAGTAGATATCAGTATTCAAAGCATGTCCTCATACTTAACCAAAAAACTGCATATTTTTGACTCGTTAAAACAAAATGTACTTCCATAAAGTTACCGCCAAATTCATCCAAAATACTGTATACCATCAAAAACAAATATAGACATTGATAATAGATTTACATGACGTGCAATGAAAATAAATATTTAAGTGGTCTTGTTATGTTAGGTAAACACGGAGTAAATTATCATCAAGCCAGGTCAATCACCGCTTTCTGTTATCGTACGTTGAACGTTACGAAGAGCTCAGAATTCTTAATGAAATTAAACCATCGTTATAAAATTTGTCGTAACTATCCGATTTTTAAGCTCGGTATACGGTTAACCTGAGTTAACGTGGAGTGCCATAGCTCACAGACGTAAATCAACACTTTCAGAACACTTGCACTGAATAAGTGGCATTTGGTTGGGACCAAGTATAGCTGTGAGTTTCCTCATTTAGTTCCAGCTACACCCGCGAAGTGTACCCCCAGATACCTGAAGTCGTCAACAGTCTCAAAATGTTATTTTACTAGCTCGTCAAAGGGTAGCCTGAGTTCGAAGCCTTTGCCAGGCACACTGGTTTTACTCCCATTATGCATTATTACCAACCATTTTGCAAAGACTGATTATTACGTAGTTGTTAAGCGTTAGATGAAAAATAGCAAAGTTAAAATATGTTTTTTTTTAAACCATGTCCGCTCCCAATGTGAAGAATATGAAATCCTAATGAATTTATCTCAACAGATGTTTTTCTAAGTGACTGCTTGTTATTCAATCGTTCAACCTCGTACAGTGTAAGGAAAGGCTAAGACAGGACTAGTGGTTAACTAATCGCTCTCACCACACCCAATTTTTAGGATCGGATGGGTGGGAGGGAATTTCAGACATCATAAACATCGAACAGAAAATTTAATTGATGAAACCGTCCAAACTGGGACTTGAGGCCGTGAAATCCATATCCGAAGCCAACGATGTTGAACACTGCATCACGGACCTGACATTTAATATACAACATACAAAATTAAATAAAAATTTACTGATATTTTGATATTCCAAAAAGCACTGTGTGATGAAACCCTTATATAAGTCGATATTACTGTCACTGATTTATGTAATATTATTATATACGAGACAGTAGGTGGAGGGCCAACTAACCTTGCTATGTTTTGTAAATAATTGACGTCGTAGATTAAAAAAATCTTGATAGACTGGATGTGACAAGCCAGCTTTAAAATTGGACGCTCATTAAAGTGGAAAACGTGCGGTGTGAAAAAATAATAATACACAGTAAGTAATGGGCAAAACGCTAGACTTAAAAGAGTAGGTAAACACGACATTCTATTTCACCGTGAAAATTTTTAAAACTTCACAAAAAATCCATTACATTCAGAGATAAAAAACTGTCATAAAAATATATTAAATATAAGACGGCCCTTTGCTATAAAATTTATATTAGTAAAAAAATAACGGTTAATATACAATTATTCATATACATATTTAATCTCTTTTATGGTGTTCACTGTCAATTATTGTTGGAGAGTTATTATATGAAAAATATACTACCAAGATTACTTGGCCGCCGCCGAATTCGGAATTAGAATTTTCAGTCTAGAACAAATTTCTCCAATTGACATTTTATGCAAAATAAATATCTTGTCAACTTTTAATAACCGTCGGTAAATTATCAGTTTTGGATTTTATTGAAATTTCAATTCTGGTTGAGTATGGCAACATTCATAACGTGACGGTGGCACCTTCACAAGCGGCCAAGTTAAATTGGCACATCTATAGTAACCGCACCCGTCATAGATGACGGTATTTAAATTGAAATACTGAATATCTATAGTAGCAAGTACGTCGGAAGGTCGGAACTGTGTGTGCATTACATAACATTTTATTTTGTATATATACCGGGAACGCTTAGGTCATGAGAAAATTTCATACCTGCATGTGATATGTGATAAAAAAAATAGAGGCAACAGAGCGGTCTGGGCTATTATATATGAGATAATAAAACAATACTTCTACAATAATTTAATATTATAACAAGTCCGGATTTTCAGTAAAATTGTTCATTTTCAACCGACAATAATTGATGAACGTAATGTTGTTCACAAAAAAGTCCAATTATTTTGATACACGAGAAAAAAGTTAATTGACTTGCAATTTGATCAAAAAAATTAGAAATTCTCTTAATTATAAATTTTATTTTTTTACCATGTCCACTCGCAATGTGGAGCATTTGGACTCCTAATGGAGGTATTTCAACGGAAGTTTTTCTAAGAAAACTGCTTGTTACTCAGTTGCTCAACCTCTCTTTTTCGAAATGGAAGGCTATGGTTTTTAATATCGGATGGGTGGGATGGAATTATAGACATCACCAACATCCATGCATATGAACAGTAATCTATCAAACTATTGAAATATCAATTCAGGAAACTGTCCGTACCGGGACTTGAATCCGTAAGCGAAACCAACGACATTGACCACTCCACCATGGATCCGACATACATATTTTTTAATATCAATTTATTATTTATCGCTCTGTGTAAAACCCACATCCAAAAATATTATCTTAAATTGTGTACTGACGATTTAGGTTTCACCTTTCTTTTGACATTTAATGAAGTGTACGGACATAAAGTTCGAGTAAGTTCAAGTTGGGCTGTAGTTTACAAAATTTGAATGATTTAAGTTTCATATATCAAACACCCTCAGTCGATACATTAAATAAAATAATACTAATTAGTTTAAACGTATAACCAATCTCGTTTCTAAATTGGCTTTAATATTAAATAGTGAACATTGTTGGGGTGAAGCATCCCTTTAGTCAATATGGAATATAGTAGAAAGAGTACCTGCAAAATACACGCGTATACACGCCGCACCCTCTGGCGTGATATCATTATATTAAAAATCAACCCAACCTGGATTATGGCTAGTGGTTAAGTCAGCGGCGCTGCAGACACTCGCCATTTTTCGAATAGAGCATTTTAATTAAAACGTTTACGCGTCTATAAGTTTTCTTTGATTTCAGGCACTGAAAAGCAAAAACTGATATATCCACTTTGCAATGTTAGACATTAAACGACGTTTTTGCGTTTCACGCCTAAATTACGAGCATTAACATTAGTTTTTCTTTTTTCTTCGTTTTCACTACAGCATAGTGTAATCGTATACTGTGCTGCTAAAACAGATGTTTACGTTGGTTTAATTTTGTCAGGACCGCGGATTTAAGAGAGCAGACGGACCAGTCTCTTATCACGTCTAAAATTTAAAAAAAAACGACGTTGGACCTGGCTTGGATATTAACCACATAATATCGAGAGTGTAAAGACTGCTTTTAGTTGCGTTATGAATCTTCGAAATGCACTCCTGTAAATTATCATGCTTGCAGATGCGGGATTATACACAGGGAATGTCGATATAATAGTGGCTTACATCAAGTGGCTGGGTCAGAATTTTTAAACCTAAAACCAATGATCAATTTATTTTTTCTAATTTATATCATTTGGCCGAAATTTGCGGTCGTCTTTAATCATTTTCGTATTTTTGAGAGTTTAGGAATTAAGGTCGCTTCCAAGTTTTGTATGTTTCTTCCGATGTTGACGACAGATGATGATGACGGATGAATAGGTGCTTCCCGATCGGAGGTTGTCGCTTCCACCAATAATCGTATATGACGATTCTCACGGTCACAGAAGGTCTCCGATAACAATCACGTATTTATCACATACAATTATATTTTCGCTGACTTCGGTCAGCGTTTCCATTTCTCACGTTTAGTGACTTCCATTGTGTGGAATACCACAATGGAAGTATCATTTCAAGATAAAAAAATCTTCCATTTCAAGATAAAAAAAAAAACATTGATTTCATTTCACGCAGAGGTACGCCACTGCGTAGGCAGTGGGTGCCCACTAATTTCACCAAGTAAGTACTTACCTACTGACCTCGAGGGCCACTACTCATTTGTTTATACAATTTTGTATAGGTTGTTTCAACATTCCTGTACATAAATACTTTATGGCTTCTTTTTTAATATTTCAAAGGAATTTTTTAATTGTCTACGTTGTAGAAAAGTGTACAACGCATTGCATATTTTCATTATAATAGATTACGTATTTTAAAATGTACACTTTTTTGTGATCATGTTCGCTCGCAGTGTGAAGCTAATGGACTACTAATGGAGTTTTTCTTAAAATAAGTTGTTTAAAGAAAATTGCTTGTTACTCAATCGTTCAACCATCGTTTTCTGAGAGTAAGAATATAAAGATAGGGGTAAGATAGGCCTATTAGTTGGCAAATCGCTCTCGCTTCACACCGGTTGTTAGAGTCAGATAAATGGGAGGAAATTAAGTTATCACAGATATCAATGCCATCAAACACAGATTAATAAATCAATTAAAAAATCAGTCAATGAATCTGTCCGTAATGGGAATTAATCACATGAAAACGGCAACCAAATTAACAACAATGAATACAGAACGAATTACAGAATTGAAGGTTCTAGTATCATAACTCAGATTTCCGTCAATGCTTGTTTTTGGGAAATCCAGAAACACGTTTTCATGCTACAGTTACAAATGCATAGAACAGACGCTTACACCATGATATGTAAACAAACACTGGTGGCAATGACAGTACAATGCTGAACTCTCATTGGCTGGAATGTGGATTGTTAGTTTAGAAAATTATTCGGCATTAGAGTGTACGAGTTTTGAAAATAAACAACATTTTCACATTCGTTTTAGATACGAGTTTGTAAGCTTAGAAAGATATTTTATAATTTAAATTGTAGGCGTGAACACAAAGAACAATGCTGAATTCATAATTCATTTTTTTGCATATGCTGGAGATTAGGAGATATGATACTAGACCCCTCAATGACATTTGATCAAGACTAACCAAGTGCGCAGGTGATATTGCGATCCTAGAATTTATACGGCTAAAATAATTGTTTGAACTTATCTTCCTTGCAAGAACTTAATTTTTTTTAAATTTATTATTTATTGATTTTTGTTGTAACGAAGGGCTGGCGCTAAGCGGGTCTAGCGCATTCACTCCACGGACCCACGCTTGAAAAGAAATGAAAGTAATCTTTTCTTTCTAAAACGGCATAACTTCTCAATTGTCACAAGTCAGCGATATTGATATCGTCGCTTGCAGCTCATCCCACATCCTATTTTTTTGCAGATAACGAAAATAATAATTTTGTTTTTGCATACATTTAGTCGTTTATATAAATTTTGAACATTTTCGTGCGAAACGAAGTGATTCAGAAAGATTCTAATGTCAAAGTAGAGACAAGCGAGTATTATTCAATCTAGTATATCATATTAACTATTGCCGATATCTCAGAATATATAGATGCCGTGATACCTGAATTGTACGAGCTGTGTTGGGTACAACGTTTTGAATGAGATATCAATACGTTTAATAAATATGATCCTCATTAAGATATGTAAGAATACATGACACTGCGGATTTGCGAAATGTGATATTCGAGAAAAAGTTTTATTTTCTGTCAGAGCATTACGCCTTGTTAACAGTTACGAAACGTGATATTATTAAGTGCAAAAATAAATAAATATGTAATTTAAGACATCGACTGAGGGTGCTTGATGGAATTTCAATATCAAATTTCAATATCAAAAAATATCAAATATCAAATTTGAATTATTGAGATTTTGAACACTTCCATGTATTTTGTCAATTCGAGTCCATTCGTGCGCTCGAGTGCCTGAATATGCCGAAAAAGCGAAACCCGGGTCGTTATTGACAAAGTACATGGAAGTGTACAAAATCTTAATAATTCAAATTTGAAATAAATATGTAATTGTAAGAGAACACAATATGACGAGCGAAGAATAAAGAAAAAAGAACCATCAGTCTGTCGCCACTCTTCGAGAGTGAACATCCAATCTCAATCATCCTCATCATCATACGTCCTACTGTTTAATCGTGTCACACATTCAACGTTGGAATCATATTCCTAAAGATATACCTAAGTAATATCTTTGAATGTTAATAGCTAATAGCATAATTATTATTCTAATGTTTATGTTTCCTATCATTGCTATTAAATACAGCACGGCTTATTTCCAGTCGAAAAAACCTCATGATAACAAAACATTATTGCCAACATCTTATTATAAAATATTATTTAGTTATTGTTGTCGTGACGTTATGGTCATGAAAGGAGTCTAATTTGAATTTGAATAGCTCGTAGGTGTACCTATAAATAAACTAGTTTTGTATTGGCTTGCATAATCGATTCGCGGAATAATTTCCTCTCGTTTATTTTTTAGCGGCTAGGTACCCCATAAGCACGCATATCTTATCATTTTGTGCGAGGTCGTGATATCTAAAAATAAAATGTTTCCTTATGTTAAGATTGGATAATAAAGCGTAAAGATCTTATCGGGGGTTTATTTAGTAACTTGTTACTGCGTTGGGGTGTAAATTAAAATAATTCACTCACGAATCTTGTGATTTTAAAAACCATTTCTTTGCAAAAAAAATGTGACAGTGCAACCCCGATGTATCGTTTTGTTTTTGATATGTTAATTTTTTACAGCCCCGGCTAAATACCCATAAGAAAAATCGTCGTGCCTCGGTCTATCGTTTTCCTTGATTTATTGGATAAATATTACAAATAACAAATATTACCCCGATGAATCATTTTTGTCCAAAATTTATCATTCCGTTCAGAACTACACACGACTTCATTCGGCCCTTATTACTCTTTCGACACTTGTCTTATGCCGATGTAATTTTTTTGTCGAACATTTGTCATCCCGCTCATAATCGCGTGCCACCCCATTCAACATTCAACAACAACCGAGACTGCAAGCGTCGTCTTGTTGTTATGATGCCAGCTCATAATCTTTCACCTACTGAGCACCTATGTATAGACTGTTCAGTCATCTCGCCGAGTCAGTCTGTGTTGATTTTTGCATAGTATTTCAAATCGTGAATTATTCTGATTTGAAACTAAATTGCCCTCTTTGTAGAAAGTAAGAAATCAGAAAACCTAGTTCAAGACTTTCTTTATATAAAGACAGTTCTTTACCGGAATATATAAAACAATATGGGCCATTTATTAGCTGTAAAATAAAAATATATTTATTTATTAACACATAAAATACATTTTAAAATTACTTTTAAGATGGTAATTTTATTGTCAATTCTTGGTGAAAAGTATTGTATTAAATAAATGAAAAAAGATTATTTGTCGTACTTAGTCACTAAAATCAGGACTATTTTCGCTCATTGCGAACATTATCAACTGAAGAATATTGTAATTTTTTCATTACTCTCAATAAAAAAAAATATAATTGTAACTTGGAGAACAGTGTTCCTTTAGAACACGCCTGCTTTTAATGTGAGAAATTTAAACGATCAGTCTATAGCCGGCTTTATACACAGGCGCTTCCATGTGTTTGGTTTGTGTGCTTTAAAACGAGAAAGAATTTGTGTGACGTTCTCGGCTTAGATCGTGCGTGGACGCTCATGTGTGTATAACCAGCTTATCTCTTCGGAAAGAGGTACGCCTATGGACAGGACTAATAATTTACTTACCACTCATTATGTTTGAAAATGGGCGGGACGGGAGTTGGCGATCCGCGTAAAGAACTCGCAATCCGATTAGGGATAGCTGGAGCAACCTTTAACTCGATGCGGAAAGTCTGGGACTCAGGGTTGTACGCGGTCAGACCCAAGTGTCACTTATTCAACGCATGTATTCTGACGGTGCTGTTTTACGGTTACGAGTCATCGCACCTCACCAAAGCACAGGGTAACCGTATACTGAAAACAGATACTAGCGGCAAATACTACGGGCACGGTGGTTTGATTTTGTCAGGAACTCAGAGGTAAGAGAGCCGGCCGACCAGCCTATTATTATGTCCAAAATAAAAAAGCAACGATGGACCTCGCTTGGACAGGTGCTGCGAATGCCCCAGGGGAGCCTGAATCCTGACGTCTTTTCTACCTACCAGATGGATTCCGTCACCATCACCGTTGAAGGCCGCTGATGACCATCCATGAGATGTATACGGCTGAACTACGGGACTCCGGGATGACCTGTGAGGAAACGAGGAGACTGGCAAGGGATAGTTTGGAAAAACCGTGTGATGACCATATGCTCCGAATAGCGAACTGATATGGTTTAAAAAAATTTTTAAAAAATATCACTGATGTCCATGACTTTGAATATAAATTCATCAAGTGATTAAAAGACAATGTTTGAATGTTTCCATTCGGCTTCCGAACTAGCAGTGTTATTAAATTTGTAGTAAAAATGAATTTCCACAAAGAAACCGTTGAATTCATCGAAAATACCATACCTGTATTTGTAAAGGAAGAAACATTCGGTTATACTTAAATATGCGGTTTACATTTACATCTGCAGTCATTTGTTTTAAACGCGTAGCAACCTACTGTTTTTTACGATTACTCTAATAATTATTTTTCCTGCCTCCATATAATGTTATTATAACATATAGATCAAAGTATAACCATCGCAGAAGCTTTACAATTGTTAAAAATGAGTTGAATATGCAAAAATAACTACAATGCAAGTGATATGACAGAAAAAAGAAAAGTGACAAAGCTGACTTAGGTAAGGTTAGCAGTATATTAATGTTTTATATGAAGGCCCTCAAAGGTAAACCGCACATCAAATGTTCTTTAAAATCATTAAAAATAACTTTGCATGTTTACTTATATAAAATCGCAGATAATAAAGGCAATAAATCTATCCATTAAACAAATTTATTGAATGAGAAAAAGGACACAAGGAAAACGTGGATAATGAGCGTTACTCAATAAAACTGCTTTGCATTATGTATATTTTGAAACGTGGTCATAAACAACAACGAAGAACGACAAAAAAATAATAATATGGCAAGTGGGTAGCGATCCGTCGAGTCAGCAGAAAACGAACGAGAAAACGAAACGCTTTTCAATATTTCAAAGCGATTTACATTTGAAGCGGTCAATCCAGCTGCGCGAGTCGGCCAGGTTTATTGCGCTTAGTCACGAAACTGAGTTTATCTCACATGCACTTAAATCGAAAAGAAATACACTTTGAATTTTAAAGTTGATTTTGCTCGGCGATAAAGGATAGTCAAGCAAGCGGTGGAGATATTGATGAAATCGATATATGCGAGAATGAAAATTGTGCACGTTTTTTGAAATTGAAGTGGACTGAAAACCGCACAAATAATACATTAAATTTGGATTATTGAGATTTTGTACACTTCCATGTATTTTGTCACTAACAACCCGGGTTTCGCCTTTCGGCATCTTCAGGCATTCGAGCACACGAATGGACTCGAACTCAGTTCGTGTGCTCGAATGCCTGAAGATGCCGAAAGGCGAAACCCGGGTCGTTAGTGACAAAATGCATGGAAGTGTACAAAATCTCAATAATCCAAATTTAATATTGAAATTCCATCAAGCACCCTCAGTCGATGTCTTAAATTATATCTTAAATTAAATAATACATTGTTTTAATGTAATGTCAATCTGGGTAACTTTGGCCCAGTTCTGAGGGTTTTTTTGTATTTTTATGGTTCACCATTGCATTTATGTGTGGTATTGTTCTACATAGAAATGTAATAATGTCTTAAGATGAAATTTAATTAACATAAACAGATTTATTGTTATGATTGATATATAAATATAGATAAAACAAGGTGGGCCAAAATTTGCATCCAAATCGGGTAACTTTGGGCCACGATGCAAATTATCACTGTAATTACTATAAATTCAGTGATTATAATGTCTTGGCAACTTTAATTTATGCTTTCATATGATCTGTACATAATAAAGATGGGGAAAAATATACAGCATTTGTTTTACAAAAACTCGCATTATTTGTAATACAAATTGAAAATATGGCTAATCCAATTTGTTTCAAGATAAGTTTTCAACAATGTTCAAATTCAACAATAAAATATATTATATTTCACATTAATTCATATTTTTAACACGAGGGGCTATTATTGTTATTGTATAATAATTGTTCTCATATATATTAGTTCTTTACTCTGCGTGCTAGCAAACATCTTGGGATTATAGTAAGGCAAAGTAAACCATTTGAAAATCCAACTGGAACGATAATTTTTTAAGTCACTAACACAATTTTGAATAACAAGGATTTTTAGTTTATAACTATTTTTCTTCAGCTAATATAAAAAAATGTCTAAATATTGCAGAGAGTGTCTTATCTACTGCAAAAGGACGCAAATCATTATGAAAAAAAAAAGATTTTTTTTTTTTAAAATAAACTTTTTAAATACATACTTTAAAAATAAATCAATAAATTTTTGGGTAATATTTGAAATAAAACACTATTTTAAAACGAGCTTTGACACTTTTGAAAAAAACTTCAATGTACAACTAAACTTTTCAACGAAAAAAATAGACCTTTTTTATTGTGCTGAACTCAAAATATTTCCCTGCTTCCGTAGAATTGATTGCCATGAAAATCTTGAAAAAATGTTTATGGCGGACTTGCGGAGGTGCGTATGTTATTTATTGACTCAACTGTGTTTTTGCACTCTATAGATCTCTTTGGTTTTAAGTACGCTTGAATATGGATCTATTATGTGGAGTCTATACGAAAATTTCTACAAGTTGCAATTGGAGCGGGTACATAAAACAAAATTCTGCGATATTTTTTTTCCAAAAAATTTAATATTTTATCATTAAAAGTTTCTTAAAAGAATATTACCCAACCAAATTTTGTTTAGGAATGCTATCGTTTCACTATCTTGAAGCTTGAAGATCGTTTTCAATTCTAAAGCATTTTTTTGAATTCATTTATTATTTACCCAAATGAGTATTTCTACATTATAATTTTTGTTTCAACTATGATCATTCTCAATTAAATGATTAACAAAGTAGGTCAGATTTGTAATCTATAGTATTACCAACATTACTTGGCCGCCGCCAAATTTGGAACTAGAATTGTCAGTCTAGAATAAATTTCTCTAATAGCCATTATATGTAAAATAAATATCTTGTCTTCTTCTTATAACCGTCGCTAAAATATCAGTTTTTAAATTGAATATGACAACATTCCTAACGTGATGGTGGCACCCTCACTAGCGGCCAAGTTAAATTGGTACATCTATGGTATTATTATCGTTTATGTCTTACCCCATCCTTACGTCCAGTAGAAAGAAATACTCCGAACCCACTCTTCATTTTTAAGTCAAGAATTGAAATCATTGCTTACCATATAAATAAATAACCTTAGTTACTTTGACGATGCTTCTTAAAGAGGCGAAACGTCTCACATTTTGTTACACAGCCAGTGCAGTAACAAAGATAACATATATTTTTTTATATGTGAGTAATTTAATTGACAATATATTAAGTATTTATTTTGGCTATTTACAGCATTTGGGATTACCCGCGTCGGTATCGTGACTAATTTAAAACATTTTTTCTCTCCACTGTCCGGGCTCACGCTAATGTAATTAAATGTTTTGCGTTGACGTTAAAAAGCGGCGAAATTACGTTACGCAATCGTCTGCGGGGGATCGAAGGTGGCTCTTTGTGTAAATTCTAATTGCCCTGTAAGACGAGTTCAGCGTATTCCCCGGAAACATCTGTCAAACGCGATTATTCCGTATTGCCAGAGGGTGAAAATAAAATTAATTGACCACAAACAAGAGAAAAAGTCGTCTGCTTTATTGTCTATGCGCTGTTGGTACTGTTTTGATAGCACACAGGATATCATTACAGCATTAAATATTTATTTCTATAACAGATGTTTTGTTTTATGAAAGAGGCTTTTATCATATTTGAAATATTATTTATCCAACACGATTTTTTATTGTGTACTAATTCATTTTCAAAATCCTTATTATTTAGGGCATTTAGACAATGATTCATTGTCATAGTATTTTTTTTTAACCATATTCTCTGTCCCCGCCAGTCTCCTCGCATCCTCCCAGGAAATCCCATCGTCCCGTAGCTCCGCCGAATACATCCTATGGATGGTCATCAGCGGCCTTCCAGGGCGACGGAATTCATCTGGTTGGTAGAAGAGACAGGCAGGATTCAGGCTCCCCTGGGGCATCCGCAGCACGTGTCCAAGTCAGGTCATTCGTCGCTTTTTTTATTTTGGACGTAATAAGAGGCTGGTCCATCCGCTCTCTTACCTCGGAGTTCCTGACAAAATCAAACCACCGTACCCCTAGTATTCGCCGCAAATATCTGTTTTCAAAGCATAGTATACGGTTACCTTGTGCCTTGGTGAGGTGCCATGCCTTGCAATCGTAAAGCAACACCGTCAGAATGCATGCGTTGAATAAGTGACACTTGGTTCTGACCGAGTACGACCGCGAGTCACAGATTTTTCGCATTAATAATATTGCTCTTAACCAATTTTTGCCTGTGTTCAAATATTTTATCGTTTAACATTTTTGTAACCATTTTGATAAACAATATCGAATTTAAATTGACATTTGATCAACCAATCTCTAACAAGTGCGAAGAGTGTCTGATGCAAGATTCTTTCTTGTTTGAACCTCTCGGAGTGATGAGTGTTTTTTTATTAGAATTAGAAAATAGCATGTGATCTTACAAAAATTTTGAAAAAAAAATGGATTAATGATAAATTTTCAAAACATGATTGACGAGTTCTTTAAAAAAACTATTTTTCGGATACTGTCATTTCTGATTTAAAGTAGAATCTATAAATGAATTCCACAAATACATATTTCACAACTCATAGCTGGTGTCGTTAAGCGAATAAACATTTTTAAGTGATTTACAATATGATTAATAGTTAATAGTCGTAGCAAAAATATTCGACATCACTCTTATTATATTTATATTATATGGGGTGCAGTAGTCAACGCCGTAGGCTTCAGTTTTGGATGTCTCTGGACGAAGTCTCGGCACGGACAGGTTTGTAAATTAATTTTTCAATTTTTCGATTTATGGACTTACGTTAGCCATGAACATTTGGGATGTCTAGGATTCCTTCCCTCCCAACCGATCCTAAAAACGAGGCATAGCAAAAGCGATTAGCTAATGGCAAGTATTGCCCTAGCCCTATCTTTATTTCCTTACTCTCATAGAAAAATGTCTTATCAATGTATTTTTAAAATATAATGCCTTTCCACCAAGAATTGACAATTAACACCTTAAAAGTAAGAAAAACTTCTGTTGAGATACCTCTATTAAGAGTCCATATGCTTTATATTTTCAGCTTAAATGGTAAAAAAATATTATAATGAAATATTATTTGCTAAAGACATAATTAAAATTGTAAGTAAGAAAAAATCATTTCTAGTATAGATCACACTGACGATAATTAAAAAAAAAAACCATTAGTCGTTTAATCATACAATAAAACAAGATTCGACGAAAATATTTGTGTCATTTAGACTGTATTTGGATTTATACATCAAATTCCCACGTAAAAAACTCTTTTTTAAACATTTCCGAAACAAAAACTCTTGGCTAAATGCACTAATGCAATAAAAAATTGATGTATTCCCGGGAAAACACACTTAGCGATCAAACAAACCTTAATTTATTAGCCCTACTGATAACATTATCAAAGCTTACTTAATGAAACCCAATTGTTGGACGTAAAATAAATCTGTATTCAATGTTTTATACAGAAAAAATTTGTACTAGATTTAGGATAGTGCTTAAAGTGCGCGCTTAATTTGTTATTATTAGAAAAATCTTGTTTTTGTCTTTGTATTTTCGCATCCTTTAAATTGTTATATCTATAAATTGATGTAAATATCATTATGTTTTTAATAAATGTGTTAAAATGTATTGAAATTTATGTCTTGTAATTTTTTACCATGTCAGCTCCCAATATGGAGCATATGACCTCCTAATACATGTATCTCAACAGAAACGAGTTGAAAAATCGATTGTATAAACTATCCGTACCGAGACGTCGACGTCCTCGTATAATCGTAGCTAGCAACGTTGACCACTGCACCCCGGTGTCGATGTGTGTATAATGCACGCTTAATTTTAATAAATTTTAATATGCTTATTATTTTTCATTTAAAAAATCATGTTTTTGCTCTTTTTATAATGTTATATCTTTAAATTGTGTGGGGAACGAACCAATACGGATGGCGACAAGATAACAATATAAAACACATGAAAAAGTTTGGGAAGCACTGATGTAGTGTGTACTGTATTGCGATGGTAATGTTTTGTACTGTATCGCGTTATAGAATCTTAGTTACTTATTTAAAATAATATTATTTTGACAGTATGCCATTCACGTAATGCAAAAAAATAAACTCACAATATTTTTTTATATTGTATAATATACATGCAGTTCACCACACTCGGATTATCGATTTTCCGTCACAATGCGGCCTCTTCGTGACGGACCTGCCAACTATTTAATTTTCCGGCCATTTTAGTAAGCACATATTTTTATAAATTATTTTATTAAAAACCGTCTAAAGTTATAAATTTTACATTACAATTAAACTGAGTGCGCATTAAACGTATATTGTCCATGCTATGGAGTCGCGTTTTGACTCAATAACTGTTAATTTTTTTCGATGTAGCCCTTTTAAATTATTAAGCATAATATTTAAAAAATAAAACATATTTAATTTGTACAAATTCCAATTGTAATAATTTCGTAAAATATTACAACATACATAGGGTGACTGCTATAGTAATTGGACACTTAAGGACTTTCCTTTAACAGTGTATAAGTCAAAAAAATAAGTATTTAGGAAACATGTAAGATATGCAGAGGTGAGGAATTTAATGAGGTTCAAGACAATGAACACAGCAGTAATAAAAACAAAAGGTTTTAAAAGGTAAGATATTATTAGACTGAAAAATATGGAAAAACTGGACACACTTGATTTTTAGGTTAGTTGTTGTACCACTATTTAAATATCAATGAATATTGACAGCTTGTCTCTGAGAAACTGAGAAGTTTCGTTAGGAAATTCCCGAAACTTTTATAAAGTAAATGTCACTAAATTATCACTGTTTCTTAAAGGGTCTGCCAACACAAACACGTTTTTTCACGATTTTGACCTGACATCACATAGGAATGAAGTTTTCTCAGTATTGTCATCTAGTAGTGGATAATTAAAGCTGCAGTTACATAGAGATAGAAAGACTAGTTATATTTGTTTCCTTCACACCAACAAGAATGCTTAGCTACTCTTATTTTGAACTTTTAAAGTTGAAGTGTCCAATAACTATCGCCGTCCAATTACTATAGCAGTCACCTTATCATGAGATAAGAAACAACTCAACTTATTCAAATTATTAAAATCTTTTACAATCTTTGTATCAACGAGCGATAAGTTTTTTTTATTTAGTAATTTAAGAAACATTCAGAAAGTAACGCGACCACCTCCGTAGCGAAAGACTATCCGAGTATGTCAAATTGTTGAATTTTTCCCATGCACACGTCTGACTGTCGAATAATATTATGAGATGTCAGATTTGTAGCACCTGCCAGGTATTTGATTGATAACAGTGCGCAATAAATGATGTGGAAATGTGGCAGGTGGTGATGCATGTTGCACTTATTAATGCATATATATATTTATACCAATATGGTACATGTATATAATACATATTCCGCAAATACCATGCTCGATGTATCATTTCCTTTTGCATTTTATGCGTCAATAGATGTATTCAGGCGTATAATATAATAACTAAATATTTTTTTTATTATAAAGTAAAATTAATTAATTTCACCTTAAATTTATAAAAACGAGAAATTTTTTTTGTGCTAATTATAATACTTTATATAATGAGTGAAACCAGGCCAGATCGTGACATAAAATTTTCGGAACTGTTATAGCATAGAAAAAAAGTGTTTAATTTTTATAAATAATATTTGAGAGTTACATCAATTGACCAAAATTGATGTAACTCTCAAAAAACACGAAAATTAGTTAATGATTACATTTCATTTTAAAGACGATAGAGCAAGGCTCAGCCAGATGATGTAAATTAGAAAAATAAATTGACCACATTTTGGAAGGTAAACATCATTTTACATTGCTTTCAGGTTTAAAAACTCTGACCCGGCCACTTGATGTAAGCTACTATTATATCAACACTTCCTACATAAAATCTCGTATCTGCAAACATGAGAATTTACAGAAGTGCATCTCAAAAATTCATAACGCAACTCATCTTATAATGTTTTGGATAAAAACAGATTTGAATAATTTCAATTTTGAGGGTTACAATAATTGGTCAAAACACCGTCAATATAATGCTTTTCCACCAAGAATTGTTAACAGTTGACACATTAAAACGGATTTTCCATTACATTATCGCCAGTCTGGCAGACATTTTTAAATAACTCGGGAGCAACCCGAGGAGAAAAAACATGACGATCCCCATGCACAAGATCTCAAATATTAAATTGAATTGATATTGAACTTGCCAGTACTCGAATCCAGCACCAACTAATCGTCAGGGTAAAACTCTTACCGCTAGACTACAAGGAATGTATCATTATAAATTGGACTTCAAGAGAACTATCCTTTTTTTATTTAAGATATCGACTGAAGGTGCTTGCCGTAACTGCAATAAAATTTCTTTCTTACACATATATCATTTGATCAAAATTGTTTACTAACTGTCAGTTTCAGTTACGAATGTTGAACGTCGAAAACCAAGTCAAGCTGTAATGTAGTTTTATATTATTAAATATTAATATTCCTTCTGTGTCATTATTTCATGTAATTTGGTGTCATAATTCTTGGAGAACAAAGTCTTTCTACCCTTTATCTGATCTGTAAAAAGGGAAGTCTACCACAGGTCTTGGTGTGTGGTTCTATATCAGAATATGAAGACCGAGCTGTACATTTCATATGAGATGACATCACTTCTGAGGCCGATCTATTGTTGGGATAAAAATATAAATAAAAAATGTTTAGAAACGTACCCATGAAGTCGGCGGATACCTAGGGAAAGGTCCGATGTCCTTCGTGGCTACATTACTCGGCAGCTCGTTTTTGATTCCTCGCCGAATCCTCTCTTTTCTCCTGAGCTGCCGCTTCGAATTGATCATCAACGCTGCCTGCATACTGGCTGCTAATCCCGATGTCATGCGATATCAAAAAAACAAGATGGCAGCCATCCAAGTTGCCGCCGATTCTCTCATCGAAGGCCTCCACGTTTAGAATTATATTTCACACAGAAATAAAACGACGTAATGTTCGTATTGTCTTGTTATGTACATGTTTTAAATTTTTATATTTCATTCTCAAATGTCATTATCGTTCTTTATAAAAATACATCGCTGCGGCGACCAATTTGTAATCGAACGCGTTTAAAAATGGCCGCTCAAGCGTATATTTTTGTCGTATGGTTTGTTTAATTTTCGAATACAAGTAAATTGCAATCGTTTTTTTGTTACGCGAAATTTATATTTAATAGTAAGACATTTTGATTATATGTTTTGTTTAGTTTCTTAATATATTCGCTGCTAAATATTATTTACTACTTGGAAGCATTAGTATTAACATATAACACAAAACAAAATCACAGAAATTATCGTCTTTTGTGTAAAATCCTGCTAAGTTTCATTATAATGGTAAATATGTTTTCTTCTCGATTTAAAAACGGCCAACCAGTTTTCGTCTTTCTTCTTCATCTTAAAACACTTTACACACTTTCCAAAAGAAATTTTAAACTCAGGTATATTTTGGACCGCTGCGTAAAATTATTTCGGATTGAATAAATTTTGGTCCACATTTTAATCGCTTTGAATGTTGTTACTCTTAAGTTGTATTGACTGTAACAATAAGTAGTTATGAAACAAAATATTGTTATACAAAATGACATCCTGAAAGTGGCAAATGGTAAACGTTTTATGATTCTTATAGCGCGTACTAAAATATTACTTATTATGAGAATATTTAAATTCCATACGACATACACCGACCGATAAAAGCTCAGAGGCTCAGTTTTCCCGCAATCCAATCGTTTACATTTAATAATTTTGTGCTTAATTAGAATTTAATAGAAAATACGTATATATCGTCAGGTCAATTTCATCCGTATACTAGGAGCAAAACCGGTGTCGTTGGTGACGAAACGTATTAAACTAAGATTAAAATTGCATATTGAAATTCCATCAAGCACTGTCAGTAAATATCTGATATGCGCAAATAATCCGCAAGCCCGATGAATTTAATTTAAAAATATTGCATCGCTTTTTTAAACACAAAATTCGCCTTTATGTTTACGCATCTTATAAGTGCACATGTTCCTACAAACAAAGCGAAATTACAGATTTTCTTAATAAATAATGAGCATTAAACATTTATTATCCGTGTTTTTGTGTATCCGTGCCACTTCTAGCCACTATTAGCCAAGATAATCGGAAGTCTACTTTATATATATTTAAACCAGGCGCGTGTGGTGGCGTTATCTCTTTCTCGCTCAATCACATGAAAAGTGAAGGTGCAAGCGAGATCTAAGAGCATGCGGCGCATGCTCTTGTATCCTTCTCGCTTATACCCAAATTAGGTTGTGCGATAGAGATAGTGATAAGTCCACTGCAAGCCGATTATTTAAGCCATGTTGGTACTCAATGCGGAACGTATGGATTCCTAATAGAGCATATCAACAGAAGCTGTGTTGAAGAGAAGTGGTTGTTATTAAGTCACTTAAACTCTCTTTTTGGAAAAGAGTTTGTGAAAAGAAGATCACAGGAGTCTATTTGTTTCAACACGATTGAAAAGTTAATTAATGAAATCGTCCGTTCTGGGATGTGTGCCCATCGACACTGCTTACCAAAAAGTACACCCAAAAGGGTTGGTCAATCGACTACAATACCAGCATTTAATTTTTAACTTAATCAAAAGCTAAAATTATTTTTTGAAATCATCAGATACAACTGAATTAAAACACGTATAAAATAAATGATATTTAATAATATATGACATAATGAAATAAAAAAACTCTTTATTTGAAATAGGTTGTTTAAAAAAAATAACTGCAGCTTGCAATCTAATCTTATATACGAATCTACAAAGAACACACCCTTTCTTAATTTTTGTCTTATCAGATTAATTAAGATATTTGATCCATTATGAATACACTTGCTTTGCCATCATTCGGTCCAATGCTAAACGTTAGTTGTTATTTTTGATGAATATTTTTTCTTAAGCAATCAACTACTGGTACGTTTACCTTAGTTAATTTTTCATTTAATATGCATTTTTAAAGTTGGTTCAATTTTTACATTTACAGTATGTCGTTTTTTACACGTTTTATTTTTGCACACGGTTTTCGCTGGAACGTATCTACCGTGGATAATAAAGAGACATAAATTATTCATAATCATGTTACGAGTGTTACGACTTTTCCCTCAACTGGGATTGTCTAAGAAGCAACTATCAACGAATAGTTAGTTTGCACTTGAGTTTGCAGAAAATAGATTTATACAGACAAACGCAAAAGTCTTTTGAAGTTCGTTTTTGGCAGATATACAGATTTTTGCTTTTCACATTTTTATGTTTTTTTAACAGGTCTACTTCGAATATATGCCATATGGCCACCTAGTGAAGGTATCTTAACTGAAGTTTTCTACGTTAAGTGCTTGTTTCTCAGTTATGCAACCTTTCTTTTTGGAAGAGAGTAGAGTTAGAAGGATAGGGTTAGCTAATCGCTTTCTTTACGCTCAGTTTTTAGGATCAGATAGCTTGGAGGGAAGTTTAACATCACAAACATCCATGCTTACGAACAAATATCCATAAATCGGTTAAAAAATCAATTCATGAAATTGTCCGTATCGAACCCGAGACATCCGTAACGGTAACAAATGACGTTGCTCACTGCTAAATGGATTCGATATTGTTTAAGTATAATAAATAGATACTAGCAGCCCGTTGCTGCTTCTTACGCGATTATCTGACAATCCTATTAAATTTCTATTAACCATAGCCGTATCTCAGTGCACACGCTCTTCAATTACGTTATCAGACATCTGTGGTGTTATCTTAGCAACGGAAAATATTTTTAACTCGTACTGCTGTCGGTTGTTATCATATCAAACCTAAGTAAACGTTTACCTAATTGTCAAAAATAATAAAATCGTATATTTAGTAAGCATTGTTGCAGTTATAATATAGCTTTCCGACGGATGCGGAAATAACTTTGTGGAAATTTATTTTTAATGTAAAATTAAAATTGATAGCTTTGAAATTACACTAGGTGCGTTACTAGATGTGACACGTGTTTGTCACATCTAGTAACACTTATCAATTTAAATTTATTAATATAATATAGTTACTTGACTTAAAAATATAGTCAACCAATTAAAAATAAAAACACTTCAAACGGTTAGATCCTAAGTGAGTAAATAAGAAATGCGTGACGTTACATATACAACAAAATAGTCAGCACTATTATATATATATGATAGCATACATTCGCATTCTTGCCGACAAATTAAGTAGTTATGAAGCGAAACTATACCTATCGCTCAATCTTTAATGTTGATAAAATATGCAGCTAAAAATCCTGATCGCGCGTAGACCTGCATACACTAGCCTATCAAACCGCGACAATCAAAGTCAAAGTTCTGGCCATCCCTGGCGTATGGCGCGCCTTTATAAATATATATTTTTTAGCCCGTAACGATTTTATAAATTCAGCCATTTTTTCGTACAGCTCATGAAACCTGCATGTGAGACTGGCTAATCACAGCTCAGCGCGAAAGCCTTCGTTCGTTGCATATTGTATGCGGATATTCAGACATTTTAATGCAATTGTAACTTTGAGGGTGGTCGTTCCAGTCGGGCAGATATACTATTTTTTGCTATTATACATAGAATCATCGTTTTCGGTATGGCATAAGTACTAGAAATTGCAATGTGTTGCTTGCACACTATATAATTATGTATTTTGTTCAATAAATGGTTTTGAGGATGTTTGAATCATAATATATGCATAACTTTTTTAATCACGCTTTTTCTCAATGTGGAGAATCCTAACAAATAAATTTATATTATTGTATTTAGCTAAAAGCAACGATATAAATATTCAGCTGACTTCATATTCGCTATTCAAGATTGAGTAAGGTGCGACAGGAAAAAAATACCAAAATCTTTGCTTTCATAAATCAATTGAAAAATCACTGCGCGCAAACGGAAGAATAAGAGCATTAACAATCGTCAAAAGAAATTGCTTAAAATACTATGGCGAGACCTTACGCTGCAGGTTTCAGGGATCACGTACATAGTTTAAATAGACGAGAAAATGACAACTGAAAGAGCTCTCTATCGACCGCCGTTCGCGACACAATAACCGTCCCATTGTGATACCTGTCGTCAACCCGCCGACTGAACTCTGGACAGCATCAACCGTCATCATCACCAGCATTCGTGTCTACCGCTTAATCACGTCAAGCAACACCTTTGGAATCGTATTCCTACAATACTAATACAACTTGTTTATATACATAGTCTTGTTAAGATATGTATTTTATCAGTTGATAATGCTCGTGATGAGCGAAACTGGTACTCATCATCATAAAAATGTGGAAATAGTACAAAAGCAATTGTGATTTATTTTAAAATAGAATTCCTTTCCACAAGAATTTATAGTTAGTATATTAAAAGTGACATTTTTATGTATTTCGTCAATAACGACCCGGACCGGCTGACTCATTCGTATACTCAAATGCCCGAAGATGCAGATAGGCGAAGCCCGGATCGTAAGCGACATGGAAATAAATGGAAATGTATAAAATTTGAACAGTTCAAATTCGATATTGAAATTCCATCAAGCACCCTCTGTATATATTTAAGCAGGGTTTCTCAAACTTTTCTTGCGATACAAACCCACAAATTAGAACCGAAGACTTTTTTTATTTTGTTGGGTATATAATATCGATGTGAAGTTAAATATGTCTGAATTTTTTGCAGCTGCAGCAGCGTATAAAACCATTCCAAGTTTTTTGCGGAACACCAGTGTTCCACTGAACATTGTTTGGGAAACCCTGCACTAACGAATAACAATATTAACTATATTTAAATATCGTGTATACATACTTAATTAATAAGATAGAAATCTTAGAAATAATGATAATTATGTTCATATCAATCATGATAATGTATCGCAAGAAAACTTAGAATTAATTCAGCAATATACAATATAAACTTTTTACAAATAATGGTTTAAATCGTCATGTTGAAAAATGGGCATGATAAGTGACGAAATAAAATTTCTCTATCGTGAGTGTGGTATCGATTTTTCGCCTCACTACTCACCAGTAAACAGCGTCACTTTTTAACACAGTCAGTTGAATAGTAGCGGTATCCATATGAAAAGAGTGACAATACGTATATTGCATAGAGTTTACTTCAAGATTGACTCAGGAGCAAGCAAGAGTTGATGTTGATTGGTTGACAGTTTGAAATTCGAAAGATAAATTAAGTGAGTATTGAAGATTATACCTTTTTTTCCACTCCCAATGTATATGGATTTTTAATGCAAGTATCTAAACAAAAGTTTTTCTGCTTGTTACTCAGTTGCTCAATCTCTCTTTTTCAGATAGAGAGTAGGGATAAAAGAATAGGTCTAGAAGAGGACTAGTGGTTAGCTAATCGCTCTAAAAATCAAATTTTGAGACGTAACGCCCTTTTCTTTTCGCACAAAGCATTATTTCATTTACTTTACTTTTTGCACACGAAAGTGCATTTTGCAAAAACATTTAACACACTCCACCCTTTTGAAATACACTCCACCCCGTAAGAAGATTTTTTTAGGCGTAACGGGTAGTAGTGATATAAAATGTTCAGTATACCTAGGCAATATACAAAATATGTTGGTTGTTATTATTGTATACAGATAAATGAATATCTTCTAAAATTTGAGGTCTACTCGCTCTTGGTATGAGGCCGAATTTTTTAAAAGGTCTGGTAATTTGTCTTATTCGCCACTAAATCAGCGTGACCAATCGGTCCAATGGAAGGTGACACTCCCATAGAATGTTTTCAGCATACTAAGGAGATGTCCGCACACTTGCACGCCACCAAGATTTGGGCAGTTGCTTCTAACACACTCCCAATTCAATAAAAAAAAAAACTATAGATACGCTTAATGTTTCGGATAAAATTAACTGATGGGTGAATGAGGGCAAGTATTTTATACATCGTACTTGCAGGTTCTTATTTTAATTAAATTTATGATTATTAAATTAATATTTCTAATTAATCAAATTTTGACTGAATAATAATTAAAACTTCATACGAAAGTCATTTCGGTCAAAAGTCTGTTCGCTGTCGTTAAGTGCTATTTTTAATTGAACAATCATAGCTCTTTTATCGTCGCTAGTCTACGGTCTCATTTGGCTGTGACACAGATAGCTCAGGCAAGGTTGACTGACAAGCGCAACTTTGCTGAAAAAATCAATTCCAGTGTAAACATGTTTGTTCTGACATTATGTTAGAACATATCAGGTGTCGAGATATGACATAACTTTTTAAAAGAAAACACGCATCGTTTTTTCAAAGCAGGATATTTCACAAAATATCAAATATAATAAATTATAGTGGTTAACGTCGCCGACTTCAGTTGCGGTGTTTACAAGTGCAGACAGTTTCATATTATAAATTGATTTTCCAATCGATTTATGGATTAGTGTTCGAGGGAATTATACCTGTGATTTCTAAACGCCTCCCAATCAATCCGATTTTCAAAACGTAGCGTAGCGAGAGCAATAGCTTAACACTATTCTTGCCCATACCCCATCCTTCTATCATTACTCTATAATTTAAGACATCGACTGAGCGTGCTTGATGGAATTTCAATATTAAATTCGAACTGTTGAGATTTTGGACATTTACATATGTTTTGTCACTAACGACCCGGATTTCGCCTTTCTGCATCTTCAGCCATTCGAGCACACGAATGAACTCGAACTGACAGATATCAAATTTGAATTGTTGAGATTTTGTACATTTCTATGTATTTTCTCACAAGTCCGGCCTCACCACAATTCACAGGAAAACCACTATGGGGTGTCCCCAAGGTTCAGTCTTGGGGCCACTTCTTTGGAATATTTCATTTGACGACCTTCTGTCTTTGCCGGTACCACTGGATTGTATGGCTATCGCTTATGCTTACGATTCGCTTCTGATTGTCGGAGCCAATATTTGCGTTGGTCTTGAATGAGCTGCCAGTGGTGCCCTTACCAATATTCTCAAATGGGGCAGATTGAACAAACTTTCGTTTGCTCCGGCAAAGACAGAATCCCTTCTTTTAAAGGGAGGGACTAAGCTTGACATTTCAAAGAGATCACAGAATATCCACATGGGCGACTTTTCTGTACGTGTATATAAGCAAGTCAAATACCTGAGCGATATCCTAGATGACAAACTATGGTTTCAGTATCACGTCAAGCCAATTGCAGAGAAAGCTAACATGGCGTATCTCCGCATGTCTAGACTGGCTGGTAGAAACTGGAGGTTTAAAGTTTGCACCCTGAAAATGGAATATGATGCTGTTTTTATGGGGGTAGCAGGATACGCCTCTAGCGTATGGAATTCCAGAGCAAAAATTGGATTTGTCAGAATGACCTTACTGAGTGGACAACGCGTTGCACTGATTTCACTGCCTACAGTACTACTTCAACGGATGCTCTACCAGTTTTGGTCGGAGTGCTACCGTTGGACCTGCACATACAAGCACGTGGTGTAATAACTCTTCTTTTGAAGAGGATCAACTCGGATATTGAAGGCATCCCTTTGACGCCACCTCTGTCACAAAATGTACCTGTAAATCACACTTTTCGTTCATTTGAATATATTATGCTGGCGTATAAAAATGCTAGCCAGCGCTAAAAGCCAGCGCAAGCAGCCTAGCAGACTAGGTGGTCTGCATCCACCGAACGGCACCAAACCTATCTATTCTTCCCGGACGTGACCTAGAGACACGAGTTAAAGTGTCTTTCACCTGGATGCTGGGCTTGCCAGTTAATAACCGACCATGGCAAGTTCAGCGGTAAACTATTTGGGACACGCTGACTTGATCTCAACCAAGGCGAACTTTGAGGCATTCGATAAATTTGCAACATCATAGAGCGGGATATTCTCGATTCCTCTTTAGATTCAACGCTGACTAACTAAGTGACTGAGCAAAGTCACATTTTCTCTTTTTTTCTTCTTTCTATCTATTCTTTTCTTAAGCACAATGATGCGTGATTAAAATATCCGTCCCATGCAGCTCTACATCGGGTCAATAATATGAGGAGTAAATTCGTTTCTTTTCTTGATCGTTATTGCGTTATGGAAGGCGGCCGTGAAACTGCGGCTGCATACACATAACGGGTGGAGGTGAGGCAACCAACTTGTAACGATCTAGGTTTCACGAACTCGAACTGTCAGTTCGAGTCCATTCGTGTGCTTAAATGCCTGAAGATGCCAAAAAGCGAAACCCGTGTCGTTAGTGACAAAATACATGGAAATGTGCAAAATCTCAACAATTCAAATTATCATTACTTCCTCCAAAAAAAGAAGTTGTGTGACCAAGTAACACTTCTTTTGTTGAGATAAGCTGTATTATGATTCCACAATCCAAACTGATAAAACGTCAACAAGACGTGTTTGCGATTCTTAAAATGAAGAAAATATTCGTATTATTTAGATGAGATTCCATGAAAAATTTCAATTTTTATTTAGAGCTTTTCAGATAAATATTTCACAAAAACAAACGAAACAGTATAAGTCATACGGTTTACTAATAAAGCATCGCAATTTAAGTTGTTTAATGAAGAATTGAGTGTCAGTAAATAACTCAAATCTTCCAAGAGTGAGGAAATATGAATTGGCTAAGGGATGGGCTTGTAATTAGATCATCAGTTTTCAAGATCCGATGGGGTGGATAGGAAAGAATGAATTTATCACAGACAGACATGGATTTGTATACACGAATCAATATATGAAAGATTCATTTGCGATTCGAACGAGTAGAATGAAACCCCAACACCATTAACCACTGTGTTACTAGACCAGCTCAGTACATTTCGTGTCTTAATGTTTGTTTATAACCTATTAGAACTTTACTCTTGTAAACATAATCCCGGAAACCTGGGTCGTTAGTGACAAAATACATGGAAGTGTACAAAATCTCAATAATCCAACTTTAATATTGAAATTCCATCAAGCACCCTCAGTCGATGTCTTAAATTATAATCATGTTAGTTATAACACGAAGGAAACGAATAAATGTGTTGCGAACGGCATAAGGGGAATTCGGTAAAAAACGCAAAAACCAATCCCAATCAACTCATTGAATTAGTCTGAAATATCTATTTTGCATAATACATTATTTCTTTCACAACGTTGTGATTTTTTATTCCGTTATGGATAATGAGTATAGTTAGTCTATAACCTCGTAGATCGAATATAAGAGGTCTGCTTAGTGATGGAAGGATTCTGGGTTCAATGGAAGAAAATATTGAGCTTTTCTGCATATTTTAAACACTAGATTACTACATTAAAGAAAATTATACACATTTAAAATATCCTCAACGAGAAGAAATAATAAATTTCATTATGTCAATTGAAAAATGGTAATCAAATTGGCAGCCCTTTGTTTATTGACTTTTTTAATGCGACCCGTCCGCGAAAAAATGCATGTCTGATTTAGAGAGTATATATTGTACATGCGTCGAATAAATTTTTTAGCGATTACAATCAAAGTTTATTTCTCTTGTACTGGCTCTGGATATCATTATGAAATGACACTTATCATTTTTGAAACTAATCTTTTCATGTTCTCATTGCTCGTTTGGATTCCACAAATACAATTTCAATATCAATGGTAAACAATTAAAAATGTCAGTATATAATAAACGAAAATTCAATTGAAAGATACCCCAGTTACAAAGTGTCACAAGTCAAAAAAATCAGTTTTAAGTTTAGTTTAATAAAATGATTAGAATACCTATATCTGCACATTAAATAACCTTGCGATATAGTTAGTCTGAATATGCTTCTTAAAGAATCGAAACAAGTTAAATCGAGTAACACAGCCAGTGGAATAACTAAGTTATAAATTTAAATTTTATGTTAAAAATGAATTTCCACAAATTTATAACCAAACCCATCGAAAAAATATTTGTAATATTATCAATATAGTGGTTAGATAATCGTAGAAAAATCTACAAAAATATATGTGCAATAGAAGATTAAACCTGCCGAAAATCTCGTTTCCTACTTATCTCAGAACTATGCTTGAGTTGTTGCACTTTGGAACTGACTTATCAATATATACGAATACAAATAAAGTCATCATTTTTATGTGAGGCTTAAGTATGAGTATTTGTCAACCAATTTTTAACACTGATGGGTTTATATATGAGTTATAATCAGCTACAAAGATCTCACGTTGTAAATAATAAATTTAATCGAAACAATTTATAATACTACTGTGTCAGAATTCGAAAAATCATTGAAATATCATTTTGCCTAAGGTTTCAACGTTATAATCGTTACAGGCATTCGGCGTTAAGTATTATTATGAATCCTTGGATATACTATAATAACCGTTCAGTCAAAATAAAGTCTCATTAATATTTCAGCGAAGGCTTCGAAGGCGGGCGAGTGGGTTAGTTGTGCGTCGTGTGTACTTAGAGCTCGGAGGAAATCGATTGTAGGCGTCGACGATGCTTTATCGTGTCAACAAAGCTCGGCGAGCGGAAATACTTAATTATGTCAACGCGACGGCACACACAAAACCTGAAAAGAACACTCGTAAAATAATATATTATTCTGATAACATTTCATTTGTGACCTGTTATTATAATTAATTATTCGCGGTCGAGTGATAATTGTTTTTAATTGGTTTAAATTACTGTTACTTGCTTATTTACAAGTAATGTATTAACTTTTATAAGCTGTTGTTAAAAATAGGGAGTCATTTAAGGTTTTATTTAATGAGGCAGTGTAAGGAAAACACAGAGGTATAATATTAAGAGCAATACAATGTATCTGCCATCAATATTGCAGCCAAGGCAACGGATATTTTTTAAATCACAGTCACTCAAGATCAACTCTAGGACAAAAGTCGTCACAAACATGTCATGTAAATAGTCTACAATTAAAATGTTTAGGACCTATTTCCTAATCAATAACTCCTAATTTATTTTTAATTATTATGTATAATTTGTTTGATTATCAACACTTAATATATATATATATACACTTAATATATGTATATATATATATATATATATATAAATAAATGAAGATTTGTTTGTTTGTTTGTCCTCTATGCATTCCTTTACCATTCATCCGATTTCGATCAAAGTCTGGTGAGTTGTTGCGCGCAAACCCGTAAAGGTTGCTGATGAAAAAATTTAAAATCTAAAATCTAAATAAAATAATCAAATACGTACAACTAGCGACATCTCTGAACCAGACGGAAAACAAAAAATATGGAAGCAATAACATGTATATTGTTTGAAAAGTATAAATGAATTACTATATAAAAAAAAATCGAGCTTTTTAGGGCTCAGAAAAATAAATCTTTGGGTCGAGTTCTGTTAACAAGTTTGATATTGAGACTCGGACTCGGGCCGGGCCTGGTCTGAAGATGACGCGCTCGGACCGGGTAATTTTATGAAATCTCAACCCATGCATTCCTCTAATCCAAAAGCACTTCAATAAACAGAATTAAAACACAAACCGTTTCTTTCTTTGAGTGGCATTGTAACGTATGCCGGGTACTCACTAGTTTCATATAAACAGTTTTGTTAAATTTTATCAGTTGGTCATACTCGCGATGAGCGAAACCGGTGATCATTCATTGAATAAATGTTGAAGTGGTACAATAAATGTGTTTTATTTTTGAAATTTAATGCCTTTCCGCCAAGAATTGGCAGTCTAAGAACACCTTAAAAGTGAATATTGCAGTCAAATAATGTTCTAGTTTCCGAAGAACGTTTGAATATTGATTTATGGAAATAATTAATATTTATATTTGTGTTCATTGTTTCTCATAAAGGCTGAGATGGTATAAAATATCTAAATTTAATATATAAAAAGAGTTAACACCCATTATTTTTTGAGGGGGTTTAATTATTAAGAGCTGAAAATCCCAGAGACTAAATAATATACTCCATTGAAGATTCAATTTTTCGATTGCAGAATTTTTGTGCCAGTGTGATTTTTAGCTCTCTAAGTTATACAAAATAAATGACCATGATTAATAAATTTTGTCAGTCACAACATCAATGTACCTCGCAAACCGCGAAAGGAACATCAGCGCTTCCGAATCCTACAATTCTCTCTGTCGGCGTCTTCAGCAGCCTGGCCTCCCAATGAGGACACGAATAAGCTCTGGGCGGACTCCCGATGACACTCTGTTGGCTATCTTGAACTGGTCCGACGACCCCCGGCTCCAAGCCTTGATGGGCAGGATCCGAGGGAATCTCGTGCGCCGACCTGCTGGCCCTCAGGCTAGACTGGTCGCTCTCTCCGGCGCGAAGGGTGAGGGATCTGGAGTGGTGCAAGGAATTGTCGGGAGGGGCGAGACCCCCGCTCGATTCGACCGCTTTATGATAATTGTCGGGTAAGTGATGGAACTGTTTGCTCTGAGGGGGTTCGTGTTTGGGCGCAGGCTTCGCTACCTTCACGGGGATCTTTTTCCCGGCGCTCGTCTTCCCCTGAGCCTTGTTCTGGCGAGCTTTGCGGCTCGCAATAGAAGCCCCGCCGGCTGCTGCGTACATTGTCGCTCACAGCTTTGGCAATATTGATCGAAATACGTATCAATTGAACTATATTAAAAATATACATCAATATCTATAACGATGAACTTAAATTAATTTCCTTAAAGCAGACTAACGTCGACGAATCATTATCAAAGTTTTATCAAACAATCAATTAAATTTAATAATATTCTAGAATTATCACTTAATATCATATTGATAATCATTTTTTTCTGTATCAAAATAATCAAAAACTTTAATATTTTGATTGAAAACGACTACATAATATACACTTTTGCAGCAACATTTTTTTGGTTAACAATCTGATAATAATTTTAATATTTATCCTTTCAGGTATAATGTAACATTAAAGTGTATTCTATATTGTCCTCGTTAATTATAAGTATATCGTAATAATTAAATTTAACGACACATAAAATGTTTAAAATTTTCCGCAACATACACCTAACACAGATACAGCTAATGGCGTCTTATATTAAAATATATAACAATGATTATGTATCTCAATTAATTAGATATTTTCACTAATTGAATGACAGCTCCAGTCTAAAATGTATGACAATTCTTTCAACGTATTGCTTAGTTCGATTCGATCGATTTGTTTTCCTTAAAATAGCCGTTCGTTTTAGAAAAACGAATGAAATTTTTGTCTCACACAAATCAAATATACCGATTCAATCATTAATTTTAATTAAGACACAAAAAGATATATCAACATACTGCCTAATATTGCTCTACTTTACTGGGGTTTTTTTGATATCATTAAAAAAAACGCGAATAAAATTATTATTGTAAATATCAGCTGTTGTTTCAACTCTGACGAGTTTATATTATCAAAAATTTCACAAAAATGTGTGTAACTGTGTATATTCTTCCATATAAAATAAGTTTGTTTAAAACCCTTACAAGTATCAGGATTTAAGAAAGACCTCTATAGGAAAAGTGTTGGTAGACAATAAGTTAGTTACAGTTAGTTACCTTTGGAAGTAGAAAATGAAAAGATTGTATATCGACAGACCCTGTAAAATCGTTTTAAGATTGTTTTCAAAAAAGCTTTGATCAATTTGGCTGCAGGATTAGCTGAAAATGTTCGTTTTTTCATGGCTAATTTTGCAATAGTGCTGAGAAGATTCCATGTTTGTTTTGATAAATGGATATCTGCTCTCTATTGCAGAGTTATAAATGTACAAAGTCGAATGTTGCAGGGCAGGTTTTGGATAAGGGAAGGTAAAGGGGACCTATCCATTCCCGGCTGCGAAGGAGAAACACCAGTCCTGTCGAGGAAGAACATCATCCAATAATACCAACCTATTCAGCAAAATATGTTTATTTTGTTAGATAATCAGAATTTAAAATGCATTGCGAGTATTTTTTTGAATCATTTTATGATTTATAAAAATAAATTCATTGAAAACAACAGAAAATCTCTTATTAAAGACAAAACAATGAAATCTATTACAACGTTCTTTACGTCAAAATGATAAAAATTTACACTATAAAACATTTGGGTGAAAAGCTTTCTTATAAAAACAAAACTGTCAAAATTTAAACAAATTATTTTGTTGCTTTAGTTACAATGATTTGATGTTAGTATTGACCACTTGAAATTAAATTAAATTTACAACAATTTCAGTACTATATTATAAACAATATATAAAGCAATCCAAAAATATTATATATTCATTCATTACAAAAGCATTTTTTTTAAACAAAGATAATAATTAAATAGCTCATTAAATTTCATCAGGTGGGTTACGTAAATGAACAGTATTTCGAAAAAATATTTACTCACGGCAAACGAACATTTTAAAAAAAATGGTTAAAATCAATGTAATATTTTATATAAGTTATAAAGAAACACTCAAATATTATCACATGGATTTCGTTTAGTACGAAAGAAAGTTGCAATATTTGATCAACAATTTAATGATTATAGTAGAGAGGTTAATTATTTTTTTTCAACAATCAAAAATGTTCATTTACGTAATATACCATCACAATTCATTAAATATATACATAATAAAAACATACACAAAAAACGCTGAGCCCCTGGGTAATTCTAGTTAATTAATAGATTTGATGCATTCTTATTTATTTATAAATTTATGACTCGGTTCAAATTTAACAAATGTTCAAAATTAAAAAATATTGTTGCATGCAAAGTTTCAAGTGACTATGAATTTTTCTAATAAATACTCTATCTATTTCAATGTCTAGCAGCTTAATTTTAGATTTGTGACGTATACATTTAGTCAATGGTTCATAGTTCAATATTATGAGTGAGAAAAAAATGTTGCCTTTTTATAAGCATTTGTTCAATTTAAGACTTCGACTGAGGGTGCATGATGGAATTTATATATAAAATTTGAATTCTTGAGATTAGTCACTAATGACCCGGGTTTCGCCTTTCGGCATCTTCAGGCATTCGAGCATACGAATGAAATCGAACTCATTCATTCGAATCACAAAATTTCATATTTGTTTAATTGATAAAATCAAGATCTCGTCAAAAATAAAAATCTAAACCTTTTCACTCAACTTTGAACATATGGATTGAGTCAGGTTACATTTTAATCTCTTACTCAAACCTTGCTTAAGTTAAAAAAACTGTTTTACAGAATTCATTGTCACTATAAATTATCGCATGAAATTATTCGCCGGTGTCCAAGAAACAATTTCGAATCAACAATTTGTGACTTTTGACCGTTTATCTGAAGAAAAATTCAAAAAATATCGACGCTGTACTTTATTTAAATATATTGCATGAATTCAGCCGATATAATCATTAATATATCATTATTTTAGTGCCATAATTTACGCCAGGGTCATCGCTTAGCTTGATACTTATGAATAAAAGTGTATAAAGGAAATAACATGTGGTTTTAAAATACATTCATTATTAATAATAATAAAAGAATATACAGTAATTTTGCTAAACATTCCATTAATAGTATTTTTTACAACATCGATAGCAGCTACACATTTATACATTATAATGATATCTAAACAACATTCAAAGCGAATAAATATAATTATAAATAAAACAGTTTTATTCATTCTACAGTAATATCTAAGTAAATTCTACGATACGTAAGGAGCATTCATGTCAGTATTCATTGGGGTGCGTTTTCAGTGATAATTTGAACGTACTCTTATTCCCCATTAGCCTTGACATTAACATCGCAATAATAGTAAAGGTAATCGGAGTTTTATTACCATCTAATATAAGGGTGGGAATGGGTGTACCATTGTGTCGTGACAAGTACTATATAAAAAGACTGAAACTCAGAAACTCTCTGAAATATCTCAAAAACTCGAAACAGATTTTGCTTCCACTGAGCAGTAATGTCGATGGTTATTTATTTGTAAAAATTGTAACACGTAACTATTTCCACTTTTGTAAATAAAAGAGACATGCCATGTAAAACAATTATTAAATAAAATGTAAGGTGAAGAATAAAAAAATACCTCAGTGAATATTTTATAGTAATGAAGTTTGAATTTACTTATCGAAACAGTAGTGTTGTTATTTATCAACTTAATATTGCACCGTAGTGAACATTCTTATTGGCAAAAGAAGCATATTCATAATGACTTAAATCATGTTAAAAAAAAGTCATAGACAAAAACATTAGCTAAAACTTTCAACGCAAAATTCATATAAAAAATAAACATTAAATAAATCGGTTATAGATTTTGGTGGTTAATCGAAAGAAGAGACAGGCATTATTCGCAATACATTATGCTTTAAAGTGCTCCCTTAAATTTTTTCATTACTATCATCTAGAAATTAATTCAACTGACATAACACTTGCTTTCGTTAACTTAAGGTTAAATCTAATGTATAGACTTTTGCAAGGATTGCTGGATCCATCGGATCTTCGTCATAATTAACAAAGTATCCGATACATTTTCAATAGTGTGTAGGGTATTGTTGCAAGAGTAGAGTATGCTTAAAATTATAGAACACACTTTACTTAATTTATATAATAATTTATGTTCGAGCCATGTATTCTATAGAAATCCAAAAATACTCGGCAGCCATTGGTAAAGTGATTAGTCGTTTTGACTGAGAGGCTTCACTGGAAATTTAAATCGGTCAAATTGTGTACACTTCGCAAGTTTTGTTAAAACAATTTGGGTTTAACCTTTCAGCATATTCAAGTGTACAATTGTCTTGGTTCAAACAAATTGTAGTAAAGCGAAATTCTAAAATCAAACCAAGTGATCAAAGCCGAGAGATAAAAAATTCGAAACGCGTTATTGTCATTGAAAAGTATAAAAGGAAGTAGCGTGTTTCGTCATTGTAAAGTATTTGCCTGATGGTAGTAAAAGCGAAAGGTGGCATAATACAAACGGAAAAACAGGCAGGGGATTCATACAATAGATCCGGGATATCGTTATTTCGCGGCAAACAGTTTAATGTAAGGTCAGAGGTATCAGCGACGCCCTCTCACTTCCCTTGCGTGTTCTCAAAACATTCAGGCACCGTGTACAACAGGCGACGACGAAAATCAAAAAAATAAATATATCACAGCATTCATTGTCTGTGAAAATTTTACTGAATTTTTGAGATATGTACTTTATTTTAGTTTACACGAGCAAAACAAACATCAGGTTTTAAAGAAAAACATTCTTGTCGCATCGTCGTCAAGTGCTTTAAGTGTTTATTCAATTCGGCTGTGGCGTCCACGGGTTCGAATCTGATAGACAATATCATAAATTGACTACAGTGAAACCACGATTTTACGTTTTTCAAGGGACAAACAATCCTACAGAGCTTGCACACTAGCAGCCTTTGGTTTTTTCTACAAACCGGTTGGATGGGGTTGAATGTAATGAGAAATGTTCAACAAAAACGGTCAATCAGGACAATAGCTGTGATGTGACCGTAATATTTAGATGATAGATCAAGGGAATTGATAAATCAGGGAACGATCAATGTTGGATTATTTAACATTGTTCTTATGAGTGTTTGGCCGCGACTATAAAAAATGAAAGATTCATGCGGTAAAATAATTTATGCGAGAACAGTAGATCAGAGTTCCACTGTCATTTACTGATTATCTTTTGAAGCATAGATGTCTGTTCAAAACTCTTCTGAAAACTTGGCAAACACGGTGGTCAATATCTCCTCGAAGTAGAATTATGTATCTATTTTTCCCAGATATTCTCTATTGTCAGAATGCAACCTGGTTCTCTCGAGATCACTGTACTTCCCAATTTATCATCAGACATGGTGCGTTTAATGCCAAGATATATGAGCTTAAAATTAAACTAGGCCGAAATTAAATTGTCCGTGTGGTGATAGAAATCAAAATTCGGAGTATATTCTTTGTTATTGCTCAATTATGTCTATTGAAAGAGATATCCCGTTGTTGTCCTGTAGAAATAGTCGCGATAGTCCAGACATCCAGCGTCTTCTCCAGAAAACTTCTATCAAATCTATTTTTTGATTTTTTTTGTGACTTCAAATATTTACTCTCGGTTATACAAATATTCTTTGTTGTGGCTTTTTATCTGTCTATATAATATAAAAATCTGTTTGTTTGTTTGTCCTATATGCATTCCTTTACCACTCGATTTCGATCAAACTTTGGTGAGTTGTTGTGCGTAAACCCGTGAAGGTTTCTGAAGAAAAACAAATTAAAATCTAAAAAAAGTATCAAATACGGCTAACTAGCGACATCTCTGAAAAAACTTTTGTTTTATTCAATTACAATGTTCGGGTCATGAGTGAGCCATAGAGAAATATTCATAACTTAAATAATTTATTTCACATGTGTTATGAATATCGTTGGAAATATGGCAACAATAATTTATATTGTTTGAAAAGTACAAATAAATTACTATATTAAAAAATAATCGGGCTTTTTTCAGGCTGAGATAAATAAATCTGGGCTTTAGGTCAGGTTCAGGAAACAAGTGTGATATTGAGACTCGAACTGATAATAAAGCTAGAGCGTAGTGAGATCAATTAGCTAACTACTCGTCTTTTCTTGAAACCGTTTTTCTATCTTTACTATCTTTCTATCGTCAAAACAGATGGGCCAAGTGCCTAGGAAAACGAATATTCTACGGTTTACTGTCATAAAAGCTTATGTTTTGTAATGCATCCGATCAACATTTAAAAAGTCTTGAGATTAAAGAAAATTCTTAAATTATTGTTTGTATTTTCAATCCAATTCGAATTTTTGGATTTTTTAAAATGAAATCTCATAATTTAATTTTCATACTCTGCTTTAAAGTCGTTCTTTGTGATTGCACGAATTTTAAACACCGGGTAAGTAATGCGATTAAATTATTCGAAATAAAAGTAAAAACATAATTATATAAGCTTTGAAAGATGAAACCTTATTTTATACGTTTGGAATAAATAATTTGATAAAAAGTAAAAACGATTACAATAAGCACGTTTTAGGTTCTTTTTCACAGTTCAACGTCATTAAATTTTAAAGTAAGTTGAATTCAAATTACGAGCATAATAATTTAATAAATAAACTTTTAAACAATTGAGCGTCGGGCGAGCATTTTTCGATAATCAATTTTTTTATTTGAATATAATTTGAAACACGTGCGCGTAATTTTATTATGAAATTAACGTTTTTGGTAACTTCTATACGGCCTCAACTTACCCATTTACTTTATAAACTTTTTTTCAGTGTTGCCCAGAGAAAAAATATTTTTTTTCCAGAAAAAAGTAAACAAAACACCGCTTGATAAGACATTGTAAAAGATTTCTTAATTTTTATGCGTTAACAAATAATTAAAACGTATTTAATATTTATCTATTTTTGATTATTATTATCCTATGCAAGAGTTGCCAAACTACAAAATACTACTTTTATGCTACTAAAATAAAAGCGAGAAATAGTCCGGTAAAACATGCATACATTTATCTTTTGTCAATATTACTCTATTTATTACCAAACTATTGTATATATGAAAATTGTTTTTTACTCAATGTAATGATCTTCCAAATAAATCGTTAGTTGGATGCAGAACTAGTTAACTAGCATTTTTTCAGTTTATTTACAAGATTAGGCGGTAACATATAATGTGTCGAAAGGGTTTCATTATAATTTTAATATTTCGATTAATTTTCTCTGTTGAGCTGAAATATTCTTAACAGGTATATATAGAAAAGTTATATCTTGAAAAAGCTCTCTTACACAATTTACAAAATATCAGTTAACCAAGTTCTGTATTCAGCTGAGAAAATACCAATTCAATCAACGGAATGAATTATCATAAAATAGCTACGGGTTAAATATAAAAATTGCATTTAGCTTTTATTTTTTAATTATAAAACTGAATGGAGCATCCATTGGTTCCATATTTATGCTCGGCATTGGAGGCGGAAAATAACATTCCACGATCAAGAGTTCGACTTCCCGAATAGATATACATCGACATCTCAATTTGTATTTAAAGTTATTAATCTCTGCGATATAAAATTTCCTCTACTTCATGTTTAACTACGAAGTGGGACAGTATGATCACTATACTCTAACACTAAGACATTAATTAGATTTTGTACAGTGAGAGTTTCTTTAAATAAGTTTCTCCATGTCTTCTTATAAAACGACATTTTTTTTATTTAGAATTTGGCGTTATCAATATTGTCCGTGGTGCAGTGGTCAACATCGTCGGCTTCGGCTACGGATGTCTCACCCACAAATCACTGTACGGACAGCTTACTAAATTGATGTTTCAATCGAATTATGGATTTCTATTCGTATTCATGGATGTTTGTGTTGTCGAAAAATTCCCTCATAATTAAATGCGATATGAATAATACAAAAAGTCTTGTCCTAGCCAAATCCTTCTATCTCTTATTTATTCGAAAAAGAACGGTAAAAAGGAAAAGCAGCAAAAGTAGCAAAGATTTATCGTAGAAAAACTTATGTTGAGATACCTCCATTAGGAGTCCATGTCTTTCACATTGGGCGCGAGTATGGTTTTTAGAAAAAAGAAAATCTTGTCCTTGTCCTTTCCTTTTATCCTTGAAGATAGAAAAACTCCTATTTGTATGCTCCGTCAAGAGATTGGTAGTGGATTCCTTAAATATTCTATCGGTTACTCAAACCTTTGTCCTGGGTTCATTAAAAGCCATGTCAAATTGGGTTTTTTTTGTAATAGTGGTTTTCAGCTGGAAGTCCGCGACATGCTTACTGCGGGACACGCCGAATGTGTAAAAGTCGCGATACAATACGGTGGCTACTGTCACTTATAAATTCTGACAACTTCCTTTATTATTTTCGAGGCCTTCGCATTGTTGCTAATGTTCGTGCATAATACATGAGCGATCGTAAAAGTGAATTTTTCAAACATTCAAACATTCAACGTGGCAGAAAGCATTATACCCAAGCGTCGAAGGGAAACGAATGTTTCATTTTTACCTTGTAGATATTTTGTACGGTCAAACGGACGAAATATTTCACGATGCGAAGAAAGATGTTCATAACACAAAGAGCAATGTGAGACAATCTTGAAGATGGCATATATTTTCTGTCACGCATAGCGCAAACAGGAGAGATGATATTAATAATAAATTTGTAATGAATTTGGGTTCCATATAGTTTTACCGTTCAATTATTATAATGAAATTGTGAATACATAGAATATTTCAAGATAATTGGTACACAAAATCCTACAAACTATAAAGCAAAAATAAATTAGTTATTTAAAGAAAAACTTCTGTTGATATACTTCCATTAGGAGGCTATATCGAGGGTGTAATGAAAATTGCATTAACTCAGTATTTGATGATTCTCTGTTTTTGATGTCAAAGCGTATGTAACTTAACGGTCTGCGTACTAATATAACGCATGAAGTCATAGGATATAATGGATGAAAAAAAACAATATTTAATCGTGTTGTTATTTTTTTATTCTGGCAAAAAGCATGATTTAACTTTAACTCATCGATACCGAACGTTATAATGTGTGCTACAATAAGATTATTCTTTATAATGTGCAGAATATTAAAAAAAAAAACAAGAACTGTACTTGAGAGAGAGAGGATTTTAAAAAAAAGTTTTAAATGCGATTATCTCAGAACACGTTTTTACGATTTAATGCCTTCTTTCAGTATAAATTCTATATGCATCAAGGTAAGGAGCGGACATGGTCAAAAATAAAAATGCTTAGCTAATATGAAATATGAACAATAAACACTAGTTTTTCATACATCAGTAAACAAAGACTAAATAATATTCGTCATAACAATTACCACCTCCATGTAATGTAAATTTGTTTTTTTTTTAACTGTTACTAACTTAGATAACTGTATTCAACTTTGTACAACCAAATGCAATAAACGATATTGATATGGAACTACATTGGTATTTGTTGCTGTTCAATGGTCCTGGAAGGTGTTTATCTCTTGCCAACGTCTACAGAAGACGACTGCTACCCTCTTTACCTCCACCCTCGCCCAACCGGGTGTATCACAATTTAAACATTGTAATATGGCGCCATAGTATCACGCAATATTGCACCCTTCCAAATATGCTGCCATACAGCTTAACATAAGCGGCGAAAAAAACATTTATGTAAAATTATGCCATAAAACGTAAAGAGTAAATAGTAGAAGGTATTCATAGAATCTTGATGCGGGCGAAATTTCCTTTGTATCAAATATATAAATATTCCACAGTAAAAAAAATCTCGTAATTAGAAAGACTTGAAGAAAAATGGTAATTTCAGACTATTTTTAAACGTCGAAGTGTCTATTCGCATTCGAATAAAAATGCTATAAGCTTTGCTTTAGTTTTTTTTATTATGAGGACTGTCTTAACGAACATAATAACATCAAAAGAAAAGTTTTGTTTAAATAAATTAATTATAAAAACTTAGACTTCAGACTTTACTTTACCTACCCAATTATAACGATACCTCAGCTCAAAAGTTTAACGTAACTAGTTTCACAAAAAATGTAAATTATTGTTGAAAGCTATTACAGCATCCTGCAATCACCAGAACTACGATTTTTGTTTCAATATTATATGATACGCACTCACTTGGAAGAGATAGACATATCAGCCAACTTTCACTATTACATTTAGTTTAATTTCAATATAATTTATTTATTGTGATAACTGTATTTTTAAAGTTGATAACTTATTTCACTGTTTGCGACTCAACTAGTCACACAACCAGTAGAATAATTTCGTAATACAAATCTCGATCCCTCAGTTTTGAGTTAATTATGAAACATAAATTTGGGCTGGTTTAATCTTCTACTGTATACATTTGAATGAAATTCTAAGATTATCGAAAAATACAATATTGTAAACATAATTTCTTTTTTTCTAATAATTAATAATAGAAGTTTTGAGAGATTTTTTCCAAAATTTTCATAGTTGTTATAGTTTGGATCTAAATAGCCATTGTCATTCTAAAATAAACACAAATAATCGCTGGTTTCATTTTAGTTTTTCATACTTAAATCAAAACTGCAGATGTCTTGATACGCTCTGAAACTAAATATAATATATATACAAATCTAATTTGTAGCACAATTATGGTCTTCTCATGGAGTAAGTATTTTATGACTTGCAGGAAGCAAAATCCTCCTACAGTTTGCCTTGTTTTGCCTCGTATATGTGGAATTCTTTAATGAGAAAATCACATGTGTCCAATTTAAGCTTTTCGAGTAGGGAAACTATCCAATATTTATGATTTGTATGGGTCGGTTTATCATTTATTCAGATAATTTTCGGTATTTACGACCTGGCAAAACGTGGACAATTATATAAGTTGACGATAATATTTTTATATGAAAACAGAATAGCATCTGTGCATTTCGAACATTGACTACTTTTTGAAAAGTTTGCAATTTCGATATGTTCCAAATTTGATATTACACTTTCATCGAGTGCCTTCAGTCGATATGATAAATTGCGTCAAAACGATGTTTTTAATATTACATCGATTAACGTATAAAAGCATCCATTAGAGGATTAGAGCTCTTGACCACGCAACAGAGTAGGAAGAAATGTGTACGAATAAATCGACTAATCTAGAATCACATATTTTTGTATGGCTTATAATAAAGTTGTGCTGCACGTGTCGTGAACCAAAGAGCTTTTATATCTCCCCATCATAAAAAGAGATCTGGTACTTGGGCCATTGAATTTATTTAACACACATTAACTACTGATATTACACAATCTTTATATTTACAATGGCAAACTTAGCGATTTCATGAAAAATTGTCGATACTCTGGCAAGTTGAAAGTTTAGGTTTTTAGATAGATATTGAATATATAATAGACATGTCAATTCAGTAATGGATTGTTTTTTTTTTAATCTAATTTAAAATATCAACTGAGGGTGCTTCATGGAATTATATCAAAAATCAATCACTTACACTTCCATAATTTCGTAACTATTGATTCGGGTTTCACTTTTAGGCATTTTCATACATTAAAGTGTACGGATTAGCTCGAACTCACAGTTCAAAATAAGTGTACACAATTTGAACGATTCAAATTCAAAATGTATTTTTATCGTTTTCCACAACGGTAAAGCAATAAACTTATAATTTGTAATATATTATACAATCAACGTTACGTGACACGTTTCCCCTCGTGATACGAGTTTCGTTAAATAAGATAATAATTATTGACGCAAGAGATAACATGTTGGGCGATATCAAACATCGGGTATATAGTAGTGAAAGCTGGAGCCGAGCCAAAAGATAGATTGCCAAACTCTTGCTCTTGCGGAGTTCTATGATATCTACTCGCAGGTAAGGTTATCTCCTCCACCTCTATCGCTTATACACGATCGACGAAAGAGGTTAATAGTTGCTCGGTTTAACCCTTTGACTGCCATGATGTTTTTCAAAACTTCAATATTTTTAAACAACTTACATTTCTTATTGATTGTGCGGAATTGTATTATATTTTAACGCGGTACATCCTCATAATAACTTTCTTTTAAATTCTAAGTAAAACCACTTCATCACATTGTTTGTTTATGTTTCGGTTGTATTATATTCAGACAAGATACAATAATGATGACACCTCATAAAATTGATGAGTATGAACTCTTAATTAATTTAATCATAATAATAGCTACTGTCGCACTTGGATTTACCGGTAATGTAGTTAAATGTGAAACAAGATGTCTGCTTCTTGCTTATTGAAATGAGTTGACGAGTGAGCGAGAGGCATTTGCAATGTCTGGTTATATCTTTAGCAACCATCGAAAACATTTTGTTACATCGTAATATAATCTTAAAGTCATTCTATATATTCTGATGCTGAACACATCCATTGGGAGTGTCATTTAATCCATGCAGAAAGGAAAGTGTTGCGAAAGTCAGTCCAACGTTCCATTCCCGACCTATCAGCCACATTGAAGCAAATACGGCAAATTACCAGGCATTTTCAAAAAATGCGGCGTCATACGAAGAGGGAGTAGACCTAAACTCATAGAAACTTTTAGTTTATCTAGAAGGGTTGATTTTATGCACACTTAAGTGCACGCCACCAAATCTTGGACAGTTGCTGTATATACACTCCCAATTAAGAAAAGAAAAGCTGTAGATACGCTTAACGTCTGTTACGTCACTGGATACTGCCGTATTCCCGCTTAACGGATGGGAAAGCAGTGGTGGATCAAGGAGGACAAAGTAGTCATTCTATTAGCTGACATTAGAAAGCGCGTGCCCTCTATAGAAAACATTCTTTCTTTTATTACTGACTATTTAATTTATTTTAACTCTTGCAAAATTATGAAGGACAAAAAAAATTAAAAAAGTTTACACCATCGCAGTTCTATGTTTACGATTTCGATCATTATAACGACAACGACGATCGTTGTTAGCAATTCTCGCTGTGATTACGAACAACGATATATTGTTATTTGGCAATCTAATGGTTAATTCCGATACAAAAAGGTCAGAGTAAGAAAGTTTCGGTACTGATATAAAAGTAATCGATGATAACTAGTATCATATGGAATAAAATCGATACTGGAAAAATAATCGGACTTTTTGATAATTGATAGAGATAAGCTTACTAATACTGCGTTATAAATTTATACGCAGTTAATTTACGGTGTTTTTTTTTATGTAATTTACCGCCCCCAGTGTGTGGAGCATATATCATCGTATCCATTATGAATATATGTAACAATACTAATTACGTGTCGATAAAGTTGTTTGTTAAGTTCTTTTATTTATTTCCCAAAACTGTAAATTTTGCAGATATATACTTTTGCAATGGAAACGACGTTATAAGACACTTGATAGGTTTATATTAGTCCTACAAAACATTTTACAAGAGAGCTGCTTGTTACTCAGTCACTCAACTTTTCTTTTTCGAAGAAAGTAGAGATATAATCTTGGGCTAGACAGGGCTAGTGATTATCTTATCGCTTTCGCTGCGCCATTTTTTTAAGGATCGGATATTAGATCAATTTATGAAAATGTCCCTACTGGGATTCGAATACGTGAAAGCCGCAATCAGAGCCAATGATGTTAATAAAATCCAAATTAAAAAGGCCAGGGAATGAAAATAACGTTTAGATCAAACATTATCAAAATATGCAAAATTATTTTAGATGATATACCTACTTATTACATTTTCTTTTTATTGTAAAAATGTTATTTTGCTTGAAAAAGTTTTATTGCTGTTCGGTAAAATGAATAATCGGCGTCCGTGGCGCAGTTGGTAGCGTCTCTGGCTACGGTTACGGACGTCTTGGGTTCAATTCCCGGTGCGGATGGTTTTCATATATTGATCTGCCAATCGATTTATAGATTTCTGTTAGTAGTCTGAGTCCCCCTCCCACCCATCCCATCCTCACGGGGTGTAGTGAGAGCGATTAGCTAACCACTAGTCCTGTCATAGCCCTATCCTTCTATCCCTACTCTCTTCGAAAAAAAGAAGAGAGGTTAAGCAACTGAGTAACAAGCAGTTCTCGTAGAAAAAATCTGTTAAGATACCTTCATTAGGAGACCATATGCTCCACATTGGGAGCGGACATGGAAAAAAATGAATAATTTCACAAACCAAGACACATAACAAAATTCTCTCTTATCGACGATACCTGATAAATATTCCATTTTTGTTAAACTAGATCAACTCAAAATGAGATACATACAAACCCCTAATGCAGCATCGCAACGGAAGTGATTTTGAGGAGTACTTATTACAGCACAGACTAATAATGTCAAATGGATAAATGAATAGAGACGTTACACTTATATGCATCTGGACACAAAAAATCAACCTGATTTGAACCCTCGAGCCTATTGGCCGAATCGGATGAGCTCACAAAAGCTTCGACAAATCTTTGAAAAGTTAACATGTCAACAACTCATTTATATATTTATTAGTTGCAAAAACAATCTGGATGATTTTTTATGAAAATGACACAAGCATTCCATATTCTTCTTTATCTTTATCAAGTTGGCCAGTTGAAAGTTTCAGATTTCGTTTTATTTCATCAGGAAATAATCAAGCATATTTCGAGGGAATGCTAACAGAACGCATTAAGTTAATTTTCTTTATGGTTTCTGTTTAAATGTCAAGATGTACAAAATTTAACCCTCTACGTACTGGTAAAGCGCATTAAATCATTGGATAAAATATATAAATGCTTTAAAACAAAACAGTCTTAAGTCATATTGTTATTTTTTTTATTCTGGCAAAGCTTGATTGATGACAAATTAATCTTATGATTTGTATGCCAAAGAGATTTTACTTGGGAGAGAGAGTACCTAAATGCTTAACGAAAAAAAATTATTATGTCTTGATGACTTTTGTTGGTTTAACCTTCCTTGATTTGTTCACCTAAAAAAACGCTCCATTTAAGGAATGAGTTTCAAACATCATTTAAAATGATATGCCAATCAGATGTTGCGATTCATACAAAATTGCCGGAGTATTGAATCTAAATTGTGTGAAAAAATAAAATTATTTTTTTGGTAACCGATTGTCCAGTTAATTAGTGAAACAACTCCGAATAAATGAAATTTAAATTACATATGCAGCTTTGTGTAAAACGTTTCGCTCTATCTCTCTCTTCAGTAGTAAAATTAGTCAAAAATGTCACAAAAATGCTAAGGCATATAATCTTTTAAAGAATTAAACCAAATGTTGATATTTCTCGGTCAGTAAAACGATATTTATAAATATCTTTCTACCGACTCTACTAAAATATCTAATTGTTAAACACCTGCTTATAAAATATATAGCACTCGGGTACAAATCAATAATATTTGATTTATGGTGACCACTTGAATATTGCTTTCCCCGTTATCTCAATATGGGTTATCGGAGTAATGAACTGGACGATCGATGTATGCCAAATAGTTTCTCGCCGCTTACTCGAAACTTGAAAAAGCTTTCAGAGTGTTTCTTGCAACTTAACGATTGATATTTTTGTTTAAAATTAAAAGGTGTATTAAAATCTCAAGTATATAAAAACACTAATATTAAAAGGCCGGTGATCTTCCAAGAATTAACGGATTGTATTTCATAATTTGCTTTATTATTTTCTATGTACTGTAAAGGGCGTGCTAAGAAAGTATTGGAAGTTTAATAAGTTATACGATCTAAAAAAGAATCGTAGAAAAATGGTATTTTAATAATGTGATACGATAAAAAAATTAATTTCTTACTTCTACGTATTGACTTGACTCAATAAAGTGTAGTTCTGATTTTAATTTTACGTCGCTTCAAAACACAAATTCATAATTATTTATTTAGAGAAGTCACTGTGTTGTAACTGATTTATTGTAATAGCCTAAATTAAATTATTTTATTTTACCATCTTATTATTAAGTATGAATCCGCTGATGATTTCAAAAAGTAAAACTGGATAGAAAACGCATTTGGATGCCTAAAATGGGTTATCAAGTTGATCTATAATGATTTTTAATCATTTAGTACTCAAAACAGACATCATTGCAATTCGCACGATTTAATATGACGCTAAAATGTTTAACTCTATACATAAAGCTTAAAAAAAGAAAAACCAATCGAATGAATAGAAAATATCAACACTCTTAAATGTTTAGATGATGATATCCGTAGGCCAAGTTAAGTCATTCATTTGTATCCGTGTAGTATTAAATTATCGACTATGGTGCCGTAGTTCTACGCACCGTACAAAAAAACAATGTTGGAGAGACTGGAGACGCCTTCAACTATCGGTTGACAGAGCCTTACTGAGACATAAATACAATTAAATTATTTATTAAAAAAAACTTTACTAACCATTTGATCGCCAAAAGGCCTCGCACATCAGCTGTTATGATAGCATCGATTGTATTAATTTTTCATTGAAAGCTATCATATAGTTGTCATTCATGTTTGCCATCAGAAAACATTTATTTATTGTAAATATTATATTACTATTTTTTTTTGATTCATTTGATTTTCACGGAAATAACTATTTAGCACTGTATGTCATACATATTGTATGCACCTAAACAGTTTCACCAAAAGTAAAGTTCGTCAATAATTTGCGAAATTATGACTTTTTGGAACAAAACATCGAAATGGCTTCAATATAAAACTATAAAATATTAAATTACTTGATAAAATTGACAAGATCATCATTTGTCAAATGAAAAAAATAGGATAAATAAAATATAGTTTATTACCCTGATAACTGTGTGTTATATGATTCTTTTGAATATTCAGAGATGGGTAGCATTAAATACGTAGAGTGGTCAACTTCTTTTCTTCGGTAACGGTGCTCACGGGCTCGAATCTTAATACGGACAGTTTCATAAATTGTTTTTTCAATCGATTCATAGATTTATGCTCGAAGGCAGGGATGTCTGTGATGTTCAACAATTTCCTCTCACCCATCCGATCGTAGAAACTAGGCGTCACCGAATCGGTTAGTTCATAAATCAGATTAACACTGGTCCTGCCCTAGCCATATACTTTTATCCCTACTCTCTTCGAAATTGAGAGGTTACGCAACTGAGTAACAAGGAGTTTTCGTAGAAAACTTACGTTTATATAAACTCCATTAGAAGGATATATTTAAAAAAAAACAGGAACTCATTCGAAGGTTTTTTAACGACGGGCTGACGGGCGGGTTATTGGCGATCAAGGGGTTGACATAATTATATGTAGAATTTACGGCAGAGCAATGATTAGTGCTTCTGAGAAACCAACTAAGTTAAGACTTTGAAACTTTCTGCTTAAGGTTATGTGCTACGGTAGTCAAAGAATAACCATGAACAGTAAATAAGTTTATTACTGGTGAATAACATGGCTGAAATCAGTTCTAAATATATATTGTATATGTGTGTGAAAAGAAGGAGAGGTTAGTCCAAAATAACTTATTTTAGAAGAGTCAACAGAATGTTAAGTGTACTCTAATTTAATAAACATAGAAATAAATTCGATTTGTCTTAAAATTACTTTAATTTTTCGTGTCAAATTATGTTGAAAAAAAAACCAAATAATTTTAAATATTCAGTTATTTATAAAGGTGAATATTTTTTAAAATTGCTTTGTTATGGATTTTTTCAAAAACCTACTGATTCTTGACTCCAATTTTAGCAATAAATAAATAATAAAAAAGTTGTTTTATTTTTACATCACTTTGTGGCATTTTTTAGATTCCCTAAGGTACTCGACGGTGTGCTCACGTCCAACCACTACGGCTTCACACTCCTCTTACATGTTGTAACGTTATGCGTGTTTCAAATTTTGTCCTGTAATGTTCGAGGATAAATTATCCAAGACTTGGAAGCACGCACTCTAGTGTGCATGTCCATTTGAAAAACAAGTGTAATAATAATGTTATCGATTTTCATAGCATAATTAAATTTAACAGTGGGTGTGATTTTCTCAATGCTTAATTCAATCGCCAGGTAGTTGAACTGAAGGTGACGGCGTAATTATAAAGACTCAATTTAAAATAAAAGAGAGCTTTGGTTCCATTACTCATAATCTCCGTCAGTGCTTGTTTTTAGTAAATTGAAGAAAACGTTTTTTTCAGTACAATTTCAAATAACGAGTGTGATGTGTTGAATTGAATGAATTACGTATAAAGAAACAGAACGTTGAAAAAAAATGTTAAGCTTTGTTAGAAATACAAAATATCTTCAATTTAAAGTTGTAGATTGTTAGTTTTGCTGTGAGTCTATGGAGATTATTAGTTTAGAAAAAAATCAATAAGGATTTTGTGAGTTACTTTATTGTCACATGCGACAGTACTTACTTCCATAATATGTAAACAATAACTCTCGGCCATGAAAGTTAAATGTAGCACTGTCATTGGCAAGAATGTAAGTTAAGAAAATTACAGGTACATGGAGATAGTAAGTTTTGAAAAAAACATATTTTCACAATAATTTTATGTAGGAGTTCATATAATTAGAATAGTGTGTCATACTTTAAGTGGTTGGTGTGAACACGGAGAACATTTCTGTATTCTTATTGTCGGAGTATTTTTTGTTTTTTTAGGAGAATGTGAGTTATGAAACCAATGCCCTCAAATAGCCTTGTTAAGATGTCTATTTAATCAGTTGATAATGCTCGCGATAACCGAAAGTACTGATCGTTATAAAAATGTGAAAGTAGTACAAAACAAGATGTGTTTTATTAAAAAAAAATACTCTAATATAGGTATTTTATTTGTTTTAACTAATGGCGGATAGCTCTAAAGGTATATTTTTTTCATGGCATGTCCGCAAGTGTCTGTGGCCGAGTGCGCCTTTGTATATAGGTCGGGGGCGATCGAAACTCTACAACAGTGGAACAGGCACTTTTCGGACACGCGATACGGTCGCTAATTTTATCAATCCGCAGGTCCATCGACCAGCCATATGAAAGTAACGCTTCTACGATGGAAACAATTACTTATTTTGTAACTGATATTTTAAAATACGCTGTAAATTTATTGATTGAATTGGCATTTACTTGGTAGAACTTCATTACGATTCAAAGTGTTCAATTTCACAAGAATCAGTTTGTCGATACCTATTTCAGTTTCACACCATCGTCAGAACAATGCTTAATATAAATTCTATTAATTAGTAAGCTTAAACGAAATAATCAATAATACTAATAAAATATATCGATGGTCTAGTTCCATACTGATACAACTAGAAATTGGTAGTTTTGAGATATGGCCGATCAAAGTTTTGACTCATCTAAACTGAGTCGTAAAAAGTGATGGTTTATTATTTGTATTACTTCTATATTCAAATAGGTGGTCAATAGTTTACAATTTTAGGATTAAAGCTTGTTTCTTTATGGAACGCCACGACTCACTAAAATATATTTCCAAAATACGATATTTCGATATGTATGTTATGGAACATAAAAATTATTTAATTTTGCTGATTTCCATATTCAAATATCTGCCTTTTGAGAGAAAACCTGTACTTCTGTGAAACTGTAAAAGAGCGGTGTCCGAATATGATGACTAACATAACTTAAAACATCTAATTTTTGAGTTATTGTCTTGTGGAACTGGGCCATTGATATGAATTCTAAAAAAAAAAATATCTACTGAGATTCGCCAAGTGAAGTCTTTCGCTAAGTCATGTACGATTGCAATTGCACAAAATCAGCACAGTTATTCAGTGAGGACATTGATCTCCCTAAAGTCTTTGCCTTCTAGCATAAAATAACTCTGCTACATTTTTTTTGCTTCATATTTGGTCACGTGATTGAGGAGATATTCATCATCACTATCGTCGTCTTCGCTTAATGCTTTGATTTAATAGCTTTAAAAATTGCATCTATACAATCTTCATTTTTTTCATAACATACTAAATTATTATCTATTGTAATATTCTTTTTGTCGCAATAAAACGGAATGGGGTCCCGGAAAACCGAAGTAAATTGAAGACTAAAATTGTAAATTGAAAATTTTGTTCACTAGAGGGTAATAATAATATCTTTAAATTATAACATCTTGGTTGTAAAAGACCTTTACTGTTTCCATACAAAATAACCTAGACTATTGTATGTTTTTGGAAATGCTCAAAATCGTACATTTGCATGGATTCATAAACAGAGAATCGAGAAATAAAATGAAAAAGGAAAATAGTGGACATTTTTTGTTTTTAAGCAAAAATTTAAATTACTATTTCGAGATTTGTCTTAATTAACCAGTGTACCAATTAAGCAGAGTCAACTGTATTATAAACCAGTGGTTCTCAAACTTATTATGCCCATGGACCCCTTGAAGTAAAAACCTAACCATGAACCCTCAAGTAAAATAACTCTACATAACTGCATAAAAAATATAAATTTAATTTTGACGCCTTGAATGGTAAATTGTGATATAAAATATAAGTGAAACTTTTTCATATTTAAAGTATGATGAGGTTCATAACTGCACTACATACACGTTCTACTAAATAGGAAGACTGTACAGTGACCCATAATGCAGGATATAAAATGGGTATCTGTTTTTGTAGCCAGAATTTGTGGTATCCTTATTCAAACATTGGTTTCTGCTCCTCATTAGTGGATACATTAATAAATTGCTCCCGTATTAATATGGAAAGATCTGAGTTTGTGTGTCTGCTTGCAAAAGGGTCCAACACCTATTGCTACCAATTTATGTATTGCTATTTACATCAACTTTCATAATAATAGAAATGTGTCACAAATATTTTTTTATATCAAACCTTTGGCAGACCCCTGACGTTGTCCACGCACCCCCAAATTATTTTTAATTTGCCCCAGACTCCTCAGCGGTCACAAGGACCTCTGGGGGTCCGTAGGAACCACTGCTATAAACGAATGATTTTAATGTGTTATATTACTCTATTACTGATATTAATCGTCAATAGAGTGCATTTAATCAACATCAACGAAATCAATTCAGCGACCTGCATTCGAAAACAATCTATTACTGCCCACAGCGAAATCCGGCGTCTGTTTGTTTGGCATATGTACACAATGAAATAAGCGTTATTGAATCAGTTTGGTATAGCACAGGAGAATGGCCGCTGGGGTCGGCACAAACAATGCCCATCACATCGAAGAATTGTGCCTAAAATTAGATTTAAGTCCAATTTACAAATTAGTGCTCCGGGAATACGTTTGGTACTCAACCACCCACCGTATCATAAATCCGCTTATATATGAATCATAAAACTTCACGGCTGCAATATGCATAGTAAAAATGTCAAACGTATAATAGAAAATTAATAAAACGTTGCTCTATTAAATCGTAAGTAAACGAGAAGTGTTTTTATTAGTTTAATTTAAATAATAAGTGGGCCACGCTTTTAAAAAATATTTCATTTACAATTCGATGGCTGTGGTCAACAATCATATAAGTCAATTTCTTCAATTTCAAACTCAATAGTCAAATTTAAAAAAATAAAACACAATTCATTTGTCCTTCTTCCACATATTTATAATGATCAGGACTCTATCAGGATGTCTTTCCACCAAGAATTGACAGTTAACACCTTTAAAGTGATGATAGTCAAATACTTTCAAAATTTGTAGTGAATGATATTGCTAATAAACAGACGACATAATGTTCTTCAAATACAAGAGGGAATAACCACATAAGTCAGACTCGTGTGATCATATCGATTGCCCAGTTCCATAGGAAGATAAGTAAAAAATGTGATGATTTGAGCTAAGTTAACCATTATATTCAAACACCGCTCTTCGACAGTTCCACAAAAGTACAGTTTGTAAAAAATGTACAGGTTTTTTTCTCAAAAGGCAAATATTTGCATACGGAAATTAGCAAAAATAAATAATTTCTCAGTTCCATATTATTATTATTTAGCTATTTAAATCAGCGGTCGCCAACCTTTCGGACATCACGGACCACTAAACGAACAATTTTGAAACCCACGGACCACTAACGTGATATTATTTTACAATGGTATATGCATATTTAAAATTTTGACCATACAAGTTAATAGGAAATCATTTAGCGTGATATGCGTTGCTGGGTGTTTTCAATAAAGTTATGAATTCTTGGCTACAATGACGTTACTGCTCCGCGGACCACCCGTTGGCGACCGCTTATTTAAATAATATGTCATATATTGAATTATGTAAATTCCTCTGTTTATTTATTTTATATAATAAAAATTACGCTTTAAGTAAAATAACCCTTGGTGACTTTTTATAATATCGACGGTGTTTTGGCCAATGTAACCATAAAAAAATACGAAATTGAGTTAACGATGAATCTCATTTTAAAGAATGTAAATAATTATTTACATTGGTTTTAGGTTTAAAAACTCTGACTCAGCCATTTGATGTAAGCCACTATTATATTGACACTCCCTACGTATAATAACGTATTTGCAAACATGAGAATTTACAGGAGTGTATTTAAAAGATTCATAACGTAACTCAACATATAAATTTTTCGTTAAACACAGTTTTTACTCTCTCCTGAACCATTTCAATTTTGAGGGTTACATCAATTGGCCAAAACACCGTCGATATGAACTACGATTAATTGAAAACTGTAATCAATTATTAAATTTCTTTGTTTGAAGCATATTAATGATGCTAATAAACGAAATTGATTCGGTATTATTGATGAGCTGTTGATGCGTAATCTATTTAGAAGTTGATTAGCAATTGCTATTCTGTCATCGATATCCAGTAATGACACAAAAGTTGCCACATCATCACTGCGAACGAGTAGGGTCTGCAGAAGCGATTTGACGATGAAATATCAATAAACAATGGACACGAAAATTGGGCGAACAGATTTTTCTGCACAAGATTCTTCCGAACACGAATATTCCGTACGATATGATCACCTCCATTATGAAGTATTGTAATATTTTAAATTTTTAAAATATCTCTGACCCTGTTCCATCTTTCTAAACATACTATTCCAGTTAGAATATGTCACCTACATTTCATATATTTTTATTGATTACTACTGAGTACCCGGCATGCGATGCAATGCCACTCAAAGGAAAAAAAGGCTTGTGTTTTAATTCTGCTTATTGAAGTGCTTTTGTATTAGAGGTCTGCACGGGCTGAAATTTCATAAAATTACCAGGTCCAAACCCGTCACCTTTAGGCTCAGGCCTTCAATAGCACACTTGTTACTCGAACCCGACTCGAAGCCCAGATTTATTTTTTCAGAACGAAAAAATCCGATTTTTTTAATATAGTAATTTATTTATACTTTTCAAACAATACAATATGTTATTATTTCCATATTTCCACCGATATTCATAGCACATGTGAAATAAATTATTTAAGTTATGAATACTATTGCCTTATGGCTAACTCATGATCCGAAGATTTAAGAAGTATTTTTTTTTAATTTGAATTCCTTCTTGCCCTGGCCTGTGCCCGAACCTGAATTGTCTTTACCCACTCGAGCCCAGGCCCACACAGATCTCTATTTTGGATACACAATATTTTTTACCGTCTAGTGCGTACACGAATAAATCAGAAGGTTTTTCCGAGATGTCGCTGTTGGTAGGATTCTTTCTATTAGATTTTTTGAGATTTTAATTTTTTTTCTTCAGAAACCTTTACAAGTGCACACAACAACTCACCAAAGTTTGATCAAAATCGGATCAATAGTAAACGAACGTATAGAGGCCAAACAAACATTCGGTTTTATATATATTTAGATAATTCAATAACACTGAATTACCTCAATGATGGAGCGCTCTCCATTGACAGCAACGTATTGGCCGGCATCGTCTTTGAAAAAATATGGACCAATGACTCCATCATAAAGCGCATCAAACTGTTAATTTTTGTGGATGTAACGAATTTTCAAAAATAATTTGTGAATTTTCGTCACTCCAAATCCTGCAATTTTTTTATTGACGTGGCCATTCAACCAGAAATGAGCCTCATCGCTGAATAAAACTTGTCGCGAAAAGTTGCGCGAACTGAACCCCGGTTTTCAAAATGAATTTGCACCGCAAGCGTTGTTCTAGCGTAAGTCTGTTCATGGTGAAATGGCAAATTTGCAGTCACTGGAAAAAGTGCTGCCAGTTTAAAAAACAAAACTGAGAAATCATTTAATTTTTACTGATTTCCATATACAAATATCTGCCATTTGAGAGAAAACCTGAACCTACTTTTGTGGAACTGTAGAAGAGAGGTGTTCAAATATAAGGTTAACTTAACTCAAAACATCAAATTTTTGACCAATCGTCCTATGGAACTAGGTGATCGGTATGCATTCTTTTAGCCACCTCTATTTCCAATGCGGAGGATACGAAGTCATTAATGAGTAGGTATTCAACTCGGACTTGTTGCAATCCACTGAAAGGGTAGTGAGAACTTACTTATCTATTATATTTAAAAAAATATTCTTGTTGATTCCACTGTTTGCTGTTTACTGTCATTAAAAATAATGAAAATTACTTTCTACTATTTGAAACCTTAAATATATACAAATTTAGAAGTATGAACAGTAAGGTGGAATGAAACGAATGTGGTAGCCATATGCACCGATAAGGGAGCGGTTATGGTTAAATATAAATATATATATATATCGATGGCCCAGTTTCATAAGACGATAAGTCAAAACATTTATATTTTGAGTTATGTTAGCCATTATGTTCGAAAACAGCTATTATACAGTTCCACAAAAGTACATATTGTAAAATGTACAGGTTTTTTCTCAAAAGGCAGATATTTTCATATGGAAATCAGCAAAATTAAATAATGTCTCAGTTCCATATACACACATTTCGAAATATATTTTTGTGAATCGTGGCGTTCCATAAAGAAAAAACCTTTAATCGTAAAACTATTGACCACCTATTTGAATAAAAAAGTAATACAAATAATAAGCCATCACTTTTTGCGAGTCAGTTTAGATGAATCAAAACTTTGATCGGCCATATCTCAAAACTACCGATTTTTAGTTGTATCACGATGGAACTAGGCCATCGATATTTATATTGTGTCATAAAATAATTGTAATTACATGTACATATAGAACTAGTGAAGTGCGTATTAACAGTTCTTTGCGATTGTGATAAATTCTGCCAAAAGCGGCGATCGTAGAGGTAGGTTAATTTGCAGCCCCTGCTTATGACGACCGCTTGCAGGGTGGGAAATGAATGAAAAAAAAGAAGCGGTCGATTTATGGCAAGTGATGTGACGTAGGTCGGCGGGGGTCGAATGAAAGCGACAGTAGTCGAATAAAGGAGCTAAATTGATGAGCGAGGTTATTCAAAAGAAACGTTGACACATTAGATATCGCTTTGCATTGTGGAGAAGGCGATAATTATAGCCGAGCCGGCTGTTAGCAGCTAGTAATTGAATGGGTCTGTATTATTATCTCTAATAATAACAAGTGTAAGCCAATCAAAAAAGAAACGCTTAAGTAAAAAACGGCCATCAACATTTATAAACTGATTGCTGAGAAATTACTCCCGATATGAAATATGTCGACTCATAAACAGATGAACGCGCTGGACATGTTTACATGTTGAAGACGTTATCTCGTATTTCCGGCCAAACTAGAAGGGAACACTTGTGGATATATGCTTTAAAAAATAGTTCAAACCGTAAGGTAGAGAAATTAGGCAACATATAAATTTCAAGAAGACCACAAAGAAATATATTTTTTAAAGGAGCTCTTAGTATTAGGTCCTTCGAATTTCAGCATTGAACTGCCGACACGGAGCACTAATCGTCAGACCTATGTATTACACATACTTATGCGGCTACAAGCTTACTTGTGTGCGTGTTGGAGGAGTATATTAAGGCGTAGATTAAATATGTTTCAGCTTCTTCGTTTTCTTCGATTTATTTTAGCGAGAATGCGTCGAGTTTAGTTTACTTCTTGATGTATTTGGGATTCTACTGTTGAAATTGATCTTTTTTTAGCCATAGTGAGCGTTTTAACAGATTAATTGACTGAAAATAAATTTATGCGAAAATGGATCGAGTTGTAAGAGTTAATGAAGCATATCAGCACTGTTTATTATTCAATCGCTCAAAACATATGTACCAGAGACGGTAAAGATAGCAAGGCTAGGTTGGGAAAGCAAAAGTAGTAAGCTAATCGCTTCCACTACGCCTCATTTTTAGATCGGGCAGGTGGAAATGAATGGAATCATCATAGACATTCATTTATTTGATTTAAAGATCTATTTGTGTCATTTTCTGGACGGAGACAAAAAAACTCGTGGACATCGCAACTGAAAGTGACGATATTTTCCATTCGTCTGTAGTTAAATTATTGCCAGCCATCAAGAGCGTTGATCACTCAGCTGCAGGATAAGCACTTTTTTAAATATCCAATGGAGAATTACAAAATTATTACTTCATTTCTGATTTTGATCCGAGTTGTAACAACACAACTTTAAAAGGCAATAGTTAAAACTACCCCATAAGATATTGGTCTAATAAAACAATATGTGAAATTTCTAATTTTGCTTATTTAGGTAGAACAACAAAAAACATTCATTTGTCCTTTTTAATCAGAAAAAATACTAATACACACTTTATTTTATCATACATTTTCTATATTTGGCAATCAGATGCTTATGACAATATCAATATTAATACATCACATCTAAACTTCGCCAGCACGTTAAAAATAACAATAAAAAACTTACATAATTAACTAATAAATAATAAAGAAATGAAGCCTCTGTTTATTTACGATTCAATATTCAGCAGCCAATTAGTGGCCTGTCGAGAGCTTTCACCTCACGAAATACTTTTTTTTGTTTCTTTATGAAATCAAACACAAACTTACGAATACCAAAGGTTGGAATTTAAATAATAAATTGCCACGTTGAACGTTGTTTATTTCACCCCTGTACTTGCTTCTTGCTTGTTTAATGTAAGTATAATACTTTGGCAAAAGTCAAAAGGGGTAATAATATTATTAACCAATTAGTTAAAATGTGTTCATGCTTATATGTGTTAAAATTAACGAAAAGTCTAAAATTGTATACTTCAGTTTACCTAAAATGAAACAGTTTCATACCAATTCAGGTATTAATTTTCAATTTTCCGTGTTCACTACTATTTTTACGATTACCAAAATGCAATCCGGAATATGTGGACTGTTGTAGAGTATTTTCGATGGATTCGGCGGTAGCTTTGTAAATTCGGAAATTTGGAAATTCATTTTTAAAATAAAATTGAAAACTCAGTTATTCTACTATAACTACTGTGCTACTAATGTAACGCGTTTCGCTTCTTTAAAAAGCTCGCTTCTTAACCCGTTTCCTGCTAAGCCGCTTAATGGATATTCCAATATCAAATGTTTTACAAATGAATTCAGTAGTATTAGTGTAAACCAAACTTATGGAGATTATAGGGACAAATCCGGTTATATTCCAATAATTAGCTTGCACAAAAAAGTTTTAACACTGTTAAACTCTTATATTTTTGAGTATCAGCTATTAACACACTGAAATCTACCGTCTCAACAGTTGAGAAATTAGCAGTCAACGGGTTAAAGAAGTGAGTTAAAGAGTTAAAGATGAAGAGTATTTATTTAGTCAACGGTAGTATTTTGAAATTTATTGGAGACCGGACTCTAAAAGATCAATATACTTAACTCCTTTACGCCGAGCGTAATGATTTTTATATTTTCTCTACACATCTTAATTATGTTAGTACTTAGCCTAGCTAATATCGTAATACAGAAATTACGTAAGTGGTAAAATAACCTTTCATAATTATAGCTAAATGAATAACGACATATTATTCGCGAAGAATACACATAATTAATTTTATACAATTTAAATCAATATTGTTTTTAAAGTCATCTCTGATATTTACGCCCAGTATTGAATTACGACATAAGCCCTTAGAGCCTCCGAATCTCAGGGCCTTCAAAAATAACTTATATACAACTCACATAATTCTAATTAAGTTTTAGATATTTATTTTGCATAGAACTTCGCGACGCTTTTTTGTCATCTGAAAAAAGGCTTCCCAAGTGTTTAGCATTATAATATATAAGGTATAAAATTTGGATTATTGAGATTTTGTACACTTACATGTATTTTGTCACTAACGACTCGGGTTTCACCTTTCGGCATCTTCAGGCATTCGAGCGCACGAATGGACTCAAACTGACTGAAAGGCGAAACCCGGGTCGTTAGTGACAAAATACATGGAAGTGTACAAAATCTCAATAATCCAAATTTGATATTTAAATTCCATCAAGCACCCTCAGTCGATGTCTTAAATTATATAAGGTATAGTAAAATAATTAACTATCAAAATGACTGTTGACATAAATATGAAACTAAACTGTTATCATTTATAAAGGGAACAGTATTTCTCAATCGAGAAATGAATACGTAAAGTAAATGTGAAAATGAAATATTTAAATAAACACGCACAAATACAATACATTCTGGGTGCGGGTTCCTTCGTCTTAACGACCTTCACACAGTCTGCGATCGTATTTTGTCTATAGACTCGAATAGTGACAATAACTTTATCTACATCTAAATATCAATCTCGGGATTTTGGGATTAACTGTAAATGTTAATAAATAAATTTATATTTGAAATTAATTATAACGTTTACTTCGGTTTGTTTATGTAAACACATTTTTATAATACCCACATCGTTAATATACATTGGGAAAAAATACGAATGACAATACAGACGAACTGCCAACATTAACAGCAGAGACACCAGCAGAACGCGTCATAACTTACACCGAGACGGGCGACATGACTAGGCGCTGACTTCACTTCAGACAAATGAAATCATGTTTTGCCGGATTGAAGAACTAACACATCACCATATGTTATAAGGGTGTCATAGTGGCCATTTGAAAACAACACCTTAATATTTTTAAGAGAATTGTTAAGGATATTAGTGAACGTAAGGATATACTACTTGATTCAACCAAAAGTGGTCTTACAGGAAACTCTGAGGCAACTCTGATAAAAGGTTGTCATGAAACCCTCTGTTTAGACATGGTCAACTACCGAAAAAAAAAGTGGTGAACTACTGGAACTTTTTTAGATGGTTGTTAAAAAACACACTTTTTTTGTAACAGGCCTTTTCGTAATTTTTGTCTTATCATATTAATTAAGACGTTTGATCCATTATGAATACACTTGCTTTGTCATCATTCGGTCAAATGCTAAACGTTAATTGATATTTTGTTGAATTTTTCTCTTAAGCGGTCAACTACTGGTGCGTTTACCTCATACAAATTTAAATGTAAAAACAAACCGAAGAACAAATGAATTGTGTTTTATTTTTTAAAATATAGTGTCTTTCCACCAAGAATTGACAGTTAACACCTTAAAAGTGAAACCGAAGAACATTGTAAACGATTAAAACAAAAACATTCAAACAGATATTGAAGCACTTCTTTTTCAAAGTGTAAAAAACGACACACGATTGATGAAATTACTCAATGATATAATCAAATGGAAATAAAATACGAATCGGTTTACCATTTGCAGTCTTGGGGGAGCATTTTGCGAACGTCGATAATAATCAAGAGCCCCGGATTACGGCTCACTCGAGCTCTGTTGACCGATTCATTTGCCGGCTGGTGTATGCATAACTAAATTAGACAGGCTTTGATTGATTCGCCGGTCGGATTTTCCAATTAATTTCCACCCGCCGTTTTCCGATCGCCGCTTCGTTGCGCCACCTCGCGCCGCAGTCGGCACAGGTGAGGTAATACTAAAGTCTTTATTATTCATTCATTCAACCTCACCGTGAGGAAAATTTATATATTTTTACATGAAAACCTTTTATAAGTGGCAATGTTCAACCAATTTTCAGACCATAAATCTACGCACGTCAAGCACTTATGTTGGTCCAATAGGCATATAAGAAGAAGGCAATGTATTATTCGATCCTAAGCGGTGGTTTTCAAAATATTCCATATCATATCGACCGTGGAAAGGAAAAAGAACGTAACCCACACAAAAAAATATTGTGTATAGCCCAAACCAAACGTGTATTAAATTGTATACACCGTGATTATCGAAAAAAAAATATTATGAAAGGATGGAGGGATAAGTCTTCTTGCCTTTCTACAGTCAATATATTATATATATAAATACAGTGTATTAGGACGTTTTGTGTGAGTTATACAGCTAGCCTTTTCAACTTCTGGACCAGATTTTGGAAATGAGGTTCCTTGCCGAGCCACAATCGTCACTATCAATTTTTACAATTATACAAAGCAAACAAAAGTGTATCATTCAAATAATGGCAAAAGACATTAAGTAAAATTTTTACTGCTTTGAGATAGAGTGTACTCAGTATAACTTTGCACTGAAACGCTTTCTGTATAATACGCAGAGTGTGTATTAGTATGTATGGATCCCGTGATCCTAAATCATAGAGCCTGAGTTCAAAGTTATACAGGATATACTCTATTTAGTAGTGTCAGCAGAGAGAATTTATTGACCTTTATTTGTCTGAAAAATAATTCAAAAAAGGCAGTTATCACAATATTTTTTTTAAGCACACCAAAAATGCAAACTCTCGAAACGTCATTTTTTTAACTTCGGTTATTAAGTAGTCAGCATAATAAAATAAAACAAAACTAACTGTGAAATCAAACATATTAGCTTAGAATTACAAAGTTTGAGAAATAAATAGAAGATAATAATAATAAAAAAAAAATCGTGTGATTTTGTAAGGCACTACCAAGTTCATCAATATTAACAACTATAGATGTTGTTGCTATTCGCAAAGAGTTATCTGGTGAGAAGACCCCGGATCGAAGAGAGGCGAGCGGCTGGTTATCCGGAGTCCTGGAAGGGCTGATCTCAGACAAACACCATTTCAGATCCGGTTAAAAACTTATTTATTTTCCATTCAAGATGCAGTGGTTTAATATTTCACAAATATATAAATCTTAACACATAAAATTGATTCTACATTTACATTTACTTAGCAACTGAATTTACTTTAAGTTATAATACAAATAACACAACGAATTTAAATTAAATCCAACGCAAATCAAAACACAAAAACAAACAGTTCACATGTCACCTCCGCTGCCACGAGACCGCAGCTCGTCCCTCTCGGCGGATCGTAATCAACTGTCTACAAAAATTCAAAAAAAACTCCGTGCAAAGTTGGAGCTACCCTTTTCCGTAAAAATGGACTCGTCCAGCGGCCGAAGCCTAGGGGCTCTTTTTTAACGCCTGGCAACATGAAAGAGCGTTTTCTGCGAATTATTGCTGTTTTGCCGCAGGCCGATTTCAGTTTAGGACACTAATGACACTTATACTTAAGAAAAACCAGGGTGTGTCACTGGATAAACATCTGTTAGACGTGATCTGATTTGAGATTTCGTGTGTTTGATTTTTTTCTTGCTACGCGGGTCATAAATTACCGCCTGTTGGCCACCCGTAGGCCACGTATGGTCTACATAATTTTTTGTATTATAATTTAATAATATTTTTATTTAAATAAAACACATTTTTATAATGACCAGGACGTATGATGAAATGATGAGTGAAACTAGCCCTGATCATTATAAAAATGTGGAAGTAATACAAAGTAGATTGTGTTTTATTATTAAAATAAAATGCCATCAAGAAAAATTTCCAATTAGCACCTTAAAAGTGAAAACACAATTTGTTCTGTACTACATCCACATTTTTATTAATTTCATTGATAATACTCGCGATGAACGAGACCGGTCCTGATATTAAAATATAATGCATTTACACCAATAATTGGTAGTATCATCATCAGTTGATGATGCCAATAACCAGGGCTTTTTTTTTTTAAAAAAAGATGCCTGAACTCACTTCATGTCAAGCTTTTTTACTAAATAAAACTGTATTCAAATATCATTTAAACGAAATTTAAATCAGCTTTTCTTTTGCGACGAAGCGCTATAAAAATCATTTTTTTTAAATGCCATGTCCGCTCCCAACGTGGAGCATATGGCCTCCGAATGGAGGTATCTCAACAGAATTTTTCTATGAAAACTGTTTGTTACTCAGTTGCTCAACTTCTCTTTATCGAAGAGAGGGATAAAAGGATAGGGCTAGTACAGAACTAGTGACTAGCTAATCGCTCTCGCTACGTGAGAGATCCGCAGCCGTAACCTACAACGCTACCAACTGCGCCATGGTCGCTTTTAGACATGTTATATTTAATTTTGTTGTAATAAATTTTGAAAAAAAATAAAAAATACAGTGAAAAAAGGTGCCGGAACGCCGTTCCACCGCGTAAAATGGAAAAAAAACCCTGCCAATAACAGTCTGTATAATTTTCTCCATTAAAATTTAATGTATATATATTTTTTAAATAAAACACGCGTTTATAATGACTAGGAATTATGATAATGCTCACTATGAGTTAAATCGGTCCTGATCATTGTAACAATGTGGAAACAGGACAAAACAAATGGTGTTTTTTTTTTAAAAAATAATATAACAACTGCAGGTTGTATAGATAAAATCCATGAATATTATTGTTTTTCCCGTGTTGTTTTGTCACTGTGTTCTTTTAAAACTGTTTTTTTTTGTCGTGTTCTGATTTGTCCGGTCACCGTACAGAAGTAGTGTCTCAAACATTTTATTTAGACTCGAAGATACGTTAGTTAGGTAAAATGTGGATTTTACAAAAAAGTATTCAACTACAGTTAAATAGTGGAAATATGAATACGGCTCTGTTACTTAATTATCAGCACATGTCCCGTATTAATTTCGTGTGACAGTTTTGCAAATTATTGTCCTACCTGGCTTAGCACTGAACACGCCCTCGTACAGGCGTGTGGCTTATCTGCCTTTTATTTATATGTATTTATTATATGTCGTATAGGACCGCTAATCGGAGAATACAGGTACATGTTGAAAGAAAAGTTGATTCACGGAAAAAACGAAAAAAAAAAATTAAATAAATATATAAAAAAAAAAAATTTATTACCATGTCCGCTTCCAATATACCTCTTCTGTACAGTAGAAAATACATAAATAAATCAGTCTATCTGTCTTTCTCTCACAAGAATTCTTCGTAAATAGCGACGTGAAATTAGCACTTGTCACATAGCTGGCATTTTAGGTCTACTGCACTACTTTTTTCATTAAATTGTTGACAATATTTATAATTGAATGGCTGTATTTTGTGAATATTACATAAGGTACGTTCCGCCGTGATATTTTCAACTTTCAATATTATTATTAAATGATGGGCTATATTTTGTTGGTATTATAAATCGGGTCCGTAGTGCAGTGGTTACGGATTTTTCATAAATTGGTTTTTCAATCGATTTATGGATTTCATTTCGTAGCCAAGGATGTTTCTGATGTCTAAAATTCCCTGCCACCGATACGATAGTTTAACTTTTAAGTCATTTCATTAACAATAAAACAATATTTATATAATCGAATCAACATTATGGCACTTCGAAATATCAATTATTCATTCGCGTGCATTCGATTGCATTCGTATTTTCCAGTCAACAATAACAGCATTTCGAGTATAATTGTTTTTAAATATTTAATAAACCTTCTGATTGAGTCCAATTCAAAATGATAAAATGAAACTGTGCATTTATTGTTTTATAAATGTCAATTCTCTTGATTGTGATATTGTATTATTTTGTAGCATTGTGTTTTTAAAAAATATCATCGTTTTCTTCCTCTCCCGACTTGGTCGTAGTTCCTATACGACGGCGTTATACAGCACGATTGCCTGCTTTATGTTTTTCTCCTCGAATAATAAGATTTAAATTTTATATAAATCGGTAACCAATAATTAAACATATGTATAAATGGGTTCCATGACTAAACAGAACAGGAAAAAACAGAATAATTTGAAAATAATATTTTTGTCGTACGTATTATTGAAAGTAGTACAAAATAAATTTCGTTTTATTTTTAAAGAATCATGCCTTTCCACCAAAGAATTGAACACAGTAAAAGTGAAATATGGACATGTCGGTTTTTACGTTCAGATGCCTCAATCGAGTAGAAGAAGTCTTGGAAGAAGCTCTCAACTTAACTGCTAAATCAGTTCCGATATGCTTACATTTGTGTGAAAAAAGCCTTAGACTTAATCTTTTGGAACAACTCGAAATTAATAAATTCAATCATAACAATAATCTCCTTAATGACTAAGCACATATTAACCCATCACCCTTACTTAAACCATTACAAGAAGCCGATTTAATTACGCATAATCAGTAAAATTTCAGTACATTTATTTTAACGACTAATTAATAACACCACATAAGCACCTTTTCTAACAACACAATTAGCATATTGAACGATTTATTTTTAAAATAAACATTATGATGTTTGAATACGTGAGATGACATGATATTGTCTATCTTTTCTAAACATTATATATAGCTAAGCAAAAATAAGTTTAAGTATAGTTCTGACGATAGCGTAAAGCCTAAATAGCTATCAACTACCTGAAAAAAATGTTGTAGAATACTTTGTTATTTTATTCTATTGTTTTGCAATTATTACAAAAATATACTGAACATTTTATGAAATTTCCCATAGCAACCTCTCTTAAATAATATAAAACGGGGATCGAATATGGTAATCCTAATTATTATGCATTACGCTTCCTAGAATTTACTTCTCCAAGATGTTTTGAGTCTATTGTGTTTAGAGTGTGAAAATCAATGGCTCAGAAAAAAGAACAATACTCCCCCAAGGCGCACCGAGGGGTTAAGCACTGCTGTACAAATTTGATATCAAAAGAGGCGGAAAATTTATGGATTTCTGATGTTATGAGGCTTGTTATAAACGCGTGAGTGTTATGTAAATTGTTGAATACGATAATAGATGCAGCGGTAGAATCTAGATGACCTGATCCAATTCATTGTATCGCATTTTCTTCATGGCAACAGAGTTACGGTAAATTTATACTTCATTTTTAACCCAAATACAGTGTTAAGGAGCTATTATATTCTGTGCCAAGAGGGCGCATATCGTCCGGAACACAAGCCAAAATTCTTTAGTTTAGTTTTTATGCAGAAATCAATTTTATGTTGTAAAATTACCTTTTTATTTATTGAATGAAAGAACGTGCCAGAAGCTACGTAAATTTACCGTATTCTCTTTATACTTTTGCGAAGAAGGGCAGTAAAATCTCTGTTGATGAACCCTAAGACTAAAAAATCTTTTATTTCGAGTTATTTATACCAAATTTTTCGCGTCTTCAACGTCTATCGTGTGACTGAACACCTTTATACATCAAAATTAACATTTTCATCTTGGTAAAGGAAATAGTAAAATATTCAAGAGAACAGTTTGGATACTCATAACCCATAACCAATAATTTAAAACCCCTACATATTGTGTTCACATTTCCTACCGTCATTAAGAGATCATATCGCCACCGTACTGCCAAAGTAACAAACTCGACGGAAACAGGTAAGTTCACAATGCGATTGTTGGATATCAATTATTTGTCTGAAATTAATTATAGTAGTTTGGAAAAACACATCACTAAGTACATCAATGTGGATTTATAGGCAAGCAATTGTCCCTTTATATTGATCCCTAGCTTGATTAGTGCTAGATCGGCATAAAACCATTTATATTTTGATATTATTATTATGTATTTGACATAAAATACCGATGCTAAATATTTTATTCTCAAATTTTCAGTTACTGTTTACTCAGAGCTGTCAATATGTTACTTACCAAATTCTGCCAGAACAGTGACTTCCATATTGGAAGCGGATATGGTTTGAAAAAATAAAGAGATTTAATGGTAGAGGAATATATTTTCGCTTTAATTGTTGCATTTTCGTTCAAGGCTTCCTACTTTATTTATGAATCGAACAATTTGCAACATTTTTTTATGCTTACCATACTTAAGGAAAATTCTCAAAGACACTCTTTTGGCACCGTTTCAAGCGTCGATTATTTATACCAAGCTTTCAAAGCTGGTCTTAGATTCCATCCCCCAAATGACATGGCATAAATATTTACGTATATATATGTGTATTCACAAAATTGTCGCATGGAAAATTTAACAAGGGTTTCGATTGTGAGAATGAAAAAGGGAAACAATATATTTTACCATACGAATAAGATAAATCAATGCTACTATCATGCGATGCCAAAAAGTAATTCTTTTTCTTGACTCAAAATACTGGGTCACGATGTTTTTTTTATTGAACTTGGCAAGCAAAGGGCGTTATGGAAAAATCTATGTAATGCCTATTTGCTATAAGAATTTACCATCAAACGTTCAAGGGCATATTTGAGAAAATAATAAAATGTTTTTATTATAATATAATATAAAACAGAAATTGCCGCATTGTGAAAAAAATATTTGAAAAGCTTTTGGCAAATAACATTGTTTATTCCTAGAAAACAATGATTTTTCTATGGTAAATAGAGCTATACCATAAAAATATATACATAAACACCGAGCTCATTTCGTTAGTAAAATCTTGCAGTCATTTGCTTTAAAAGCAGATCATATTATGGTTATTCTAGGTAAAATTATTTTTAAAAAGATAATCGCATATTTTTCAATTAAATTTTAAGACATGATCAATTTTATGATTCGTGAAACTTAAATTATTGTATATTTCGAAAAAAACCCTCAGAACTGGCTCAAAGTTACCAAGATTGACAGGAACGTTAGGTTATATGAATTTGAATACGACCACAGGTAATACAAAATATGCCTATCGTGGTTTTCCTTACATGAGTCAGTGAGTTCTCTGACAATTTTCTGCAGCTATCTCTAGTTATCTGACAAAGATCTGCGAGTCCAGTTATAAAGTTTACCAATGTTTCCTAGTTTTACTGTATCAAAGAATAACATGTAAACAGATATACGAGGTTATCCATCTAGATTTTTTTTAAATATGAAATGACTTTACTTATTACTAAAATTACGTATTAAAACTCTTTACCCGGCTGGGTTTTAATAAAAGTAAATTGATCAGTTACATAATGTATTGTTATTTATTTTAAAAACTACATTTAGTGGGATTTTTAAAATTCCTAACCTGATAATATAAAACAAACGTTGCGTATGGATATTTCCTCTAGCCCGTTTAAGGATGAAGATATTGAACTATGAAAATAATAACTAATATTATTGTAGCTGTCGCCCAAAGCTTTTGCAACGAGATCAAAGTTGTTGTAAAATGTCTGTAGGTTTTGATAAAATATTATAGATTTACTTGGTTTTAAAAAGAAGCTAAAAGCTGGTACTAAAAAGAAGCTTCCTATTTGAAAAAGGGTTGTAAGTATTTTATGAAAAGAAATGGCGAGTCATTGATGTAAACACTGTAAGCTCTAACCTAATGGAAGCCCATAAAGAAGTGATTCTTTGTCACACTTTTAAACGTTACTTATCGCATTTAAAGGTAAATCTACGGTGTACAAAAGTTGAGCTATGATTAAAATTGATCAGTATATTTTTCTACTTGATGTTACTTGGTACCCATACTGAATTTTAAAATCTTTAATACCAGAGGTGGTCTGAGAGGGCTTTAACTTTGTGTTGTAAGCGGCAAAGTTCCTAGTGGCACATAGTTTTCTATATTTTGTACCACTGTGTATTCTGTATTTTTTTTTGAAATGTATATTAATCGTATTAATCTATATATATATAAATGAAGATTTGTTTGTTTGTTTGTCCTCTATGCATTTCTTTACCATTCATCCGATTTCCATCAAACTTTGGTGAGTTGTTGTGCGCACACCCGTGAAGGTTTCTGAAGAAACAAAATTTTAAATCTAAAATCTAAAAAAATAAAATAAAAAAAAGAATCATATTGAGGTCTGCACGGGCCTGGCCTTGGCCCGCGGACCTTTACCCGGCCTGACCCGGGCGGATAAAAACAATTTAGATTTTAGCTCGGGCTGGGCCCGGGCAAGGAATTCAAATTTAAGAAAAATATTTCGTACTATTTTCGGGTCATGAATCAGTCATAAGGCAATAGTTTCCATAACTTAAGTAAATAATTTTCTATTTTTACCTTTTTACAATTAAATACCAATCTAATCAAGGAATTTTAAGTTTATTCGTGTTTTCATCAAACTACACCCACTCCGATCCTACAAACTGGGCACTGAGAGAAAGCGACTGGCTGGCTGCTATTCATTGAAGAGAAGATGAAGAATTGTTTCTCTAATGAGAGAAGTTAAGTGGCTGATTTAAAACATTTATTAATTAGTTAAAATAAAAAAAAGTTATATTGATTACTTTGAAAGGGGCAAACTGTCAATTCTTGTAAGAAAGGAATTATATTTATAAAATTATTGAAATATTTTCTTTTACATATTCCACAATTTAAAGTGGTCATCAGGAACATTTTCCCTAATCATCTTAAACCCATGATACAATAACATTGTGTTTTAATTTAAGATATCGACTGAGGTTGCTTGAAGGAATTTCAATATCAAATTTGAATTATTCAGATATTGTACATTTCCATGTATTTCGTCACTAACGGATCCGGGTTTAGCCTCTCGGCATCTTCACTTGCAATTACAGGTTTGTCATTACATATGTGACTATTTTCCCAATTAAGGTCGAAAGTCACTATCATCAAATCAGTATTAAAATTAACTGAGATATAAATGTAGTTCCTAGACTTTGTGATAATATTTTTTCTTTTTCTTATATACTAACGTTATTTACTATTTACTAACTGTCAATTCAAGTTCATTTGTGTACTCGAATGTCTGAAGATGACGAAGCTCAGGTCGTAAGTGACGAAATACATGGAAATGTACAATATTTGATATTGTGTTTTATTTCTATGAAAATAAAAAAAGTTCATTTGAGAAACTGGGAGCTGACATTGTTTTTAAAAAATTTCTACTAATGTAACGTTATTTATAAATGAAGCTCCACTTCCAGTGTTAGAGTGATAATTAAAAAAATACAAAGCACGACAATATCAAGGTTGGTTTGTATGAACGAAATTCAATACAACACAACCTTGAAAATGCTCAAAGTAAATAAGGGTATGTTTTTTTTTCGTTTAACTTTACAATCAATAAGATTTAAGCTTTCATGGCTGTTGCTGCTTTTTTAGGGTATCTTTTTGATTCCATTAAGAGATGCATTTATACAGTTCGGAAAAATTTTCTTAATCATTTTTAAATGCAACTAATTTCATAAATGGCCTGTAAGAAATAATAAATGCTCAGTTAAAAATTATGCTTGGTCAGTAAATAGTTGCAAAATAAATAAAGGTTAGGTTAGGTTTAATTAAACAACTGACCGTTGTATAAAAATATTTTACCGTTTAATTTAATAATTGACCATTTTGTATAAATTACTGACCGCTTATTCTATTAACTACCCACGTGCATACTGATCATTTATCGAATTATTTACTGGACAACAATTGAAATAGTTACTGACCCGAGAAATATTGAATGCTTAATTAATATAAAGAGTGTAGTACACCTTTCAATCTTCCCAATGCCATTTGTTTTTTTATTTAATCATTTAATTTGTTAATTTACAAATTATCAATGTGAAACTTATCGAATAGTACCTAATGTATTATCTCAATTAGTAGTTAAACGAAAACTGGTTTCAAGTCAGTGGCTCGCTCTCCGTCTTTTGGGAGGGTGGAAAAATAAGAATGGTGATAGAAAAGTCCACATTTTCAGATTTTAAACATTGCTGAAGAAATAATTTATTCTCAGCACAATGAAACTAGTATTACATTTGAATTGTTGAGATTTTGTACATTTCCATGAATTTTGTAACTAACGACCCGGGTTTCACCTTTCGGCATCTTTAGGTATTCGAGCACACGGGTGAACTCGGACGGACGGTCCAAAATCTCAATACTTCAAATTTTATTTTGAAATTCTATCAAGCACCCTCTCAGTCGATGTCTTAAATTATGAAACTAGTATTATATTAGTATACGACAGGTGGCAGTGTCACATATCAACATACTCTCAATATATTAATTTATATATATTTAAGCACACACTGTCACGTTACAAACAGACAGACAGATAAAACAAGACAACTAATTAAATATATATGTATTGTAATATTATAATATATCGTCAGCGTAGTCTACAAATATTGTATACCTATAAATTAAATCAATACATTAAAAAAGAATTAAGATCAGTTGATAATGCTGACATTATAAACAAGTGGAAGTAGTACAAAACAAATTGTGCTTTATTTTAAAAATATATTGCCTTTCCACCAAGAATTGACAATTATCACCCTTAAATGATAAAGGAGAACTATTTTTATGGATCATTAGCATGCGTCTGGTCATTATTGTGATAGAAGTCTGCTGGGTCCGTAATGGAGTGGTCTCTCAATTAGTTGAGACACGCTACATTACTAGTCCACATGCTCCACATTGGGAGCGGACATAGTAAATAAATATTCTTGTTATTGGGAAGAAAAGTCATTCCCCATCTCCATAATATATTAGTGCAAGGTTTTTCAACCTGAAGAGTTCCTCCGGGGTTTTGAGACGAGATTCAACAAATTTATTAATAAAACAAACATCCATAACTGCTGATAACACAATTTTCCGTCGTGACAGCTGCTGTAGGTGCGGGTTTCGTGATATGTAAAAGAATGTTAAGGTGGAATTTAGCTAAATAACCGATGTTTGGAAACACTAGCTTAAATTGTTGTTTAAATTTTGGGTTTCTTGAAAAATATTATAAACTAGAAGGGTTGCGAATGCTGTGGAAGGTTGAAGACCACTGTACTAGTGTATACATTACACTAGGTGTTTCCTTGATAGGTCATGAGTCCGCATTGCACCTTTCTTAAAGTCAAAGCTTTACAAAATGGTGTTCGGTTATTTTTAGCGAATGCGTTCCCAAGTCCAAAATGTCACCAATCAACAAAAGGCCTTTCTCTATTCAACAACAATGGGCAATCTGACGAAAATTGAATTTAGTTATTTTGGGTAAAAGGCATCATTATTATCATCAGCAGCATTACAGTTTTTTTCCGATGTAAAATAATGATTTTAAGTTAATAATCCTTTTCAACCATTTTTAATGTTTGTATATCGTAGTGTTTAGTGAATTGTCACTACTTGGTAGAACTCCGTTATAATAAAATATAACATTGACATATTTAGTTTTAAAATAAATAAATGAATTGATTGACAGCTGCTGTTTCGGCTTCACGCAATAGCTCTGATGATGGCGTGAAATCTAAATAGCTATCAAATAATTCTTGTATATGTTATGGAAAATGTGTGAAATTGCTTATTACATGGAATGGAATTTTTTTATGCAATTTACCTGCCAACCGCGTGAATTCCAACAGGACGTTTTAGTAAATTTTCTGAATGTGGTGTCATTTAAGTAAATCTTTACTAATTACACCTAACCTAACGCACGATGCAAAACGCGTCATGTGAACCGTGAATCTAAATTTTAGAATCTAAATAAACAGGTAGCAAGGACGAATAGATGCAAGCAATTTAAGCCTGCGAATTAAATACATCCAACTGTAAAAATTTACGAATGCGGCCCTCAAATTGGCGTCATAGTTCCTTACCCAACGACGATGTATAGATGTTATCTCGATTACGATTCCCACAACGGCCCTTTTAAACATACTAATATTATCGACAAAAATAGCAAATTGATTTTAAATTATCACCGCCGTGTCAACTAAAAAATATCGCGTAAAAAAGCGACAGAATTCGTGCACATGTTTGGAGATATGGCGATAAGAATCCGAATCGCTTCCACCCTTATGGTGCCTGCCCTAAATATCTAAAGCGATTTTTACGAAATGTCAGGGTGCAAAGGGTTTGACAAAACGGCCTTTGTTGTAAGGCGCGTGTCGACGTAATGGTTTGTTACCATTTGATACGAAATAATATCGATGTGTTACAAAAATATTGAGCTATCACTGTTGATGGTATGATTCATAAAACTATATTAGTCTATCGTTAAACTCTTGCAAACATTCAAACTTCGGTAACACTTAGGATGAATAAAATAAGATCTAGGTCAATAAGTTTAATTTAAGCGTCGTATCAAATGTAAGACATTTACTGCCTATAGTTTTAAAGAGCATGGTTTCAATGTTCAATGTGTGACGCGATTAAACAATAGGACGGATGATGATGATGACAATGACGATACAGCAGTTGAGAGAGGATGTTCACGCTCGGAGATCCCTTTTTTTTATTGTTTACTTGTTATATTGTATTTTCCAAATATCCCATTTGATAATTCTAACGTTTGCAGACGGTTTCCTTTTACAATCACATATTTATTTATTTTAGCATTTAGTAATATCAGATTTTGTAATTGATTACTTGATATAAGCGTCATTTTATGGAAACCTTTCTCTTTAAAAACTATTGTAAATTTCGCTTAGACGATGTAATGCTCTGGCACAATACAAAACTTTTCTTCGGAGATCAGATTTCACAAATACGCGGCGTCATGTATCCCTACAGGTGTATAATAATATTCGTATGAAAATCTATGCTATAGAACAGGAAATACTCGTGCCTGTCTGTCACAAGAAGTCCTCCCAAACGGTGAACAGCAGTAGCGTGAAATTTGTATATGTCATTCTGGCTACCATTTCTAGGTCAACTGTGATATTTTAAACTTTCAACTTTTAATCGTTTTATATACTGATGGACTATACTTTGTACAACTGAGTAACAAGCAGTTCTCATAGAAAACTTCTGTTGATATACCTTCATTAAGAGGCCACATGCTCCATGTTCGGAGCGGACATGGTAAAAAAAAATACATTTTGTGGACGTTACATGAGCTTCGGTCCACAGAGATATTTGTGACTTTCAACATTAGCTAACAATAATGTAATGTCATAAAAACACCAACGTCTAAATTACCTAAATTAAGCAGTATTTGTAAGTTCAATACAACTAAGGCTAAATCGGGCAGTACATCTACCCATTCTATTCATAGGGCACAAACGTACTTTTTACAGAAGCGTGGTATGTAAACTGCATATTCCATTAATGAGTTAAACGTGATATGATTTGATAGAAAGTGGGCATGGTATGTATGTAAATACATGTAATGAATAAAAGACAAGTTTGAAGCTGTCGCGGGCGAAGCCCGGTATTAAATACTGGTATTACACAAGTGGAACTATATAGATCAATCCGTCCGGGTTCAATTTGTCTATGACTATTTTTCAGCGTGGAGAAACATTTTAAATAGTACGGGTCGCTCCCCGCTATCAAATTTATTTCCCAAGGGATTTCCCTTCCAAACACAAGTAATTCATAGTGTTATTATTGTGTCTAACCCTTCTATGAACACAGTAGAAAGCAAAAGTCCCACTTTTCAATTCTCATTAGCATGTTAAGAATTAGAACCAATACATAAATATTATATAATTTAATTTAAGACATTGACTGAGGGTGCTTGATGGAATTTCAATATCAAATTTGGATTATTGAGATTTTGTACACTTCCATGTATTAGTGACAAAATACATGGAAGTGTACAAAATCTCAATAATCCAAATTTGATATTGAAATTCCATCAAGCACCCTGAGTCGATGTCTTAAATTATAGCAATATTGCTAGTACAGCAAGATTGACTGAACTCTACAGTAAATTAGTGTTAAAATATCGTGTTGTTTATATAAACGTTAGACACTGTTTACTGTCTGTCAGTTCGAGTCCATTCGTGTGCTCGAATGCCTGAAGATGCTGAAAGGCGAAACCCGGGTCGTTAGTGACAAAATACATGGAAGTGTACAAAATCTCAATAATCCAAATTTGACATAAATATTAGTCGAAATAAAAATGTTGCCATACAGTGAGTCAGCTTCTCAGCGGGTAGGAATAGTTATCATTTTAAATAAATAATAAAAAAAAATCGAGGACGTTACCATCGAATCCATCGAAAATAACAATTCAAAACGCGTCGATTTTTTCACTTGACGTTGATTCCTGAATGTTTTCCTCAAACGTAGATAAGAATTATTTGTCAAGCATCTTATCGGGTTTACTAAAAAAAGATCACTTGCTGAACGAAACCAGACAAAAAAATATTAAATTGTGTATTACAAGTATTTTTTGTATCATTTGATTTCTATACATAACTTTAAAAACAGAATTCTTCGAAATCTATCATTATAACTTGACGTCGTAATCGGCGGTTTTATATTTTAATACATTGTCATGTTACCAATCAATAAAATAGTTATCTCTACTATATAGAACAAAATACATGTAGAAATATGAATGTTTGTATGTCTGTCGGTCACAAATCCTCCCAAACGGCGCACATTAGCGACGTGAAATTTTCACACGTCATTTTGGTTGCAATTTTTTGTTCAACTGCGCTATTTTCAACTTTTTTAACGTTTCAATTCAGGATAAAAAAAGCAATACTAATAGTCGCGTAGCAACAGCTCAATACTAATATATTCTGCAAGTGACAGTTGAGATACTAACGCGAACGTAGATATTTGTGTTAAATATTGAGTTTCATATTTGTGATTTGGTAGAAAGTGAGTGGTAAATTTGTACAACTTGGTGTGCATCTGGAATCGTCATCGAGAATTAGAGTATGACTGATCGTATATTTAATTTGTGGCGCTGCAGGAGCCATTATTAAATGCAGATCAACAAGCTGTCTATCGGGAAGTTTTGCGGCGACATAACAAGAGTGCAGGTGGCCAAATTGTCATCTTTTATTTTCGCTGGTTTCAACTCTTAAGATTATTATTAATTGGTGGACTATATTTTGTGGGTGTAACAAAAGAGGTACAGTTGACGGTGATATTTTAAAATTTCAACATTAGCTATCCAACGTTTAATTTTAATAACCTAAGATAGACGTTCATCATCTTGGGCGAAGCCGGGTAAAAATTACTAGTATAGATGTAAAATATAAATATTATCACAATATTGTGATTTTATTCTTAACGTAATGTACATATCTGTGATGGGCGAACTTATGAGTATAAGTCCAAAAAGACGATTTTTCAGATCGATAAGACAGTTATTTTTTCAGCATTAATGATTATGCTCTCCACATGGTTATCATTTTTGCTATTCTTATCAGCGGTGTTTATATATACAATATGTCATTCAAAAAAGAATTAATTGACCTCTACTTATAATGCTATAAAAGTATTTATTTAATGAGCAAACTTATACTATTGCGACCAGAAAATAATAAAAATTACATCACATATACTTCAGGTATAAGTTAGCCTAAAAGACGTCTATATTTATTATAATTTTTATATAGCATCTGTGACGTATACTGTTAGTCCCACTGAAACGTTCTTATATTTGGAATGTTTTTTCGATATTATCGTGAAATGACTAAAAATTGATTTATACTCATAAGTATACCCATCGTAGATATAGTATGGTTACCGATTGTTTTCCAATAATAACGATATATAATATAAGAGTCTATTATCAGGGTGAAATATCCGACAAAACATAAATCAACATGATAAGACCATAAGATGTTCGTACCGCCGCCCAAGAAGAAAGCGATGCATTTCTCTGTAGGTACAAAAGATCTTCGACTATTTCTGGAACGATGTTGAAATATTATGATCCTGTGTTTCAACAATCTTTTTTCTTTCATTGTTTGACCTTAAAAAACGCCGAGAAAATTTTCTTCAGTTTATATGTTCGTGGTTCTTTCTTTTGTCTTACGACTTAGAAATTGAAGTATCGTTTCTAGTGGTGAAAATTATAATTGTACCATAGTACTCTTTAAAAACCATGAAGACGCTATTTCTTTTTAAACAGCCTATAATAAACACAGTAATTCATCTGAAGTTTCTGCTGTTCCATTGTATTATATTATAGATTAAAAAAATATCTGATACTTAAATCAATAAATGGTAGGTGTAATTATTTGTTTATTAATGTCATTCTGCGTTTCGGTTTGCGTGCTAGATTCTTTCATTACCACCATTTTTGTGTTTGATATATGTCGCACATATATGCGTATATTGACAAGTCAAAAATATATTTTACAACCTTACCGTCAAAAAATATAGAAGTTTTTAGGGTGATTTTTCTTGAAAAAGGTTTTCAAAAAAATAGCAGTTGATGGTAATCGCACAATTCTTTGAAAGCATTGCATGTTTTATTCTCAATTGGACTCAATTTTTATTTTATACATGCTAATGATACGTGTTAATTTTGTGAATGTTATTATTTAATTGATGTATTATAAACCTAAAGAAACATAGTCTAAAATGGCGAAAAGAATTAAATTGATATACCATTGGTTATCTACGCGTAAGATTGCTTTAGAAGACGAAAAAAAAAGAATGAAATTGACCGCACCTGATACATAGTAGTTAAGTTTAAATTACATATTATTTAATTTTTTACCGTGTACATTTCAATTATACCCATAAGGTCGAGTAAATGTTGTCGACTTGTATTCCTCGTCAAACATTTTTCTCAGGCGTAGATACGTATTTTGCTGACGTTTTGAATATTCTTAATTGTTACGTTGCATCTTTGCTTAATTAGAATCCTTTTTTATTTTATTACTTCGTATGGTAGATATTTATTTATCATAGACGTTTACCATTGCCAGTCGAGGGATAATTTTAAACAATATTCTGAAATAATACAGAAAAATATATATTTTCATTATACCAAACCTTTTTTACTCGAGAAAGACATGGTTGTATTTTTTTACACTTCTTTTCATTTATCACAAGCATAACAATGGAATCATTTTCTTCTGCACTCGCAACACTCACTGATAATTAGGGCGATATTCAAATCTTCCCTCTTGATGCCACTTGTATTTCACAATGACACATTTCTTTGAAACAACTGACACGGCACGTTGAAAACGTCATTATTTCAATATCAAACATTTTTCATACTGTAATTATGTTACGTGCTACCGATAAACTACACTTTGGTGCACAAATACATTGAAATAACATTAATTTCATGTCAACATTTGCATATTTAGGTCACATGATGTCATTTTTTGTAGAAATTGGTTTGACATGTTCTACTGTAATTACGGTCGAATAATTTCACTAAGTATTTTTATTAAAACGTTAATTTAAATCGCGTTTCAATGTAGACTTTGGTATATTTATGATGAATAGAGATATTAAGAGTATGTAGCAATATTATTTAAACTACTTCCTTTGGAACAACATATCTTTCTTTTATGTCACTCTTCATTTGTTTTGTTTAGAACTATTTGTAACTAGTTGAAGTGGTCGGGGATTTAAATGTTAGCTTATTTTTAAAATTGTGAATATTTTTATAAGAGTATTAGAAAGGCATTGCTTAGATTTTAGTTAATAAAGCACTATTAAAAAGGCGCAAGAAGTCAATGCAGAACTGGTGTCAGTTTTGTGACATAGTTTTTCAAGAAGAAAGAAGGCACTCGTTTAAAATGGAGAAACAACAGTTGAAAAAAATGTATTGGTATTTTTAGTAAATATATTATTATTTAATATAAGCATTGGTCGAAAGCAGGGTTATTTAATTATTGAAGGTTTTACTTTAAAAAATCTGAATTGATTCATACCTCAGAGATAGACCATTCTTTTTTTTATCTTTTCTTTCTGAAGTTTAAATTCATATTTAAAACAATTTAATTAAATGTGTTAATAGTTGAATAGTTAACCGTCTCAAATTCTGTATATTTGTTGTATTGTAGTTTTTTTATAATGCGCATTTAAACTCTTATTGATTCCCTAATCAATCTTTTTAAGGTGGACATTGTCTATTGTTTAAAGTCCGTGCCTTTTAGCGCATAAAGGTGTGTTATTTGGTTCGTTCATTGTTGTATTTGGCATAGATAAAACTCCATTGTGTGGAGAATTTTTCGCATATCACTGTGACTTTCTGAATATTTATTTTATATAAATTAACAGCTCGCGAACTTCCTCGCAATAAAATTATTTTATCAACCAAATTTAAAAACATTCACTGATTTGTGAAATTAATTGTGTAATACGCTTAACTGTGTATTGATCCGCTGTTGTTTAATAATTAATTATTTGTTTTAATGTTCATATTTTTTCATAAAATCTATCGGCAAACAAAAGATTAAAAAGCGTCAGGATCTAAAATAAAAACACACGCAAAACTGTCATTCTTCGCTCCATCCACCATTTTTTAAAAGGGGGGTGAATTATCAAATAAGGCCATTAAATATTTCCATAATGACAACTACGGTGTTAACGATCGGAATATTGAGTTTTTGAATACGGCAACATTGGCAGATTGATTGTTTTCGACATTATCGAACAAGGGTGTGGGTGCGCACGTTCGATTTTTGAATTTCCCTCGCATTTTTTAAAACTATTTTATTTGACCGCCGTTAGCGAGGGAAAAGTGTATGGTGCTGGTATTAAAGGACCCGGCGCCACGGCGGCTCAGCGCAGACTGGTAATAATTTATGAGGAAGCGTTGGTTTCAAACGAGGATGCCTACCATCACAGTGTTAAAGTCACGATACGTTTGAAAGATTTAAAAATTAAGTAATTCGAATAACTCAAATCGCTACCCTCAAATTTTAGTTGTCACTTTGCAATTAGTCGGAAAATACCATACAAATACTTATATGCATTGTGTAACTACCTTGCATTCCTTATTGAAGTAATAACGATCAATTTTCATTTATCTTTGCGTCTGCAAATGCTTTTTGAAAGAGTACACACGTGTCACCCATTATCCACGAGCAGTATTTTTTAATATATTAAAGTTGATTTTGTTCAAGGTTGTTAACTGTTGTAATATATAAAATACCATACCATATTTCATATTATGTTAATATTAGTATTTAATATTAAACCAGAGGGGGTGATAAAACCGGTGGGGGTTTAAACCCTCACCCCTCTGTTCAATCGTAAGGTGGTCATTAGTCCAGATGTTAATTTCTTAGTCAACCCCCCCCCCCCCCCGGTTTTATCTCCCCCACTGATTTAATATTAATTTCTTAGACACAGCGATAAGATTTGTCCTATTTTATTTTGTATATAATCGTTATAAACTGTCTGTTTGAGTTAGTTTGAGTCCACTCGTGTGCTTAAATACCTGAAGATGCCGAAAGGCGAAACCCGGGTCGTTAGTGAAAAAATACATGGAAATGTACAAAATCTCCAAAATTCAAATTTGATATTGAAATTCCATCAAGCACCCTCAGTCGATGTCTTATATTGATTTTACAATGGATTTATGAATTCATGTTCGAAAGCTGTGATGCCTTAAAATGCTCCCCTACTCATACAATCCCAAAAGCGGTGCATAGCGAGAGCGGTTAGCAAACTACTAGTGCTGCCTTATCTTTGTCCTACTATCCTCACTCTCTTCGAAAAAAGAGAGACTGAGCAACTGACTCAAGTAATAAGCAGTTATCTTAGAAAAACTTCTATAGTAGTTAGGTTCATTGGGAGTCCGTATTATGCTACACATTCGAAATTAACAATGTCTAAGAAAACTCTCCAAATAAATTTGACGGATTAAGTTTCCGCACACCTTACTGCAGTGACAATAGGGCACCCGGTTAAAACTATCCGTGGGCTACGATACCTGTGCCGTGTGTGGTGGCTGTTGCCGTGATGGACGGTAAATAGTTTATAACTAAATATTGTTGCACCGAAACTTTGTCCTCCGAACTTTGTAACTTGTCGCAAACTTGCGCCTCGGAAAATAACATAAATCGCCAAAAGTATTACCAACTATCCAAGTTATGTCTGTAATTATCGCCAGCAATTTTTTTATCTCGTTAATGGCGAGGACCTTCCAAGTTTAGTTTGTATATCTTTTCGTTGGTTGATTTCGTATATTGAATCCTACACAATTGCTGTAATATTGTCTATCTGATTATAGTATAATCTTTGACAAATAACAATGATAAGGCAAAGGTATCAATGTACATATTTATTTCTTCGAAAATAGGCAATAGTTGTTTGCTGTTTTGTATAGACACCATAGTAAAGTCAGAACCAATATTTTTAAGGATTAGGCGGTAGTCGTTTTGAAATTTATTTTAAAAATAAAATATAAATTGGAAACTTTATTATTCCATTAGTAACATTACTAAATGTAACATGTGTTTCGCTTCTTTGAGAAGCATTTTCAGAAAAAATATGTCGCAAGGTTATGATTCTAATTACTAACCTAAAAATGAAGGGAGGGGTTAGATTATTTCTTTCTACTGGACGCTGGGAGGAGGTTGAGAACAATCGAAATTATTACTAATTACAACAATACTACTAATTACAAAAATAATTACTAGTGCTTGGAGGTGAAAATCCCAAGGGAAATAAATTTAATAGTGGTGAATTGGGGTATATTAAAAAAAAAATACCATGTCCACGCCCAATGTGAAGCATATGGCCTTATAATTGAGGTATTTCAACAGAAGTTTTCTACGAGAATTGCTTGTTACTCAGTTGCTTAACCTTCAAAGAAAGTAGGGATAGAAGGATAAGGCAAGGAGAGGAATAATGGATAGCTAATCGACCGCGCCACTACTCATTTTTTGGATGGCATGGGAGGGAAGTCATTTTATACATCACAAACATCCACGTCTAAGAATACAAATCAATTTATGAAACCGTCCTTACGATGACTTGAACCCGAGACACCCTTAACCGTAGCCATCGACATTGCCCCTGCACCACGGACCCTACATACTTTGATATTTGTAACATACAACAATAAAAAACTTCAATTTAAGAAAATTAAAATTAAGGTTCAAAAAACTAATATACCGCCAACATAATATATGCAATAATTCTAATAAATTAATACAGTGAAGCCTCAAAACTTTCGTTACGTCAAGCCCCAAAACATTTGCATACATGCCACCGTAGTCAATTGACTTTCTTAACTCAAATGCTATCATACTCAAATATTTCATTCACTTTATGGATAAGTCAATCGTCCAGTTCATTATTCAGACATCTCCCATATTGACATAATGGGAAAAACAATATTCAAATGGTCACCGTAGATCAACTATTATTGATTTGTACCCGAGTTTTAAACATTTCATAAACAAATGTTTAACAATTAGGTACCTTCCGATAGACCCAGAAATATTAATATTTCGTTTGATTCCTTAGAACGTAATCTGCGTTAGCATTTTTTGGTGGCATTTTTGAGTTATCTGGTACTGAATCAGACGGAGCGCAAAATTTGACATATAGCTGCGTATGATTTTTTTTTTGAATTTGTCTTAATAATTAACTGAAGGATCGAAGTGCCCAAAGACATGGATATTTTTATGTATTCCAACAACATTTAGAAGCCTGAAAATGAGGTCTAGATAAAGAGATTAACTAACTTGGTAGTATTTTCGTAATCCTTTCCTTTTAGCTTCTAGCCTTACCATCAGCTAAAGAAAAAGTTTTTTCTACGAAGGACAGGTCAGTCGTGGTTATTATTATTGTTAGGGATTTTTCTTAACGGTTAACATGATGTAAGGTTGTGAAATATTTTCACAAAGATTCTACAATTAATAAAAAAAAATTAATGAGAATTAAAAACTGAACAATAGAACAAACAATTTTAAAATCCAGCGATTGTAATAACTAAGTTAAAATGGATATTTTCAAGTGAAAACGCAATGCGATGAAATACCCTAAATAAGTCATAGTTCAGACTTGGATAAGCGATGACTGTTTTCAAAAAACGATACTAAAAAAATATATTTGATAAACTTCACCCCACTACTATGCCACTTGATGATTTCGTAAATAAATCACTGTAAATCCGATTAGATTAGCAGTATAATACTTTAATCTAATCCGATAAACTTGAAATGCTTATATGCCTATACCTCTAATCAATGTTTGAAAAAGATGTTTTAAGGTTTCCAATGTTTGGTGAGAATTGTGTTGCGATGAGCTAACCCACTGATGTATTCGGTAAGTAAAGAATGTAGACATAAACAATCAAAACAAAAGTGTGAAACAAAATTGAGGTACAATATACCATAAAAGGCTGATTTTCGTATATTATATAAAAATCAGCCTTTTATACTTCTCTTCTCTTTGACTATATTCGCTGTTTACGTGGAGCATACATTTACCACGGGATTAACTCGTTGAGACTGACATGGAGTATGGGTGTGAAAGGATTCTGTTTTTTAAACAACCAGACATTCGATACTTTATATTTATGCTGTTGTTGTGTTTTGGATCATATCGGCTCCTAATGTAAGTTATATGCGGGGCCTCAGTGATTTTCCTGCTATCTGCACAATGACATTCCAACATTCTTGAGCTCCACCGAGTAAATCTTATTAATAGTATCCGACTGTCATCCCAGACGGCCGAATTTCACCGGTTGGAAGAAGAAGCAAGCATGATTGAGACCACTGGCGTAATCACCGAATTCCTCATAAATTAAAACCATATCGGATTCTGTGATCTAGTGCAGTGCTTCCCAAACTTGTTTAATTCACGGTCCACAAATTTTGCAAAAAATAAAGTTCGGCTCTTACCACAAAAATTAAAATAATTTAAATTTGGATTATTGAGATTTTGTACACTTCCATGTATTTTGTCACTAACGACCCGGGTTTCGCCTTTCGGCATCTTCAGGCATTCGAGCACACGAATGGACTCGAACTGACCCGGGTCGTTAGTGACAAAATACATGGAAGTGTACAAAATCTCAATAATCCAAATTTGATATTGAAATTCCATCAAGCACCCTCAGTCGATGTCTTAAATTATAAAATAATTTAGTTATCCAAAGCTTTATTTTACATTATATAAAATATACTTATGCATGCACCTGCATTCTACAATCGACTCGCAGACAAAATTTCAATAAAACCACGAAGTTCTTATATAAAGAATATATTTATACATTTATGTCACAAGAAAAAATGCATAATTAAATACTTGTAGTTATAGCGCGGTCTATAGTTTAAACCAGTGATCTCCAAACGGTCGTTCGCGAGCTACCGGTAGCTCGCCGAGGCTTCTTCGGAGGATATTTTATCATATTTATACATTTGCCTCTAAAATTTTATTATTGAACTTTGTAGCTTGTGTAAGCTACAAAGGAGAAATTCATGTCTAAATTCTTTCAAAATACAGAAATAGACTTACAGATTTACATATTGATAATTGTATTCGGATGGGAGTGACAAGATACTCACCGAGAATTGAAAAAATTGTGGAGGAAAGTGAATGCCATTATTTTCATTAATTATTTTTACTTTAATTGTTTTATTTATTTACAATTATTATTTTGTTTATAAATAAATAATTAATGTACGCACTTTATTTTTTATTGGAAATCTGATGCTCTAATTTATTTAAAGTGATATAATAATAATATGTATGGTACGATAAGGGCCAATGATAAAAAAAACTATAACGAAGGAAAATGTATAGGTAGCTCACCAGACAATTTCGATTTCTGAAAGTAGCTCACATCCTTATTGATTTTGGAGACCACTGGTTTAAGCTGTATTAGTCTAGTGGTAAGACCTTTGACCTAGCGATCAGGTAAGTCCTGGTTTAAATCCCAGCAAGGTCAATATCAAATTTAAATTTGTGATTTTGGACATGGGTGATCGAGTTTATCTCGTATGATTTTCCAATTTTCAAAATATTCGGGGCATTGGCTGTCAGCTATTTTTATTTAAAATAATAATACAATATATTAAAATCTATCACCCCCAATCTCTTACCAATGCTTTTGGTGAAGATTTTTTTTAAATATCAGTATTTAGTACAAAAAATTATACTACCGGGTTACTATCCGAATTATTATCCATATTGTTTTCTTCGTTATATGAAACACTGAAATATCGGTATTGATATATTCGGACGGTATAGAAATATCCCTTGCATTATTAACAGTATGCAGCAACGACATTGAAAAATTATCGTCTGGCTAGACGACAATATTTTATTTAAATATTTAATGCATATTATAATATTCATTTATTCTTTTAAGCATTTCCACTTCTAATTTGAAACATACGTAGACATTAAAGAGTAGGTATTTGACAAGGACTAGTAGTAATCCACTGCAAGGGTAGTGAGAGTTTACTTATATGTTGTGAAAAATTATTACTAATTTAATAGTATGAATAATATAATAAATAATGTAACTAATAATTATTCAGAGTTTGCAAATCATTTAATTGACAATGAATAGTCTGAAGATGCTTCTTAAAGAGGCGAAAAGCGTCACTTTCGTGAAAAAAACAGTGTAATAACTAACTTATCAATTAATATTATTAAAAATCTATTTGTTTATATCGTCGTTGTTCTGGAAGAAGACACTAACTGAAAAATACTAGTTTGGATCAATTGGACTTTGAAGTTTGCAAAATGTTTGAAATGCTATACCTTTTTCATTTTGTTTGTTTGTTCAAAACTGTTTGTGAGTAAAAGTATAATTTATAAAAACATGTGTGTTCTTCCATACGGTAGAGTTTGAAATAAGGAATATTTCAGTATAACTAACCCAATATGTCATTTTTTCGATTTAGTGTTTTCTTCCAGAACAGCGGCGATATATTAATACTATTATATACTTTCGTTGTAGTATCCATTAATTTATTCAAAAATATTGGCATCGTAGATCCAAAATCGACAAACCCGATATGTATCTACTTCTAAAAAATAAGAAAGGTAATCAACCTTTTTTATAAATATATAATAAAAAACATTTTCATTAGAATCTGTCGGTGGAAACGCAAAGTTTTAGCAAATTTTCGGAGTGAAAACTGAGACGCGAACCAATTACAACGATTAGTTATATTGTTTCGGTTGTCAGATGGCAGTGAGTCATTTTTCGTTTCACCGGTATACATAATAAGTTCTGTTATGCCGTGCTATATCTATTGATTAGACCAAATTAATAATTAAACGTGTTTGCCCTAATTTATTAATTTACGGAAAACGCTTTCTATTATACGAAAAGTTAATTCTATTTTGAGTGGCGGGCTGTCACAGTTTATTCAATAGAGTGAAATGAATTATTTATCATTAATCACACATATTCAATACAAATGTGTTTTTATTTTTTACTTTATACAACCACAAAATTGGCACTTTACACGGGTAATTGTTAATAATGTTTTTAATTAGGTTATCCAAAGAATGGTCTTTTCCATACTTGAAGTTCAACGTTCAAGATAAGTTTCGGTTTAAGTATTTAATCCAGGCGTGTCCAACCCGCACCCGAAACTGAAAGCAATGTGGCCTAAATATCATCAATATATTATTATATATCGTCGGCTTGACTAGTAAACTGCGTATCTACATTTCAGCAAAATGTATATAGTCCGCTTAACTGGCAAACTGCGAATCTAAATTTCAGCAAAATGATCAGGAGAGTTTTGAAACTCAATAAATTCAGTTTAAATCCGTGTTATTTTTTAATTTCATATATGTTACATAAATAATGATTTAACATTATTTACATGTTATATGTAAAATTCGCAGAATGACATTGGCTAAAACTGAATTTATTGAGTTTTAAAACTCTCCTGATCATTTTGCTGAAATTTAGATTCGCAGTTTGCCAGTTAAGCGGACTATATATATACAGGTAGTCCTCGACTTACGACTGTTCGCAATTAATACGAAAAATTTAAAAAAAGCATTTTTTTCTCGGAGCACCATTACCAACGGTGATGCAAACGGGAAGTAAGATCAGTAACAGCATTTTTGGATTTGGATATTCATTTATATAAATATGTACCATTGGCGTGCGGTGGGTTTATTTTTATCTCTATCACACAACCTAACTTGTGTATTAGCAAGAAGGATATAAGAGCATGCGCTCGCATGCCGAAACCCGGGTCGCTAGTGACGAACTACATGGAAAAGTACAAAATCTTAACAATTCAAATTTAGTGTTATTTTATAATTATAATATCGTTTTACTTTCAAAAATATTTATTTATTTACTTTAATCAGGAGAGTAATAAATTTTGAAATAAAATAATAGTAATTGAAAATTTAATTCTGAAAAAATGCATCAAATTTAATCTTTATTTTGTTTTTATTAATGTGTATAAAATATTTACGAACAAAAATACCCATATTCCAAGGATATCTAGTTTTATTTTTAATCCTAGCTTAAAACATAAAATCCACGTATACGGGATATAGCTAGTACGATAAAAACATGCGTTGCACAATGTATCTGCATGAGACATATCTTTCAGCGAATACAGTTGTGATATTGTCGATGGAAAGTTATTTGTAATGTAGAATTAAAGTCAATAATAATGTTGTTATCCCTCTGGTTGTGTTACCAGTAGTAATACGTGATTCGATGAGTTTGACAAGCATTTCCTGACACTCAGTCTATCCAGTGAAGTCGAGGTCTACCAATTCTCCGTTTTCCCCCAGAATTGGAAGATAGAATAGAGACATTCAGTGGGTTTCCACTCAATCCATGTGTGAAATATGTCCAGCCCAGCGTAGGCGTTGTGTTTATACAAATTCGAAAATGTCTGACTAACCGTAGAGGTTTTTAAGCTCATGGTTGTGCCGACGTCTCCAAATGCCACCCTCGCAGACAGGGCTGAAAATCTTTCGCAGGATCTTTCGCTCAACCACTTGTAGCTTCTGAGAGTTTTTCGAGCTGAGCGTCCAGGCCTCTGACTCATACACCAGAACTGGTCTTATTGAGGGATTTGCAGATGCGAATTTTTGTGTTTCGTGATAAGCGGGAAGATTTGAATTGTTTATGTAGTACGTAGAAGAGTCTATCGCTGCTTAACCGGATAACTGCCAGAGACGCAATATCTAGTCAAATTGTCCGTGCTCAACACGCCAGGGACTAGTTATCTCGTGAATACCTTTAAGCGCACATTTCTTCAAAAATAGTTGTTTTATTAAAAATATTTTTTAATTAGTGGGAATGCACGTCATAGATGACTGTATTAATATTGAAATACTTAATGTCTAAAGTCGCTGTTCTTCAGTTTCCACATTGACGGACTGATTGTTGTTCGTTTGCCTAGGCATTTACGTCACGCCGGAACTGTGTGTATTGTTTATAATCAGCGCGTACGCTTAGGTCATGAGAAAATTTCATACCCACATGTGATATGTGATAATAATAAAACGTCTACTTCTACGCCTACAAATCGGTCTGGGCTATTATATATAAGATAGGTATTATATATAACTATAGCCGGCTTGCTAGGTACAGAAGTACTTTTTTTTATGGCAGCTAAAAGATCAAAATTCTCCATTTGATTTCCTCGCTTACACTGCTCAGGACTTTGACTAGCAAACAATATTTATTATTGTTTTAATAATAACTTTTAAGGCGTTTTCTGTCTAGTCGTTGTTGCAAGGATTTATATTTTAGGTCAACGAATTGAAATTTACCAAAGAATTCGTTTTTTTGCACTTTTTCTGACTGATATTTAATATAGAATTATACTGAATAAATTTAAAAAAAAATTTCGACACCACACTCTTTATTTCTTTAAATAATATTTAAATAATATTTCATTTATAAGGCTCTACGACAGACATTTCATTTATATAGTGTAAACAAATACTTTGAAAGTGCAATTATTAAAAGTTTTTTTTTTCAATGTTTCATATTTTGTAGACGATGGAAAACGATTAACGATTTTCGCGAAATGAGAGAAAAACCTACTTATTCCTCTTAAAGATATATACGAGATTGTCCTCACTAATAGGAAGTCATTTCGCAAGAAAGAAAAACAATTTGAAATAGTTTAGTAATAACACACATATAAATAAAGCGGATACACATAGAGTCACCGGATATTCCATTCGCTTTATGACCAGTAAGGAGGCTTTTATTTGATACAATGCCAAAAAAGCTCCGAAATTATTTACATAAAAAACAACGGCCTTCTCCATTATGGTTTTCTTTTTTCTTCTTTTGAAACATTTTCTGTGTTTATTTGTAAAATTTATACGCCACGAAAGCACGAAAAGGCAGTGGCTTAACAATATTTTATTGATTCTATCAAAAATTACCAATCGCTATTAGATTCTTAGGTAAAACTAAAATTTTAAAAATATATTACTTGGTTAGTATATATCCTATTAATAAAATATATTTTGTATGTTATATAAAACATATAAGTGACAAAAAACTATTAATTCATGAAGTGAAATATTATTGGGTCCGTGGTGCAGTAGTCGACGTCGTTGGTATCGGTAACGGATGTCTTGGGTTCAAATACCAGTTATATAGATTGATTTTTCAATCGATTAACGGATTTATGTTCCTAGACATGGATATTTGTGTTGTCTAGAAATCCCTCCCACCCATCCGATTTTAAAAAACTGAGCGTAGTGAGAGCGACTGCCTGTCCTTCTACCACAACTCTTTACGAAAAACAGAAGTTAAAAAACTGAGTAACTAGCAGTTCTATTAAAAAAATTTTGTTGAAATACTTCAATTAGAAGTCCATATCCTGCACAAAGTTAACTATATAACATTTTGCTTTCGTATTTTATGTTTATTTCTATTAGTATAATTGCGCAATTGACACTGTGAGCATATGTCTTATGCGGGTATGTCATGGAGACGCCTTAATCAAGTGTTTTCGTTCTGTTATCAACTTTTTTTTAATTCTCAATAAATGATTCAACAATATAAACGTTCAATAAATCTGACTTGGGTGATTATTCTCTCCTGAAAATTATTTCGTGTGTTTTTGACCAATCTCATTAACTACAAATTTTAATAGCATTGGACGACGGTGTTTGGGCACAGATACAAATACTTAAAAATGAGAAGAAAAAAAAGCCCATCCATCAATATTTTTCTAGTATTCACAGAAAGAATTTTTAAGCTACAATATCATATTAAAGAAAACATATTTCAATTTGAAAAAAATCAGATTAATATCGTAGACATAGAAAAAGAAAATTATGTCATATTGTTATTACTATTATAGGAAATATGTTAATGAGAATTTATTTTACACTAATGTTAATTGTGAAAATATTCCCATAAATAATCACAAAATCAGTAGGTTTCCGCAAATACAGATGGTCATAATAATCAACTATCATTAAATAGTAATTGAGAAAGACTATAAAATAGTAATTACCTACATTACTAATTTTATTGGCAGACAACGTATTATGGAGAACTTTACGACGCTCAAGAAGGAAGCAGGGAGATAATCATAACTTGTTCGCTCAAAATTTGTTAACTGTAACCTATTTATTTCTAAAATCTACTGATAACGATTTATGATTTTCGCAAATACACGTTTTAATTTTTTGGCAAAATTCCACACCCTCAATTCATCAAATGCGGCACACCACTGATTCAACCCTGGGGGTGGATTAAGTAGTAACATAATACAGTACAAAGGCGTAATACATGTGCAACAGTTTTGGCACAAGAAAAGGCATTTATTCGCTAGTAACTTGTTGCGAAACTTAAAACATCACAAACCTGTTGATCGTTCTCTAATCACCGCCCATTATGTTACAGCGAACACTTACAGATGTCACATATTGTGACTTGGAACATTACTCGCTAGAGTTTCTTACATTTACAGCGCGCACAAATTACTGTTCTTGTGGCGCTATTAATTCGCCATGTCTATACAGCAAGTATGTTGTTTATTATATCCATCGTTCTATACGCAATTCATTACTTTCAATGTGTTTACTGTCAATTCTTGGCGGAAAGACATTATATTTTGAAAATAAAACACAATTTGTTTGTACTACCTCCACGCGTTTGTAATGACCAGGACCGGTTTCGCTCATCACGATCATTATCAACTGATAAAAATAAAAACATAACAGGGCCATTTATATAAAATTGGATGTTAACGAATACAAGGTATATAAAACAGTTGGTTCATGAACTATGACAAGAATGTACAGGTAATCAAACAAATTATGTTTATATAATTTAAGTAAATTTAAGACATCGACTGAGGGTGCTTGATGGAATTTCGATATCAAATTAGAGTTATTGAGATTTTGTACAGTTCCATGTATTTTATCACTAACGACCCGGGTTTCGCCTTTCGGCATCTTCAGGCATTCGAGCGCTCGAATGAACCTGTCAGTTCGAGTTCATTCGTGCGCTCGAATGCCTGAAGATGCCGAAAGGCGAAACCCGGGTCGATAGTGACAAAATACATGAATTCAGCAAATGAATGAGCAAATTCTTTTAAAATGCTATATTAGTAGTTCATTTTCTCTACATTGAGAGCGGACAAAGTTGGAACAAACGTTTTGCACCTGGATCTAGTGATTAAATGATTGGCGAAATCGAAAAACGTACTTTTTTGTTTAAAAACGCTCTACAAATGCGTTTGTAGGAAGATACCAACTAGTGTTCACTGATTTCTTTTTTGTTTAGTGTCATTTTTACTTAAATCCTCACTCAATTTATGTGTTTGATTACATAATGAAATTTTTCGCTTAGTGTCATTCTCTTGTTTATCGACTTATGACTATGAAATCGAAAAGTGCCATTATGCTCAATATTTTTTTTAGATTTTTTTTAACATTGTTTTAAAAGCAAAATATGGAAATTGTTAGCTGCATTTTAAAGTTAAGTAGTTAAATTAGAATAAAAAATACAGTATACACATAATTATTACTGATTTTAAACATCTTTGAAAACAGATGCTTGCGGGGAATACTAGGGGTACGGTGGTTTGACTTTGTCAAGAACTCGGAGGTAAAAGAGCGGATGGACTACCCCCTTATTACGTCTACAGTAAAAAAAAAGCGATGATGGGCCTTGCTTGGACATGCGCCGCAGATGCCCTAGGGGAGTCCGTATTCTGCCTGTCTCTTCTACCAACCGGGTGGACTTCGTCGCCCTGGAAGGTCGCGGATGACCATCGATAGGATGTACTCGGCGGAACTATGGGAGGCAGAGAATCTTGGAGTAACCTTGTGATGGCCATACGCTCCGAAAACGGACCGTAAATAGTTAAAAAAATTACTTCATTTCATTACAATGTTTTACTTTAAAATAACTTAAAATGCTCATATTGAAAAGGTGTCTTTTTTTGGATAGGGTCACTTTTCAAATTGTAACAATATTTTGCTCGAAGGTTCGAGCCATTATGGGTGATATAAATAGGCTAACCTACGTAAAAGTTTTCTTCTTTTATTAGGTCACTAACCCCCATATAAAATAATGCACATAAAAAATATGCCCAATATATTAGTGTTGCCATTATGTTATTCGCCGCGCATAAAATATTTACTATGCATACCTGTGTGTATCCGGTGATTATTTTGAAGATGGAACTATTGTCGCATAAAAGAGGGAAGTTTTCCCGCTGAAAAATTATCGATTGCACCGCCACCTAGCGCCTTCGGGCTGAAACTAAATAGGTCACAGGGGGCGGATCGATAGTAGGTACCTATACCTACCGCCTGAATACACGTGGAGTCTCCGTGTAGTTTGTTATATAAACAAACATGCTAGAATATAATATATTATTATATTGTACATATGTATAATCAACAAAAACGTAATAACCTAATTTAATATGATTGAGTATATTATTGTTATGTATATTGTATTCATATATTTCTAGTCTGAATATACAATATTGACACTCCCTACGTATAATCTCGTATCTGATAACATGACATTTTCCAGGAGAGCGTCTCAAAGATTCAAAACGCAGTTGCAAAGTAACATATTTCTTTAAAATTGGGACAGTGACATATTATTTTAAATCTAGTTTCTTATTTAATATAAAGTTATGCTGAAAAGTTTATAGTTTTTAAAATATAACAGATACGGCATTGAACTTCGGACTTTAGGTAAAGACTTACGCGTTACTTTAAGAAAAAACGGTGAATAGGTTTCATTTTTAATATTTCATCAGTTGATAATGCTCGTGATGAGCGGAACCGGTCCTGATTATTATAAACATGTGGAAGTAGTAGAAATGAAGTGTTTTATTTTTTTAAATTCCACCAAGAATTGACAGTTAACACCTTAAAAGTGAATAGGTTCTCTTTCCAATGTTTTTTATGCCTTCCTATAGAGCTGAGTGCGTAGATAACGAAAATTCAAAAGACGTATAATCACTTACGTAATTATACGTAGGGCGTGTCAATATAATATATATCATAAAAGCGTTGGGCCCTCGGCTATAGGACAGTATTATGAATCTTATATGCTGTTCATTGCTTCAACTCTTTGCAAAGAGTAACTGTTTAAGCTATCGACGTCCACCCATGATTCAAATGATAATTAATTTTAACTGATATTTAAAACCAGTTCCGCAGGCACAACAATATGAATACGCTAGCACTGAGCTACGGCAATCGGCAGTATTTGTTGATTTTTCCCAGCCGTGTCAACTCACAATATGGAAGAAATGGACTCCTAATGAAGCTTTATAACATAAGCTGTTTGCAAAAAATGTGTTTGTTCTTCAACCTATTTTTCGGAAATTATAAGGAAGGGAGGAAAGTACTAGAAAAAGACTATTGTTTATCTAATCGTTATCGCTGTGCTCCGTTTTTATAATCGGATGTGAGGGAGTGAGTTTAAACATCGCAGATATCCATACTTTTAAACACAAATCCATGAATGGATTAAAAATCTGATTCAAATTATTATCTCTGTGTGGACTCAGAATCCGAATATCACGAATACCCAAGAACAAGCTGTCTGGCTACAGGACCAGTGATACAGCATTCGGTTGAATACTGAGTTGAAAAATTAAATATTCAAAAAGAACAATTATTTTTTAAAGCATGTTTATTATTTAAGGACATTTTATGTTACCGTTCGACAAACTGAAGTATGCACTTCATCTTAAAAAGAAAATGTAGCCTTTAAAATGCCAGCACTTGTGTTTCCACCTTGGAAAAGTTTCCCGCATTTGGACGGTCATTGTTGCGTTGCGTATATTATATAACATGTGTATAATGTAAAATTTTCGCGGTTGTTCAGCCTTAAACAAATGCGTAACTAGTGAGTTTAGTTGAGAAATGTGATGTGTTTGAAATTCTTGCTCGAGGATATTTATTATCTTTGTTAATGAATCGTGATTTTTGACAGTTGTATACAAAAGCAGTTATTATAATACATACAAAATGTTCTATTTTTTCGATTACCACATTTCCTAGGGCTCTCAACGTTGTAACTTACAACTTGTAACCATCACTCTTTTTACCAGCGTAACAAAGTTATTCGTGTTACAAATCTTTTCCAATAATTTCGGAGGAATATTCCACATCACTTAAATACATACACTGTAGTGTAATTTTTTTTCCATGTCCGCTCCCAATGTGGAGCGTATGGTCTCCTAATGGAGGTATCTTGACAGATTTATTTCTACGAGAACTGCTTGTCACTCAGTTGCTCAACCTCTCTTTTCTTTTTCGAAGAGAGTAGGGATAGAAGGATAGGGCTATGACAGGACTAGTGGTTAGCTAATCGCTCTCGTTACGCCCCGTGAGGATGGGATTGGTGGGAGGGAGGACTCAGACTACGAACAGAAATTCATAAATCGATTGAAAGATCAATCTATGAAAACCGTCCGCACCGGGAATTGAAGCCGAGACATCCGTAACGGTAGCCAGCGACGAAACCAACTGCACCACGGACGCCGACAATTAAGTAATTAAGTGATTTGAAAGTGATTAACTTTATTGGCTTTGGCTACGAATGTCTCAGGTTCAAGTCTCAGTACGGACAGTTTCATAAAATAATTTTTCAATCGATTTATGGGTTTCTGTACGTAAGCATGGATGTTTGTGATGTCTAAAATTCCCTCCCACTAATTCCATGGTAAAAACGGGACGTCGTAAGAGCGATAAGCTACCCAATAGTCCTGTCCTAGCCCTACTCTATCCTTATTGTCTTCGAAAAAGAGAGACTGAGCAACTGAGTAATAAGCACACCTATTAAGAGTCCATATACGTTCTACATTGGGAGCGGAATTGGTAAAAATATTGTGCAGGAAGTAAATTACGATTTTGAAAATGGAACGGCTTTTATGACAGGAGATCGACTGGCTCTTCATAATTATAATGCAGTAAAATGTTTGAATTTATTGTATAATGATTTGCTCTAGATACAACTTAGCCGGCATGCCTGAAAGATTCGACTGATAGTAGTGTGCAATAGCGTTGTTCATATCTGGACATTACCAAAGGGTTTGATTTTATTTTCATTAGAAGATTTATAGAAGAATTAAGAATACATTTAATTCACCGAATGGTCTCATAGTATTCAACATAGAAGCCGCCACTGCCCTAGACGGATTTACAACCCGTTATCATGTTTAGTAATATAATTCCAATTGTTGTATGATTAAAAAGATTTAACTGTAGACTGTAGGGATAGGTGATAATTATGCAATTCCGGTGAGATATCTGCAGCTCCGGGCGCGACGACTGAATATTCGTCCTTCTCTTGGTCGTCCATATAAATGAACCGTCGTCGGCTGTATGTGTCCTGCTTTAGTCATCATGACTTGCCTTTTCAGAGCGTTCACCTTAAACATTACGTTTGCAGAATCAGCCACGTATATCAGTCATCGCTTGATTTCGCTGACAGCATTTGCAAGTGCGTTAACTTTTATAAATGTTATGTTTGTAAATATTATACTACTAGTGTAACCGTACTCGTCATAGATGACGGTGAAATTGAAATACTGAATGTCTAATGTAGCTTATACGTCGAAACTGTGCGTCCATTGTATAAGATTTTATTTTATATTATACACATCGAACCGCGACGCTTAGGTCATGAGAAAATTTTATACTTACGTGTGATATGTGATAATAATAAGTGCTCGGCCAGAGTCAACGCGCGACGGCGGGGCGGGCGCAGCGATTGAAACTGAAATGCATAGCATGCTTTTGCAATGTTCGTAGTGAATGCGCAGGGACTGGAAGTTCGCGCGACTTGTCTTGAGCGGTTTTGCATATCAGTTTCAAAAGCCGCGCCCGCCCTGCCGTCACGCATTGACTCTAATATATAAGATTTGTTAATCTACATCGTAATATTGATGACTCGACACAAATACTATTTCTCAAGTAGTATATCTGACAAGTAAATGTGTTTCGTAAATATCATATATCTCCACACATGTCATGAGTGACTAAGTGACAAAGTGACTTTTTTGTCAGTTGAAAATGCAGTTTTAAAGTAAATAAAATTATTTACTAGGAACTCTTTCATTATATTTGGTATATTATAGGTTAGAAAATGTTCTTTTTTATAATGCAAGGCGATACTATTCATTCCGTATTTTTATTAAACAACTTGTCTCTAGAGGGTTCAGGCGTTCTACTTTTTTAGATTGTCACATTGGTGACTGAGGTTATGTAAACACGTTTCAAGGAAAGTCAAATATTCATATATTATACATAACACTTAAATTTATTAATTAACTATTGCACACGATTTTCATAATCAAAGATTGATGTAAACTTTCATCGGTGCAGTAGTCAACTTCATTGGCTTCGGTTACGGATGTCTTGGGTTCAAGTCCCGATACGGACAGTTTCATAAAATCGATTTTTCAATTGATTTATGTATTTCTGTTCTTAGGCATGGATATTTGTGATGTCTAAAATTACATCCCATCCATCCCATCATAAAAAATCGGGGCGTAGCAAGAGCGATTAGCTAACTAATAGTCATGCCCTAGTCCTATCTTAAGTACTGAATAACAAGCACATCCATTAGGAGTCCATATGCTCCACATTGGGAGCGGACCTGGATTGGTCCTATTGGATAAAATCTAGCTTAATATAATAAAACTTTTTTTTTTAATTATTTTTCTTAACAATTTAAAAAGGCATAATATATTTGGCGTTACAACTACTACTTGCAGATGCGTCAAATAATTTAAAATTTTAAAAATCAAATGTGATTACCTAATGACGACCATTTCCAAGATCTAAATTCCATTTAATTGGAAAAACCTTAATTTGATATTGACGGGAGATGAACTAAGCTTTACCCCTTTAAAGCCTTCATCAGGCATTGCTTATTAAATGTTGTTTACAAAGTTTAGAAAATTTTTCTTTTCGTTAATATTTAATATAGTAATGTTATGTATGTTCGCTACCAGTGTGGAGCACATGCATTCCTAATGGAGCTTATCTCAAGGACAGTTTTTATACGAGAACTGCGCGTTACTCAATTACTCAATCTGTTTTTCGAAGACAATAGCGATATAAAGGCTTGTCATAGTTCCTATAAAGATTGGTACAGGGACAGGACTAGCGGTTATCTTATCGTTCTCGCTAGGCCGTTTTTCAAATCCGATAGGTGGGAGGTGGGAGGAAATTTTAACCGTCACAAACAACCATTCCTTGGATGAAAAATCAATTTATGAAACTGTCTGTACTGGAATTCAAAGTCAGCGACGTTAACCACTGCAGCACAGCTCTAACAAATATTTTTCTTTTTCGTTTGGTGAGAGGGAATTTTAAATGTCACAGACTTCCATAAATCATTTTATGTGAACGTGCGTACTGGGATTCGAGCCCGTGAGATCCGTAACTGAAACCAACGAGGTTAACTACTCGACCACCGACCAGACAAAAAGAGCGTTTTGGTTGAAGTAAACTTATTTATGTGAAAAAAAACAGGTCACTGCTTAAGGAGACTACTGACGCCGTATCTACTCTGTACAGTAGAACCAGACCGCTCTGTAGACGTTTTATTATTATCACATATCACATGTAGATATGTAGGTATGAAATTTTCTCATGACCTAAGCGTTAGCAGTGTTGAGCAATGCACACACAGTTCCGACGTACTGGCTACTTTAGACATTCAGTATTTCAATGTCAATACCGTCATTTATGACGGGTACGGTTATTAGAGATCTGCGGGCCGAAATTTTATAAAATTAACAAACCCGAGTCTCAATATCGCACCTGTTACACGAACCCGACCCGAAGCCCAGATTTATTTCTCTCAGCCCGAAAAAAGCCCGATTTTTCCAATATAGAAATTCATTTATAATTAAATTAAACGTTATTTATTCCGTATTTCCAACAGTATTCATAAAACATGTAAAATAAATTATTTAAGTTATGTATAGTATTGCCTTATAGAAATATTTTTCTGAAAATTAACTTCCTTATCCGGGCCTGGCCCGAGTTCAAATCTGAATTGTCTTTACCCGCCTGAACCCGGTCCACGTGCAAACCTTTAACGGTTATACTAGTTATAAATAATACCTCTATCGACTGAGACGTTTTTATCAATAATAACGCATGTATCAAAATGTATCATTCTTACGATCAGAAGCTTTTCACTGTCTCTTAGACTTAATATAAAAAAAATTAGTCTTGAAAGAACAAAGCGTTTCCCGTTCCAAGTTTTTGTATTGAAGAGCGTGCAAAATTTGCAAGCGAGTCCATTCATAACAAACTTTTTGAAAATAGAACGCTGCCGATTTCCTACCAGATTAGTGAAGCATCAACTGTCAAAATACGTTGTATGTTTTATTTAAAAGAAAAAAATGGCAAACCAGGACCTTTGTATAGTTGAATGAAACTGTATCTACTACATCGCAACACTTGGCGTTACCTTTGTCATGAAATAAATCCCGGATAACTTATTCACGGACAAAAGTGCAAAGATATGTTTCGTTCCAAAGACCCTTCTGAGATATACGGCGCATTTTATAACATGCGATCTATACACACGAATCATTCTATGTATTGGCAGTGCTTTCTTGTTTGGCTGACTTAAAAAATAAGACTGTTCGATAATGTTACTTATTGGATGCAGCGTATTAAATTACAGTCGAAATGACTTTATTAATTTGACAGTGAATGTACGAACACAATGTCGATTTAAAGAGAAATTCACTTTCTATTGAAACTTAATTTTATTTATATAATTGTTACGTCGAATGAGTGAAATTGCTTATTACAATTAATGGACAAAGTTTTCCCTAAGTCGTGAAAAGTGCAAGCCCATTGAATCATTAATGAATTAGGCAAATTATACCGAGTGCGTGAATTTGGTAGGGTATGGAATTCTTAAACTGCCAACATGACAGTAGAAAAGTAATTTTAATATCGATGTCAAATTTTGCTTGATTCATTATTATTATGATTAATATGCAGTGATTAAATATTATAATAGAATAAAATAACAAAGTATTTAGTTATACAAATTTTTATCAGGTAGTTGGTAGCTATTTCGGCTTTACGCCATCATCAGAACTATACATAAACTTATTTTTGTTTAGCTATATATACTGTTTAGAAGAGATAGACAATATTATGTCATCTCACGTATTCAAACAACATAATGTTTATTTTAAAATTAAATCATTCAAGGTAATAATTGTGTTTTTAGAAAAGGAGCTTACGTGGTGTCATTAATTAGTCGTTAAAATAAGTGTATTGAAATTTTACTGTTTCAGTAAGGATGATGAGTTAATATTTGTTTGGTCATTAAGGAGATTATTATCATGATTGTATCTATTAATTTCGAACTGTTCCAAAAGATTAAGTCTAAGGCTTTTTTCACACAAATGTAAGCATGTCGGAGCTAATTTAGCGGTTATGTTGTGGACTTCCTCCAGGAGGTGGTTAGCAAATTGAGAATCTGTTTTATTATTTTTAAATGATCTTACATGTTCCTTAAATCTAGTTGCAATGTTCCTTCCCGTCTGCCCGATATAGATCGAATCACAGAGGCCGCAGTTAAGTTTGTAAATTCCACTTCTGTCTGGCTTATTAATTTTATCTTTGCTATTTTTAGTTGTGTACCAAGATTATTATTTACTTTAAATGCCACATTAACAGAGTTTTTAATTTCGAAGAGGAATCTATCACTAATTCTCCCAAGGTATTATTTATTATTATATGTATATTTCTTTGATGTTTAATTAATAAATAGATATGACAAAAATATTATTTTTAATGTGTTTCTGTTTTTTTCATATTCTATTTGGTTCGGTTACCCATTTGACATTTAAAATAGAAAAATCATCAAAAACTGACTTAATGTATTCTATCAGTATAAACACTGTATATTTCACTGTAAAAACATAAATCAGGTATGACACTTAAAAGGAAATCCAATCAACTACAAGTTTTACAATATTAAGGTACCTATCGAGGTACTAAAACCGCTTAGTAATTGGAAAAGTTTTTCATGAGAAGTATATAACTTAGATTAAATTTAATTATCCACACGAAGAGGAATCGAGCCGTTAGTAGACGGTTTTAATATTATTTTTTTATTATTTATTTTTAAGACTAAGGTCTCAGGGGTGGGCTGGACGGGGCATCAGAAGGACTCGATGATGATTTTGACTTATGCCGGCGAGTCCCTAATAAATTAAGAAAAAACAATATTCTCAGATCAAATTAGTACTAGGGCTTCCTATCCCGGGATCCCGATCAATTATTCAATCCCGTAATCCCAGGATTGATATTCAAACAATCCCGGTATTTTGGGCTTCACTGTAAATGCTAAGCAATAATTCATATATCAAATTAAAACTTCTTGATTAACTGCAACGTGTACCTCGGTTTGTTCATTACATTATTTTTATAATTAATATAAATGTATTGTTGTCTCCTTTCTTCTCATATTTCATAACAGCCCTTCTTAACCAATTTGAAATGGAGGACAATAGTTTAAAGACAAATTAAGGACATTTCCTCTTTTTGGATACCATTTGGTAACACCTACCATAATAATACAATTAAAAAAATATTTGATCACGTTTTTTTGAAATATTTTTCTTTTTTTTTTGTAAATGACTGTCAGATTTTAAATTAACAAAAAAAGCCTTGCAATACCTAAAAAAACATTTAATCATATATACATTCCAATCGAAGCAATAACGGACAAAAATAATTTGTTTAATACACAGCTTAACATAGAAATTACACTTAATGACAAATTCCGGGATTGAGAAATTCTGAATCCCGAAATCCCGGGATTAAATACTCTGGATGGTTTAAATGTATTATTAATCGTAAGAATTTGTTTCCTTTTGAAATTTCTCGTAAAATACTTTTATTTCGGATATATAATAAATGAGACCTAGCCGTTTTTTGTTCACAGTCTAAAATGCTTAAAAAGGTCGATGTTTGATTTATTATATTGTATTCAAATTTTATTAGATGTTCAATGCAAAGTTTTCGTGGACGATGCTTTGAGCGATTATCCTTCATCCTTCACACATGCACATTTTTTCCCCTTTACCGTAATTTTGCACATTTTTAAAATGGACAGTTTTCAATATTTATTACTTTGCACCCTTATTTATCGGAACCCCGCGAATAAGTCTGAGACGAAACGAGCCCCTTATTAACGTATTGGTAGCCCACCGCTGTATTCTGTGTTGTGTAGGCCATTAAAAGGGCCTAAATTATCGACGCTAATAAGCTATGTTTGAATATCAACCCATCTCAATTTAATTCTTTTAAGAAATTTCTTATTTTTAGAACCTATATCACAATTTTTGTTTTACCATATATTTTTACATATCTACCCAATCCTCCGCTAGACTCATTTGAAATGTGGTGCTGGAGAAGGATGCTACGTATACCAAGGATGGCCAAACGCAGAAACACGTATATCCTGAACAAGTGACATATCCAGGATAGACTTTCGCGTGTATGTACAAGACGCCTACTGACAATCTGGAGAGAATCTTTGCCACAGGAAAAGTTTAAGGCAGAAGGGGACGCTCGCAACTCGCTGAAGCGACCAAATGAAAGACGCCACAGGCCTCTCCTTACCGATGGCTTTCGGAACCTAGTGCAGGAGCGAGTGGCGAAAGATCGTCAAAGAAAACGAAGTTGTTGCAATAGATGTAGGTCGCGACTCTCACTAGTCAGGAAAACGACTAAAAAGAAAAAAGACCCAAGCCTCATAAAAATGGTGATTTAATTATGTTTTCTAATATGAATAAATAAATAGGACTTCGTATATAAATATATCATATCAACTAAAAATAAATCTTTTCCTTTAACCACTGGCATCGCTATTAATAATATAGGTAGTGAGCCATTGTTACATTAATGATGATATTAAGTTGAAACACAAATACCTACCTCATTATAGACATAGTTTCGTTGCTGAACAGAATCACATCTCAAGAACAGTTTCTCTACACAACGGACGGGTTTCTTGCGAGTGACGTTTCAAGAAAACATCATAACCCGTACGTTCTCAAACTTAAAACATAAAGAAGCCTTTTTAACTCAATATAAAATATATCAGCTGTATTTTAATGATACCGTTTTTTACGCATGTGCGAATAAACATACTAAACATAAGAACGCTTCAGTGGGACTAACAGTATACGTCTCAGATGCTCTAAAAAGATATAATACATTTATACGTTTATTAGACTAACTTATATCTGAAATAAATGTGGTGTAATTATTATTATTTTCTTGTCTCAATAGTATAAGTTTTCTCATTGAATAAATATTTGTGTATGACAATAAATGTACAGGTTCATTAATTTTTGTTTTAATGTCATTTTATTATATATTTAAACACTGCTAAGGATAGTAAAAATGATAACCTTGTGGGGAGTGTTATCATTATTACTGAAAAAATGACTCAAACTTGTATTTGCTGTTTGAACGTCAACTTATATATTATATAATTTGACACGACCCATTATTATCCAGTGCGAATCGTGCCCAAAACTTTAATCAAATCATCTCTTGTTGCGCAGTCAAGAAAAAGACGACATTGTTGGCAACAGGGCCTGGTTTAGAAAGTGGTGAAAACCTTCCTTGGTCACATTCAGAACCCTTGGCAGGGGCTCTAGATAGTGTTTTTTTGTCAGTAGACCGCTGAGAGTGAAGGGCATGTACGCGCAGCACAGCGCCTACGTTAACCTATAGAGGCCGTCGCTCCGTAGCAACTAGAAATGTTAACCTATGGCAATCTGGGTGCCAATTTTTCGCGGGTTTGATTTTTTTTAAATGTCAATTGTGTTTTTTTGTACTTGTTTTTATTTTAAATTGTAAACTACTAACTGAAATAAATAGTGAATTTGACTAAGTAAACGAGCGTGTTTGGGTGTACCTGAGAGACCTCCCCATCATCAGCAGCTCGCCGGACGAAAGTCTTACTCACAAATTATGTGTATAAATGAGTATAGTCCAATCATGATAACATGTACAAACGTTGGTATGCGGGGTAAGGATCTGGGCATAAGTACAATTAGAATTTAATTAACATATCAATTTGTGGTCATGGATATCTATTAGGGCTTCCAATTATTCCGGAACACGGGATCCAAAAATCTCGAACCCCGATTGAGATGTAAATAATACATATCCAAGTATTCATAAATAAATTCCAAAAATAAAGCAGAGAGACAAATATTCTCTTTAACCTAGTTTGAGATCCAGTGTATTTCCGTTGCAAGCTCACGAAGTAAACTATGTTTTAAGAACAAAAGTTTATGTTTGTATATAAGTCAATTAAAATCACTGACCCCTAGTATTGAAAGCACTGGACTAGTTGAGCTTTTCAGTTGATATGAGGTTTACCGGATACTTGTCAAACTGAAAGGAGACTGAAGTCAAGCTTTCTACAGGACGTATACGTAAACTTATAGTAATACATGGCACCCTACAAAAAGGTAAAATAATAAATCAAAGTTACTCAACGAGCCAAAAGCTTAAGCAAAATTAAAAATGCACGAAATTTCTATAAAATATAATATATAGTTGGTATCAACGATTAAAATTAATTTTTTGGAGTACCTCGATAGACGATGTTTTAAAGAATAGCTTGTTATAAGTCTGTTATAAAGTGAGACCGAATATATTAAAAATAGTCCTTAAATCATATTTTTACAACATACAGTATTAGATCATTAAAATTAAGTAAATTCCTGGTGTCATGAAATGGTCAGGACTGATTTCGCTAATTGTGAGCATTCCCAGCTTAAAAAAAATGATGATTTTATAAAATTATAGGTTTAATGCAAGAAATTTTATATTATATATAGTTATAACATTTTAATCGAGACAATGCCAAAAATATATTATTATAAAAATAAAAAAATAAGCGCTCGAAAGATTATGGGGTAAGATATAAATTTAAAAGTAATTTAACATTTATTTCAGCCACCGGGTGTTACCATGAATTATTGGATCTGGGTTAGGACGAACTGCAACAAATATATCTACTCAAATATTCTATTCAAAAAAGAAATATAGCTTCATCTTGTATTGAAGATTAATGTACAAAAAAATAGTCGTGAATTTCCCTGAAATGTATTTTTATTTTTATTTGAAACTTGAGATATTACAAGATATTTGGCGATAATATAAAATTGTCTTTAGTTTAATGGTTAACGTCATTGGCTTTGGTTACGGTGCTTGCGGGTTTGAATCCCAGTACACCCAGTTTCATAAATTGATTTTTCAATCGATTTACGAATTTGTGATGTTTATGATTTATGATGTACACAATTCTAATTTGAGTTGTTGAGATTTTATACATTTCCATTTATATCGTCACTAACGAACTAGGCTTTGCTTTTTGGCATTTTCAGGCATTCGAGTACACGAATGAAGTCGAACTGACTCAAACTTCAGGTATTCGTGTACTCGAATGTAAACAATGATTCTAATTATTTTTTGATTAAAAATGAAGGGTAGGGTAGGTTTGTTTTCTTCTACTGGAATTGGGGAGAGGGTAAGACATAAACACTGATGAGTACTAATTACGAATTAATTACTAGTATTTGGAGGTGAACATCCCAAAGGAAATAAATTTTATATTGGTGAGCCACCTGTCTTATTCAAAATGCTATTTACTCGTCCATAATGTGTTACAAAATGTGAGCAGACATAGTTAAAAATAAAATTGCGCTTTTGACGCGGCTAAACAAAAGTGTCACATGGACGACTTCATATATTATTAACCGATGTAAAACTATAGTAAATATTAATAGTAACATAACCAATTTAACCCGCCCTTATTTGAGTCACATGTTATGAAATTTCCAAGTGAAAGGTCAGCTCCGCGATGCCACTCGTGGTGAATAAAACATCCCTCTCGGTCGGTTAAGGGAGGTCAAATCATAACAAGACCACACTGATTGGATTTGTAATATTTAAGCGAGGTTCTACCTGAGTGGGTTTTCCATTCCGTGCTACAAATCATATTACATTATGCAGCTGACCGTGCATCGATAAAGTGTGTCATTTATTGAAACATATAAATAGTAATTGACCTATTTTATTGTGTATTAATTTATACATAATTAGCGCAGTTACTAGTTGGTTTTTAATTTAGTAAAAATGTGACTTTTCAAGCGTATATTTTTCCAAGCCAAGACAGACGTCTGCTTCCAATATAATGGAATAATAGATGTACTCGAAAACATTTCGTTTTTATCCTACTTCTAGGTATTGGTAGAACTCCATTATAATAGAATAAAATAACGAAGTATTGAGTTCTACAATTTTTTTCCTCAAGTAGATGATAGCTATTTCGGAAAACCATTCCAATTCCCAAAAAAATATTAAATCATACATACATTCCAATTGAAGCAATAATGGATACAAATTAAATTTTAAATTTACAATTTAACACATGAAAGTACACTTAATGACCAATACCAGAATCCCGAAATCCCGGGATCATAAAAAGGGTTCGGGATTGGATGCCCTAATTGGAACCCTTAATCTTTATACAAATTAAATATTATCGAAGAAACAGTATTCGATTTTGTATTTCTATATTAATTAATGTACAACAAGACTTTGGAAAGACATAAATGAAAATCATAATAGAGAAAAAAACTGTTATTATCTTAAACTTTTCCAATCAATACTTTAGTAACAACATATTTCGCTTCAATGAACAAGTAAACAAAATGCTTATCCTAATTGTGCGTATTCAATAATAAAGATCAATTATTCGGAATGCTACCACCCTGGTCATAAAGTTTAATTGAACATGCCCTTCATGATTTCTTAACGTAAAGAGATTCCATCACAATTGATAACTCAGTTATTCTACTGGCTATGATATTAATGTAACGCGTTTCGTTTCTTTGATAAGCATCTTCAGTCTAACTAATCGCAGGGTTATTCAGTTATAAGGTCAACAATGATTCTAATTCTTAAATTAAAAATGAAGGTTGGGGTGGGTTTGTTTCCTTCCACTGAACGTGGGGAAGAAGTAAGAGACAAACAATGATAATACTAATTACGATAACACTACTAATTAAAAATTAAAAATGAATTTCCACAAAGTAACCACCGAATCCATCGAAAAGATTCCATTACACTTAATCATAAGTTTACTATTTCACAATCTTATTTTAGATGGAGATGTTTCTGAAGCACTTATAAATATCTTCAGCAGTCCTCCATGTGGTAAAATACATTAAATGTTTTTTTTATAATTTAAAATATCGACTGCGGGCGCTTGATGTAATTTCAATAACAAATTTGAATTCTTGAAATATGGTACATTTCCATTTATTACTTCACTAACGACTCGGGTTTTGCTTTCCAGCATGTTAAGGTATTCGATCACACGAATGACCGAGTCAGTTCGAGTCCATTCGTGTACTCGAATGCCTGAAGATGCCTAAAGGCGAAACCCGGATCGTTAGTGACGAAATACATGGATATGTACAGAATTACAACAATTTAAGCTTTATTTCATTCATTTTTAGCCAGGGTCGATCTACTGTTGTATGAAGGCCTCCTTCCAGCTCCCTCCACTCTTCTCGGTTCCTAGATTTACGCTGCCACGTACTTCCAACGAACCTGACACGTTCGTCAATCCAGCGGGCTTTGAGACGCCCCTGAGGCCGCTTAGTGTCCATCGGGTACCACTGAATGACTGCATTTGTCCAGCGGTTGTCCGTTCGCCGTGCGACATGTCCGGCCCACCGCCATTTCATCAATTTGATGACCTCTATCACATCTCTCACTCTTGTTTGCTTCCTTGTTCATTGGTTTATTTTGCGGTCTTTACGCGTTATGCCCAACATGCACCTTTCTATGCCCTAATTTATTTTATATTACAAATTATTGTCTCCAACTTTATGCTATAATTAGTATAAAATAAATATTGAACGGCTGTCCGTTACTACTCCATTACTCCATACGGGACATCAATGGACATCAATGTTAAATTACTATTACCCATAGCCGTAACCCAGTCAAAGTTACATTATCTGACATCTGTGATGTTATCATAGCAACCCAAAAAAATTTTGAAGTCGCCCTGTAGTCTGTTGTTATCATAGTAAACCGAAATAAAAATGTTATGTAAAAATGTTAAAATTGTGTAAGTATTTTTTCAGTTATAATATAGCCACTCAAATCAAACGAAACAGCCGAAAATAAGAAAAAACCTGTGTGACGTTACATCTACCCCTAAATGTTCCTTGTGATTTTCATATATATATGATTGAATTGACATTCACTCGGTAGGATTCATTAAGATATAACGTAAAAAAATCTGGGCCAGCGGGTGAGTGTTCAACGTCGTTGGCTTCGATCACGATGCTTACAAGTTTAAATCCCAGTACTGAAAATTCCATCAATTGATTTTTCAATCGATATATGTGATGTTTTCAACTCTACTCTCTCCCATTGCAATAATTTCCTGACGTAGCGAGAGCAATAAGCTTGTGACTTGATTTTTCCGTACTACATTAAATGGCTGATTTTTATGAAAAGTTATCGTTATTATGTAGAAAGCATACAGTCCACACCATAAAAGACATACTATAATATGTTACATAAAGCTTCTACCTGTCCGACCAATATAAGAAGTTAGACAGTCTTCGCAAGAGAGTCGGTATATACCACTCTGAGACAATAATTTTACTTTTAAGGTGTTAGTTGCCAATTCTTGGTGGAGAGGAATTATATTTTAAAAAATAAAACACAATTTGTTTGTTCTACTTGCACATGAATTTATCATCAGTTGATAATGCTTGCGATGAGCGAACCGGTTCTGATCATTATAAACATGTGGAAGTAGTACGAATAAATTGTGTTTTTTTTTTTAAAATACAAAAATTATATAATTTAAGACATCGACTGAGGGTGGTTGATAGAATTTCAATATCAAACTTGGATTATTGAGGTTTTGTACACTTCCATGTATTTTGTCACTAACGACCCGGGTTTCGCCTTTCGACATCTTCAGGCATTCGAGCACACAAGCTCAGTTCGAGTCTATTCGTGTGCTCGAATGCCTGAAGATGCCGAAAGGCGAAACCCGGGTCGTTAGTGACAAAATACATGGAAGTGTACAAAATCTCAATAATCCAAGTTTGACAAAAATTATAATTAATCTTTATTATTATATAAGACTTTGGCTAAATTATTAAATGAAGTGAAATACGTGCCAAAATTAGTAACACAATCAGTGGAATAAATTTATCAATTTTAATTTTATATGAAAAGTAAATTTGTACAAAGTTAACGCCGAATTCATTGAAAGTATAAAATATTTTCTTTATCGCTACAAACATTTTCTTATAGATGCAGCTATTTTATGATTAAAAAGTGCAACTAGAGAGGGCAAAACAATTTGTACGCGAATGAAATTCTATTGATAACTTTTACTGCGACCAATTAGTGAAATGGGTATGATTATTAAAATGGAGAAAACATAAGCGACTGGTAACTTTGGTATTGTTTGGCCTAATCAATATCACCTTAGTTTTTCATGGCCACTCGGCCACTATATCAAACGCTTTAATCACGTCTTTAGTTCTGTATAAATAATACAAAAAAAAACCAAAAAAAGCGTAACATGAAACGGAACGCACGTTCATTCTGCAGGTGCGCAATATTTGCCGAAAAGGATAGGCCAAGTTATAAAAGTTAACAAGCTATAATAAGAAACGTGGAATATTACATGGAATAGAACAGTGATTTGATTGATTTAACATTTTTTGGTAGAACTCGATTACAATAGGGTAAAACTAACAAAGTATTCAGTTCTAAAAGAATTTTATTAGATTGTCGATAGCGACTTCGGCTTTACACCATCGTCAGAACTGTATTTAAGGTAACAAAATTAAGTTTAAACATAGTTCTCACAATAAACCACAAGATTATATGATTCTACTCGTTCCCTGTATGACGCTGCAATTTTTTTTGCTGCCTGGTAATTTGCTATATTCACCACCACGTCATCGTGACCGATCGGTTCAATGGAATGGAGCTATTCCCGTTCTCCATTTTCCAGACCATTAAAAGATAATAACTGGTTGACTTAGAAATGGCAGCCAGAATGACACGTGCGAATTTCACGTCGCTACTGTTTACCGTTTAGGAGGAGGTCTTGTGACAGGCAGGCAGGTTAATAATAGTCAAAACTTGTCGTAAACTTACCAAATTATGAAAAACGCTATTTAAAAAATCTGAATGATGCAACTTTAAAACTTACTCCTGTAGTTTCAACGCTTACTTCCAGTGATTTATCCCGCACGCTTTTCATCTGTTTTTTTATGTCAATACCAACGCAACGTTTTAAAAAGGGTAAAAGCATATTAACATAATGAAATATTTCGATTAGGTACAATAATACACAATAGCTTTTCACATTATATACGTGTGTAGGCATACACGTAGGAAAAATCGGTAATACTTTTAATGAAATCCTTGACCGCTGACCAATTTAATAATTATTATTTTTGTAATTTGATATCGACCGCGCTGTACGAAAAGTTATTTACAATAATAATTCCTACGGTTTGGCATTAATTCATAGTGGTGTCTCTCCCACCGCAGTGGCTGACTTTCTGGACTTCCACGGTGCAGTCCGGGATTCACATCCCTCCTGCACGACATAAACATTGATGAGTCTCTTACAGCTGTCAAAATGATTATTATCAAGTGCTATATAATTTTAATGCCAACGAGGAATGATCTGTTGGCTGCGACATGGACGGGTTATCCTTGATCCATCTTTGTAGATTTTCAGTATTCGGGTACACAGAATGTTATATAAATTTGCATGTACCGCTCTGTAGATGTTTTATTGTTATCACATGTAGATATGAAATGTTCTCATGACCTAAGCGTTTACGGTGTCTACATAAAATAAAATGTTATGCAATGCACACACAGTTCCAACGCACTAGCTACTTTAGACATTCAGTATTTAAATTTCAATTCCGTCATCTATGACGGGTGCGGTTGTACTAGTACTTAATAGTAATTTAAACTAAGTTGCTGAAAAGTATCCAATTATTTGGTCAGTAACTAATTCCATACGTTGTCAGTAAGAAATAATAAATTATCAGTTAATAATTATGTTTGGTTAGTAAATAACTGCCATATGGTCAGGTTAGGTTAGGTTTAATTAAAATACTGACCGTTTTATATAAATATCTAACCGTTTAATTTAATAACTGATAATTTTATATAAATTACTTACAAATTGATACTGATCATTTTGATTAACTACAGACCATTTATTAAATTTACTGACCAAAAATTGAAAGGATTACTGACACAATAAATGCAGGCCTACTTAAGATATCAGAATCAAACAGCTCTGCATTTGGTCAAGAGCGTGGGAATATAAATTCATTTGTTATTGAGAGCGGCCGTGAAATTGGTTTTTCTAAAACACCCAATCATTTAAACGGCGCGTAGAGAGAACGATTAGCTGATCACTACAAGCGATTTCTTAGTCCCATTCTTTTATCGTTTCCCGCCTCCAAAAAAGAGAGTTTGAGTGACTTAATAACAGTCAGTTCTAATAAAATCGATTTCGGTCAAAATTCGCTATTAAGATTGAACATGAATGACATTAAAATCATTATGGTCCAATCGGAGAACCTATAGATTTTAGTGCCTCTTAAGTAAATATCGAGTCCGTGGTGCAATGGTAAACGTCTATGGCTTGAGTTCTGGATCTAACGGGTTCAAGGCCCAGTACGGACAGTCCCAAAAATTGATTTTTAAAACGATTTGTGGTTATTTGTTCGCAGGCATAGATTTATGTGATGTCTAAAAATTTCCTCTCACCCATCCGATATTAAAAAACGGAGCGATTAGCTAACCACCAGTCCTGGCCTAGTCATATCTTGCTATTCCTACTCTATTCGAAAAGGGCAGGTTAAGCAACTGATTAACCAGCAGTTCTTGTTGAAAAACTTCTGTTGAGATAACATCATTAAGAGGCTGTATTCTACACAATGAAAGCAGACATGGTTGAAAAAATAAGTTTTAATGAATATTTCGCTTTGTTAAAACGGCTATTCGAAAATTACTTTTTAAAAAAGTATTTTCATGAAATAAAAAACACCAAACGAGTGGCCTAAATCTACCGGTGGGTTGACGATCTCTGATAAGCACGTGTTGATATTAAACACGCGAAATCATGTTTAAATTTATTATTTCACATATTCACTATGATTTCGTTGTTATAATAAATGCACGCAGTATGAAAAACGCAAAGCAAATATTGTTGTGTTTTTCTATTACGACTCGTAATTTGAATATTAAAACATTGCCAACGGTATCACTATATTTATCCCTCTTGAAATTGGCGAATAGACTTTTTATAGGCCAAATTGTGTTGGCATTTAAGGGTTAAACGCTGGTCGTTTTCATAATGCCAACATTGCCAACATTGAGAGTACTGTGACATTAGTATGTATGCTTTTAAAATAACAGACTGACAAAAAAACTGTTTTCATACACTACGAAAAATTGAGTTTGTCTATTTGTTTATATGTCAGTAAATATCTGACTTCGTTTTTCTCAATTCTATACAAGAGCAAAAATAAAAAGGATTCCCTTAGGTTTTTTTGTTGTATTTAGTAGCTTAGGCAATTCCCACCCCAAGATCCGGTCAGATTAATTTAATGAAACTAAAAGTGTTATGTCGTGCAGTAGTCAGCGTCGATGGCTTTGGTTTGAGATCTAATGGATTTGAATCTCATTTCAGATAAATTCATAAATTGTTTTTTAAATCGATATATAGATTTCTGTTCTAAGACATGGATGCTTGTAATGTACAAAATTCCATAAAACCCATCCGGTCTTAAAACGGGGTGTAGAGAGAGTGATAAGCTTTCTACTAGACCTGTCTTAGCTCTTATATTCCTACTCTCTGCAAACAAATAGAGAAGTTAAGAAACTGAGTAACAAGCACTTGTCGTGAGATAGTTCTGTTAGGAGACCACATGCTCCACATTGGAAGTAGACACTGCAAAATCTGAGTTGGTCCGTCTATTGTAGTCATGCATACAACGCGCACGTTGAATTCATTCATGATCAATAAAAAAATTCCGACTTTGTTATTCCATTAAGTGATACACATATTTTGACAAAATTTACTATTTACTTTAAAAATATCTATAATCTAGGTACTGAACCATTGGTTTACATCTCTTTATCGTTACGACAAACTATTAAGGGTGGGAGTGATTTAGCCTCTAACGGGAAGAGGACAAGTGCTCATTAAATAGCATAAGGACATCAGTATCAGTAGAGAAAATACAGCAAGAAAGTCGTGAAGTTATAGTATTCTATGTAAAATTATTTGGTAATTTACAATACGTGCAAGCAAACATCTCATTAGGCGCCTTGTTGAGAAGCCCTGGTTTACGGTAATGTGTTTTGTAAAATAAATCAACGTAGTAAAAACTATGATTAGTATTAATGAAGAAAAAATATATAATTAGAATTCGCAGAACAGTGAATGTCTTTGAATATAATATACATGAGCTTTTGCTTACCTCTTTCAGGTTGTTTTAATGTTATTGTTAAAATCTGTTTTTTTCAGTTGAAGATCATATAATTTTTGTTTTTCTTTTAATTTGAAAAGTTTTCTTTCAAAACAAAAGTTCACGCCTTACGTTCTTGTAATAAAATTTTCTATGTCTCTCTCTAAAAATGCTTCACCAACAAATTTTACCTTGTTGTCTCACCACTGTTTGTGACACTGACCAACTAACACGTCGGCCATGAAGCTTAAATATTTGAGTGCGTGCGAGAATTCTCTTCAAATTTAAACGAAATTATGTATGAGTTGACTTTGTACTCTTCATATTTATGGATAGGACTGTTCCGTATGTTTAATAATTTAAATGATTAACTCAAGCTGGCCAGTTAGTGGTGCCTTTCCTCTATTGAGTAGTTTTACCATCACAACTCGAGCTGTTTTCGCATGAATTCCTTTTCAGTCAATTGATCTGTTAAAACGGTCACTATGGCTAAAAATAGATCAATTTCGATCGTAAAAAATAGAGAATTATGTGAAATATATGTTAGTTATCCCAAATACTTCAAGAAGTAAATTAAACTCGTCGCATTTTCGCTAAAATAAATCTAAGAAAATGAATAAGTTGCAAAATATTTAATGTACGACTTAGCAAGCAAAATGGCTGCCGCCAGTCTTCATATACACCGCCAACACGTACACAAGCAAGCGCGTAGTCGCATAAGTATGTGTAATACATAGAGATGAGAATTAATGCTTCGTATTGGCAGTTCAAAGCTGAAATTCGAAAGACTTAAAATAGAGAGCTCTTTTCAAAAATATATTTCATTGTGTTCATCGAGTTAATATTTGCATAGTTTTCATCCCAATGAAAATATGCATATATAATAAATAAATAATGCTAAGATTTGTTATTTTGAACCATTAAATGTTTTAACCTGATTACATGTAATAACTTTTAATGCGGTACCTGTCAATTCCTGGTAGAAACGCATTGACTTTTATAAAAACTTAACACCTTGAAGGTGGATAATAAACTATATAATTAAATAGAGTGGCTAATGATACAAAAAATAGCTTTTGTTTACTGGAACAAGCGTATTTTATAATGATTCTAGAGAATCCAATTTTTACACTTTTAAAGAAAGCAAATATCGAAAAATAATGAATATCAAAAAAAACGTTTTCGTAACATAGACCACTATTCTTCTTTTTAAGTATAATATATTAATTACACAGCTAAATGCTTTAAATAGTTTCCATAAGTAATTGAAAATAATCTTTAATTTATGCCAAAGTAACATATTTTACCAAAGTGTATTGATTTCAATACGTCAAAAATAGTCAAGTATTATGGCACTGCATAATATTTGGTTTGATGCCGAATAGCAATTAACTGCCCTCGGTATAGCTATTTCGGCATCAAACCATCTTCAGATATTATAAGAACGAGGCATCAATATCAACTATATAAAATTTCTCTTGTATTCTTTTTAAATTATTGTAATGAAGTTCTACAAAATGAACGCAAGTTAAATAAATTCATTGATAGTTTCGCTTTAAAGAAACATCATAAATTAAAGTAACTATTAAAAAATTGTAAAAATAAATAAAAAGGTAAAAATCTCCGTTAATTTTTCATCTCTATAATATAGGTATGTTATATCACCTGTAGTTTTTGTGACGGCAGTTAAATGATATCGGCGACTAAATGTTCTATCGGTGTAAAGCAAACTGGATACCTTCGCACGGCAAGAAGGTGTTTTACGACATTGCAACTGATTACAGATTAAATAGATGATAACAACATACCATGCAGTTATATTACATATTTACATACATCAAATATAGATAGTCATGCAAATAATGAAATGAAAATGTCACTTAAAGTGTGCTAAATACTCACGGTCATTCGGGGACATTTGGCATTAGCGGGCACTTGGTGTTTTACCGTTCCGGTCCGCACGGCGAGGCTGATGATGGCCAGCTTTCACCTCGTCCTGTATCCGCGACGAAATGTTTCCTCGATCCATCGTCACGGTTCTTTTCGCACATTATTTCACAACCATTCACGGCCACCGGCACTAGCGACGATTTTTATTTGGGGCAGGGCGACCATTTCAACACACTGCGCGGGACTACGCTCAATAAACATAGATGGCACATTTTACAACAATCTGTAAAAAAAAAGGAAAAAAACGATTAAAAAAAGTAATAACGTTAACATTCTAAGAGAAATTGTTACATTGCAACCGCTTAAGTTATATTTAATACTGTTATTTTGAAATAAATTAAAATAGCAAATAAAAGTTAAAGTGATACGTTCACCGAACTATTATTTATTGGTAACTAGTAATATTAACCGGTGACAGTGTCATAAATATTCAAAATTCAATCAAAACTTACGCCTTTTCTACGAGAACTGCGTGTCACTCAGTCACCCAAGCTCTCTTTTTCAAAGAGAGTAGGGATAGAATGATAGAGCTAGAACAGGACTAGTGGTTAACTAATCGCTCTCGCTACGTTCCGTTTTTAGAATCGGATGGGTAGGCGAGAATTTTAGACATCACAAACATCCAAGCTTTCGAACAGAAATTTCATTGAAATTTCAGATTGAAAAATCAATTTATGAAACTGACTATACTGGGATTCTAACCCAAACCAAAGCCAACAACGTTGATCACTGCACCATACGCTTTGAATCAGAAGATTGAGTAATAATATATTAAATTATTTACTGTTCATTTTTTAAAGAAAGAACATTTAAAAAGCAACCAACATTACTGTCAAAGCGCTAAATATTTTTATTTTTTTAAATGAAATGGGAATTTGAGCAGTCACTCTATATCAACTCGATTAGAAGAGACTCCACAAAAACTCACACAAATATTTTTCAAAATTGAAAAATTTTTAGTCTAGCAGGGACTTGAACCCAGACCCACCTGATCGTTAGGGTAAGGCTCTTACTGCTATATTACAATTACCAACAAAACAATCTGTTAGAATCAACTTTGATATGGATACATAAATAGAAGGAAATAAAAATAACGACATTGCCTGAACTTAAATAAAATATGTTACGTAATAATTACAATATATACATAAGAACATCTATAATATTGTCATGGAAAGTTATAAATACATGTTTAATATCCCTTCTTGTGTTATTTTTATATTTTGATTAACATAAATTTACTATTTTCAAAAGTTTGAATGAATGTTATGAACGATTCGTCATTCGGCGTAGACCATCTACGCGGCGTAGTGCCTCTCGCGATATTGACAAACTTATAACGTTATCTCAAATAATAACACTTATAGACAATCAGATCGCGCGTGTGATAAATATTTTTATATAAGATGAAATGAAAATTGACGGTGTGGATAAATTAAAAAACAACGACTAAATTTTAAATGTTGAAAATCTTTTAAATAAAATGAAATATATGTAATAAATCCATTATTTTCTAAAGTCAAATCAAATGTTTTAAAAATTAAATATTCACTTAGAGTTTATATTTGATTTAGCGTAGGCCCTCTAATCAGCGTAGACCATCTATGCGGCGTAGTAGGTCTACGTAATGAGAAATTAAAGTATCAAAAATTATGCACATGACAGATTTAGCCGTTCGTATTTATTAAATATATTTTATGGCAACAATTGACCTTCACATCAATTATTAAATGTAGTCATTTCGCAATGAACCTTGAATAATTGAGATTTTGTACACTTCCATGTATTTTATCACTAACGATCCGAGTTTGGCCTTTCGGCATCTTCAGGCATTCGAGCGCACGAATGGACTGGAATGCCTGAAGATGCTGAAAGGCGAAACCCGGGTTGTTTGTGACAAAATACATGGAAGTGTACAAAATCTCAATAATTCAAATTTGATATTTACTATGATTTAAATGTGATTTTACGGCGACATTTGATAACTATATATTCCCTAGGGCATTCAACGTTCTACCCACCACTACACTTCTTAAATTGTGTATTTGGCAGCGTAACAACGTTATTCGTATTCCTATTTTGTTTGCCAGAAATGTCCGAGAAGAAATTCCACAAGAATTTGTTGCATACTCTTGAGAGCGTTGAATAAAATTGATAATTAGAAATATTCTATAGTAGGAAGCAGCACCAACTGTCACTATTTGCTCAACACACACACACTTTCGTGGTGCCTGTGTTGTGCTGTGCGCTACAGATAAACAGACATATAGAACTAAATACGTTGTTATTGTTTACCTTATTGTAACGGAGAATAACTATTTAATTACCTGTAACTGTAAGGACCTACAAAGTTTTTAATTGACTACGTGTTTATATTTTTAGTTTTCCAATCAAGATTGGATGTCATTAATATCAAATCATGAATATAGTTCTTAGAATATTTTATTTATTTTTAATATTTTTAAGCGATATGAACTGTTCACTAATTGACAGTTAGAGTTCATCCGTGCACTTAAATACTTGATGATGCCACAAATCTTTCAGAAGTGTACACAATTTGAAATATTCAAATTAATTACCAACTTAACCAATGTTTTATTGAAGTTTATCTGTATTTTCATTAAATTAAGTATGCTTAAGTGTTATGAAAATCCGTGAGTCAATAATATTATTTAAGGCTAATTTTTTATCGTGCGTATTAATAAATTGATCAAACAGTATGCTTAACTTTAGGGTCAGGTGTCTGATATTTGCGTCGTGTTTTTGTTTATACGTGTGTAAACCAATTTCGGAGAGTTTCGTAACTGGCACCGCAAAACCACGTTGACATTGTAGTGCTTATCAATAGATGTTAAAGCAATTTTTTTTTGATCCGCAATTTGTCTACATGCCTCGTGATTTGTTACGATTCAAATAAGTGGAAAGGTTTTGATACGAATATTTTTTAACTGGTTTTGTTTCAATAATATGTATTGCAAAATTGTATATCTGCATATGCGTTTTAGATATTGCAGAAGTCACCCTTAAGAGGAATGAGTAGGTTTTTCTCTCATTTCTCGAAAATCGTCAATCGTTTTCCGTCGCTTAAAAAAATATGAAACGTTGGAATATTTTTTTTCTTTTAATAATTACACTCTCAAAGTATTTATTTAAACTATTGCACTTTTATTCAAATGGAAATAGTAAAGTTTTCAAGCCTGTCTAGCAAAGAGTTTTTTTTGCTTTACGCCTTGACCAAATTAGGGTTTATTGTAGGTTATCGAGATTTGATTTCTAAGACAAAATCGTAAAACATGTATGTATTTTTAAGAAAGTGATTGTTACGGAATTTGCAATTTATTGAATATAACGATTGTATAAAGATTTTTGATGTGTACCAAAGAGTTCGTTTACTCGCACTTTTTCTAACTGATATTTAAAGTAGAATTAGATTGAATATATTTTATAAAAAAATAGAGTAACAAGAAATTTTATTATATACGTCTTATAATAAATAGTAATCATTTTTTTGGGATACCTTTTTATTGCCTTCCACTGTGATTAATTCTGTTTCTGTCGTCTGCCTCGACACCACATTCGTTATTTCTTTACATTATATTTAAATAGTTATTAGGCGCTATACAATCGGTAAATAATTTTGTAAAATATTATTTTTTAACATGTGATAGAATTTTATCAGTTTATTGATAGCTATGTCAGCTTCACGCCATCGTAAGAAATATGCTAAAACTTAATTTAGCTGTGCTGTGTATACCGTTTTAGAAAGACTATTATTTAATATACTAATTGTGTTTTTGAGTTGTTTTAGGAAAAAGAACATACTTGGTATTATTAGTTGATCGTTAACTAAATGCATTAAAATTTTACTGGCTATACTTAATTACGTGATTTTAATGTAATGGCTTAAATAATGGTGGTCAATTAATGTGTATTTGGTCATTAAAATATTATAAATTAACAAAGTCTATCACAAATAAACATATAAACATTGACATTATTAAATACTGACGTATATTAAAATTGTTTTTTAAGAAAACTTTGGTCGATTAAGAAGAACATATAACTGGTAAGAGCTTTAACTATGTTCAACGGTACTGCTTCGTCTGTCGAAATATTCATGGTGGACGTGAGTGAGTCAAACGAGTAGTATTTCTTATACATTAAAGTAGATTTTGTCGGAACTTACTCTTAAATATGTTTTTATCGTTTTTACATTGCAAAAGCGGTAACTTGTAATATGCAATTTTTCAAATAACTAAATAAATGAATGAAACATCGAAGCAAGGATTTAAACAATAATTGTATATTTTCACCAGTTGTTTTGTATTTATTTATAATCAAAATATAATTCTTTATTGACGATGCAATAAATAATAAAGATCAACATATGTATTCATTTATTCTATTTATCTTTGTTTGAATGATATATTTATGTAAAACAATATACACGTCAGTTGTCAAAGATGGCGCAAGCTTTTTATTTGTTTTTATGAACCTATTTGCGATTAATTGTTCCAGGTAGTATGTAAATAGACAGATAAGTAAAAGTTCTTTTCGTTTATGCAAGTCACTATAAATGAAGCTTTTAAACTCCCACGCGATAGGCTGCCGTGTCAATTGATCCAAAAAAAGCACGTGCTAGAAATGCACTTTAGTATAACTAAACTTAATGACATCTCGCATGCGACCGAATGCATCAATAAGTTAACACGTATTTAATAATAATGTTTAATAGATTTACATTGTCGACTACTTTTGCACGACATACAAAGTTATAAAATGCTATTGAATTCATGGAAAGATATTCTTTTAAATGGTAGTTAAATTATTACGTTAATTGAATCTGCGTTTTTTTATTTAGAACTCTATTATATTAAGAAAAATATTGTCACAAAAATTATCGTTTAGAAAGAGTAGATATTTGATAATTCTGTCGGTATTTATTCCTTCATGAAAATATTTGGGTTTATATATATGTCATAAGACCATAATAACAATCAGTATCAATGCAATAATTTGGCTAATAATTTATTTTAAACGCAAGAAAAACATTCACATTAATATACAGTCAAACATCAATTATAATTTTTTTTTAGTATTCCTTAGATGTAACAATAATTATTGTGGAATAAAAATTGTTGCCAAAATCGTCATAATATAAAATAATGTATTTGTTAAATAAATGCTTAAAATGATGACAAATATTGTTGAAAATCTATGTATCATTCCCTTTTTTAAAACAATGCAGCTTATTCTGCAAATTTATTTCTCAATTCAAATTATTTTTAGACCGTAAAACGACTACATAGTGTGAATGTATAAGTTTTCGTTTTATCGTTTTAATTCTGAAAAAAATGTTTTTAGAGATATTTACTTTGCAAATTCTAACCGACCAGTGACGTTACTATATGTAGATTAAATTAATCATACAGTTGATATTTAACAATAGGAATAGCATAAAAATGTTGCATAGTCTATTTAATTACAATATAATATAATTTTTTGCCTGCGGCACATTTCTTTATTATGTTTGATTATCAAAAATTTCTTTAAACAGCTATTAAATTTTAAAAAAAAAGCGAACTTTAATTTCATCCCAAAATGTTTTTTTTCTCAATATTTTTCTACGTGATTCCTTAATGCTAAAAAAGCATCTAAGTAAATGCCATTTCAAGATACTTAAATGACATCGAAAAATAATAACTAAAATCTCCTCGTATAATAAGTAAAAATTGTCGTATTTTTAACTAAATAATTTATGAATGAAAGTTTTTCTAATACTTTATTAAAATTTAGAATTTTATACACAAAGGGCGATGTTATCAATTTGGTATTGATGAGCTTGGTGTATTTTGATAATAAATATAGCTTTTTTTATTATTTGAAAAAGATCCTAATAATTATTTAAAATAAGTGATTTTGAAAAGGATCAGGATTCGTAGCACAGTTACTCTTAAGTGTTATGTATGGAAGATAAATAATATTACAGGGAGGCGGTCTGTTAACTTTACGCATTTTTTTTCGCCCTCAAATAAATCTGTCAAACGTCAAAATATAATTCGAAAGTAGACCATTATAAGCACCTGTCACCATAAAGGGGTTTGGTTCGTCCACTTGACTGTGGTAGTGCAAAAGCAACTGATTTTCCGAGCACTCTCCGATGATGTTACCACCCTGCCCAAAACGCACTGAAATAAACTCATCCACACGTTACAATAGACGAAAAACACCAAACTGGGCACATAATAATACACGTGAAACCAAAAATAATTCACTCTAAACAGGAATGTATCGCGGAGTAAAAACTAACGCACTGACATTCGTCCAATTTCTGAGGAATATACGCGATTTGATATGTTTGTGTGTACATATCCCTGTCCTTCTCTGGGTGCTCATAATCCCTACGAAGTGTAGGGCTGCAGGCCGGCGGGGGAGTGAGATGAAAGACGGTGGACGGGGTAAAATTCGCGGGATGCGCGCGCAATCTCGACAGCCCGATTGTTTTTTCGAGGTTATGTTGCACGGTTGAAACGAGGATATTATTCTGCATGCATTCGCATTTTGATGTACCACATTGTCTCCATCCAGTCATGTGTCGCTGATTGTTGCCGACGACAGGTGGGCAAGAAACGTTAGTTTTCCTAATTTTCATTAAAAAAATAAACTAACTTGCTTAAATATTTGAGAAGCATATTTTTTCTATGTTTGAAACATTATTTTTAACGATAACACTCAATTTAGAAGGAATCGATGTATTTAATTATATAAATTAAATAAAGAATTTATTTGAATTGTCAAATTCAGTAAATTTCCATACGTTTTGTCACTAACGATCCGGGTTTCACTTTTCTGCATCGTCAGGCATTCAATTTATCAGATGAACTCAAGCCGAGTGTTAGTAAATAGTTTATATGAGTCACTGAGTAGCTAAACACGCTCCTGGTAATTTTTGAATAAAATAAGTTTTTAATGTATGAATCAATCTTTCATTTTTTTCAGTTGCAAGTCAAAAATTTCTTCCGATTTCGTCCCCTGTTCGAAATTCAAAATGTTTCTAGCTTAAATTTTTTTTCACCCGATCTCGATTCCACGGACGACGCGCTCCGAAAAAACGATAGTGTAAATGAATACTGTAATTTTACTTTTGTTTATACACCGGAAAACACAAAATAACTTAAATTTATCATACTGTTCATAACAGTTTTTCGTGATTTACTCAAAACTCTAAAAACCTTTGGGAGCGTGTTTAATGACTCAGTGACTCATATGGTTTATATATAAGACAAATTAAGAAAATTGCATTTCTTCATTGCTTCATTGCAAAAAATAATATAGAATACTCTACATACAATTCTTTTATAGTGTATATTTAACAAATGAAAAACAGTATTTAATCTTATTTCTTTGTAAAATGTATCCCCTTTTATATAATATATATTGATTTTCAACTTGTGGTGTGCCGCGGAAATTTAGGGAAAGTTTTCGTTTGTCGTTAGAGAGAAAAGGTTGCTGAGCACTGCTTTATACAATCGATGTTTCAAAATGGCATTGAAAATGTAAAAGATTTTCATAACAAAAGCCATTTCTTAGCTTATTGTTCTCGATTCAACATTTTTAAGCCATGCCCAATCCCAACATGGGACATCTGGACACCTAATGAACTATTTCAACAGAAGTTGTTCTACGACAGCTGGTTGTTTTCAGTCACCCAACCTGTCTTTTTTTGAGTCTAAAGATATAAATATGAGGATACAACAGGAGTAAGAGTAAGCTAATCACTCTCGCTGTGCCCCTTTCCTAGGATTCGTTGAGTGAGAGAGAATGTAGACATCACTGAGATCAATGCTTTCGAACATAAATTTATAAATCGGCCTCTGTGGTCTAGTGGTAAGAGCTTTGCCCTAGCGATCAGTTGGGTCCTGGTTCAAGTCTCAGCAAGATCAATATTGAATTGAGATTTTTGCAATTTAAATTTATAATCTTGGACACGAGTGACTAACAAAAACTCTTCTTCTGTCAGTTGTAATGTCATCTATTCAAATTGACTGAGTGGAAAATCACCGTACTAGGAATCGAGCCCGTGAACACAGCAACTGAAGAGGACGTCTTTGACCACTGGGTTACAGACCTGGTATCATTTATCACCTAAGGCGCTTTAAGCAGCTGCCTAATTTTTCAATGAATGCATCAGCGCTTACTCGGAAAATTATGAACTAAAGATATCGTCATTCTTATATACGACCATTGGCAAAAAATTATATTACCGATTTAGATTGCATTAAACGATTTATTTGTTGAGAAAGAAAATAAATATAAATATACAAGTTTGCCAGCTAACCATGCATGTATGGCAAAATTCCAAATGCTTTATTTCATAGAAACAATTTAATAACATCTGCCCAGAGCGAAGTTCGTAACTTCCAAAGTACTGGAAATGTAAATGCATATTTGAATATTATTTTTGTACATAAGAACTATAAAAATTATAATTATCAGAAAAAGGTTTTTTTTCAACCTTTTGTGTTTGTTTTCAGTGCTTCAAATAGACTCATCAAAGAGCTTTTCAAAAAAAAACATGAACTATTGAATTAATTGCCGTAGGTTTGTCAACGTCTTTTGCTTCAGTTGCGGTGCTCACGGGTTTGAGTCGCAGTACGGACAGTTTCATAAATTGGTTTATGAATTTTTGTTCGTAGGTATTGTGATGTCTAAAAGTTCCCTCCCAACCATGTGATCGCATTCAACATATATAATATATACATTTAGTGATACATGACGCTGCAGGTTTACGAAATGTGATACTCGAGGAAAAGTTTTGTTTTGTGCCAGGGCATTATGTCGCGTCAGTTAAATTGATAATAGTTATTATAGAAAAAGATTCCACAAAAATGACCCTTATACCAAATCATCACTTGACAACACTTGAGCTACGAAGCGAGGTATTCATTCCAAAATAAACCCGTCTGCAAGCGTGAGAATTATCAAACGCGATATTTGGAAAACACAATATGACGACAGGTGAAATACGAATAGAAAAGAGGAAGAGAGATCATCATTCTGTTGCCACTCGCCGAGCGGGAAACATCTCTTCTAAACTGCATAACCATCATCATCATCATCGGTTCTACTATTTAATTGTGTCAAGCATTCAACAACATAGGAAATATATTCATAAATATATGATAGTCTGCATCAGATTCGATATTTCTGACGATGAAGTAGCTTTCAATTTTAAAACACAATTCTTGTAGAATTAAGCACTTTATTGTTTCATTATGTTTTAAATAAAGTACGGTAACCATTCGATATAACGGATTAACGCTGAGCTGGAGGTATTTGATAAATCCAAATGGCTGTTATATAATAAATTAGGTTTTCCGAATGTTTTAGTGATAAAATAAACCACACGAATTTATTAACAAAGTTAATCAATTGTTAGTGAATATTTATTTTACCATGTCCGCTCCCAATGAGAAGCATATGGCATCCTAATGGACATAACATAAGAATTTTTCTAGGAGAACTGCTTGATACTCGGTTGCTCAATCTCTTTCAAAGAGAGTAGGGATAGAAGGATAGGGCTAAGACAGAATTAGTAGTTAGCTAATCACTCTCGATACGTCCCGTTTTTGTGATCGAATGGGTGCGAGGGAATTTCAGATATAAGAAACATCCATGCCTACGAACAGAAATCCATAAATCGATCGAAAAATCAACTCATCAAACTGTCCGTACCGAGATTTGAGCCCGGGAAATCCGTAACCGTAGCCAACGGCGTTGACCACTGCACCACGGACCAGCATGTATGTACGATATATGGATTAGGCTTGATGCAGTGTAGTACACATCAAATTATTAGCTGGTACGCGTGAAAACTGCAGTAGCTTTGGTCTCCTGCTCGTCACATTATCCAGAATATTATTTGCGAGCGGTGACTCTTGAATAACCCGGGCATGTTGTTTCTTGCAATTTTCACCGAAAATAGCATAAATTGGTTTTATTGAATTAATATTTTTTTTAAAAAGAGCCAATATTTACCAGTTCCATGTATAAGGGAGGGGATTTAAGCGACTTTAAACGTACAATACTCAATCTTTATTTTTATCTAGTTAGATGATCGTGATTTTTATAAAGAGAATTTAATTATACATGCATTAATTATAATATTTCCAACACCCGTCGTATGAGTTTGAAGCCTTACCTATCTTAGAAACTATATTTTTAATAATTATACTTTTAACATCGGCTTCACTCAGCGAGTGAGCACTTTTAGCGAATGCTAAATTGTTGGGGAAAATAATTACTGATCAAATAAAAATGTGGCATAAACACAACGAAATGTCTGTAAATGCGAATGTTGGGGAATATTACAATAATCATCCGTGTTGACATACATATGTAGCTTACAAAGTTTTTTGTTGACCTACAAATTCGACGCTTTGAGCTCTGAATAAATAATATTAAGTAGATACCTACCATGGTTGAAAACTTGGCTAGTTTTCGAAAATTACTTTTTTTGCTTTATTATGATGAACGGTTCGAAAACATTTTTCGGCAATAATTTTTCGACCGTCATAAACCAATTGTTTATGTTCTCACCACAAATATGTACAATAATTAGTCAAATAATGAAAGTTATGAATTCATAAAATAACAAAATGTTCATTCTTGATATTTTTTACTGACGCTGACAACACAAATAGCATATTTTTTTAAATATTTGTGTCCAATAAGAAGCATTTATAGTTTATAACCCTTATAATTGCAAATTGAACGAAACGTAGTTAACAAGACAGTGTAATCATGGAAGGCCTCCTGATTAGTTCTTTTTCAACCACTTTCTATGCAACCTGTTTTTACAATAATGTGGGGTTGAAAGAAATGAAAACATCACAGATATCCACGGTTTTGTGTACAAGGTCATATCCATATATTATGACATGTCTACTGGGAGACTCGAACCATTGATGTCGAAATGGATAGGAACTGCAGCCTTATCGCTACAAGTTCACGGTGATCGAAAGATGTGTAGCATGTTGGCATTTTTTCTATTGTGAAGTCGGAAATGAGTTATATCGACCCGTAAAACCAATAAAAAATATGATTATATAAGAATATCAAAACACTTTCAAATGTTTTCCAGTTTTTTGAGAATATTTTTCAAGTATTTACTTTTGAAATATTGAAAAACAGCTAACTTATCGATTTCTGAATTCAATAAGTGTACAATTGTAAAACCGTTCAGAGCGCGTAGAAATGTAAAGGTCTGTAAAAAAATTTGCCTGCGGTGCATATTTCCCTACTTTACGGATAGTTTTACTCTTTGCTACAGTGTCGATGACACCCCCTGCCTTATAGCGTAACTTTCAAATAAATATTCACCCTCATCACGACTTATTGGATCTAATAGTGCTTAAATGTAATCATTCAAAAAAGTCCTGACAGCATTTTTTATTAGTGTTATGGAATTATATGGCGTTTTTTGAGAATTTGGCTTGAACATTTTTAATGATCATTGGTGTCTAATTGTATCGTCCTGTATCTGATTTTATGTAGAGTATGCAACATTCCTATGCATGACTGAATCGAGCAACGGAAACAACAAAAAAGGCCGAAAAGAATATTTCAAAATTTTCTAGGCTTTTTCCCTTGGTTCACTGACGATTTGATACATTTTGAAAATTTAACTTAGGGTTGTACAAGCGATAAACTACCTACACAGTACATAAACTATGTTTAGATCATCGGCGTGCGGTGGACTTATCACTATCTCTATCGCACAACCTAATTTGGTTATGAGCAAGAAGGATACAAGAGCATGCGTCGCTTGCCCTTGCATCTCGCTTGCACCTTCACTTTTCATGTGATTGAGAGAGAAAGAGATAAAACCACCGCACGCGCCTGGTTCAGATGTTTTGATAAGGTAATGTGCATATTAATAAGTTAAGAAAATAATTTATGAAACCATTATTTTTTTATGGTTTATTTTTTGTTATTTTGTTAAGAAATATAAAAAAGTATCTAGGCAACTAAAAATTTAAAAAAAAATACCAAATAACTATATTACCATACAACTCCAGTAAAATAATTTGTGACAAATTTCACATTCCATTGCCTCTGATTTAATATTTACACTTCATTTGTAACGTAAATTTAAAACAAATTTCTTGGATACTGCTGGCTTACAATCTTTCTTTTCTAGCTAAAATAAATAATAGGAAAAAATTGTTTTTTTTTCTTGATGTTAAGAAAATAATACTTTTTAAAAGTGTTTTGATGACGCTATCCAAGGAGAAATAACCAAAAAACACCTCTTTCGCTCTGTAGTACATCTCTACTGGCGTATTTAAAGTCTTTAAAACTCGATTCATTTACATATTTTATGCATTCTAATTGCTAACATATAATGGAATGGAGAGTTAAAATATTTATATCGTAACTGCATATGCATGCACTATTTACAAAAGTAAAGCATTAAAATAACTTATAAGAAATTCAGGTTCAGTGTGATCAACTGACTATTGAGAATAATGTCATAAACTAATGTTTGGTTTTGGTCCATTTTAAGGACTTCACTTTCATTTGTGAAAATAAAGCAGCTACAGCCAAAAATGGTACGGGTAAATTTTGAAACATAAGAGCGCGCTTTTCAAATTTTATATCGTAGCTGTCAAACGTTAATCACAATATTATTGTAAATTGGCCTGCTGATTCTCTACTTTCAATAAATAAAACACAGAAATTTGTGAACACAATTTTAATTGTAAACAGAGAGATGGAAAAGCGTTACGGCTACAAGAATATAAGTATAGGTCAGCTGTTTCTAACAATAAAAAACTCAAATAATTCATTCCTACAAGTGTCACAATACTATTTTTATGCCTTATAATTCAAATGGATAGAATACGGTTATATCTCTAAGAATTGCATTGAAAGGATTTTGGTCACCCAGCTTTGTTATTATATTCAAAAAACCAAGTTTCATAAAAAAATACTCACTTACCAAAAATGTAGAGGACATCTTTTGACAATCTTTTAGCACTTTACTTCAATATTGATTGGTTCCACATAATTTTTGATTGAATTGGCATTTACTTGATGGAATTCCATAAGTATTCAGTCACAGGACATTTTATGTTATCCTATTTTTTCTATAATTTATAATAAATAATATTCATTATTGTATCTATCATCAGTTCAATTTAGTTTTAAGATTCTTTATATTTTGAGATCCATGGTAAAGATTCTCCCCCTTATAGAGTTTGAAAGTACCTACTGTAATTTTCAAACATATTTTTTTAAAGCTTAACAAATGTTTATTTATCACATTGCTTAATTTCAATGCTATAAAGAAGGCTCACATCATTTTACTTGTCTGTTGAACAATTTCATAATCATCTATGGTAAGTCCGTACAACGTTTGTTTACAGTGTAACATTGTAACCTTAAAATTGGACCAGAATCAAAAAACTATTTTATCATGTGTAATATGAGTATTTTCCATTTTAAATAATGAGATTAATATTTATTTTAGCTTCAATGCCAAAAGAGGGGTAACATTATATTGCTTGTCTTTTGAAAAAAATCATAATCGTCTATGGTTATTCTGTACGACGTTTGTGTACAGTTTGTGTAAAATTGACGCTTTCAAAATGAACCAGAACCTAATATTTTGCCTACCTGAGTGTAAAAATAAATTATTATAAATAAAATAACTTTTATTAGCGGAATTGTACTTGGTAGGCGAAATAACCCCAGTTTACGGTATCTCGATGTCTATGTGTGCCAGATCTCAATTATTGTCTACTGACAACTTGTGTAAAGATGGCGCTTGTGATTGAGACTGTGGTTTATTGTAAATAATACATGTATTCCTCTTATATAAACAGTGTTTAATATCGACAAATTTGCGGTAAATATAATTGGCAATCATATTTCAATGTTAATAAATACTTTGATACGTAATTAAATGTGGCATTTAAATTTTGACCGAGAACAATAACATGCAATAAATCAGTCATTTGAAAGTTGTCAACTGGTACAATAGACTATTCTTATTTGTACATTTTTTTGTCACCAAAGAATCGCCAAGCTTTCTACTCTATTGTGTCAGCAATTCAATTGTGAATATGTGTAGCGTGTTATTCGGTTCGCCGTAGTGATAAAATTGTGTTTTCAGAGATGTTTCGGCACCAGACGCATCCTCGCAATGTCCATCCTTATCAGACGACGGTCGTTCCGCGAACAGATGCTCAATTTCATCATTCCACGCAGCAGCGGATGAAGTATCCGTGGCTGGAAAATCCTCCCTTTCATCCACCACTAGAATGCCAAAGCACAAATAGTTCAAATTCGGATAATTACCATGTAAGTGAATGTGTTTTCGTCATTTTCATAACATACCTATAATGACCTATGGTTGCTTTCACCAGCCACACAGATTACCTCTACCTTAAATAAAAATAATTATTACCATATTGACCGAGAACAGCATCAGTAATGTTCCATTTGAATCTATAAGTATTATAAAACAAATTTCTCGTGTTCATTTTTATTTATACCCACCAATACATTCTATTTTCAAATTTAAAATATTGCATCGATATTTTTTATGCTTTTGCAAATTATCTTATTGATCACATAAAAAGGAGATTTCTCAAAATTTAGAAAAAGTATACATATCGTTTTTGTTCTGAAAGAAGACTAACTGAAAAATACTAGTTTTGAATAATTATTAAACTTTGAAGTTTGCCAAATATTTGAAATATACCTTTTTCATCACTTTTTTGTACAAAACTGTTTTTATGCAAAAGTATAATTTGTAATAATAAGTTTGTTGTTTCATGCGGTAGAGATCGAAATAAGTAAAATTTTGGTATAACTCAATATATTGTCATTTTTTCCATTTAGTGTTTTCTTTCAAAACACCGACGATATATTATATCTCGTCAATTGGTGAAAATATAGAAATTTGTGTTAAATCAAATCACATTCAAAATTGAAATAGCATATACAACTATTGCATGGCATTCATTCAAATTGAGTATTTTTATAGTATTCTGTGTACTAATAGCATTAATTTGACAAGTTTATCTTCTATGGACTCCAATTGCCAAGAAGGAGGTTGGTGGTAACATAACTTTTCATCACAAGAACTAAATGAGTAACAGCATTTTAACTAATGTTCAATAAAGGTCTAACAACCTAATAAAGATGTATAGAGCAAATACAAAAATCGTTACATTCAGCGTAAAGGTATCGAGCATTACTGGCCCGGCTCCATTAGTGTTTAGGATTTGTTATGCGTTTACTGGTTATAGTTTAATTGCTGATCAAATCATTTAAAATATCTAGCGCATTGGCAATTTATAAGCTGTAATGCCAAATACATTTTTTAAATGATAAATTAAATAATATGGTGTACAGCAATTTTTGCTGTTCATTCACAATACTTGGACATTCCCAAATGATGTGATCAGCATCCTGTATCTTATTGTTGCATTCATCTGTTGGCCTTACTACTAACCGGCTTAACCAAGATATATGGACTGGTGGAAAGTTGTAAACTCCTGGATGTTTTGTTACTGAGGATATTTCCAATTCAACATTTTTATTTCCCCAATCACAGGTAGCGCACTATACAAATGTTCACAACCAGTGGTCGACGTAGAGCCATTCCGATGGACTCTCGTCTCCCGTCTATCACTCTCCCTACCCCATGGAGAACCCGCGGATGTCACCATCGATAATGGATGGCTACTCGAAACCCTTTCGGGGTCTTGGCGATATACCGACGTATTCACTTCCAATGGGTGCTCATGTAAGTGTAATAGAATTATTTAAAACTAGCATTGTTCGTAGCTTTTGTCAGCGAGCAGAGAAAGCACCAGAAAAAGTCTAGGGATTCCAATCGAAAATTCAATATTCTAATCTATTCGGCACTTTTTTGATGTTTGGATATTTGAATATTTGATAAATTATTTGTTCATAATATTAATCCACCGGGCTGACAAGAAATGTCATTCGGCGTTGCATTATATAACATATTTTGTTTATTTAAACACCATAATACTCTCTATAGGCAATTCTTAACACAAGTGTCAATTCTGTCTCGCTAGAAACATGAAAAAACAATAATGTTCGAATATTTCGAATTTATTAAGTAACATGCCTAACTGTGCTTCACAAGGCAACTTTGATGCAGGCCTTCCATGGTCAAATCATTTATATAAATAGAGCCACTTTTACTTGATAGAGTAGATATTTGGAAAGCTATGCTACAATTTGTTCATTCGTATAGGAATCTGCAAGCAGTGCCGGTGAATGTTGTGAAAGTGTGACTGTTCCTGTGACGAGGAGTCCTGTTCCTAGCGAAGCTGCCACTCCAGGTGGCTGCGGAGGACACTGTCCAGGCTTTGAATATGTATGCTATTATGTCTTGCAGGTAAGTCGAATCTTTTAGATAATATTTTTTTTCAACAATTTGAAGTAAATTAAGAATGTTTGTTTCATATTAGTTTATTACAATACATATAATTATGGTTAAATATTTTTTTTCACTTTATATTGACAACTAGATCGATGAATAAAATTCATTGATTTTTCCTACTCATGATTTTGCATATGCATGGAGAATCAACCGTTTCCTTTGCAAATAACCTACCTACCCACACAGCCTGCGGTGACATTCATACTATGGTAACTCTCACTCGCTATGTTCCTAAAGCCATTTAATCACCCAAGTGCACAGTAAATAAATGAAACTGCTTTATTTATTAAGAAGCAAGGGATATTAAACCAACACTATAGGTCTTTTGAATTTGTTTCAGATAATATTTGTGATCGGCATTCTGACTGGCATATCATTATGCATAGCAGGAAGTGTTCTGAAGAGAAGCAACCGAGGGGGAGATTTGGGAGTGTTAGTGTATATTGGTAAGCGTCTCTCACTTACGGTATTAGATCTTCGACCTTTGATTGGTGGGCTAATAATCAAGTTATTCAATACATTGAAAGTTGTACATTGTCAACAGCATCTGACTCTTTATTATGAATGCAATATTTCTAATTATTTCACAAATTTGCCCAGGTAGCTATGAATTTTTTGAGTTGCAATTGGCAAGGGCAGTTTGGCTGATCGATGTGTTGCCTAGTGAGGTGGACATATTCAGCAAGGTACTTTGTCCATTATTATTTGAATGTTTATGTATTTAACAACGAAATACTATTTGTGATATAGTATATGTTGACAATCAATATCACTAGAATAATTATACTCCAGGTTGTCTGGCGTCCATGGTTTGTGGTCTGCTACTGGGCGTTCAATGCTGTGTCAGAAGAAATAATAAGCAGCGGGGAAAGCAGCTCCGACTGAGGAGTGCTCAACCTGATTGTATCCCCCTCGATACTATACCAGTAAGCTCAAATCAATATATTATACCAACCCAACAATCGTCTTTGATACAGAGACATTTTCCGAGGGAGCCAAATATAAGTTAATAAAATATTGATTAAAAATGAATACATGGAAAATTAAAACGTCATAGTAATCAATGAAGTCCCTTAAAAGACATCAATTATTAGTAAATAACAATTTTTTTCACTCATGCAAAATAACTAAAAGCGAGTTATTTCCCTATTCATTGCAGATGTTGATAGAGACTTGCCAATTTTACTTTTGTTGAATTAAACTTTATCCGCTCAACCATTTTTTAGTGCAATTATTGCATGATTCCATGAAGCCCAAGCTGTCATTAAAATAACTATATCTCTAAAACTAGTCAACCTAATTGGGTAAAGTAAAAGGCATTATCAAAAAAATGATTGTTTAAATTTCATAAAAGCTTTATCGCTATGTATGTAATTTTAAATTTAAGTTAAAGAATTAAAACTATAAAACTTGCACCAAAATTAAATTAAAAACTTTAAAATTACTAAAAAAATAGCAAATCAATCTATAAAATTGTAATTAAAACCTTAAAATTACACGAGGATAAAATTTTTTTTTTCGTATGCCAATTTTTAAAACATTTGTCTATATATGGACCATCTTTAAACTTCTATCGACGACCATGAAACGTAGATGCTTGCATTACTTATTATGACAAAAATATTTATTGAATACTAAAATAAAATTATGATTCGGTATCTCAAAGTCATTATCTATGTAAGGTAATATTTATATTTTGAATACTTTTATCATAAATCAGTGTATTCCGATCGCGAAATGTGTCATTATCGCTGGGTGGATAAAGGTTATAAAAGAAGTGAGAATGTACCTTTCAAATGGAATGATTGTAAATGTAATAAATTTTTCTACAAGATTATGTGTGAGATCAAAATTCTGTGAGCCTAATCTTCGTTGAGAGGCATATTAAAGCTACCGAATTGTTACCTATCTAATGCTTTCAATCGTAATGTCATTGCAGAATATACCAATGGACGACCGCGGCGGTAGCGTAACGTTCCAAGGTCAGATAGTGCCCACCCGACAGCTTCAGCCGCTTCTTTTTCCTCCTCCGTCATCTGTTGCATCCACTTTCCCCAGAGACTATTACAGGTAACTTTAAAATTCATTTGAAAAGTTATTGCAATGCAACATTATACCACTGGAACAAATTTAAAATCATATCTCACATCATTCCAACGGTGCACAATGCCGTGCCCATCATCACCGTCTGTAACTTGACACCCCTATTACCTCCCCATAATAAAGCAGTGTTGATGACTTTCAAATACTTGCTAAGAGTGTCTCAGGAGCTATTACTCAAGACTAGTTATGCATTAAAGCAGCGGCTTTCAAACTTTTTAAAATTTCCTGCATGGCGGTCCCTCAAACAATTGTTTGATGGCTCGCGAACTCCTTTAATAAAAAATAAAATCTATTATTTTAAAGAAATTGGGGGCGCCAAATACTTTACACAAGGGATCCACATACCTACGGCGCGTGACTGCTTATAGGCTGTTGTGAATAAAACATTTTTTTACAAGCAATTATATATTCAGAAAATATTAAATGTTCTGTATTACCATGCGAGAAAGAGAGAGTGGTCGAATCTTGGTATCGTGGGGGTAATCACGGAGTTTAGTCACTTACTTTCCCTACCTGTGATAAATCTAAATCCAAAAGCCAAGCCATAATTATAAAAAACAAATGGTGTAAATTTGTGTTCGCTTTTCACGGTCCCTGGTTTGAGAACCGCTGCATTAAAGTGTGCTGAAATAAATGGCAACATATATTGGTAAGGCCTGAATTGACATCTAGTGGTTCTCTAATTACCAAGTCGGTGCTTGAATAATGCTTTCCTTTCATTGTTCATCTCCAAACATTCTTGGAAGTTATGATCAGAGTCCTGCAATTGAATTCCACATTTTAAATCTGGCCTGTTGGAACAGCTGGGCTGCGTATTTTTGTGATTCGTCACTGATTTTTTTTGATGACTGTTTTATTAGGTCCAGCCAGCGTCACAATATGGACTTGAGTCCCGCCGACGAGAACGGCGTTCCGTGGTGGAGACGGCAGTGACTCTGAACGAAAAGTCCCGCAGCAGCGACATGACTGATAGCTTATTAATAATACTCAGCGTCTTTTTCTTTGTACAGACATTTATTATGTAAGAATCATTCGTCAAATAATATACATATTTTTATTTTATAAGACAATATTCCAAAGCAAATATTTTTTGCTACCCGTTCCTTTGTTAATAAATGTAAAATTTAATTGTTAGGTTTGAATTGTAATCCCATATTGCAAATAATTAACACGTTACCAGGTTTTTTTAATTGTTCATTGAATCAGCTGTATTTATTCACAGTGTTGTGCTGCCTAAGCACGAGTATCTCGGTCTCTTATCTGCATGTTCAGACTGCGTAAGACGTTCACTTTTGAATTGTGGCATCCACTATTGATAATCCATAAATGATTATGAAATGTCATCGAATCACTTGTGGTCTTAAAACTAAAGAAAGAAAAAATACACTTAGCATGCTAATGACAAATGATGCCGCACAGATCAAATAATATATGGACTGATTATACTCACTATAGCGTGCGAAAATTACATATAGTTGTCGCTAGCTTATTTTAAAATCCTTTTTTTTCACTTTTTTCTGTAAATAATAGATGGCGCCTTGTTGTTTATTAAAAGTCGCATTTACTATGCTCTTGAAGGGCTATAAAAACCCTACCTCTTTAAACATTTTTGAAGTATTGAGTTCTACCTCTATTAGCTGCAGAGGTGATCCTATGTATTCCAACCTTTTGAAACTGTCAGTCTGACGGAGTGCTGCCTACTCTGCTAGGATCGGTTCTCAATTGATACGGTCCTATAAATCCCAGCCTATTGAAACTATCTGTCTGAGTAGCACTGCCTCCACTGCTAAGATCGGTTCTGCAGATTCAAGCCCTCTTCGATTGCTACGAGGGTCAACTTCACCCATAACACTAGATTTTCAGTCTCAAAGAGAACTTTAAAAAAGTGTCTCTGAAAAAGACAGAATAGATATTGTGCAATCGACACAAGGTAAGGTTTTGGATCTGGCAAAAGACAAATAGAATTTCATCGGTTCAATGGATTCATTTTAATGTAATACCTTCGAAAGCTATTTGTTACATTTTCCATAAGTAATACCAGTGATTTCATTTAGGCTTAAGTAAAATTCAACCGCATATCTATATTCGTATGCAAAGTAAAGGACTCGTAACTGCATTCATTTCTGATGTTCATAAAGTGTGCTTGCTTACTTACTTCCGAGTACTTAACGTGGGGTATGTCAATATGCTTCGGTTGCACTCCACGTATAGTCCACGTATAATTTGATCCAGCATATCCTCGTCTTACAGGAGAAAGTGACAAAAATAGTAAAATATTGGAGAGAAACATTTAAACGTTTGTAATCAATTTAGTAACTCCACATACTGGATTCGTAATTCTGATTTAAATAATTTTTTCCACACAACTATTCTGATTGTTAAACGTGAAATAGTTAATCATTCAGTCATTAAAAATGCACTTGGAGACTTTCTCTAGTACGATGATGATAAATTGAATATTATCATATAAACTCTTCATTCATTCTCAAAATTATGATTGACAACAAAAAATCGCTTACTTCCAAAAACATATTTGCACACTAAATTCAGTTAAAAAAATTAGTGGACGTGCGAGCGTTTATTTTTGAATGTTTTTAAAATAACTAAATATCAAAATTGCACATTTTTTTAGAAATCTACCTCTTCAATGTATTTCTTGTTAAATTGTGATATGTTTGATATTCAATATAAACTAATTTCATTTATTATTAATTTTAATTATATCTTAAGTTTTAACGATGAACAATTCAATCGAATGAGGATCGGAAATTTTAGTATGTTGCTCAAATTATTTTTATATGCGTATAACCTCAAATCAGCCTCTTCACACTATGTCCATAGTTGCCTTATAAATATTATATATTGCATTCCTAATTATTGTAAATGTGCATTATCAAGTTGAACGTACACATGTCTATACTCTCAAATTTTTATAATATAACATTTTAAATTACATTAGAATCTTTTAAGCATATTTACCGTATTGGTTACGAATGTATCTTCTATTTTATGAATTAGAATAAATGAATTATGCCGCAATGTTTTCAGCAGTGATAGAATTGTTGCAATAAAAATAACAAGCTATTTGCTGTATTCACTGATACTACCGTTCTTCGTTTTTCAATGGACCTGGAAAAAACAATAAATGCGGGAAAGTCTTTTGACTTGCTTCATAGGGGACATTTTAGTTGGATGAATAATTCACGAGGCAAAAATGAACCCTGACCGACTCAGCGAGACAACTGAACAGTCTACATAGGTGCTCAGTAGACGTGTCAAACATGAGGTGGCATTATAACGACAAGACGACTTGCAGTCTCAGCTTTTTTCCATAGTGGTTGAATGAGGTCACTAATGCTTGTGAGAGGCATGATAACTTTTATACCAAAACGATCAATCGAGGTAAATTTGTGACCGGACCTATAATATCTAACCGATAAATCGAGGATGAATACAGGATTATGTAGCATTGTTCTTATGGGTGTTTCGCTGGAGAGGTCGGGGTTCCACTGTAGTTCAATTATGTTAATCAAAGTAACTTGCATGTTTGTAAAAGTAACAATTTTGAGTTTATGATGCAAACGTGTTAAATTTTCTCTATGTAACAATATTTATTGTTATATCCACCGAAAAAAAGAAATTGAGTGACTGAATAACAACCAGATCTTGTAAAACATCTTCTTTTAAGATACTACACATTGGGAGCAGACATGGTTATATTGAATTTAAAAAAAAACCGCTCAATTGAGAAGCAAATGATGAAAATGTTATTCTGTTGCTCGGCCTTTGTTTTTACATAAAGTATAACAGAAGCATTTTTTGAACAGAGAGCTTGCCATTGTGCCACGCTTCAAGTCTTAATAAGTAAATAGCAAATAGTTTTTTTATTCTCATAAATATGTTAGCTTCTTTTTGAACAGCTGAATTATACAATTGGAACCTTATGGATGTGAAACTAACTTTTTTTTCATACTTTCGAGGCCGTAAGTGCTGTACGATTTTTCAAAAGACTATAATAACGTTGTTTTGCTACACAACTGTTTCATTATCAATAGTTTACTTACTATGATATCAAGCCTCAATTTTATTGATAAGCTTGCCGTTTCATCTTATATTTATAAAATTGAAGTTATCAACATTTCGTGTGAAGAAATCCTCTAATGCCCATCACATGCATAGTAAAACATGACAAGACCTGATTATGCAAAAATATGCCATCAAGCCCTCTTAAGAAAATGGCAGCTCAATGGATAATTAATGTTACTTTTTCATTCCGCGTCAATATTCCTATTCAAGGTATGGTTGTATTCAGATCAATACAGTAAAATGAATAATTTGGCCAAGACGTCAATTGTCAGGTTACTTTAATTTTAAATCTTATATAATTTCAAGCAGCTCTTGTAATATTCCTAATTGAATTTTACATATTATTGTACATAATTGAAAAATTATCTTTGATATTTGTAGGATGCGGTATTTTTTTTTATCTTTTACCGATTTATCCATGTTTGAGAATTCTTTTTACTGATTATTATTGTTATCACACTGCATATACACGTGTGATAAGTGTCAAATATCCATTTCATTTTTTTCTGTGATGTCTGATTTATAATACTGTACACATTCTGGAAAAAAATGTTAAGTTGAAAGTTGTATGTTAATTTACGTATTGAAATAAATTTTCAATGTGGAAAAGACATGCAGAAATTACACATTTAATTGATAAATTCAAAAACTTTTTAAATTGCTTTCTTGTAACTAGATTTACATACATTCATTGTTCAACAGTCATTGTTTTTACGATTTAAAAAAAATACTCTGTATGTATGTAATTAACACTGAAATATTTAATATCCATTTATTTTTAAGGTGTCAGTAACTGTCAATTCTTGGGGAAAGACATTATATTCAAAAAAATTAAATACAATAATTCCACTCGACCAAAACAAAGATATGGATATTTTGCATTTTGACTTGCATACATTGTGTAATGGTGTAGAAGTAGAGGTGAGCTAGATCGTTGATTTTGTTTGTGTATGTGACGTCACTGAGGAACCAAATTTTTATTGTCACCAAAAGACTGTTGTAAACATAGTACATTGTAGTTCGATACGCATGCAATAACATCAACAAATGCAATGGCGACTGTTTCCTATACTTCTTAAATCATGCTGTGACATTACATGTAACAAGTCTTATGCTTATATTTGACTATTTAATACTATGCTCTTTATATCAGCTAACTTGTTAATTACTTACTGCCACGTATTATTATAATATGATCTCATATTATTCTTGCCTTGGGAATTGAATGAGCCAAAATATATTCATAGTTTTCTCTGCATTAAGAATGATAAAAAAAGGTTTTTGTATCCATTTGTAGTATGAAAATATATACAAAACAATAATCTGCTAAAACTAGATTTACTGATCTATTAGAATCGCTAATTTGATTTTTTATCATATTCGTTTTGTGATTTTTCCATTGAACATGATGGTATATTAAAAATGTTGTATCTCTTGTAATGGCGCTTCAATTATACTCGTTTTCTATATATATTCATATCTTCAAGTCTGGTAAGTGTTGCTCGCAAATAATTAATGTAACCTATTGAAAGCTGAAATATATTTTCAAATGATGCTTGCATTTTTTCAGTTCTAGATTTATAATAATAAATATGTACCTATACCTTTTATAAAAATATACATCCAAATGCTCATTGTTGATAAAATATATATAATATTATACGCATACAACCTTTACAAAATGTGTTGATACTAAAATGCCTTAATATTTATAAACCAATTTATATTACAATAAAGAAACCTTTTTCCATACATATTTGTTGACTTTGTTATTGTTATTGGCCTCGAGATTTTACAAGGTACGCCGGGCCGGGTTTTAAATTGTCAAGAAGCACTAAAAGAAGAAAGTAATAAATAAAACTCACAAATTTCCTCCTTACTCTTTTATTATTTCCATTATAATACAAACACAGAGAGAGCCAAATTTGAATAAATATTTCGGAGGTTACAGTGATAAATTGTTATTTGGTTGTGTATACAGTAAGTAGTTTTTAATCAATCAAATACCGAGACGTAAGGAGACACTAAATTTTCGCATCGAATTAGATTGGAAATAGAAATCATTGTTGCCTTGCAAAACAGTTGAATGTTGTGATTGCTTGTAGCCAGAGTGCCAACTGCAATTTAAAATAATATTCAATATAGTTATGTAAATAAAGTGATTTTAATTTTGACAGATAAATATCGTATTTGAATCTTTATTGTTTTTCATGAGATTCAAAGATTTAATTTAAAATAAATGGCAATATTCAAAAAAGAGATAAAATTCCAGTAACATTTTAGATTCCATTCAAAACATCGTCACTATGATAAAATTGATTGAATTGGTATTTACTTCACCAATAAAAATGAATAAACACATTACTCCATTCACGACGGCATTTAACAAAATTAGGTTACGAAAGGGGATCTGAAGAGACTCGGATCGATACATTGCCAGATACTGGATCAAATCTTTCTGTGTAATAAATCTTTATATGGAATGATTGAAGAAATTGCTTTAATAAATTATAAATGAACACTAAATCGTATTATAAGTGATTAATTATAAACGGTTAGAAACCATAATCAAACACGGATCACAATGTAACAATATTTTTGTTGATATAGATTTAGATTACAATTAAAAGCTAAGAAAATATGTTCTGTATTCTATTGCAGTTCTAGCAGTATAAATAGCTCTCGTTTAATATAATATAAATATTTTTTTTCCTCACACTAAGTCTAATAATATTTTGGATTAAATCTGTAAATTACTTTTGGCCACCTTACTAATTTTTAAATCCAATATTTGTCATAGGTAATACTCTAGCATCATTCGAAGGGTTATTTTTCTCCTTCCAATGAAGTACGATAACATTTTTTTTTTTATTTTAAATAAATATATTTATATGATCATTATGTGGGTAAGTTATTTATTGTGTAGGCTGTATTAATCAATGTGTAAGCATGTTTGTTTTTCATATTAAAGGTTTAGTAGATATTATTGTTGCATATTTTTCATTTTATAATTTGAAGATAAGAATGGACAGTTGATAGAACCACCGAAAACTTTATTAATACTATGCACCATCTGTTACACTGTAAAAATTGATAATGGGATTATACAACATAAATATAATCACTATGCTGTGATAATCTTCATATGTAGTTTTCAACAGAAAAGCATTATTATACTGCTGTTCGACTGTCAGTTTGAGTGCAGACGGTAGGTTCAAAAGTTAAAACCCGGAATAAATTTAATTTGACTTGTGGAAACTTCCAAGTGCCAAATTTTATTTCAATAGATGACTTCTTGGAACAAAATCACTCTAAAGGTGTTGTTAAACAATGGCAAAATAATTGACCCATACCCATGTACTGGTATTCTGGATTCTTTTTATCATTTGACGACCAAAAAACATTGAATAACTTGTATAAAAATATCAGCCATTACACCTAGGCGCTTATCTGAGTGATTATATGGTGGGCGTGCTTTAAAGCGAGAAAGCGTGTGATCGCTGTTCACTTTCGAGTGTCTTTACACATGCTTTCTTGCTTTAAAGCATACACATCACCTAATCGGACAGGAAAGGAGCTAAATTTTAAGGCCTATTGTCTTCCTTCAATTTCAGATGGATCTATATCTTACATTATAGATTGATTTGAATTTAGTTTGTGAATAACCCGTTTAATATAATTATGTATAAACGAACCAAAACATAATCTCGAGATAAATGTTTAGAAAATCACGCAAATATGTGTAATATTCTATAAAATGTTACGTTATCTTGTGAAGTTATACAAACTTTTAATATGAAAGATAAACATGCCATTATTTTATGCTTAAACAAGTAGCTTTACAACTGTGCATACGCTATATAATATTCTCAAATTGTGTTCATATTGATAGCTTAAGATTAATATCTATCGGAAATTATAATCGGACTCAAGATTTTGGTACAATCTTAAATGAAACAGGTTTGCTACACTAAAATTTAGTTGAATTTGTTTGTTTTTGTGGAAGGATAATACTTTCATTTGAACTTAGACAGTAGATTCATATGACGAAATCTTTATTGCTGCTGCCTTCAAGTACTACTCTCTACAATAAGAGTTGTATGAAATAGCAATTTAAAAATCCCTATTTATTTCTTATATTACACCATTTTATAAGTGCTGCATTAATCATAACACCAAAAAGAAGTATATATCTCGGCAAAATGATAAATATTATTTAATTACCATGACCGAAAAGGAAAATACCAATTCACCACCGATCGATGGATGAATCGTTTTAAATCACAACCAAATAAATAAGATTTGAAATTATCTTCATACCGGCATTAAACTCGAGTCTTATAAAAACGAAAAAACTTCTTTTACCCAAAACATGAATGCAGTTAACTAAATTTCGTTTTTTTCGCTCCACACATGTATTGTGTAAATCTTAAATTCGCCTGCCTCAACGTGATTCCCTCAATCTATAAATACCCTTACATGAGGCAGATTTAGAGAATGATGGCATGTTAACTTCTTAATATTCAATAATTTATGGAATGCCAAAGATATAAAATCCTTACAATAACTTATTCTTGGCGATAGGTGAATTTTTAAATTATCACAGTACCACGCCATTTTTTAACATCATAAAACAGAAGAATGAGTTCTATATAATGGAATAAACAACAAATAGGAAACATGCAGCTCTCTATTATTAGGTAGATAAATTCAAAATTTATTTTGATAATGAATTATAGAAACTTTATGTATAGGTAAAGGGTTACATTGTTTTTATAAGACTCCGTAATTGACAAACCATATGCTGTGAACTTGGTTCATTTTATTAACCGACTAAATGAAAAATGTTGCCAAATATCAAAAAGCTTCTGATCAATAATTTTTGTTTATGATCTGTTACGCAATCAAAACATAACTCTTCCCATCTTTCATAATAAGTATGTGATACTTGTGCGATTCTATAGTACATATAAAAATATTATTCTTCTTATTCAACGATCACTTAAGGACTTACTTATAACCAACCATCATAAAATGAATACGATAATGCCAGCATAATTGTCTATGCTATTTATATATCTGTGGTCTTGTCTTTCATTAGTCTATTAAATTTTGGAACAATAATTAATATTAGAATGAATTCATATAAAAATAGAAGTAATGTTAAAACCAGTGGAAAGCAACCTTTTGACTAAGACGCGCACTTCGAATGGCGTGTTTTTGATCAATAGCACTATATCATAATTTTGCTGGATGGAAAAGTTGGGAGCTCAATGTTACATTAAAAAACACTTATTTAATTGAAACCCATTTAAATCAAATGCCTCTCGAGCAGGCTAGTGATACAGCCAGATTGACGAGAAGGAGAATAGATACATCAATGTCTACCTTAAGCTCTTTGCTAAATATTAGTCACAATGCTACAGTTTTCGTATATTATGTTTGTAAAAACAGCTCTGGTATATTAAGAAACTTATGTTTGGTAGCAGGTTCCACAAAGTGCCCACGAACCCGTGGTTGCTGATCACTGGTTGATAAAATCAAAGATAAAATCAAAGGAATAAAAACATCATCGTGCGATCGAATTCAAATTGCAAAAATTATAATAAAAAATTCAAGTATTTATATAAGGAAAATGTATGGTTTAAAGTGGTTTTATTTTGGTTTAAAAGTTGTTTCTCTGTTCACATAAATTTTTCATAAATGAATTGATATTGTTATAGTCATACGAGACGACGTATAAAACAATTTGTAATTTTGTTTATTGCATTATATATTCTAAAAACTTTCATCAAAAAATTACTTTACAATTAACAACATACCAACCACTTTAAAATGAAAGTCGTCTCGATCTGCGCCATCTGAGATCATAATGTTTTTAATTTATAATTTGAAAAATGATTTAAATCAGAACACATCACAACAATAGTTTATGGATATACCGACAGAAGGCATTAAGTCAAAAAAACAAGTTCTGAGATAATCGCATTTAAAGCTTTTTTTTCTTTCAAAGTACTGTCCCAAGTACAATTGTTTGTTTTTTAAGGAGATTTTTAGTACTTTATAAAGAATAATCTTTTCGGCATACAAATCATATGATTTGGTATCGGTGAGTTATAGAGTTATATAATGCTTTTTACCAGAGTAAAAAAAATAACAATAAGGATTTATACTATTTTTTTTTCAAAGGCATTATATCTTATGACTTCATGCGTTTCAACAGTATGTAAGAGAGTTAAATTGCATACATTTTGACATTTAAAACAGAATATAATCAAAAGCTGACTTAATGCAGTCCGTCAGTATAACCTCGAATTCAAAAAAAAAAAAAAATAATAAATTACGTTTTTACTTTCACAATATATTTAAGTTTCAAATAAGACAACTGTAAAATCACAACAATAAATGCAATAATTTCCAAACGGTCACCTACAATTTTATTCAAATCAAATAAAAAAAATCTAATTGTCAGTCATATCATCGTATATTATTAGTTACATAACAAGCAAGCGTCCATACAGTCAAGATCTATTTATTTAATGAGATTCAAATATTTCTTTATGTTGATATTCCTTTTATAAAAAAGTGATTTATTTTCACCAACAGATGGCACACAATTTTGTATGCATCAATTTCGATTAAGTATATCATGGGTTGTGCCTTAATTACTTTAGAGCAGTGGTTTCCAAAGATATTCTGACTATGGACCCCCAAGTAAAATGACTCTAGATAACTGCTGTTTTGAATCGTAAATAGTGATGTAAAAATAAAATATAAATAAAATATTTTTCTATTGAAAGTATGATTATGTCATAACTGCACTTAATCCACGTTCTGGTAAATAGGTAGATGGGAAAGCAATCAACAGTCTCTGTTCAGTGTCACATGATGCAAGATATAAAATTGATAATAATATCTGTTTTTATAACCAGAATTTGTGGTAACCTTGTTCAAACATTGGTTTCGGCTCCTCATTTGAGGATAATTCAATAAATTGCTCATGTATTAGCGTGGATACATCTGAGTTTGTGGGTATGCTTGCAAAAGGGTCCAACAGCCAACAAATCGCTACCAATTTATTAACTGCTATTTATTTATTACATAATAATGAAAATTGGTAACAAATATTTTTACTATATTAACCTTTCGCGGAACCCCCGACGTTGTCCACACACAGCCAAAATATTTTTAAATTGCTGCAGGCCCCCTCAGCGGTCACAAAGACCCCTGAGGGTTCATAATTACTACTTAGGGAACCACTACTTTAGAGCATCATTTTTAAAAAATATTTTAATTAATGAGAAAAAAAATACTGATGAAGCTTGCTTGAAACGAAAAATAAATATACACGTATATTCATTGGAATATTTTGCGCTTATAATAGTCTTAAAATAATAATGGAAACCATAATAAAATAGGTAAACGCACATTGTATAAAATAAAAAAAAAAGATCAAAAATTCGTAAAAAATAACTGTTAAAATATTATATCGTGCGAAATTATACAAATCAGGAATGACTTCACAATGACGATTAAACAACTCTGTTAGAATGGCCGCTGTATAAATTGTAATTTAAATTTAACATAAGAAGATTAATTATTATTAGTCCTTAATCTAATTAAATATAATAACCACAGTAAAGTCGAAGAATGACAATCGGTGTATATCAAATGTTTGCCGTGAAGATTCTCAACATGCCGTAACATTTATTGGTATAAGTTAAACGACTGTAATACTGACAAAGTACATCACTGACACATTGTGGCGTTGATGTATCTTACGGAAAGGACACGGGTAATCTTTTGTACAACAATGGCAACCATTCCAAAAGCCTGCTGATAAAAATAGTATTAACAATAGCGAGGGTAGGTTTATTTAATGTTTAACAAAAGCAAATATTAAACCTGTGACTATGATAACTCAATTCAAATAAAGGGTTTAACTGTGTGATTCTAGATTTGTTCTACAAACAAAAAGTATGTTTAATACGATATCATTATAATTTAGATATAATTGCAGTTCTTGCCATATCACAATGAAAAAATGTTATGGTTCTTGAATGGCATATGGTCTCTCAACTTCATGTATCTAGATAAAACTTCAGATTTCTCCTACTTATATCAGTAAGCAGGTCATTGATTTGATCAATTTAACATAGCTTTATAATAGTCCCGTACATGAAAAGTAACAATGAATAGCGAAACAAACAAAAGTAGCTTCCGTTACTCAACAGTGGGTTAGATATCTGCACATCCAACGTTACACCAAGAGCAGTTGATAAAATATTCAAGGCGTTGAGATTAACAGATCTTTATATGTACCAGACAGTGACAAGGATCAGCTGAAAGATATGTAGTGACCATGTGCACTACAAATGAACGAGGCATAGAAAGAATTGAGTTGCAATTTTTGACAAGAAACAACGTAAAGAAAACAAAAAATTCAATCATAGGCTAGTTATTTTGCGTCTTCTTTTTCTTCTTAAAGTAATTATTATTGTTTTGATCCATTAAGTGGTGGATATAAGTAAATAGATATCAACGAGTAGTGTTATTATTAACAGATATTTCAACATTTATAACTATTCTTCCTAAATTCATAACCCGAACAATTAACAAAATTTACTATGATTTAAATCACAGTTGAAATTTCATCGCTCAGAATACACAATCTGCAATCGCTCTCTGTTTTACTGATAATGCCAGATTAGAAAAGAGTGTAATGTACCACAAATTAAAAAAGTTTTCTTGAAAAAAAGAAGTCATGTTATGCCCTTCATCAGTGAAAAGAAATATTGTCAGCATTACAGTCGTCAAACTTATCGACATGTGCTATATATTATAGATTGATATAATACCTAAGAGTAATATTGTATTTCGGACAGCATTTTCTGATTAAATTATTATCCTGAACGATTTGAACCCAATGGACACTTAAATAAAGCAACGCTGCACAGCTTTGTTTATTTATATTCGAATGTGATACATATGACCCGGTTAGGACGGTTTCCAAATGGAGTAATCTAAGCGTCTTCCACGTTCTTCACAGGACGCAGCAATATCCGAGGATCTGACTCCATCATCCGGTCACTCTCTTCGGCACTGCTCAAGCTGAAAAGAAAAAAATAGGTCAATGATACAGGCGCGCACATAAAGGAAAACAATGAAAGCTTTTGTCATACAAGAACATATCTGAACATTTGAACTTATAGTAATCTTCATTATGAAACAATGTGTGAGAGTAAAGGTTAAATTAATTAAATTAATGATACATGTCGACCTTTGTGGTCTAGCGGTAAATGCTTCTCCCTAGCGATCAGATGGATATTAGGGATTCCAACTCGATTATTGAATATTCAATATCCGAATATATTCGGGCGGCCTGGTTTAAACTATTCGTAATAATTTCTAATGAAATATTTTACAAAATCGACAAAAGACCACATCACAATTTCTCGAGACTTCAAGGACAATAACGAATACACCAAGAAGTGGTTATTTTCGCCTTCACCCAACACGGGCGCTTTAAATATCTGATCATAATACTTGAGTTTGACGAATGACTCGGGGCTAAAAAAGTCCTTTAAACATGCCATAATTTCAGTTATTAAAGAAATACGTTTGTAATAATCCGACGCAGCTGCACATTTTAAATATTGTAATACAATAGAACGGTACGGGAATGTGTATTTATATAATGTTATTAATTATTCAAACCGAATTTTTAATAGAATTTTCAAACTTGAGAAACTAATTGTTTCAGTTTTCCTATTCGATATTCGAATGGTTGATAATGACGAATAGTTGGAATCCCTAATCTGTATTCAACACCTACGAATTTAGATATTTTCAATTGAGCGTTTGAGATCTTGGGCATGAATGTTTATGATGTCCTTTCTCATCGAGTTGATTAAGTTAGATTTACAAAACGACTTGTAAATTATATATTTTTTATATTACATGTTTGTTAGTTTTTGTCAAAATTAGGTGTTAACAAGGTCTCAATATTCCCAAATATATTTATTTGAATAGTTCATTTAAATTTGCAGTGACTCACCAGTCCTTATTGTCCATGAGTTGCCTCCTCTCATCGTCGGCGGAGGGCGGTGCGTCTCTCACAGGGACATACTGTGCGGCCACCAAGGGATCTGTGGAAGGTGTCGATGCCCCGAGTGCTCCGTTACCGCCGCCTCCTCCCAGCCCACCAGACTCCACCCCCAGTCCGCCTTTGCCAGCGGCCCATCCTCCGCGACGCCTGATGGCCATGTGGAGGAACACGCCTGTCAAAGAAAAATACTATATTAAAGACATGTTATTGAAAAATCACCAAAATGATGAAGATACTTGCTTGAACAAGTGTACGAAAACAGGACGCGAGTTAGTGTTAATTTTAAGTTTTTTTTAATCATTCTAAAACTCAAAAAACAGTCGGTGGAACAGAAAAATATAATATAGAATGATCGGACCTGTCGAGTATCAAGTCATAGACCTTAGTTGCGTTGTTTGAAAACTGACTCTTTCATATAGTGATTTTTGAATCAATTTGTGTTCGAAGGTATGGATTTCTGTTATGGATATTCAAATTCACTCTCACACACCCAATCCTAAAACGAGGCGTAGCGAGAGCCATTAGCTAGCCCAGGGGTGGCGAACCATTTCCTGTCAGAAGGCAGCATTTATTTATCTTAAATCAAATAAAGCCGCATTTAACAAACATACATTTGTACATTATGTAAATGAAGGATGACAACGAAATTTATTTTTAAATTTTCAAACTAAGAAAATTTGGATTCAGTCTAAAGGCCGAACTTGAGACCCTAAAAGGCCGCAGGTTCATCACTCTTGAGCTAGCCACTAGTCTTGTCAAAGCCGCCCTGTCCTTTTATCCATAATCTTATTTTCTTTTGCAATGGGAATTAAAAATCCGTTGTCAAAGTCGTTGGCTTCGGTTCTAAAAACAGGATGTGGCGAGAGAGATCAACCTACCACATTATCCTGACCTAGCCTTATCTTTCTACTCTCTTCTAAAATAAAGATTGAGTGACTGATTAACAAGCAGTTATGGTAAAAAAAAATCTGTCTATATAATGTACATTAAGAGCGGACATTTACTTCAAAAACTTATTTATTACATAAAAATACTAAAAATAAATTGAAGATCTTATAGAAAAGTCACAATTATAATTCATTACATTTTTACTCCTGCTGCAAAACTTTAAGCAGAAGATTTCAATGCATTATATTATTATAGTCTAGAAAACGTTTGTGTTTTCAGTAAAATCGTTGAGGAAATGACATCATTTCAAAACGAATAACGGCTTTAAGAAATCGTCTATTCTTTTAGTAAAATAAACAGGTTTTCGCACAAAAAAAGAGAGATGACGTGGGTAACAACGAAATACTTAAAAAAAGATGCTGTTTCAATAATAATTTATCGAGGTTTATTATAAATGCTTAGCACGGGTCAAAAAATTGTCTCACACAATCGGATTACAACTCACATATACAGCTAGGTTTCCCAACCGTGTGCCCGCGGGCGAATGTGCGCCCATAACAAAAAACACAGTCGAATCTAAAAAGCACTTTTCGCATAATAAATGAAGAGCAGGCGGACAGAAACTACATCGTCCACCCAAACCGCAAGACGAGTTGATGATGCCATCTTGTGGGGAAATTTTGCATGCTATAAAGTAGCATACTGAGCCCAGAAAAAAAAGATTGAAATAATTGAAAGGTCATTGTCATGCACATTCGACAATCCTTCGTTGTCTGTGAATATCGATCAGTCTACAAAAAAAAAACATTGGTACGTGGTCTTAGCACTTTATCTCATAATTGAGTTAATTTGACTTTAAATTCTCTCAAATACCTATAAATATATAACGTAAAGATTTGCGACAAATTAGTAATTATATAATGAATTTAACACAGTATTCTTTAATTTGGTAATTGTTTTAAAACCGGCTTTTGCCAACCACTACTTTTTTTAAAGTCGAACGCGCCCGCGACTACAATTACGTTGGTAACCCCTGCTATACAGAAAGGCCGAATTTTACATTAAAATGTGCTAGAATATAACACCAGAATCTCGTATGATAAAACCAGCAATTGAGTCGATTGAACTGACAGACACCCATAACAATAATGTTGAATTAAAAATTGAATTAAATCAATGTCAGATAACTCATTAGGAACTAAACAGCATTGCTAAACTTTCCCTTTTTTCAAAATCAGAAGCAACGCCTACGATGTAGATGGTTTTTTGAAACATTTTATTTCAAATAAGCGAAACACGTGTCATATATAGTTACGCAACAGGTAGAATAACAAAATAATAAATGCATGTGTATTAATTGGGTAGCCCCGACAAATCCATTAAAAATAGCGACGTTCAAAATTACATCTACATCAAATTTGGATTATTGAAATTCCATCAAGCACCCTCAGTCGATGTCTTAAATTACATCTACATCATTTTTACGACCCACCTCAAAAGACAATTATAATATGAAGTGTTCTGAACATAAAATATATTAATGCATGAATTTAATTAAAATACAATCAAGTTGAAATGATTAGTCTTTCGCTGACTTAGTAAATCAATCGGTGTCCGTGTTTATTTAAAATGTGCTTAAAAAAATATCTGACATCGCAGCCAACAGCTAAAACGCCGTATAATATATTGAACTCGAGGAGAAGAGACACCACAAACCACCGACGTCCAAAATAGACAATTTATATTTTTAAAAAATCGAAATTTGATATTGACGTTTTGCGACTTTGACCCAGACCCACCTGATCGCTAGGACGAAGCTCTCACCACAGAAGCCGACAAACTATTATTATTCTAACTTCTAAAGAGCTACGTATCGATACTAACAAATTTAACAATGTTGCTATCGGGATCCGAAAGAGTGTACACAACGCGGCGTCATGACGCACGATATTAAAGCAATTACCATATTTGTGAATAATAATTAAGTATTGCACCGATGAATTATATTATTGTGTAATATTTTATGCAACATTTCAGTAAAATTCGATTGAAAATTGAGTTAGCAGAAAAAATTTCAGCCAGTGCATTTGAATATAAAATATTACGCAATTTCAGCTGTGATATATTATATTATTATATTAAAAACGTATGTCCCCAATTTATTTTTCCTTTTGGATTTCTAATGGAAATTTTTCTGTACCAATGCAACAATTTAATTCAACGATCAAGACTGATTTCGCTCATCGCGAGCATTCTTAACTGGTGTGCACAGCTGATCGTTACATAAAATTGTGAAATCAGTACGAAAAATGTGTATCATTTTTCTAAATATGATGGCGGCATTCCGCCAAGAATTGACATTTGGGTCCGTGGTGCAGTGGTCAACGTCGTCGGCTTCGGTTACGGCTCTCATGGGCTCGAATCCGTAAATCGAATCGATATATGGATTTCTGTTTGTAGGCATGGATGTGTGTAATGTTTAAAATTCCCTCCCAACAACCCTATCTGAATCGGATTTAGCGAGAGCAATAAGCTAACCTTGTCTAGTCCCATCTTTCTACCTCTATTCTCTTCGAGAAAAGAGAGGTTGAGCAACAGTTATCGTAGAAAAAAAAGCTTCTGTTGAGATAACATAACACACTATTTAGAGTCAATATGCTTCACATATAGTGCGGACATGGTTAAAAAATGAAGTGATCTCTACAGAAGTTGCAGAACTAGTTGTTATTTATTCGGTCAACCTTTCTATTTCGCGGAGGGTAAGGGTAGGAATATAAAGGATGTTGATTAATCGGCCTCGCTACGCCGCGTTTTAATGATCGGATAATCTTCGAACATGATTCTACAAATCGATTAGAATATTAATTTATTAAATTGTGTGTACGAGCATTTCTAGCCCGTGGACACCGCACGCGAAACATTCGAACGCCTGAAAGAGTTGACTATTCGGCTACAGGACTGTCGATACAGCTAGCGAAAGAAATTTCCCGGATCTCAAATGTTGAACTGAAACTTTTTGCAGTAATCCGACTCGCAGTGCAGATTTACTGCCACCACATGGCTATGACCCAGATATTACGAAAATAGGGTATTTGCCAAGGTCTTTGTTGGTCCCGTGGCAACCCCTATCTTACAACAGACGCAAACAATTTGAAAGATTAGCCAGAGGGAAGGATAATGAAACTTTCTTCGTATACTTGTGTTCAAAATCTATCCACTTCAAACTGTCTCTATACACCTATTATAATTAAATACAACAGGGGTCGCGAACCTTTTTAAATGTGCGTGCCAAAAATCCCCAAATAATATGATATATCCGACTGTCTGACGTGCCGAGCAGTTTTTTGTAAAATTATTTATTTGAATAATTACTATAATCAATTATGCTATAATTAGTTTTTTTTAAATAAAAACGTAACGCGAAGACCGTGTCATCATTCAACAGGAAGGTGCGATAAGACAGAATGGGAACCCTTACATGAATTTTAATGAATTAGGGTAAAATGAAAAAAAGAGTTCTTCAATATTTTATTTAAAAAAGTTTAAAAATACATGAAGTTATTAGTATTAATGAGATGTTTGCTGCTGTACATTTGATGCCAAATACTTTATATATGGTACATACGTCGACACTTTTAGTAAAATGCACGCATTCATTATTAAACTGTTTCTTGTAATACATTTCATAAAATTCATTTCGGAAAATAATGGCAATGTGGATTAGAGAATTCATAATATTGCCGCCGCTAGTCGGAAAAATTCAGTATAGAATAAAGTCAAGAGAGCTTATCCATGACTTATATATTATTAAAAATCTGCTAATTCTTACGTGCCAGATAAATTGTTGAACGTGCCATATCTGGCACGCGTGCCCTAGGTTCACAACCCCTGTACTAGAACATCAACTCTCTTCTTAATTACATTGTCTTTATAAATTGATACTCTGCTGAAATTTCCCTACGGGTTATATTATCTGTTTACTTTATATGTCAGTATTAGGGCTTCCAATCCCGGGATCCGGAATCCCGAAATCCCGGTTAATTATTCAATCCCGGAATTGATGTTAAGACAATCCTGGGATTTCGGGATTCACTGTAAATGCTACAAAATAATTCATATATCAAATTAAAACTTCCTGATTAATTGTAACGTGTACCTCGGATTGTTCATGTACATAGTTTTTATAATAAATATAAATGTAGTCTGCCTTCTTCTCATATTTCGTAACATCCGTTCTTAACCAATTTGAAATGGGGGACAAATTAGGACCGCTTCTTAATCGAACGGATTTTAAAGACAAATTAAGGACATGTCCACTTTTTGGATACCGTTTGGTACAACCTACTATAATAATGTAATAAAAAAATATTTGATAATGTTCTTTTTAAAAAACATCTCTTTTTTTTGTAGATGACTGATTTTAAATCAACAAAAAAAGCCTTCCAATACCCAAAAAAATATTTAATCATATCTAGATTCCAATCGAAGCAATAATGGACAGAAATAAAAAATTTAATATACAATTCAACACATGAAATTATACTTAATGACCAATCCCGGGATTGAGAAATTCTGAATCCCGAAATCCCGGGATCGTAAAGGGGGTCCGGAATTGGATGCCCTAGTCAGTATACTTGTAAACAATGCATAATGTTTATGAAAGACTTCAGTATGCATGGTGCAACGTACAAATTAATTGCCGAAATAAATTAATTTATGCCCACTACGATAACCTTGAATATAATGAGTTTCTTAAAAGCCGAATTACGTGATGGAGCAGCAATTAAGTAACTGCATAGTTATGCACTCGGCGCTTTGTTGTTATTAAATTAGACATGCTGTAAGTTGAATTTTAAATAAAATTTCCTATTAGCAGCAGTGGTGGTCCATCATATAATCGGTACAATGAATGCTCAGCATCCCTGAGAAGATTCACAACATCATTACTGTAATAGTCTGTAGAATATGAGGTATATTACAACAAACTTCTTATTAACTCTTTTAAGTGTATGATATTTTTTTTTGTTTTTTTTTGTAAGACGGTAAACTCTCGAGTACCCGTGTGCGGATAATCTGTGCATGAATTCAATACGTATTTTAAAATATATTATATAGGGTCATTTCGCCAGTGGTCGGCCAGTTAAGCGACAGGTGTACTTTCAAAAGGGATTTTGAGTCAATGAATGATAAATACATATTTTTCGCTGTTATTCCATTAAACAGGGATTAAGTAACGCAACTAACTAAAAATAAAATAGTTAATATTGTACCAAGCATAAAATAATAGAAGTTTACAAAAAATGCCAACTCTCCTAGTGGTCGGCCTCCAAAATCCAGCGTTCGGCCATCACTAAGAAACTTCATAAATATCGGGAACGAATTTACTGAGAGTAGACAGAACAATAAAAACATAATGATGCAAAGCATGACAATATAAAGTATATTTTGTTAGCGATCCCCATACAGCATGAATTTGTCGAAACTTGCGAAGCAAAAATGTGCTTTTTTTAAATTGTGTATTGTATCATATAGGTCAGTATTTTTTTTTCCATGTCCGCTCCCAATGTGGAGAATATGGTCTCCTAATGGAGGTATCTTGACAGAATTTTTTCTACGAGAACTGCTTGTCACTCAGTTGCTCAACCTCTCTTTTCTTTTTCGAAGAGAGTAGGGATAGAAGGATAGGGCTATGGCAGGACTAGTGGTTAGCTAATCGCTCTCGTTACGCCCCGTGAGGATGGGATTGGTGGGAGGGAGGAATCAGACTACGAACAGAAATCCATAAATCGATTGAAAGATCAATCTATGAAAACCGTCCGCACCGGGAATTGAACCCGAGACATCCGTAACCGTAGCCAGCGACGAAACCAACTGCGCCACGGACGCCGACATAGGTCAGTATAGTGCAGATATACATTGGCAAGCGGCAAGACTACCTACACGAATTAAAAAAAAAAATTTTTTTAATTTATCCATATTATTTAAATTTTAAGCTCAAAAAAGCCGACTACTGGAGACGGTCGACTTTAGGAACACTCGCCCTATATGAGCGGACACATCTGGCACTCACAACAACTGGCCACGTGTATACACTAACCATTTACCGAATTAGTTACTGACAATTTTGATTAATTACTGTACATTTATTATTTCTTACTGACCAATAAATCCAGGTATTTATCGTACTGTAAGACCACAACCACACCTTCATAACATCGGCTTGGTCGTCGACCAGCTGATGTTCAACTGAAAAATGTGTTGTCATTTACGACTTCGGACTTCGTCACCTGAATAATTCTGTCATCATCTGCGAAAATTTTCCATCAAGCACGATCCTTTACACTCACATTAAGGAAAAATTCTTTAGGTGAAAATTCACTTGATTATACCGCAATGAGTTGTTACACGAAACTAAATAAATGATTCAGATCTCGTCGTTAATTACAAAAACAACAAAAAACCGAAATAAAATCCATTTTTCCAACAAACACCCTTCAACAGTGACGGCCACTATTTTATTCATATAATCTACTTTTGAAATGAAAGCCGTACTACGATATATCTAAGTAAATACTCAAAATAAATACAAAAGAACGAAAATTCGCTTGTCAATTTTATTGCCATAAGGAAAAAAAGAACACAGCCACACTGACACAAGTAAAGGATAGTAAATAGACAATAATTTGTATCGTACACTTTGATAGATATATTTTTCTAGCAACCAGTAAGAAAGATTAAGTCCTAAACAAGGGGTTGGGGAACCTTGTCATATTTCAGAAGACCGCGCTGGTTTAATTGTAATATAATAAGGCCGCATTCAAGAAACTTCGATTACAAACACATAAACATGTGCGTATATTATTTTGTAAATTATTGAAAACAATGTTGTCAACTTTTTTTTTTTTTTTAAATAAAACACAATTTGTTTGTACTACTTCCACATATTTATAATGATCAGGACCGGTTTCGCTCATCACGAGCATTATCATCAGTTGATCATTATAAATATGTGAAAGTAGTACAAACAAATTGTGTTTTATATTTTAAAATATAATGTCTTTCCACCAAGAATTGACAGTTAACACCTTAAAAGTAATGTTGTCAACATTTTGGCATCAGCCACAAGGCAGTGCATTAGGACCTAGTAGGCCACAGTTTACCTACCACTGTCCTGACCTATTTCAAATCTAGCATTTGGTGGTTTACAACTTTAGTTGAAAAGATCGCATAGACAATTTATTTGGGGTATAAAGTCAGTCGATTGAAGTGGCCAAGTAAATGGTAGGAAACTATAATAATAATTGACAAATAACAATGAATTTCACTTTTAAGGTGTTAAACGTCAGTTCTTGGTGGATAGACATTATATTTAAAAAAAATAAAACACAATTCATTTGTACTACTTCCACATATTTATAATGGTCAGAACTGGAGCGAAACCGGTCTTGATCATTATAAATATGTGGAAGAAGTACAAATGAATTGTGTTTTATTATTTTAAAACAATGCATTAGTTGTATGAGAACTGTTATATATTGTGGAAAGTTAATTCGGCATCAAGCCATCTACAGATCTATGGAATACGTTATCGTCAATAATGGTGCAGTTCTCGCATGCCACTTCAATGGCCGGCTGAGCTGAAAGGCCTACTTTCAATACTACTTTTCAGTATTAAATTTCAATAGTTCACTGTAATAGCACATACGCACTGTTAAAAAAATAACTTGATTGCCAGAAAAATAGTTACATTGCTGAATTTCGTTAAATGTTTAAATCATTTACCGATTTATTTTAAAACACCTCGGCTATACAATGAACCGAACCAAATCAAATAATAATGCACCAATCAAAATCAATAAAGCGCCCCACCCGCACACTAATTATTTTATTATTCCCAATTCGGTTCTCTATATCGACTATTCCTGTGCCCAATCAAACGCCAGTTTTCCATGAAACTGTGACCAATACAACTGGCAGATGTATGTAATTATTAATTCACGACTGTATATAACCGAACTTATTTGACACTTTGACAGACAATTTTGCGAGAACGTTTTTTTGAATTAGGAACGAATTGATTTTCATCCTTAGTGTTTACACACCGAAGAATATAACGCAGTGGTGTTTTATTATTATCTATGGTCATAACAAAAATAATTTTCCGTATTTGAAATAATGGAATCATTCCGAAAGCGGATAAAATATTGCATCATCGTGAGTCTACGAATTTAAAAAGCCGAAATTTTTTGGTTGCATTTTACAGTTATGTTATTTTGATTATACAATGCATTAAAATTATTAATTAAAAAAGCGACCTTTGTAACCGGTATGTAATCAGCTTAGCATTACATGATTCCTAGTTCAAATCCGAACAAGGTCAAAAAAATCACTTTCAAATTTAACTTTTGAGATAAATAGTGTTCATGTTTTTGATGTCGTTTACTTTGTAAAATTACCAAATGATAACAGAGAAAGTCGACCTTGCTTCTTCCGGTTTTTAAGATTAGCTAAATAGCAACAACAAAAAAAGGTCAATAGTGCATATGAATTGATTAATTTTAGCATCAATGACACATAAGGGGTCTAGTATCATAACTCATAATCTCCAGCATATGTAAAAAAATGAGTTATGAATGCAACATTGTTCTTCATGTTCACACCTACAATTTAAATTATAAAATATCTTTCTAAATTTACAAAGGTCCATATAAAATGAATGTGAAAATGTTGTTCATTTTCAAAACTAATATTCTCTAATTCTCTATAATTTTCTCAACTAAAAATCTCCATTACAGCCAATGGGAGTGCAGCATTGTACTGTCATAGCCACCAGTGTTTGTTTAAATATCAAGTTGTAAGCGTCTTTTAGCATTGATGGAGTTATGATAGTAGAGCCTTCGCATGACTCTTTAATTTAACGAATAACAATAAAATTAACCCAATGGTGTTACATTTCAAAATGTACACTAATTCTCGTGAAATCAAAAATACGTTGTTTTTACCTCATATGAACTGCGAGGCGAAACATTTGATACGCAGGTATTCGCTTACCGATCGGCGGTGGCCAGTCGGTAACCGATCCATATTTTGAAATACGATATTATTTCCCGCCCTACAAAACAAAATTATTACGCTGTATCTGCATCTTGCAGAAATGAAAATAAGAGGTAAACCACTTAGGTCACAAAAAAAATTGACAAACTCGTTTGGAGGAAGTCATGTTTACTCTTGAGAACTCGCAGATGTGTAAATTTACAGGTAAAACGAAGATTCTCCTACTTTTTTTGTTCTTTCGGTATGTAGTCTAACTAAATACCTAACAGAGTGAAGGTCGTTGGTGTAGCAATGTCGAATTGCCAGTCGGGTACGGCTACATCCAAGAAGTTCGGTTGCCACTGCAGAAAACGGTGCTGCGTGCCTTTTTCGCTATTGCGACGGTCTATATTGACTTCGTCGTCTATTTGTGTATTGTGTAATAAATAAAGCGATCAAACCACCGCATAGATTTAAAAACCTAAGAAGCCGATACACTTTCATGTTGGTCAGATGCCACGATTCATATCCGTACAAGAATACTGGGAGAGCGCAAGCATTGAAGAGATGTGATGTCGTCTTCAGACAACACAGACTTAATTTCAAGGCAGAGAGCCTGCCATGGCCCTGTGGAGACTTTGCTATCTTTTGTGGTCACCGTTGTCTTAGTTCAGCGGTGGCTAACCTATGACACGCGTGTAAGATGTGACACGCCAAGACATTTTGACAGACGCATCGTTTGCGTTTCTTGCAGGATTTGGGTTCAAGAGTTCGCCGGTTTGAAGTCCAAACTCATGAATCTGGAAAGAAATCGTTTGGAGAATGAAAAAGAGTGCCACTACTAACAATAAATTTGCAGTGCTTGGAACAGCTTACGTACACTTTTGGTACTCCGAAAAAATCTAGAGATGGCTTTACTCTTAGTATTTACCTCTACGTACTTTTGTGCGACCTTATTCTCGGATTTAAATAATATTTGAACTAATAAAAGAAAGATAAAGTTAATAACGCTTGCGTGTGCTTGAAATGTACGAAATACCAACCTTTAATTGAAGATGTAGCAAATGCAATTCAGCAACAAAAAATCCCTAATATAAATCAATATTTGTTTCTGCTTTTTAACAATAATATATAAATAGTTCAAAAACAAGTCTTTCGTTTACTAAGGCTGCAAAATTATTGATATTCCTAGATGTGACACGGCATCCGAGTTGAGCTAGATTTTTTCAGAATGTTGACACGCCGAGCTAAAAAGGTTAGCCATCCCTGTTCTATATGAAAAAGTGTCGCTTACAATTATCAACCATAATTTAAGACATCGACTGAGGGTACTTGATGGAATTTCAATATCAAATTTGAATTGTTGAGAGAGACGGGTCGTTGGTCGTTAGTGACGAAACACAAAATCAAAACAATTCAAAACAGATGAGATCATAATACATTTCAGCCTGCTGGAATATCCAACATAACCCGGGCACCGAAAGAATATTTAAAAAAAAATACTGCTTAACAGAGCAGCAGCTATTTACCTTTCCCTTTTTTCGTTACGGAAGAGCTTGAAAAAAATGATCAGCAAATGTCAAAATCGGTCTAAAATTCGATAATTATGCCTATGGTTTTTGCGCTGTTTTTAAAAAACCCAAATTACGGAGACAAAGGAAATTTTCTTACAATGCGAAGGACAAAATAAATAATGACTGTTCACTGTACGCATCATGTAAACCTTTATCTACAGTACTGTCCGTTTGCTTTGTCTCGATTAGTCACCAGGTATGATATATCACGCAAGGTATAAGGTATAACACCCTTCCGAACAGATAATAGGTAGGTATCTAAATTACCTAAGTATGTCTCGTCACCTTTCGGTAAATGTCAAATTGACGCACCAACGGTGACGCTTCCTAAATGATATTACGATAATACCAACGACGCCATTACAGCGACATTGAACTCTTAGAGAACATTTTCACAGCGATAAAAGTAAACCAAGACACACTCAACCCCTTTTTCCTGCTGCGTAATTAAATCATTAGAATATTCGGGCGAGAAACTCAAGTCATTCCTCCATTCCTTTGTCTCTCAGGGCTTCCTTTACAATTTATTCTTGTCCACGTACTTCTATGCTTGGCCGCAATCCATCAGTTTTCCTCCATGAAGTCGATTCATTTCTTCTTGTTTTTGCATCTTGTTCACATGGTCTGGGATATTTATTGTCCCTCCGTTGTTTTCCCACTAAAATACTACTTTGTCGACAGCAGGCGGAGAGAGATTACAAACGATTGGCGAAGAATCCAATGAAAAATGAAATGTGAATATTTTTTTTTGCGCAGTGTCTCTAATGACCAATGTATTTCTTTATTATTGTTAATGCATCAGTGTCAAAGCCATACGTTTGTTGCTGAGTCGTTAATGATTAATTAGTAACTACCAAAGTAGATAATACCATTAAATTCCATGTCTAAATTAAGGATACTTTAAGATATTTAGTAAATGAAAGTCTTCTAGTCAAAGTGAGAAAACTTTTTTTATATTAACTCGTCATTGTACCACGGATGTCAGTAGTTAAGAAATTTGATTATCCGTAAAGAATTGAAAAAAACTTACCAATCAAAGCCACTCCTGAAATCAGGAGAAGAATGCCCAATACGAGGAATGTAGTTGATGATCCCAGCGCTCCATCGACTAATAATTTAAGACCTAGAAAGAAGGAAAAAATCAAATATTAATTAGGTATATATCATCATCACATGAAATCACATTTCATATTGATTGGTCTTTTGCTATCAGATTTATTTCTCATTCAAATCGTAAGTGGCCACTGCTTAGCACATTGAGTCCCGGAACCCTGTTTTCACGTGATAGACCAGCCTATCAAAAACAGTCATATTTGAGTCATCAAGCGATACGTATTACAACGGAATACTGGTTTTAATTATAGTCAAGACTTAATACTTTCCAAAACAGTCATCTAATTTGTTTTATCGCCAAAATTGGTTTTGATTTTATCGATTTAAAATCTCAATCGAATTATAGTTCTTTAATATTCCCCCTTCTGGATATTAGGGTGACACCGAGTACACTCCGAGATAGAGTTTTGCAAGATCTACAAGATAGATTGTCGGGGGATATGTCTAAGCACATATTGATAACAATAACATCAACAGAAAAAAAATAATCCCTGTAGAATATGCAAGGTGTGTGCAAAGCACAAGAAAAGAAGTGAGACTCGGTACATGTATAAACATTGTCGTGTGGCTCTTCACAAAGGGAAATGTTGGCAATTTTACCATACAAAGATTAAATATTCAAATGTTTTAATTCCACAAAGTTCATTCGATTTCATCCACTATTTCAATATTTATAACAATTTTCGGAAACGCTTAAGAAAAATGATATTTCTTCAAAATGGGTCGGGCACAGAGGTTGTTTTACCTGATTTTGGCCTGAGCTGAGTGTTAAATGAAATGCAACCCAAATGTGCTTCATGTAATGGACAGAAAACTAAAATATTTTTTTAAAACCGGTATGCCCACTACCAATGAGGAGAATACGAATAGAGCATCTTAGAGCGTCAGAAGTTATTTTTAAGGGAGAACGCATTGTTATTCAGCCGCTCAACTTATCTTTTCTGAAAAGGGTAACAATCAACGATATGAAGACCTTGGGATCAAAAATCGATTAACACACTTTTCGTATATAAACATATCCTCTTCATAAATTATTCATGTAACTGTTTAATTTTATGAATTTCTTCTTATTTATTCATTTGACATTGAAGAAGGCTATAAATATGCAGTATTTTTAGCAATATAAAAAAACATTTAAAACCACACATTAACAGCGCAATACTTCACTTGTGTAAGCTGAGTGAGGTGCCATGTCCGAAAAATGCAAGCACGCTATTGGCTGATGTAAGATTTGGTCAATTATGATACAAAAACTCGTATTTTGACATTAAAAAGCGTCGAAACTATGAGGATTTGAGCGACGTTGAAAATGCAATCCTGTTATTTTGAATTTGTCCCCTTATACTACAGCGAGATCTCGTTTTTTCTCAAAACTGGATTTAACCATGTTTGGACCCAAGCTACTCATATAAGGATGAGACTGCGAAAGCAAGGTTAGCATATTCCTCTCGCTGCGCCGTGTTCTAAGAAGGCTGGGAGAATGCAAACATCACAGACACCCATGCCTTTGAACCCAATTCCATCAATCGATTGAAAAAAACAATTTATTTCATTGTCGGTACGATGATTTGAGCTACCGAACTCCACAACCGATTAGAACGGTAGAAAGGATTAATAAACGAGAGTTAATTGTTAAGAATAATTTCTTTATGTAAGTTCTGCTTCAATTTTATTAATACTATTATTATGTTTTCTTTAAAATTTTAAAGGCAATCTTCTAAAGAAATATAAATTACTATTATTTATTACCCGAATTCGCACGGGAAACGGGAGGTTAACATAAGGGCATTAATACGTTAGCGTTATTTTGGTGATAGTTAATGTTGAAGTTTGAAAATATCACCGTGGACAGTACCCCATGCCTCAAAATAGTCCATAGAATCTAAGATAATGTTAAAAGATTAAATTTTAAAATAGCACAGTTGACCTAGAAATGGTAGCAAGAATGACATGTGCAAATTTCACGTCACTACTGTACACCGTCTAGGAGTAGGACTTGTGGGTGACAGACAGATACATGTATATTCTGCTATATAGTAGAGATTATATCAATGTAAGCATTATGCGTATACGGGTTACAAATCCTGCTTTGTATATTGATAACCAAGTAAATTGATATGCAGAATAATTACTACTTTAAAGGAGAGTTTGTTATAAATAATTTATGTTAGAGCCTGCATGCATATCGCGCTGACGTGTGTTTTGTAAATGATTGACGATTGATCGATGTACTCTTCCATCGTCGCATTGATCGATTAACTTATTTTGGTGGGGAGGGACTCACCTAATCTATAACATTATTAACTAATTAAATTACCGATATTAATTCTCACATTGTTACTTATTAATAAGTATTTTATCATATCAATTTAAAAACTTTTTGATGGTGGTTTGAACGATTACTTCTTACTGTCATCTCATCAGGACCACCCTCCCCAAATTAATTTTCTAGCACTTACGTACAATAATTAAGGGATCAATACGAACAATTTTGATATAAACTCATATTGATTTCAAATAATTAAATCTTATTATTTTTAGAACGAGTGCATTCACGATAGCGGTTAGTTCTTATCTATTTCTCGTCACGCAAGCGATAGCCTTTCCCGGTTTTCTGGCGCGAACTATATAATAAAGTTGATAGCCTCTTTAACCCGATGAATGCACTGGACATGTCTGCATGTCCAAGAATTTATCTCGTATTTCCAGCCAAACTAGAAGGAAACACTTGTGAATATATGCTTTTAAAAATAGTTCAAACCTTTACTTAGGCAACAGATCATGAAACTGTCAAGTAGAACACAAGAAAATATAGTTTTGAAAAGAGCTCTCGATATTAAATCTTGATTTTCAGCTTTGGACTGTTGATACGCAGCAATACTCGTCAGCCCTATGTATTACACATACTTATGCGGTTATGCACTTGTGTGCGTGTTGGCGGTGTAAATGAAGACTGGTCATTTTGTTTGCAAAGTCGTACATTAAATATTTTTCAGCTTCTTCATTTTCTTCGATTTATTTTAGCGTGAATGCAACGAGTTTAGTTTACATCTTGATGTATTTGGGATAACAAATATATATTTTACATAATTCTCCATTTTTTACTATTGAAATTGATCTATTTTTAGCAATAGTGATCGTTTTAACAGATCAATTGACGAAAATAAAGTCGTGCGAAAATGGCTCGCGCTGTGAGGTTTAATGACCAAAAAAATATTAATCATTGCCCTTAGTTAAACCATTATAAGAAGTTCACATATTTTTGGACAATCAATAAAATTTTAATGCATTTACTGTATAGTTTGCTTAATTTTACGTATTTTTCCTATTCCAAGAACAACCCAAAAACACAAATAGTGTGTTATATATTTTAATTTTAAATAAACATTGTTATGTTTTAATAAGAGAGATAATATTGCATATCTCTTCTAAAATCGTATATTATACAATATAGCTAAACTAAATTAAGTTTAAACATAGTTCTGACGATGGCGTCATTGCTACAAACAAACCTAATAAACTGTTACTTTTACCCTATAATAAATTTAGGAATCCGAACCGATACATAAGTTAGGTGTAATATAAATTTAGTCTGAAGATGTTTTCAAAGAAGCGAAACACGTGTCAAGCACAGCAAATCAAAATGTTTGAATTTTCAATTTGGTGAAGAGATTAGGCTATATTTTTTTGAGCTAAACACAATTCTCTAAATTGGATTATTGAGATTTTGTACACTTCCATGTATTTTGTCACTAACGACCCGGGTTTCGCCTTTCGGCATCTTCAGGCATTCGAGCACACGAATGGACTCGAATTGACAGACAGTAAACAGTGTCTAACGTTTATATAGAATATACAAATACGACAAATATTATTTACGAGGTAAGATATTATACGTCTGAGAGCCACACTGACACCTTAGTTAACATTTCGAGAATTTCTTTAATCCTTATTTTGTAAACAACCCATTAGCAGAGTGGCAAATTGCCGCTATCCAACTTCTTTTAGAAATACCAGTGATTTTACAATTATAATAGCATTGTGGGTTTCGACGGGATGCAATTCGACGAAAGGGTAAATATATACAATCATTCTACGTTTAGTGACATCTATTAGGTGTTTCAACGTATAGGATATAATAACGGAGAATTAGGAAGGTTCAGCTGCTCATTCAGAATTGGCAAGGAATTTAACTGGGCTCTATTGATTTCCAAAATTTCTTGATAAAATAATTTATAAAATAATTTATGATCCCCCATGTTTTTATGCAACAGTTTAACCCCATCATCCGCATTAAACGTATGGTTCTCCATTAGCAAGTGATTTGCGAATGTCGAAGTTTCTTTTTTTAATCTAAAGGCAGCTAAATGTTCTGATACCCTTATATTTAATGTACGTATGGTTTTACCCACATAGAAATGTTGGCAATCACTGCATTGTAATTTATAAATACCAGATTTGTTCTTAAAATGGACTCTATCTTTATTGTTAATAAGTAATTTGCCTAGAGAATTTTTGCAATAAAATGCCGGTCTGACACTATCAGCGAGTTGTTTTTTAATTTTAAAACTTGTGCAACCTAAATAACTAATTCTATGCCAGTTCCTAGGTTGGTCTATGTCTTTAGACAAGTTCCCGAAATATAACATCTTTTCTGCTAATTTACATTTTTATTTAATTTACAAATTTGATATTGAAATTCCATCAAGCACCCTCAGTCGATGTCTTAAACAATTCTCTAAGTATTGCAAAATGTGCTACAAATTGTGTATGATTTAACCGCTGTCGCTCAACTAAGGAGTAATCAGTTGAGACTGCTTGAAAAGCCGGTAATGAATATTACGGAAGATTTTAAATTCATATAAAAAACAAAGTTGCCGCCGATTTCATTCGTTGAAGATATCAAATATTTGTTCATACCAAATGAAACAGTGGCGTGCGTTGGCCGCAAGATGTTGCATAGCGGTCGATATTACGACAGCAAACAGGTCATGTGTAAGACCGTTACACACGCCATAATATATATATTATAAATAGAGATGAACTACTTCTACTGAACGTCGTTAAATGGTGCAGCAAGTCCGATCCGAAGTTCGATCAGTGAAAACGTTAAATAATCGTTAATATTCTGCTATTGCGGCATACTAATATTATATGGCAGTCTAATGCACTAGACATTCATCGTTCGCCAACGGACAAATCCAAAAGACTAAAACTTTGCAGTGAATGAGTCACTCGTTCGCCTCTATTGAAATATTAGTATCATTGCCAATCACTTGCTTTCCCACTTTTACTTACTAATCAGTAGCACGGCTGCCCAATTTTAATACCTACTTTTTTTATAAATTCTGTCTTTTTGCAATTCTGAGGTTAATAGGTTATACATAAACTAAAGTTTAAATTGTGTGTGTGAAATCAGTACATCAAAATTTCTTTTTTACCATGTTTGCTACCAATGCGGAACATAAAGGCTACATAATGAAGATATCGACGAGTATTGCTTATTACTCTGTTGTTCAACCTCTCTGTTTCGAAGAGAGTAAGATAGATGGATAGGGTTAGGACAGGACTAGTGGTGTCTAATCGCTCTCGCTACGCCCCGTTTTATAGGATGGATGGGAGGGAAAGTTTTGAGCTAGAGGGTCGCCACCTCTCGATGCTTCCAATCTCTTTTTATCTGTAACGCATTTATATTTTAAGTATAAAACCGTGCAATATTAAGATCATTTTTAAAGAAATATTATAATTATTCTTATTTAGTTTACTTTTACGGTATTACATTAAAATTCTGAGTCAATAAAAACACGTATTATAAACAAGATGGCAGTACCAGAGATTTTTAATTTTTAAGTGTATTATCTATTGTCAAACAATATTTAAATACGTCTCTATTAATATTATTTGAACGAAAATAATTTCTGTTGCAAAGCTAGGCCACAACCGAGAATTTTGATAAGTTTAATGGCGTTATTTGTAGTTTTTAATATTACCCAGAATACATAGTATCAGCTGCAATACTGCAAATCTTGGACACATTGCAAAGTCTGTGCAGTATGTTAAGCGAATCTGAAGGTGAACTGTGCGAGAATCTATAAAAGGAAATTACTGAGCACCTTGAATCCCTTGCAAAAGAATTCCAGCGGTGTTTTTCAAAACAAACAGTAGAAGAAGCTGCACTGATACGGCATTTATTTTTTTCTACGTGTGATAGCATTGATTTGCTATAAAGACTTGCAGCTCATCCAGATCGGGAAATATGTTTGTCATATATATATCGATCGTCCAGTTCGTTACTCAAACATCATCAAATAACCAATATTAAGATAATAGGAAAAGCAATATTTAAACGGTCACCGTAAATCAAAACTGCACCAGAGTTTTATACATTTTATAAACAGGTGTTTAACAATTAAGTACTTTCCGAGTATAGAGAGTAGGATATTTAGAAATATTATTTTATTTAAACATATGACCTCCTAATGGAGGTATCTCAACATAATTTTTCTATGAGAACTGCTTGTTACTCAGTTGCTAAACCTCTCTTTTTTTGAAGAGAGTAGGGATAAAAGGATAGGGCTAGGACAGGACTAGTAGTTAGCTAATCGCTCTCGCTACACCCCGTGAGGATCGGATGGGTGGTAGGGAATTTTTTAGACATCACAAACACTCAGACTACGAACAGAAATCCATAAATCGATTGCAAGATCAATTTATGAAAACCGTCCGCACCGGGATTTGAACCCGAGACAGCCGTAGCTACCAACTGCACCACGGACGCTGACAGTCTCGTAATATCATTTTACTGACCCAGAAATATCAACATTTTGCTTAATTCATCATCTGTCGACACGAAAGGGCACATCCACAAACAATACACACAGCTCCGACGTGACGCAAATTCCGAAAGCAAACAAACAACAATCAGTCCGTCAGTATAGAAACTAAAGAACAGCTACTTTAGACATTCAGTATTTTAATTTCAATACCGTCACGTATGACAGGCGTTCCCACAAGTATACATATAATAATTTATTGTGTATGTCGAGGGTATACTGACAGAAGGCATTAAGTCATAAATAATAGTCCTGTGATAATCGCATTTAAAGCATTATTTTCTTTCAAAGTACATACTCTTCTCTCCTTAGAACAATAATTGTCAGTGATTTAAAAAGATTTTTGTACATTACAAAAGAATAAATATTCTTTTTAGCATGCACATAATAAGATTTGGTATCGGCGAGTTATAATCATATCATGTGAGAAGACCTCGGATCAAAGAGAGACGAACGGCTGGTTATCCAGAGTCCTGGAAGGGCTGTGATCTCAGACAAACACCATTTCAAATCCGGTTCAAAACTTATTTATTTTCCATCAAAGATGCAGTGGTTTTACACTACACAAATATATAATTCCTAACACATAAAATTGATTCTACATTTACATTTACTTAGCAACTGAATTTACTTTAAGTTATAATACAAATGGCACGACAAACGATTTTAAATTAAGTCCAACGCAAATCAAAACACAAACAACTCGCACGTCACCTCCGCCGCAACTCGCCGATTCTGCGAATTATTGCTGTTGCCGCTGGGTGATTTCAGTTCTGAACACTAATGACACTTATACTTAACAAAAACCAGGGTGTGTCACATGCTTTGTGCCAGAATAAGAAAAAATAACAGTACGGCTGTTATTTTCAAAGCTATTTTATCCTATGGGTTCACACGTTCTACCAGTACGCAGAGTGTTAAATTACATACGTTTTGGCATTTAAAAAAGAAAACCATCAGTAACTGACTTAATGCGTTCAGTCAGTATACCCTCGAAAAAAGATTATTCAGATTTTTACATTGCAACAAATTTAAATAGGGCTGAATCGTTTGCTTGACAGTAACTAATAAAAGTTAGACCAACGCCCTGAATCAGACGAAACAAATATATCGGTTACTTTCTGGACTGCTTAAATTTATTCAAGTTGAAAGTTAGTGAAAATTTATAATGCTAAATTATTGGTCATTATATGCTCTAGTAGGCACAGACAAATTTAAAGCAACGGACCAAACATAATCTTGACTTTTGGCCCACTGGCAGCCCATCCGAATCGATGTTAACTTTCGAAATAGTGCACAAGTACATAACATTGATCGTTCAATACCGTAGTCAAGCTACAGTTTTTTATCTATCTCAGATCCGTAATTGATAGATCTATACCAGGGGTGGGCAAATGATTTAGCGTTGAGATCGACTTTATCATTTAAAATAATGTTTGGAATTAATACAAAGAAAAGTGGTTTATTTTAATAAAATGCCTTTACACCGGTGGTGCACAACCTATTTGAAAGAAGGGCTAGTTTATCAATTTTCTAATCTTTCATGTGCCGCAGAAGGTAAAAGTGTTGGACAAGTTTTGCATTTTATTATTTTTAATTTAATAGTTACATCATTTTTCTGCTTTATACTTGTTATTTTGGGCCGCAACGAATGCCTTTCTGGCACGGGCCACGTTTGTGTATCACTGTTTTACACCAAGAGCTGATAGTTATGATTGTGGAAAACATAGGCACCAGAATTCATATCAATCTTAATTAATAAGAATCGATCATAACTGATAATTATGTAATATTTTTTTATTAATCTAACACAGGCCTGGGCAAAATAGGGCCCGCGGGTCCACTCGTCTCATAAAATTTGCGGCCACTACAAAATCACTTAATCTTTATGTTGAAATTCTTTTCATGATAATAAATAATGTATACCTAAAAATAGTATTTTACTTGCAGCCCGCTGAACATTTTGGATTCCAAATGTGGCTTTTCAGCCAAAAAGTTTGCCCAGGCCTGATCTAACATAAAAAATCTCAATGACAACAGCACAATGATGTTTGTATTTACTTTCTGAACAAAAAGCTGATGTTTGAATTAGTTTGTTTACTAAAATTAAAAATAAGTAGCCTTGAATCGTCTGCATATTATTTTTTAATATTCAATGTCTCTTCTCTTATCGAAGATAAGAATAACTTTTCATGATTACAATTTATTATACTAAAATTATAAAACCTATGAATTGATTTTATATGCGATAAATGAAGGAAGCAAAATATATATGCCGCAAATAATTCATAATTCTGCAACGTAAACTTGCCATACGCGACCATCATGTATGGAAGCGGGATGTGATCACTGGCTGTGAGCTGTGAGAATACTGAGGGGTGCTGTATAGGTCGACAGCTTAGAGAGGAAGATGGGGACCAGCTACCACGATGAATTGATGAAGCTGCTAAGCTAGTGCGCAGGACACAAGGTGTTTATAGCAAGTCCAAGTCGACACCCTCAACGAACAAAGCAGAGGTCATTTATAGTTAGTTATTACGCAGAGCGAACAAAATGTACAGTAAACTCCAGATTATCCGAGCTAATATGCGATTTTTATTTCGTTTTAAAATATATTACTATACATTTCTAAATCAATGTACGGTTTTGTTAATCGAAATCTTTTAATGTTTTATTTAATATCAGTTCGAATTTTCCTGTGAACTTCACATAACAGTTATTTCACTTGTCTCAGTCTCGTTAGAATTCAAAAAATCTCTTGTAACATCTGAAAGATTTTTTCTCCACGATCCAAGTGTTACTGACGTTATTTTGTACCAAGATTGAGTTACTCCACGTATCGCATTTATTTAATAAAATAGTCATCTTCATTACAAGGTTTTAACAAGGCCAGTAAGGTAATGCCGTTTCATTAATGAAATGACCTCTTGATCCAGTAGCTGAATTGATGATGTAAAATTAGGTGGTTAAATGTCTGCAAGGTGTTTATAAGGCCGTCCAATTTGAATATACTTTCATCAGGATGAGAAGGAACATTATCAAATAACAACACTGCTTTTGTTGCAATCCCTTACCTTCTTTCTATAAAAAATTTCCCTTGTGGAACTCATTTAATTTTGTACCAAAAAAGATCCTTTTATCCACCCATGCTCCTTTATGGTTGTAACAATCAACAGAAAGATTTTTTTATTTCTGTCTCTTTCGATCTTAGATGATCTTGGTTGTTTTGGTTTTCCGATCAACAAAAGTTTCATTTTATGTGATCCTCGAGTGTTCAATACTGACAAAAAATATTTTTTAATACATATTGAATTCATTCACGGATAATTTATTCTTTTATTTTAATTGGTTTCTCTTGAGGCTTATTAGAAATGCTATGAATATTCAGCAATTTAAAATATCAATCAATTCATTTTTGTATTTTGCTCGTCTGTAAGATGACCAAGTGAGTAACTTCTTTGTTCATTGAGGGTGTGAAAATGACCAAAGACTAATGACAATGCACGGATATGCTGGCAGGAATGGATCAAAAGAGACACAAGATGGCAAAGGAGCGTAAGATTCTAATTAAATTATAACTACATCAAAAAGGACCAATATCATCACTTTCAACCGGGATCGATCCACTATTTTTCCTCCGCTCTTCTTGGTTACTAGCTTAGCGCTGCCGCGCACTTCCACCGAACCTGACAAATTCGTTAATCCATCGGGTTTTCAGGCGTCCCTGAGGTCGCTTAGTGCCCCTCGGGTACCAATGAATGACTGCATTCGTCCTGCGGTTGTCCGTTCACCGTGCGAAATGTCCGGCCCACCACCATTTCATCAAGTTGATGACCTCTGTCACATCTCTCACTCTTGTTTGCTTCTTTATCCATTGGTTTCTTCTGCGACAACATGCACCTTTCATGTCACGTTGCGCCACTCTCAATTTTTGGACCTCTCGTGTAATATAATTTAATCGAAAAATTGGGAAATATCGATAATTTCACTTGATTCTACTAGCACGTAAGCATAATAATAACATTACTAGTTTCATGGATAAATAAAAACAGCAGCCATAATATGCAAATATAATTGCCTTTTCAAGTTCAGCAAATGCGTGAATTTGGACTTTGGCTTGCTCTTACGTATGTCACATTGCATCGTTTACACGAGGTAATTGAAGAAGGCTGTTATGAAAGGAAAGGAAGGAAAAATCATATGCCATCAGCTTGCTACTCAGTCATTAGATTAGATATCAACTCACATTATGTCTGACCAGTTTGCAATCTCCTCTTGATGAATCACACTCAACTAACTAACCCGCTTAAAATATGGAATGTATGGATTCCTAATGGAGATATCTAAACAGAAGTTTTTTTACGCCAACTACTTGTTACTCAGTTGCTCAACCTCTTTTTTATTATTTCACAAAAGAGTAGGGATGGAAAGATAGAGCTAGGACAGGACTAATGGTTAGCTAATCGCTCTTGCTACGCCTCGTTTTTAGGATTGGGTGAGTGGAATTTAATTTTTAGACATTACAAACATCCATTACTTCGAACATAAATTCATAAATGATCTGAAAAATCAATGTATGAAACACTTGGTGCTGGTATTCGAACCCGTGAGCCCCATTACCAAAACCAACGACGTTTACCACTGCACCACGTATCCGTTTAGTTATGATAATATTTCAACAATTATCTTATACGGTTGTAGTTTGATAATTATCGTCATCTAATAGTAATGTCAATATTTGCCAGAAAATCATCATTCGTAAAGGGTTTATCGTAAATTTAATATATCGACTGAGGGTGCTCGATGGAATACCAAATTTATCTTCGGCATCTTCAGATATTCGTGTGCTCGAATGCCTGAAGATGCCGAAAGGTGAAACTCGGGTCGTTAGTGAAGAAATACATGGAAATGTACAAAATTTCAAAAATTCAAATTCATCGTAAGTGTGTTTTTCCCACGTCTGTGTCTTCAGATGGCAGAATCTTATATAATACAATATATATATATTTATAACGTTATTTTACATTGTCTGGTACATGATAGTAAAACAACGTTATGTCAATTTTATCTAGTTTCTTCCTCAATCATCAGTTAAGTTAAAGTTGCCCTTGTTTATTAAAAGAAGATTTTATAAGCGTTATTGTCATAAGAAAAGTCATACACAATAAATTATAAAAAAAAGAACATTAGGTTTTAAATAAACATCTGCTTTGCTGAGATGCAAGAAACTACAAAACGTTTTTTGACTCTGCTGTAAATTTACAATTCTGTAGATTTGTGTTGTTTGACATTAAGCTCTCGAAATGTCAAAGTCCGACCACTGTCTGCTGCAAAAGACTTTAGATAGTCACTGAGGCAGTCACTATATTATCTAATCGATCCATGTTAACGACCCATAATTAATTAATTTTCAACACCACAAAACAATAATAATAAATAATTCATTTAACATATATTGATGATAGCATTATAATAAATTATCTCCAGGAAGTGCAGATAACATCTATGAGCGGCTAAAAAATTGGTAATCGAAATTCTGTTCAAATTTAGATACCCTCTCCTACGATTTTTCACTGTAGAATATATTCTTCTTATTACAAACAAAACTGAAACTGTTATTTGTTCAGTGATTCAAAAATGCATAATAACACGATTAATTTATAACGACGCTAATACCAGGAACGGACTGAGTTTCATCTGAGTGCGCCGGTTCGACAGGCGGAAACAGGTTTGATAATTTTGCAAAATTACCATAAAAATAAAATTGTTCATATACCACTGCAATTCTGATAATATTCGCCACATTGAATTCGATAAATAATTATTTAGAAGTAATCCTTGGTGGAATGACAATAAAATAATACGTCTAAATACACCAGAGGTGGGGATCCTGCGGTCTTGTGAGTTCTTAAGTGCGGCCTTTTGGCTGACTTTTATTTATTTACAACATAATTTTATATGTGTATATCTGATTTAAGTTTCTAGAATGCTGTCTTTTAAATGTCTTCTTTAGATGTCTTTTCAGAAAAATTAGTGCTGCCAACTGATGAAAAGAGTCCCCACCGAAAACTTAATAACCAGTGGACACCGCGACCGCAAAAGCCGAACGCGCAAGATCGTTGACAATTTAACGCGTTTCTTCTGGTTATTTTATTAAATAACTAGTGAGTAACCGGCATGCATTGCAATGCCACTCAGAAAAAGAAAGAGTTTATTTTCTAATTCTGTTTGAAGTGTTTTTGGATTAGAGGTCGAAATTTCACAAAATTACCCGGCCCGAGCCCGTCATCTTCAGGCCCGGCCCTGCCCGAGTCCGAGTCTCAATATCACACTTGTTACCCGAACGCGTTCCGAATTCCAGATTTATTTTTCTCATCCCGAAAAAAGCCCGTTTTTTTTCAATATAGTAATTAATTTGTGCTTTTCAAACTATATATGTTATTTTTACACTGAGAAGGTTTTTCCGAGATGTCGCAGTATCTACGTATTTGATTCTTCTTTTTAGATTTCAGATTTTAACTTTTTTATCCAGAAACCTTCCCGGGTATGCCCACAACAACTCACCAAAGTTGCATCGAAATCGGATGAATGGTAAAGGAATGCATAGAGGACAAAGATTGTGTGCATTGTGTCGTATATGTATTTAATTCATACGACAAAAAATATTATATGTTTTATATTTCCCCTGTGTTGTTTTATCACTGATCTGATTTTGGGTGAGTCGTTTTGTTACTGTGTTGATTTATCATTGTTTTGTTTTGTCACCGAAACAATAGGAAATACACCTCTGTTCGTCGTGGACAAATCTCATCCCACGTTTTAAATATGATTGAGCTGAGCGCGATATTTTCGAGTGGGATAATACCCAAGTATGTGACTAACGACGAGTATACCTGTAATAATACAATAATAATCGCAATCCCAAAGGTATCGAATATCGTATTATCATCATTGTGATTTGGCTAAAGAAGGGTTACATAGAACTTTCAATATAATTTTCCATCATAATCACATTTTGCTATATTCGATTTGATAATTAAATGCCACATTTTTGGGTTTCACGCTTCTTTTAAATATAAATACTGTCGGTCGCAGAAACAGAGCGGGCTTTCGTCATACGCGGCTGCGCGGTCAAGGTATCGAACTCCCGAATGGACGCATGGGTGTTTATGATGTATACATTCTAATGTAATAATTCGTATAATTCTATTCGATCGCGTAACTGGGAGTGAGGGATAAAATTTCAATGCATTTACTTAAACGATTAATTGAAAATTAAAGTAATGATGTTGAAATAAATGAGATATATCACACCCCTAGTTTTAGACTATTACAAGTCAAAAAAATTACATTTTAAGTTAATGATGCAGAAAGGTTGAAAATATCATTATTCACCGGGTCAAATGAATTTTACGGAAATACAAGGAGAATGAATAGTCTAAATTTTTAGAAATTGTGATATTTAAAGACGATGTTATTTTGAGTTGCTATAGTCTAATATGGGTAATTAAAGTTTTATTGAGTTTTAGACTTTGACATCTTGAATTATCATAGTTTCAGAATAGAAAAATTAATGTCAATAAACGAAAACGGCGTAATTGTGAAGCATTCAGTAACAATAGTGATCGAAAAGATTTAAATAATAGGATTAATATAAAAATAGTTTAAAAATAAAAAATAACAATTTTTAATTAACACACACTAATTAGTTTAAAATAATAATATTGTATGCATAGTCAAAATAGTCTAATTTTAGACAACGACATTTCAAAAATTGTACTAAAAGTACATTCTCTGTCATTTTTTTAATATAAAAATTATGTCATCCAAAAGTAGATACCCTGCACATTGACCAAGAAAATTGGCTAAATCAATTTCGTCTAAAACAGTATATCGCTGGCTTAACTAGCAAACTGATTATCTACATTTCAGCAAAATATTCACTTTAAAAACTCAATAAATTCAGTTTTAACCAATATTGCTTTCGAATTTTAAGCATGTTATATGAATAATGGTTTAATATTATTCATAAAACATATGTAAAAATCATAGAATAACATTGTTTAAAACTGAATTTATCGAGTTTTTAAACTCTCCCTAACCCTATTATTAATTAAGCAATTAGAATCGATACATAAAATATATAAATTTTCGACGAAAAATGTAGTCTGAGGATTTTTTTAAGACATCGACTGAGGGTGCTTGATGGAATTTCAATATCAAATTTGAGTTATTGAGACTTTGTACACTTCCATGTATTTCGAATTCGAGTTCATTCGTGCGCTCGAATGGCTGAAGATGCCGAAAGGCGAAACCCGGGTCGTTAGTGACAAAATACATGGAAGTGTACAAAATCTCAATAACTCAAATTTGAGTCTGAGGATGTTTTCAAAGAAGCGAAATACGTCTCAAGCAAAGGAACACAGGATATCAAAATGTTAAGCCGAAATACCCATCAACAAACTGATGAATATTTTTGTAAAAGTGAATACTTTATTTTCATCTTATAATCTTACATGTAGTTAGTTTGTAAGTAAATTATTCAAACCGACAACTTAAACTTAAAAAACATAAGCGATATTTTTGTTTATGTAAAAGCAAGCACATTCAAATTGTAACGATTAGGCGTCATTAAGTGAGTAATCCTACTTGCATTATTAACAAGCGATTTTTAACACTAAGTAGTCGAACTTCCACTGACTATTTAAAAATACACCGTACCGAAATACTTCATTCCAAATTCAGATGTATCGTACGGAAGTACTCGAGTCCAAAATTAGATTCTAATAGAACGCCGCAATAAATTATGCATATTCCTAAAAACAAAGCTCGGCAATTATAAATATAGTACGGCGTCGTATTTAATGTTTTATACATAACGCAGATAACAATCGAATACTAGATATTGTGTCCAGACAATGAATGGACAGAGAGAATACATTTATATTTACAATACTACAGGGCCGGCCAACAGCTATTTGTTGTGTAAGCGTGACATGCTCCCCGACCCTCTCTGGCTATCAACCCTGTGCCTGATAAAATCAAATATATCGATGGATTAGTTCCATAGTGACACAGCTAGAAATTGGTAGTTTTCAATGTGGTCGATCAAAGTTTTGACTCATCTAAACTGACTAATAAAAAGTCATGGTTTATTATTTGTATTACTTTTTTATTCAAACAGGTGGTCAATAGTTTATAGTTTTAGTATTAAAGCTTGTTTCTTTGTGGAACGCCGCAATTCACGAAAATAAATTTCCACAATATGATATTTCGATATGTGTGTACATGGAACTGAGAAATTATTTAATTTTGCTGATTTCCTTGGCAAATATCTGCCTTTTGAGAGAAACCCTGTACATTTGTGGAACTGTAGAAGAGCGGTGTTCAAATATAATGACTAACTTAACTTAAAACATCAACTTTTTTATTTATCGTCCTATGGAACTGGGGCATCGATATTTGTTATTTTTGCGAGAATCCGTCCGATTCGACATCATCATTTGTAAAGAATCTGATACCAAATACTCGAATGCGTGAAGATGACGAAAACGAAACACGGGTAGTAAGTGACACAAACGATTCAAATTTGATATTGAAATTCCATCAGTCGATATCCCAATTTTTTTTTACGTATCCAATACATTATCAACAGTCTGTAGAGTATTGTTTCATGAGTACAGTATGCTTAAAATTATAAAACACAATTAACTAATTAATTAGTTATATTAGAATCGCGGCATATCTTGCATAGTAGTCCCAAAAGGCCCGGCAGCCAGGTGTTAAATATTTATGTAGTTCTAACAACGCAAACTATGTAGGGTCATTTTGCCAGTGGTCGGCCAGTTAAGCGACAGGTGTACTTTCAAAAGGGATTTTGAGTCAATGAATGATAAATACATATTTTTTCGCTGTTATTCCATTAAACAGGGATTAAGTAACGTAACCAACTGAAAATAAAATAGTTAATATTGTACCAATCATAAAATAATAGAAGTTTACAAAAAAATGCCAATTCTCCCAGTGGTCGGCCATCACTATGTATATTTTGTTAGCGATTCCCATACAACATGATTTTCTCGAAACTTGAGAAGTAAAAATGTGCTTTTTTTAAATTGCGTATTGCATCATATAGGTCAGTATCAGATATACAGTGACAAGACTACCTACACGAATTTAAAAAATCTGTTTTTTTAAATGAATCCACTATTATAAAGTTTTAAGCTCAAAAGGCCAACCAGTAGCGACGGCTGACTTATGGAACACTCGCCCTAGAATTCATACAAACGTACGAATTATCATATACACCATTAAAATCGTTAGCATTTTCCTGTCATAATTAGATCGAATTACTATGTGCCGCGGCTCAAAAGACGAGAAGTTGTTTTATATGTTATCGAGATTTTTAAAAGAGGAAAAACCAGCCCAACAACCTCGTTGAGAAAACTCAAATAAGGGATTTTAGATAAATGTGACATTTTGACATAAATATAGACATTTAATCATCACATGTAATATGTGATGGTTACATGCAAATTTTCTGTAGAATTTTTTTAATTCTATTAGAACTCAAAATATAACAACAGGAGAGTCACGATAGCATCAGTGTTTAACCGGCCCCCGATTAATGAATTTACAACCATGATTAATGAATTCAATAACTGTTGAAATCAGGGCTTCGAACCTATATTGTTTTTCGCTTCGGTTTTCGTTCCGGTTCAAGTAAAAATATATATATCGGTTCGGTTCCGGTTTTTGCACCGGGAAAATAACGGTGATTAATTTTAACGTTTTTATCTGTATACAAAAAAAAATTCTCCTATAATTTAGAAAATTGTATGGTCCGATAGCCCGGCGCCACGTTCCGAAACCAATGGTTATATGCTGCACCGCACGGCCGTAATTATATTTTTTTATAATAACATATTATTATAAATTATAATAATTATGTCGAGACGCGTCTCACAATCGTGAATGATTTCTTTGCGCGTTTGAAAAAGTACCGAATCGAAAAAACCGATATTTTTTCGGTTCATTTCCGGTTTTCGTTGCGACAAAAATAACGGTTTTTTCAGTTTGAAGCCCTGGTTAAAATGCTCATTTCATCATACTTAATATGATGAAAAGTTTGCGAAACGCTGCTTTGTAATAATATAATAACAAGGCACACACCCGCGATCGGACAATGAGAGATACCGACGAATGACAATAAGTATAGTTGTTTTTTTAATATTCAGGCGTCACATTGCCGCCTTCCGGCGACTTCCGTTTACACTCGTGCGTCCGCAAGCGCAGGCAATCACTCACCTGTGTGTAAACGGGAGTTGCCAACGGGATATTTAAATAAGATTCGAAAATCATCTATTACTTTAGTGACATTTACCCAGTTCGAGTTCATTCGTGTATTCGAATGCCTGAAGATGCCGAAAGGCGAAACCCGGGTCGTTAGTGACGAAATACAAGGAAATGTACAAAATCTCAATATTTCAAATTTGATATTGAAATTCCATCAAGCACCCTCAGTCGATGGCTTAAATTATAAATGAGCTCGTTTTCTTACAAATTGTAATGTGATATATTATTTTCATACTTCAGAAAGTATTAGAATATATTCGAATATTTTCCGCATTAATATTCGATATCCGTTTCAGCTTTAATAGTTGATAATGACGAATAGTTGGAATCCCTAGATACAACATATTGCTATTTATCTAGCGATATATTATCGATAAATAATTGTATATGAAGTAAAATTGAACGGTCGTCTCGGAGCACCCACGAGCACAATTTAAATCAATTTCCTCGAATGACAGTACAATAGAAGAAAAATTTAGTGCCCACGTAAATATAAATCAAATCCATTGTTGAAATAATTCAATGGGCACAAATAATTACTTACGAATTCTGTCAGTTTGACACAGAACTTTGCAGGAGACTAAAATTCTATTGTGCGAACTTCGGAAACAAGTCAGTAGAATATTGTTTTAGAAATATCCATTAGCCCAACCCATACGGACACAGAAGTTATATTACACCTTAAATTTGTTTGGATGTTTATTTGTTTGCATGTTTTTGTGTGAATGAATAAGCTAGCAAAACTTTCTTCTTGCAATTTTAAATCGTCCTGAATATAAGGACCCCGGAATCTCCAAACTCCTCGAGAGGTGCCATTACTCTAAACACTACCGTAAAGCAGCACAGGTAGAATGCAAGTTTTGAACAATTAGCATTTGGTTTTAATCGTCTACATCTGCGTATCCCAGACTGTCAGCAATGAGTAAAATGCGGTTCCAGCTTAGGACTATGTGCTAAGCGGAGCTGAGGGACTCTGACATGTCACGGGAAGAAGCAAGGCGAGTGATGGGTGACGGGGAATCATATTCTCTGCATATGGGAGTAGCAATACGACCGAAGAAGAAGAATACAAATCGATACACAATGTAATGAAAACAATTTCTATTTTCAAAACCCGGACATGAAAGTTCACGATCTGGTCTCTCCTCGATGTAATCTTGAGTGACTTTTATAAAATTCTCATTATCTTATAAAGTTTTTAAAAATCTGACGAATTGGCAATTATATATCACATTTAATTTATTATTAAATCAATACTGATATTACTTTGACACTGGGCAATTTCATCTGTATCAAACAACGGTATCCGAATATTTCGAGTCAATTTCTTTATCCAATTCGTTCATTTGAGTTGGATCACTGCTTTACCAAAACTAATGACTAAAAATGTTCAATTCTAATTGGATTCTGCGCGAACCGTTTGTTTCCTCACACTCTCTGATATTGGCAATGCAGTTTTCGAGTGTCAAAAACGAATGACTAACGAAGAACCTTCACTTGGTTTATCCATGAGTCATTTGTTAAGAGTGAGAAATCAGATGATTCACAACTCAACTACACTACAAAGATTGTGTCGTTTTCGTTCGACGCATGTGAGAATAATAAAACTAATTACATCACAAATCCTTGTAATATTTACTAATACTGTTGTACTGGTGATTTTAGCAATGTTAGGAAAAAGTACCATACAGAATTGTTTTAATTATATCGTAAAATATTGTTCTACTTAGAAGTGACAGTGGACAATGAAGAAATTCAAATTCCTACGCTTAAGGGAATATCGAATTGCTGTACGAGCGACCCGAAAGCATTTGACCGAAAAAAATATTATTTTGTGCGCGCAAGTTTCGTTAGCCGATCCGAATGGACAGATCGAAAGGCGCATATGCATGCGTTGGCGGGTTGACGATCCCTCTTTCGATACACTGATTGGAGTCGACAAATAAAAATGAGCGTCGAGTTTACTTCCGACGCGTGGTATCAATCGCACCGGATACGAGCGCCGTCTCGGAGCTGTGCTCGCTAAAACAATACCATTACCATTGCACACTTACTGATTTCAATAGAAATACCTACATTTAATAAAATTGACGTCTATTTCATTCCAATAAATAGTTATGAAAAGCCTCGCTGTCTGGTAGGGAATTGGGAAATCTAATGATGAAGCGATGATATAATAGTTAATGATGTGAAAGGGTCAAGCTGGCAAGTTAAAGTGGTTATCTTAGAATAAGCTACTCGCGCCAAAATTACCTATCTTGCTATCTTCGCTATACTAGATATCTTCTCTACTAGCCTCGCACATGCCCCTTATAAGAGAAGAGTCATAGTTACTAGAGTACACGCCGTATAACTTTGTACTCCGGCTCTAGGATTTAGGGTCACTGGATCCAAACTGATACATACACGGAATCCGTACACTGCTCTAGGATCACGGGATCCATGCGTACTAATACAATGAGACGTATACAGGAAGCGTATCAGTGTAGCAAAAAGTGCAAATTTATACGGCGTATACTCTACCATAAGTTGAGCTGTCACTGACCACTTTATATATTTAAAAAGATATCATTAGAAATAAAATAAATTCAGTTGATAATGCTCGTGTGTTCGAATGCCTGAAGATGCCGAAAGGCGAAACCCGGGTCGTTAGTGACAAAATACATGGACGTGTACAAAATCTCAATAATCCAAATTTGACTATCATAATAATATATCAGATATTATCTTATCTGTCAGAAAGCCAAACATTGAATAAATCTATTTTTTATAATTAATTGAAATAAATTTTAAAACCATGGCAATGTATCATTTCCTTCATATTCATGATATGTAATGGAAATTCTTTTTGCACGCCTGTCTTTTTCACGTTGGTTAATCGGGTGTCATTCAATATTTTGGCCAGATTCAGCGGTTTTAATGTTGAAATTAATGTTGAATTAAAACTTTGTTATCCAACTTTTTATCCAACGGTGACACAACAAGTGGAATAACAAAATAATAAATTTAATTTTATATCAGCATAACAATTGTATCGCAAGTCGGTCATATTTAATTTATTATTATTTATCTTGGATTAAAGTCCGTGAAAACTTTTATAATTTTTCGTACAATTACGATCGTTTTTCTTTTCGCATAGATGCCGAAGCAAGTCGGTTCGCGATGTGGCATTGATCGTCCAAAATTAGAATCTAATACATTATCTCCAATGAACTTGAAATGGAAATGGAGCGCGCATTCAGAAAATAGTTGAATTAATTTGGTTATCAATTAATCCAGTTGTATTCAGAACCTGCTGCAATATGGCACGGCTGAATTGAAGCCACTCACTTGATAACTTTTTTGAACCATGTTCATTCTTACCCCAACAGAAGTTTTCTACGAAAATTACTCGTTACCTCAGTTGCTCAACCTTTCTTGTCTTTATAGAAAGTAAGGATAGAGAGGGAGTGGTGGTTGGCTAACCGCTACCCTACCAAAGTTACGTCCCGCATTTAGAATCGCACACGTCCATGCCTTCGAAAATCCACAAATCGATTTACGAAACTGTTCATGCTGGGATTCAAACCTGTTACCAAAGGTAACGACATTGACCACTCGGTTAAAGCCCTCTTAATGACATCCGTATGGGAACCAGACTTATTCTTGCTGAAATTAACCATTACTTTACTAAGAATTTTGTTTAACAATAAAAATTCTTCGTTACAGATGTAAACATTGTTTTCAATAAGAAGGTGAAGGACCAGATTCATTTCCCAAATGGCGGTCGGCTTATAATCAGACCAATACGATAGTACCTGACAAGAAGCAAAATAAAACTGTGGCTCATGACTATAGTTAATAAAGAGTAATAGATATATGTAGTAAATTTATTTGCAGAAATTATATTAGGCACCGACTAGACGCGTGGTTATCGTCCATTAAAAATGTGCTGCCTTCAAAATGTGATGCAATTTTCACTTGACGCATGCAACCGCCTTAATCAACAAAACCTAAACATTTTGACGGCAAATTTAATTAAATTCGCCGCTAATGACTCAAAAACGCTCGAAATATTAAATAGAAATATGTATATATGTGCTAACTTTTTCGTGAAGAAATCGCACTTTAACCCTTCGCCTACCACCCGCAAAAAAACCATCCCCATTGCTGTCCTCTTGTTTGTCAAATTTTAAAATTGAACGTATTTTGAACTTACGTCCAGATTTAAAAGTTGGGTTAAAATATCGCACAATATTCTTACCTCGAAGAATGCCGCTCGTTAACTATAATACGTAATGCATAATTATGACGAACAAGAGACCATAGCAGTTTTCACGCGAGTTAGCTAATGAATCGACGTGCGCTAAGCCTCACCAAGTCAACCCAAACCTCTTACATCGCGTTTCATTTTTATTTTAATAACATACCTAATATTCGTAGAATCTATTCATGGAAAATTCATAAGTCATGTATATATAAAAATTCGTACTGAGTATACTAAAACGCATTTGGGAAATCAAATTCATTGCACAACGGACATTATCGTACATTTCTGTGCTAATACATACTAATGTATCGTAGTTTCACTGTACATCTTCGTAGGTACACTATCTACTATGAATCGTATTCCAGTGACGTGATTGCAGACGTTGATACGTCAGTTTTACCTTTCGTTACAGAAGAAGAAATAATTAAAAACTTTGCATGTCAAATGTTCACAGCGTTTCAAACTTTTTACAGGAAATGTGAGATGCCAGATGTTGACAGTCTTGATGCTGTCTGGTTCCAAACAACGACATGCAACACAACATTTTTTGGCTTCTCATACTTTTTAATAAATTGATGATTTTCAATGGATAACAGCTGACATTTCAATATTTTCTATAAATTGTGAGAACAAAGCCAAAATTCCATCTTCTACGTCACGCCACAGATGTATATAATAAAATTATAAAAAAAATCAAATATAAATTATCATTTCGTACAAAAAACAAAATATATCGATATTCGCAAAGGTTATCGGTGGTGAAAGTGTTAAACACATTAATTAACGAATACACTGTCGTCGCAAGCGTTAAATTTAATCATTACGTCACGGCATAGAAAAAAAGAACATTTCGAAAGGTCTCTTAGGAATAAATAAGATTTATAAATAAATTATATTATAAATCTTTCTTATCCACGTATTTAAAAATGCTATAATACCGTATCATTTTTCTCTTGCCATCAGACAGAATACTAAAAACTGAATGACTCACGCAGTTTTTCCTGATGAAACCAGCGTTCCTATTTTCAAATTTATTATACCCCGGTCAGTAATGCTGATCAACAGCTTCACGCCGAAGGTAATGATTGCTGTATTTGCTCTATAAATGTTCATTAGATTGGTACTAAACTTAGTCAACATCGTAAAACAGGATGGAAGTCAGTGGTAACATAACTATTCACGGCAAAAGCTAACTGGGTAACAAAATTTGTTCCGTTACATTTTCTACACATTATAATTCTAATGCGTAGAAAAAATCCTAAAAAACATTACGTTCGTCGTAAATGTTTTGAGCATTACTGACCGGGTTCTTTTAGTGTTCGGACACTAAAAAAAATCAAAATAGGATTGTAGGTAAAATATATAATATTGTTTACGTATATAAGAGGTCTGCACGGGCCGAAATTTTAAAAAAATACCCGATTAAAAAAACCCGATTTTTTTCAATATAAAAATCCATTTATACTTTTCAAACAATATGTTTTATTATAGGATAAAATAACAAAGTATTTAGTTCTACAACTATCAGAACTAAGCCGAAATAACTATCAACAACCTGATAAAAATTTTGTAGAACTAAGTACTTGGTTATTTTATCCTATTATAATGGAGTTCTACCAAGTAAACGCCAATTCATTCAATATATTTTATTGTTTCCATATTTCCAACGATTAGTTATGAATATTATTGTCTTACGGCTGGCTCGTGACCCGAACACTGCCAGAAATATATTTCCGAAAATTAAATTCCTTACCTGAGCACGAATCTGAATTGTCTTAAGTCGTCCGACGCGCCCGTGCAGACCTCTAATGTATATGTATCAATATGCCCTCCGCTGAAATAAATCAACATAGTTATGCTTGTAGTATGACGTTTATTAATTTAAAATTCCGTTTTCTGGCAAACTAAAATAGTTCATCGAATTTTATCCATAGATTTAGGTCTAATCAAAATCTGCGAATCGCTTTTAATGAGAATAAGCGTATCTCGTCATCGAATATAAAATTTAATAGCTTGAACAAATCGAGCTTAGCAAAGACTTATCGATTTAGTCAGCCAACAAATCAGGGTATGGCGCATCCATCCTGTTTTGCCCACGGATTTTCTTTGTCCAATAATAAAATGGCTTCGAATGCGGTTTAATGTGCTGTGAATTCAGTTTTACGAAACAAAGTTGTTGTTATAATTATTTTCGTAACGGCTCTGCTGATAATGGTATCGTCTGTTTGCTGGAGCAATAAAACCGCAACAACAGATGAAGTCATAAAATAAAGCACGGATAAAATTTCATAAAGATACATTTTCAAATTACGTCGCTTGTTTACTTTGTCTACTGCTTAGCCAGATAAACTTACGTATAGATTTAAAATATATAGGTACGCTCACACACCCGCTCTCTCTCTCTCTCTCTCTCTGCGCATGAGCCCATGAAAATAGTGCATGTGTTGGCTGCGTTACAGATGGACAGATAAATCAAGCCAAATATAATATGTATTACTTTTAAGGCTTTGACTTCCAATTCTTCGTGGAAAGTCATTATACTTCAAAAATAAAACACAAATTGTTTGTATTACGTCCGCATGTTTATAATGATCAAGACCGGTTTCGCTCGTCACGAGCTTTCATTAATTGATAGTGATCGTGGTGAGCGAAATAGGTCTTGATCATTATAAACATGTGGAAGAAGTACAAACAAATGGTGTTTTATTTTTAAAATATAATTTACTAATACTAAATTCAAGTCGGCAATTCTACATAGCACAGCCGTAACTTAATAAACTGGCTTAGCGATTAAATTTTTTTAACTAATTGCTGATAAGGTCACATATCAAATGTTTTTATTTTTGAATTCAAAATTTGATATAATTTCTAGGGTATGGGTGTTTGTGTCAATGGTATTGGTAAACTTAAAAATCCATGCGGTGATTCAAAGCCTTCAATGCGCAACCGACTCGACGAAAGCCCATGAGCGAAAGCCCCGACGAAAGCATTCAGATGAATATCTATCTTATCTTTATATCTTTGGCTCCTACGGGATCAATCTATTGGCCTCATTTCATACAATTTTAAGCCAATTTAATACTAAGCCAGGAGCCAAAAGCCAAAAGGTTAAGAGTAGAGCATCCAATCCCGGACCATTTTACGATCTCGGGATATCGGGACTCTGAATTTCTCAATCCCGGGATTTTTCATTATGTGTAATTTCATGTGTTAAATTGTACATTTATAATTTAATTTGTGTCCATTAATGTTTCAATTGGAATGTATATATGATTAAATATTTTTTGGGCATTGGTATGGTTTTCGTGTTGATTTAAAATCATTAGTCATTTACAAAAAAAGAGAAAAATATTTTAAAAAAGAAGCATAATGATCAAAATAATTTTACTTATTGCATTATTATGGTAGGTTTTATCAAATGGTATTCATAAAGAGGACATGTCTTTAACTTAGACATTAAAATATTGCCCTCCATCCATTTAAGAAGCGGTCCTAGTTTGTCCTCCGTTTCAAATTGGTTAAGAACGGCTGTTACGAAATATGAGAAAGAGGGAGACTACAATAAATTTATGTTAATTTTATGGGTATTATAAAAAAATTATGTACATGAACAAACCGAGGTACACGTTGCAGTTAATCAGGAAGTTTTAATTTAATATATGAATTATTTCTTAGCACTTACAGTAAATCCCAAAATCCCGGGATTGGAAGCCCTAGTTAAGGGATATAGTAGGTTTTTCCCCCACTTAGTGAACATTGTTAACGCTTACCTTCGCCTAAATCTCATAAACCGTTGATTTTTTTTAATACTTGCATTCTCAAAGTATTTGTTGACACTATTGTATTTTTCCCATGGAAATAGTAAAGTTTTCAAGCCTGTTTACCAAAGAGTTACATCTTTTTTTCAGATATATTTTAACTGGTTTACGCTATGATCTCTTTGAAGTTTATTGCAAATTACCAAGATTTGATATCAGAAAAAATCTAAGAAAAAATTAAATTTTATATTATAGTGACTGAAGCGAAATTTGCAATTTGTTGAATCTAATGATTGTATAAAAATTTTTGAAATGTACCAAAAAGTACATTTTCTTCTCACTTTTACTGACTGATATTTAAAGTTCAATTATACTAAATGTATTTGGATTATTGAGATTTTGTACGCATCCATGTATTTTGTCACTAACGACCCGGGTTTCGGCTTTCGGCATCTACATGCATTCGAGCTCACGAATGGACTCGAACTGACTTCGTGAGCTCGAATGCCTGAAGATGCCGAAAGGCGAAACCCGGGTCGTTAGTGACAAAATACATGGAAGTGTACAAAATCTCAATAATCCAAATTTGATGTTGAAATTCCATCAAGCACCCTGAGTCGATGTCTTGAATTATACTAAATGTACTTTTAACAATCTTTCGAGGCTGTTTTTCTTGCTTTTCATTGTGATTCAGTCAGAGTTCATCGTCTGCATCGACACCACGCGCATTAGTTATTTTAAATTAAATTTAAACAGTGATCAGGCGCTATTATATTCGAAAACATATGATAAAAAAATATCACATGAAAAATGTAGGGCATGGTAAACTATTAAAGACTGTCGCAAAGTGGAAAAAATCTACTATTTCCTTTAAGGTGTCTCCAGTTTTTATCTTTTCAAAAAAACTTTGGAATTACAGAAATTCTAAACATTTTATCGTTGTGTTTTAAGTTAATAACGACTTCAGGAGCAACTTAAAAAAGAAAAAACTAAACCAATACACTATATAATATGGATGCTTCAGAATAACAATGGACCAACTATATGGAACTATATTTTGAGATAATTGGATTCATAGTCGACGGATCATAAATAATTCATTCAGTAGTTTAATATATCGACTGAGAGCGCTTGATAGATATTCAATATCAAATTTGAATAGTTAAAATTGTACATACATACCTCCATAAGTATGGTCACCAACGATCAGTGTTTCACCTTTCGGGATCTTCAGAGATCTGGCGTAGATGCCCCATTATGCCATCATATTTAACTTTATAAATTTACATGGCTCATAAATTTTACCATGTAACAATACGGTTGCAGTAATAATTATTGTGCGTGCACGTGATGCACGGTAATTTAAAACGGCCATAACAATTCTGTCAGAAATCACAGCATACGAAACGGATACGCAACGAGGAAAACTGGTAACACTGGAACGGATAGACTCGCATCATATCTATCAGCTGGTAATTCTAGATTTCATCGGTGAGTCATGGTAAATTTTCATCAGCGTTGCGACGGGGTCTTTTTGCTCTCGGCATGACTCATGCGTGGCGCTCTGCAAAAAAAAGCATCACGGACCATCGCTCCTCCAACTCACGGCTTGTTATGCATATTTTTAAGGTGTGGATTTTTCGGTCTACTGATTGTTATTATATCATAAAGCTAGAGCATTGATGACGAACGCATGCGGAATAAATATATACAATTTGGATGCCCCACCTCCACCCGTTATGTGTATGCATTTTACGTTATTTCACGGCTGCCTTCCATAATGCAATGACGATCAAGAAAATAAACGAATATACTTCTCATGATCTTGGCCAGATGCAGAGTTGCACGGGACCGACCTTTTAACCACGCACTATTGAGTTTAAGAAAAGATGACCGCCAATGTGTCAAACATTTTGAAAATTGGAAAATCATACGATATAAAATAGATGAATTCGTTTTTAAGTCACAAATTTAAATCGAAAAAATCTAAATTCGATATTGATATTGCTGGTACTTGAACAAGGAGCCACCTGATCGCTAGGACAAAGCTCTTTCCACTAGGCTACAGAGGTTAATGGAAGTGTCTTAAAAGATTTTTTTTAAGAGAATTGCATGTTACTCAGTTGCTCAACTTCTCCTTTTCGAAGAAAATGTGGATAGAAAAATATGGCTAGGACAGGACTAGTGGTTAGCTAATCGCTCTTGCTACGCCCCGTTTTTAGGATCGGATGGGTGGGAGGGAATTTTGGACATCACAAACGTCCAAGTATTCTAAGAGAAATCCAATCCAAAAAAAAATAAACCAGTTACCAATGCTGACCATATAGTCATGGAGATTATATAAACATAAGTTGTTCTACGAGAACTGCTTATTAGCCCGTCGCTCCACCTCCCTTTCTCAGACAGAGTAATGATACTGGATGAGGCTAGGAGAGAACAGGTTCGAGGGAATTAAGACATCACAATACTTTAAAAAACTGAAAGTCAGTACTGGGATTCGAATCCAGTGATTTAATATGAAAATCTCTCTGAATCTACATCTAAAAAACGTTTATTGAATGTAAAAAATAATAGAGATAAAACGGACTAATGATAGCGTTAGCGCACGCATGCCTCTCTGCAAGAATATAATTTATAATTATTTATGAAATTCGAAAAAACCTTGTATATGTTAAAGTTGAAAATTTATGACGATTGCTGTTGAGAAGCGCTGTAAATAGTACAGTTAGATAATGCATAAACACATGGTTATTACTTGGTACATGTTTTAGAAAGGGCTACTTAGATAACGAGTGCAAGAAGAAATCCAGCAATTGCAACATTAATAATTTTGACAAGCAATGTCTGTGGAATACACTTAATGTAAAAATTAATACATAGCAAAGAGTTTTACGTGTCATGTAAACATAGATACATTTCGAGTTTTCTCATAATTATGAAATAACATGAATTACGTAGATATATAACAAAGCAAGCGCTATATACTGAGCTAGTTTCAAAATCATATCGATGGACATACCCAGTTCCATAGGACAATAAGTCAAAAAATTGATGTTTTGAGTTAAGTTGGCCATTATATTCGAACACGCTCTTCTAAAGTTTCAGTACAGCTTGTAAAATGTACACGTTTTCTCGCAAAGGCAGATATTTGCCTATGGAAATCAGCAAAATTAAATAGTTTCTCTGTTCCATATACATACATACTGAAATATCGTATTGTGGAAATTTATTTTCGTGAATCGTGGCGTTCGACAACGAAATAAGCTTTAATACTATAAACTATTGACCCCCTGTTTGAATAAAAAAGTAATACAAATAATAAGCCATCACTTTTTACGAGTCAGTTTAGATGAGTCAAAACTTTGATCGGCCATATCTCAAAACTACCAATTTCTAGTTGTATCACTATAGAACCAGGCCATCGATATGTTCAATTGAGATCCATCTACAGTTTTACCTTGCTTGGGAGTGTCTTAGGAGCAACTAACTGTCCAAGACTTGGTGACGTGCACTCAAGTATGTTGACTGCCGGGTTCACCGTACGTATGACGATACCGACGGCCCCTACACAGTTTCGTCTCCCAAAATGCGTCGCAGGCCTGTCAAGCTATGAGCATGATTGCGCCACCGAACCTATTACCTGATTGACAATCAAACAGAGAAACGATTGTAATCGGATCGAAATCTGGCGAAGGGAGCGGCGTTCTTGAAAAGGAAACGTTCAATGATTTTCAGGAAGGCCAGATTAATTTAGCGGCGTCACCGTAGTGCGGGTATCGTGGAGAATTACTTGGTCGAGTAACCGTGAAAAGAACGGTCATTTCACGAACGATTTACTTTGAATAAGACCCTAAAATACATCGAAAACATATTCAATGGATACGAATCCGTAAGCAAGTATAATACCGAAGGTATACTGACAGAACGCAGTCAGTTTTTGATGATTTTATGTTTTAAATGTCAAAATGTATGCAATTTAACGCTAACGTATTGGTAGAACACAAGTCAAAGGATTATTTAAGACATATTGATGTTTTTTATTCTGGCAAAAAGCATGATATAACTATAACTCATCGATACCAAATCTTATGATTTGTATGCCAAAAATAATATGCATTATAATGTACAAAAAATCTTTTTAAAAAACAAACATTTGTACTTGGGAGAGAAAGAGTACTTTAGAAAAAAAAATGCTTTAAATGTGATTATCTCAGAACATATTTTTATGACTTAATGTACCTCAAGTTTTATGCGGAGCATATAGACTTATGTGGAGCATATGAACTCGTGATAGAGCTTATTTCAACAGAAGTTTTTCTAAGAAAACCGCTTGTTACTCACATGTAAAACTTTTTTTTTTCAAGACAGGATAGATTTAGGACAGGACAAGCGGTAAGCTAATAGCTCAATTTTAAAGAAAAGATCACAGACATCCGTGCATTTGAACACATGTCCATGAATCGATTGCAAAACAATGTATGATGTTTGCAAAATGATTGGCTACTCACTCGTCCTTAGAATGTCGATATGACGTGTGTACATATTTTTTAAATATGTTTTTCGTATTCAATTAGGTATCTATAAATAAAATAATATATAAAAGCAAAAGTGAGCAGGCAATCCGTAATCTTAAAGAATCAAAATACCGGTATTTTTAAGTAGTATATAAATATTGTATTAAAATAACTGGTATATCGTTATCTATTTATTTAATGACATTCACCGGTATTCAAATATTGTCTGCATGGTATTAAGCTATCAACAAGTATTTTGACGTACATCGCAATAATTGAGTGTGAAAGTAAGAATGCACCTACATGCTGAATTGCACAGCACACGACGCATTACACGAAGATTAAAATCTTTATTTCGTAAATATTTATCTGACTTAACAGAAATAATTAACAGTATTATTTATACATTTTAATAGATCCGGAACATTAACCGTTGCGCCTCTGCTGAGCAATGCAATACATACGTAGTACATATTTATAATTTTAACTACATTTTTTACAAACGATGATGGACATGGGAATAGATTCATCCAAGGTAGAATCGAACACTGCTGGTCCTGTCCTCTTCGATTCGTTCGTTCGATCACTGCATAACGAAAACATAATATTATTACCGCCGTTGCAATTCGATTCTGCGTGTGGCATTTGTTTTCTCGCCCTGTCTTCAATTCACAGAGCTTTGATAGAGTGGGAAAATAAATGACTCACGGTTCAATTTTTATTAGATTCCCAGCGAGTCGTTCGTTTTCGCATTCTGCTATTCATAAATTTATGTTTAAGTGGGAGATCAAGTGATTCGCAATGATTCCAATATTTTCATAGATGTTAACGAGCGACTCTCGTTCACTAAAAATATTTGGTCGTTTTGATTCGTTGTAGGTTGTATGTCTATCATTTTCTAAACACTGATAAACTGAGTTGGTATGCCACTTCGCCAACGTAGAAAAGAGATAAGTTACTAAAGTAACAACGTCGTCATCTTCTATTACCGTGTCCCCGGGTTTAAATCCCGATACGAAAGTTAAAAAACAACGATTTGTGTTCAGACTAACTATATCGCAAGGTTATTTATTTATAAGGTTAACAACGATTCTAATTCTTCGCTTAAAAATGAAGGGTGGAGTAGTATTATTACCCTCTATCTATTATCGTCTGAAGATGCCTCTTAGAGACAAAACACATGTCACATTTAGTAGGACAGCCAGTGGAATACAAAATCATCGATATTAATTTTATATTAAAAATGAATTTCCACAAACTAAATACGACACGTTGGGGGAGAGGTTTACATACTTTTGTTCACTAGAACCGAATATAATACAAAAAAAAAACTTAGGTAAAAAAATTGCGTTTCACTTGGACCAGTGTGGTTATAAAGGTACAGATAACGCAGGTGTGCGGTGTTGTGCTCTGTGTAATTTGTTTATTTCTGAAATCACATTAGTGCTCTAAGGAATGTGGTTATGTTTATAATGCCTATATTAATATTCTAATTAAGTAATTTCGTGCTGACGCCAGCTACTTTACTGCGTAAACGAGCAGAACAATATTTATTATCAGGTTCCGAGCGAAAATAACCAAAAACATTACTTAAACTGTCAGCGTAAGTAAATAATCATAACTTTCTTGCAACGGCTTGCCATTAAACAACCCCACTCGTATTTCGTCACAAAATAGTTTTACACCTTGCCTAAATTGCATCACATTTTTTGAACATGCCCGCCACCCACTTTCAAAAACGTGATCGATTTCATTATAATGTAGTAATTTTACATTCTGAAATACAACCCATCCCGTACCCCTTTCGTCAAACATCGCTCATTTACTGGTCTCGACCCTCAAGGCATAGCGACTTAAATGGAATAGAGCTAGCAAACATTCCTTCGACAAATACGGAATTAATCTGCTAAATGAAGTAAAAAATACAAACGAAATTTAACCATGACTAAAATACTGGTGACTCAAGGAAATGATCGAAACAAAAGTTTCATATTCCAAATTCAAACGAGCCGAAATCGTTCCAAACCAAGGTTGCAACTTAGTAGGTTCAAAACTTTAATTTGATTTGTGTTCATAAAAGGACTGAAACTCATAAAGCATAGTTCCGCTGCTTTTTAAGGTGAACCTATGATGCCGGAAGTGAGTTGTTATTATAAGAGAATAAATAATGGTTATTATTTACGATTAATAACCTGTTAAACACACTCACTGCATTGACAGAGAGAATTGATTTAACCGTTTTACTGCTGATCACTAAATAGCAACCGAAGTCCTTGCACGGTAGAGCTATGGTTTTTAATTTTTTTTTAAATTTCATTTGAAATGTATTATCTTTATATACCTGTTATTTGAGAGAAGAGAATTTTAATTTCAAAGAATTTACTTGGGTATTTTTCAAAAAATAGAGAAAATAAATATGTATAGAAGAAGTTAGTATTAAAAAGGAAAGGCTTGTATTACGTATTTTTATCAACAGACAACCTTTTAACGTTATTAAAATTAGGTCGGTTGGAAAAATCAGGTTTTAGCTGATCTCGATCAACCGTAAAAATTTCATAATCCGTAAAGCTACCATATCTTACAGAAAGGGATTGCAAAACCGAACGAATACATCAATACCGGTATTTCTTATTAATAACCACAAATTTCAAAACTGGTATTATAAATACCTATAGATAGAAACAAACAAAAAATAAAAAACGCGAAAATACAGTTCCGCATAGAACATCATAAGTATCGTCGCTGCAAAAGGACGTATATCAAGATAACCCAAGTGTTTAGGAAGCGAGTAATACACAATCAATTATGTACTATTACATACATTCTTGAGATTTCTAATGAGGCTTTGCTGTCTATGTATACACCACTTGCTGACATGTGAATATATGTAGTGAAGTGACATGTTCTGTGAAGATATGTATTTTGACTACTTTTACTGTATAACATCACTTTGAATAATTTATGACACCGGTCTGAAGTAGAGGCATGCAGGGACGAAGCTCTCCCAAGGAATCCCATATTTGACGAAAAGACTAGTTCATCAATGCAAGGATCTATCAATCTTGCTCTGATCTTCGCGAAAAGAAACCCGACTGCAGAAAATGTTTTTTCAGATACAACACACAACGCTTGTTGAACGAACAGTCATTAAATAATTGTACTAAAACATTTTTTTTGTAATAAAAAATAACAGTTTTTTTTCATTTAAAAAAAAAAAATCGGGGCCCCGGTTCCGGTACTACAATAATTGCCATCCCTAGTTAGAGGCATATTTTTGTCGATATTTATGAACACGGCGAACGTTATATTTTCGCTTGTAGACATAGTTAAACTTATGGACAGAACAGCGTGCAGCGAACCGCAAATTTTTATCAGCACAGGGTACGCACATACGCCGCGATTAGGCAAAACCACGAAAGGTTAGGCAACGTATTATAGTATTGGATGACCACAAAAAAGGTATGATATTCCACGAAAACCGTCAAATAAAAATCAGAGCCGTTTGAACCAACACGAATAGATTGCTCATCACTGGGCTAGTCAGGAACCTCGTAATTAATCAACAATTTGAAAACGAGCCAATAAACCAAGAGATCTTATAGAAAACACAGTAAACAGGATACTTTGTAACTTTAAAGAGTGGAAAATCTAGTCTAATGTATGCCCTGAAGGTCAGTACAAATAGGAAAGTCATTCATGAAATGTTTTTACAATGTCGTCTTAGTATTTTTCATTTTTTGGTTAGTCACGCTGTCTCAATCAACCGAAAATGGTTTTCGCGAAAGAACGACTTGTTTGCCATGAAGTTACTAGTATTGTATAAAAATGCAATGTGATATAGTTAGTAAATTTTTTGTTGCATATGCATATGTACACAATACACATGTACATAATTTTAACCATAAATCATGTAACAAGTATATTTAGAAGCCGAATAGCTAACTAGCGGTTGGCGTCGTGCCTATTATTTAAAAAAAATAGTTGTATACGAAAAACATTAGTTTTAGGGAATTCAGTGTTATTTATATACTGTAAAATAATAAACACGTCCAACATCTAACATGAAAATAACACGAAATATTATTAATCGTTTTATTATATTTATTTGGTTCTTTTGGACCAAGAGGTGGAAGACCCCTGGTAAAGGTATCAGACTTCACTTGTTCAATCGATGAACCAAGAACGAGCAGTGTTTTCGTCGTATTGATTGCCAATAGACAAATGGTAGTTTGATTTCAAACATATCGGAAGACGTATGTAATATGTATAAGAAAGATGACATTTAAGCTCTGCGTCATACACTTTACTCATATTTGGGTTTAAAAAGACACTATGCTGGAAAATCCTTGGCAACTCGCCAAAGTTCCCCAGCAGCTAGCCAAAACCACACTCCCCATGAATCAATCAATGTGAAATAACTTGTTGCATGTACTATGTGAATTATATGATATGGACACAATACGACGATACAAAGAATTGTATTATTTAAAGATTTTCACGTGTTGACATTGCAGCTGTCTACCAGCTCTTGCAAGGAGGCACCATGACATTGCTGACCTCAAGAATTCGATCGTATTATTAAATATCGAGATTTTTCTGCACGATTTATGGCTCCCAACAAGACATGCGCTGTCCGCGAACGAACAAATCTAAACGAAGTAATATATGTAGTGAACAATGACGACTCGTTTATGTCTATGGAAATGTAAGAATGGACACGAAATACGTCTCACTTTCCCTCTCTTACACATCTTTGTCAGAAGCAGGCATAGTGAGAAAACAAATGACATGCAAAGAATTCAATCCCGAGTGGACCATAGAGGACATAGTGTCGAGAAAAAATGTATTCACGATATAATATGAAAGAATTTTTCTCCGCGATCGAGCTAGTGTTTTTGATTTCTTCGGATATCCATGCACAGTAAATCGAATCTATTTAAATTATAACATAACAAACTCGTAAAAAATCGACAACTTAAAAATCTTGGAAACGAATTGTTCTACGAAAGTTTAACATCTAAGTGTCAACCTATAGATATCGTGTCCGGTGCAATACGTGGGGGGCACGAGTACTATCGCCCTGCGACAATGCAAAGGCCACGGAGTCTATTTCAGACAAGATCAGATAATGAAATAACAATAATAATTCAGGGAGCCAACGACCTCCGCGAAGGTACAAGACCGCTGTAGGAAGCCAGCGATGGAAATTATAAAAAGGAAGGCCGCTTTTTTACGAGACGGCAACCGCCACGAGGCCCCGAGCCTCGAGATGCCGACCGTGAGCATGCTCGCATCTACATCACGCAGACCGCAGAGATCTCCGCGAGCGCCGACAGCGAGAAAATGATTTATAGTGTGAAAACAGCGAAAACTCGCAAAAGAAACGCCCGGCGAAAACAACAATTCTATATTCAATTTTGATTCGTTCAAAAATTTGATCTTACTACCATAAGCTTTGTCACTGACGACCCGGGTTTCGCCTTTCGGCATTTACAGACATTGAAGTGTAAGAATGAATTCGAACTATTGACAGATACATTATATTGCTATATTTACCGACGGTCGGCGTCGGTGGCGCAGTTGGTAGCGTCGCTGGTTACGTTACGAATGTCTCGGGTTCAATTCCCAGTGCGGAAGGTTTTCATAGATGACCGTTCAATCGATTTATGGATTTCTATTCGTAGTCTGAATCCTCCCTCCCACCCATCCCATCCTCACGGGGCATAGCGAGAGCGTTTAGCTAACTACTAGTACTGTTCTAGGTTCTAGCCCTATCCTTCTATCCCTACTTTATTATGGAGACCATATGCTCCACATTGGGAGCGGACATGGAATTTTTTTACCGAAGCAAGGTATTCAATTTATTATGTTGAATTGGAGCTCAACTAGACCATATCCGCTCCCAATTTGGGTCATATGGCCACCTAATGGAGGTATCTTGTTACGCAATTGCTTAACCTCTCTCGTTTTCGATGAGAATAGGGATAGAAGGATATGGCTAGGACGGGTCTGGTGGTTTTCTAATCGCTCTCGCTACGCCCCATTTTTAGGATCGAGTGGGCGGGAAAAATTTTAGACATCACAGACATCCATGCCTTCGAACAGAAATCGATAAATATGATTTTTTCCGTATTGGGATTTGAACCCGTGAGATCCGTAACCGAAACCAACTACGTTGACCACTGCTCCACGGACCCGTCATCGAGATTACTCATGATATATTTTTTTTTGAATTCAGCGTCAGAAATTCACACATTTCCAAATGAAAGTATCAAAAGTGTAATTTCAGTTGAAAATATATAACTCGCAGACTTTCAGAAATAAACGTTTATAGTTTGGCTCCAGGGACATGCGAATTGTATTCCTTGAAGCTTACTAACCTTGAACGTACCTTGAAGATACTATTTAAATACTATTGGTAACTGTTTAAATTTAAAAAAATAGATTATATTAAGATATAATTCGATGCCAAATGACATCTTTCGTCAACCCAGTAGTTAAACATGCATTTAGGTATATGAGCGATTAATAATCGAACGTTCGAATATCAAAAAGATATAGAAATATTCGATCGGATTACCTAGTGCTGATGCAGGGCACTGTGAGATATCGATCATTATACAAATGAAATTACCAACACCTATAACAAATAGGCCAACAAGCAATCTTCGATACACGTGATGCATTATCAACACCTATAATTACGGCAGCAAAATGTAGCACCAATTTTCCCGACAGGTGTTAATAATTGTGTGGCATACGGTTTTAAACTTCAGACAATATTATTTCCATAAACACAGTGAGACCGAGTGCTAAGTCGAGTAAAAGTGACACTATTAGAATAGTAATTTAGTTTATTATTCAAACTGAGAGTGAAATGAAGGAATGTAGAGAAAACAAATGAATAAAACTACAAACAAGTAAGCACTCTTAATTGAATGAATTTTACATTATACCACTGCTCAAATATTAAAAAAAATGGATTATCATAGCTCTATGGAACATAAAAATATTTGGGCTAGATAATTTTGATTGTTTGACAATTCCTAGAGCACTCAACGTTGCACTTATAACATCGATACCCCCAGTTCCAAAATGTAGCAAGTGGTTTATGACAAATCGAAACTGTAATAACTGAGAAATCCTCATATTAATATTATAAAAATATGTGTGTAATATTATAAATACAAATATATAAGATAGTCCTAGAATTTCATTAAAATCTACAAAAATTAGATGTACATGATCTTAATCTTGTTTGAATTGTTTGAAAGCACAGGATAACCTTATACTGTGCTTCGAAAACAGATGCTTGAGGCGAATACTAAGGGTACGATTGTTTGACTTTGTCAGGAACTCAGAGATAAGGGAGCGGACGAACCATCCCCTTATTACGACTAAAATAAAAAAGAGCAAAGATGAACCCTAGGGGAGCCTGATTCCTGCCTGCCTGTTCTACCGATCAGATTATGTCGCCCTGGAAGGCCACTGATGACCATCAATAAGATGTACTCGGCGGAGCTCCAGGACGCTTGGATGACCTGGGAGGAAGTAAGAAGACCGAGTGGTGGCCATATTCTCCGAGTAGGAAGCGGATATGGTTTTTCAAAAAAAAACGATCCGGCACACTTCATACATGTTATATGACGAGATGTATGCAGCCAATAACTGTTCATCTCCATTCACCAAGTGTTGTATATTTTATTTCAGTTGTGAAGACTGAGAATATCGTGAAGAAGTTAGTGTCAAATCACCAGTATAAAGTAAGACGTAATATGGTCAAATGGACATTTCAGTAATTTCCAAATATAATTTGTAGTAGGTCAGTTCACCACGAAGGCAACGTTATAAAGATCCGACCGTTCCATCACATTTGACTGTTCAAAAAAAAAATCTAACTGGAAACTGCTTCGGCCTGAATTTAAGAGATACCTTGAATCATTACTTTTGATTTATTATTTCTAAAGTATAATCAAGGTAAAATTACAACCCTACCATAGATAATTGTGCGTACATTAAAACATAAACATTAATAAAATCGTCATAAAAATTGGTAACACATAGTCATTGTCTGTTTATTTTTTAGGCAAAAACATTAAATGCTCAACAAACAAGTCAGTCGTTCATCAATAGAGTCGATTAAATTTAGTCTTAGTTGAAGACATCAACCACCGATGCGAGTTTTTAGAAACAAACACAGTGGCCTGGTAAATCACTCATGACAGGATGACAATATTATTTCGCAAGAGGAATATCATAATGTATTGTAAATTGACTTACCAACGGCAAGAATGACAAGTCCGGCGACAAATGTGCCCCAGAGAATGAACCTGGATCTGTTAGCTCCACTCGTAAACCTTTGGGAGAAATACGACATGGGACAATGCCATCTCGATTCACTGGGCTGTTGATCATATGTCACTGTTGTTGGCTGATAAACTGCCCCACTGGCAGGCATTTTGATTTATATTAATGATATCAACAACACTTGACACGAAATTATGTTCGTTCGTTCAACTGATTCAAAAACAATCACAAACAATGGATATTTTTCGAACAGATGGCTAAAATAACACTTTGTATGAACAGACTACACTGCGCACTTACAACTATTTTGCATATAAATAGCGGTTTGCTCGAATTAAAAAAAACCAACGTTTCGGAACGTGGGACGGTACGGTTAAACACTGCACTCAAACTACATGGGCGTATTGTTGTACACTGTACTAGAACTGGATGGAACGAACAGAAAGGTTAGAAGAACCAAAGATATTTGACAAGGCTCGAAGATTTGTAGTCGATTCAGTGCTGCCATCTTTTCTATTTAATAGACAAAGTATTGAACAAATTTTTTCCTATAGCTTTTACAATAAAGCTAACCAACGATTTGTAGTAAATATAACAGAATCTTTGTTGTAAAATTAATAATTTATTTTTGGTCTTTATATTGTGTGTGCGATGAATATTTTCTAATTGTCTTCTATAAGCAATTACCTATTTTGTTCATACTTTGCAAACACTTATTTTATAGTTATGGCAGCTTTATACACTATCGAGTATTTAGACATGTCAAAGTGACAACTAACTTTGTAGTTTGTTGTCGTAATAAAATCGTCCACATATTATTAGTACAAGAATTGATCATATAATCTATAAACTATGTTGAAAACCAAAGTATTGACGCAAGTTCTCAGCCAAGCAAATACCGGAGGAATTGAAAATACTCTGTAAGTTATTTCAAAATGTGTTTTTACCATACAGAACTTGCTTGTCATTTATTACATTGTTTATTGATTTTTTCTCTGCAAATTACCGTTGCAATATAAGTGATAGTAAATTTGAATACTATATACGTAAATGATTTAATGTTTTCAATGTCCACGAGCTTTCACTACAATTGAATAGACGCTATATCTTGTGCTGCCATTTTTAAATTCCACCACTTAAAGCAATGCATTTAATGTTGAATTCGCTGATTTTGAAGTATTAAAGGCACGTGTTTTCCTTATCGTATGAATAATTTTGCATATGCGTAAGACTGTAGTTAGTAACTTACCTTTACACATTTCTTTTGTACTTATAAAATATTCATTATTTTTCATACCAAATCAAACAAACTATTTCGATTGTTGCATTCATAAATCTTCGCATAGTTTCGTATTAATTCATGATAAAATTACCTAATTCGTTAATTTGTTATAACACTTTCACAGGCTGATATTTCAATAAGCTTAATCTAAAACTAAAAGACCATCTTATAATCGTATAGAGACTTTTTCAGATTGAATAGTTCATTCATTGAAAATTCATCGCTATCGGATTGGTTCTTTGAATATCCATTTTGACATGTATTTACTACAACGAAATGCAAATATTCCTTGAATATGTCCGACACCACATTATGATGTTGAAAAGTGACTAATAATTGTAACTAATCTAACATGATTACTACCACATGTCCTGTGTGCTTTGATTGGCTTATGGATTTCTGTTCGAAGGCATGGATGTTTGTAATTTTTAAAAATTCCCTCCCACCCATGCGTTCCTTAAAAAGTGGGCGTTGTGAGAGCGACTGGCTAACAATGCTTCTTTTTATTTATCTTTTCTCTCTTCGATAAAGAGAGGTTGAGAAATTGACTAACATTTGTTAAGATACCTCCATTAAGGGGCCATATACTTTACATTGCGAGTTGGCATGGTTTAAAAAAAAGAAAGAAAGAATGTCGTACCCTTACAAATTTGATGCCGCTAGAGTCCAATGTGTTAACAAACCTTATGTTTCAGACTCCTGAACCATGACGGAGCTCTGTTGGCATATTCTGGATATAATGATAAAGATGCCAGAGTCACAGCCGCCATAGCCAGTAATGTTTGGACAGCCTACGAAAAGAACGGGCGGAATGCCTTCAAGGAAGACAGGCTTCAGTTGGTCCTCATAGATTGCCTCAACGGAAAACTAGTCATTACGCAGGTTGCGAATCTTCTTTTATGTCTGTACGCAAAGGAAAACGTGGGATTCGGACTCTTGAAGGAGAAGGCGAACGCTCTTGCGCAATATCTCGAAGGGCCATTAAAACAAGTTGCCAATTCTTAATCACTGTTTTTACTGATTCTATTAAAATTGTTTCTGTACATAAATATTACTATACTATATTATAATACTAAATATTTTATACTTAAGATTCTGAATATATATTGAATCATCATTAATGTCCATGTGTTTTATTATAATTTCTCAGTGAGCCAAATTCTAGCGTATTCAATTATGTTCATATAATTTTCAATAACTAATTATTCTCTTCACTAAATGATATAGAACCATCAGCATTGCTTTTCTCCTAAAGTTTGGCTGCCATAGTAAAGTGAGACACGAAAAAATGCAACAAAAATAATTAGCAGCCAATATTCATATTAATAATACAGGCCAGCCCTTGACTTTACAATTTGTTGTTTTATACATTTATTAATATTAAGGATTTTGTTGATAATGTGTGTTGCCAGCTCATTTGGTTATGTATGTGTAAATAGTTTGCCCTTATAAATTTATACACATGATTGAAAATCGCAGAAACTGTCATGTTGATATGGACAAAATTAAATTAAGGTCTAATAGACAAAGATGGCGTCTGGCTAGTTAGGCGTTCTAAATTTTGCTCCAATCTGCTGTTTGTGTGACTTAGTCTATGATATGTTCAATATTTAAAAACAAAATTAAAATTAAAGAACATTACCAGATGACGGAAATATTTTTTCAAAGATTGTTTCAAAAAGACATGACATAGTGATGGATGAAGTAGAGAAATCTTTGTCACCGTGAATTGAAGACTAATATCAAAAAGATTTCACACCGAGTCTTTCAATTATCTCTTGAAGTTTATGAAGAAAACACTAGAGTGTCGACACGCCTCTTTAACTTTATTATATCCTGTTGATAACACAAATATGTTATTATACACATCTTTTTTTATATTGCACTACTTTAGTACATTCAACATTCGTATACATTTTCAGGAACCAATTATGTACCAAGTCGAGAACCGCTTGTATATCCACAGTGGCAGACATATTTTGCAATGAAAAGTAATTACAATAATAATTGATAGTGACACTTACAAAATGATTATTTCATTAATGACAAACATACTCTCACGGAAGGTCTATATTAGGTGCATTCTGTAATCACTTTTAAGTTGTTTACTATCAATTCTTAATGGAAAGGCATTACATATTATTTTTAAAAATAAAACACTTTTATGACTGATTTCACAATTTTATGAAATGATAAGGATCGCTTTCATTCACTGCGAGCATTTTCATCTGATGAAACTGATGAACTTATGTAATATTATGTATGACTAATGCAAAGGTATACAAAACAATTAATAGATTATGAAAAAGATTTACAGATTATCTTATAAATCATAAATAAATAAAAATTATCTACAATTAAAAAGACATAACGACCTCATAAAAATAAATAAATACCATATCTGTAAGTAAATTAAGTACAAATAATATACAATATTCATTAAAAATTTTTTTACGATAAATTAAACCATTTTATAGTTCAGTATATGACATTCTATAAATTGACTACTCAAAATAAGACAGGGGAAATATGGAGTCGGTGCTATGATTTATGGTACATGGTTTATTTAAGTTATTTCTGTGTGTGTACGAATTTTCATTGATTTTTTATTTACGTCTATACCAGCAGCTCTAAAATATTTTTTTATACGAAAACAAAACTAGTATATTTTCTATATCATATGAGCCCTAAAGAGGTGAAGTAGACCAAGTGACAATGTGGTGAAGCCTGTTTATTGAAAGTTTTAGTTTAAAAATCTGACGACCTCTGATTTATAAAATTAGCGTACTTGCTGCTGTGATGTTGACTGCAGGTATGTATTATACTTGTGTCTAAGTCAGTCAAATTGTAAGGTAATGTCAGAGTTAAAGAAGTTTTGATGAGACAATCACTGAATTGCCAAGGACCGAAAATGTTTCTGCCGAACCTCCCCATAAGTTGATTTAATAAAATAAAACACTACTCACAGTGTAAATAATGTTTGCCTTGACAGTAAAAAATCCTAAGGTGATCTCGTGAACTAGCTTCACCGTGAATTACTACCCTCTGTAACGTTTTTGACTTTTTAATTAAGTAAGAATGTAAAGGAAGTAAATCATAATTAACAAAACTGATGGGGAGGGAGAACATGATAAGTCTGAATTCACCATGAGTTGACATAACAAAATCGTGCATTTTAATTAACAGACTGGAATTTTATAAAGTCAGTTCGACAATTATAGATGGGCTATCTATCGATATCACAAGGTTTTGAAACGATTACACATCCCTGTGGCATTTATTGTAGCTGCAATAGATATTTATTATTCAGCTGTGTTTATTTTTTTATCATATTTACAATTCTCATCGGCACTTAAATAGAAGGCGAGATCATTGTAGATTGACACACTTTCGTCATTGTAATTAAGTGCTTCGCAAACTCTGCAATAGTGATAAGACTTCGTGCCAAAGTATCCATGTTCATTACTTGCCACGAAGTTTGCTCTCCATTTATGTAGGTTAAAATAATGGTCATTATACGTATCATTCAAAAACAGCATATGCCTCGCCAAGTCTACCGGTCTGGCGTAGTCGTGAGTGTGGAGATAAGAGTTTGGCGGTAGAAGCATTTCACACGTATTAGGTAAAGGTCCCATTATAACTGGAATAGACCCCTTGGAGTATGAATTCCAAAACAGTTTTTCAGTTATGTATTGATCGCAATTAGAATTTTCAAACGCTAAATAAAACATGTAATCATTCAGCTTTGGACAGTCAGCTCCGAAATGGCCAGGACATCTATAACATAAAATAGTTTTATTTATTTATTTAAAAAAGAAAAGTACAATGCGTGGTATTACAGCTGACACCAATGTGCCATGCATATTACAAATATAATGAAGGCAGTACATAAAACAATAGTATTATTTACATTAAACTAAAAAAAATGGATTGTCTTTTTTGCAATTGAATTGATCTTATTATTACATTTAAGTTGGAATCATGTTATTAGTATACATTGTGGGGAATTTTTAAAAATTCGGAACGACTTTTCGTGCAAGCTTATTTCATAATTTAACCCTCTCTCTTAGATAAGTTATATTTAAAATTGTAATATTTATGACCTACGCAGTTTTCAACTTTTCGCCACATCCTCCATAAACGTCCACATCCATGTATTTTTGCAGTTCATGAACGTATTGCATTCTCGGATTGTGAGTAACACAGTTAGATGTAAGTATCGCAACCAGTACATCCCTCCTCTTTTCTCTGCCATGAGGAATAAGGTTACTTATCTTGTCATTCAGGTCTGGTTCGTTTAATGAAATTCCATTTGTTAGCGACACAGTTCGGCCATATGGAACAGGAATATCTGATTCCATTCTGTAACAATATTTTTACATTCATTTACCATCATGGAAACAATTATTTTTAGCATTCAATCCTAACGAATTGATTGAATTGGCATTTACTTAGTAGAATTCTACTCAGTTCTACAAAATTTCATTAGTTATTTTATAGTTATTTGGGCTTCACGTCATCGTCAGACCTAAGTTAATGTAACTAACTGGATTGTGTAAAATTTGAACGATAAGTGTATTATTTATCATACATACAGTTTTCTTTAACTATTTCATAGATGTCACTACAAGGCTTGACCGCCTGAACTTACCTACATGTTAAATTCATATAAATAGTATTTACATATTATGTACATATTAATTATAATTAAGGCAAAATTATTGCCTTAATTATAATTCTATTATATTCGTTATATTGACTCAATAGTTATTGAATGGTGTAGTTTTATAAAGTACACTTACAGTTATTGTATTTTTGATAAGAATGGTGACACGGTGACATCAATAATAATTACAGAATTAAAAAATATTATTATCTTTGAGATAACTTATATAGTTTCAATTGATTACAAACAATATAGAAATTATAGTATGCTGCACTCACTTGTAACTCATTGACCAATTAAATATGCCAGAATAATTCGCCCAGTTGTTCTGGCTTTTGTACAAAAATGTATTGAATGGGCTCTCGTCTGTTAGAAATATCCATCTTTGGCCTGGTGGGCGAGGTTTCAGGGGATCTGGCATAGAACTGACTCCTTGCAACCGGTGTAGAAGAAATATCACGGCATCAGCTGTTGTCAGATTGCTTGATTCGTATGTCAAGACACAATTATTGACCGTGCATTTGTCGAATGGATTGTGCCTGCAAGTTATATACATAATATATACTGTAAATATTATTCCACCGACAGAAGTGTGACGATCATATCAGTACAATATTCGAAAAGCCAGAATAAAATTTCAAAATAAAATCACCTCAATGAATAAAATACAAGAAGGATTTAAGTCTAATTTAAGAGGGAATGAAAAGTTTCTGAGATGATAATATTAAAGAGAAAAAATGATAAATGTTATTTTACAAATATTTATTTGTGTAACTGATAAAATATATTATCTAAGTCGCCATCAAAGAGTCGGTGGCATGAAGCTATTTCTTTTCATTTATTAATGATTCATATAGTTTTTAAAATTAAATATTGTTTTGTTGAGATGAACTAGTTTTATGAAAAAATCAGCAAAAGACCTTCAGTCAGACTTTTATTGATGCATGATCTACTTAAAACTGTGACCATCGTAGGGGGTATATTATTTTAGTTGGGCCAATATATTTTGACAGCCCACTTTGTTAAATATTTATTTCCTTACTTTTCGTTGGAGAAATAACGTAGATGTCTACGTTCCAAAAATGGCCCATCCTTCCATACAAGAATTTCAAATGTTTTATTTCTTCTTTCTGGCAATGGCGCATTGAGAAATAAAACTTCACCTAGCTTTGACAGTGTGGTGTCCTGTAAAAGGTTTAAATTAGAATAAAAATAGACAATATTTTCGAATGGGTGGGGTAAGTAGTTGACGGTAAAAAAATGCTTAACCAAAGTGACATTTCCACTAGAGTTTTCTAAAATAAACATAATTATTTTTTTATTTATCACAATAAATGGAACACTATGAGGCATAACATTTATATACAGACACCTTTTTTAACAAATTTAAAATGGTGACAATGAAGGATCACTTCTTAATTTTTATTATTTTTTACTTTGTCCGTTCCCAATGTGGAGCATATAGCTTCCTAATAGAAGTGTCTCAACAGAATTTCTCTAAGGGAACTGCTTGTTACTCAGTTGCTCAACCTATCTTTTTTTAAGAGAGTAAGGATAGGGCTATAATAATAAATAGGACTGGTGGTTAGCTAATCGCTCTCTCTGCGCCCTGTTATTAGGATCAGATGGGTAGGAGGGAATTTTAGACATCACAAACATCCATGCCTATGAGCAGAAATCCAATAATCGATTGAAAAATCAATTCATGAAGTTGTCTTTACCGGGACTTGAACCCTAGATATCCGTAACCTTAACCAACAACGTTGACCACTGCACCATGGACCCGACAATAGATGGAGGATATTATTTTTAAATTGAATTGGAGGACATGTCCTCTTTTTAGATAACATTTGGTTAAACCTACCATATATGTTAAGTGCTGCAATAAATTAAATAAAATATTAAACTATTTTTATCTCTTTCTTTTTAAATAATTCATTCAAAACAAATAAAAAAAAATATTGATACACGTATTTATTTCAATTTAAGCAATAATGGACCCAAATTGAATTTAAAACATGAAATTAAGCTTGGTGACCAATAAAATCGGTCGGCGATTGGATGCCCTAGCCGTCTATGACTTCAACTTTTCTCTTCAAGGCCGGTTCAGATTGGTCCAGTAAGTTAGTATATTGGATAGTAATTTAGTAACTAAACGACATACAAATTTAGTCTAGAGTAATTTACTAACATCTATAAAAATGAAAAAATATAAATCTACCTAAAAAAATTTTTTTTATGAAACTACCCACATTTACCGAAGGCAATAAAAATTATTGTCACTCGTAAATTACTCGATCAATCTGGTATGTGGAAAGTGTCCGAATACTGTCAAGAAGAACAGACCACAACGTAACAAAGCAAAAATAAATAAATTCAAATCATTTAATGGTAAGTAAATTAGTATTCACTCGACTAACTTACTCGATCAGGTTGGCCCGTAAATGTAAATGGTCGTGAATGCCTGCGAGTGAATAGTAATTTAGTAACTAAACGACAACAACAAATGTACACACTTAATCGAGTAATTTAGTAAAATCATTTGGTCAATTCAATCCATTTTTATTGTCACCCATAAAGTTACTAGCGTAAAACGGAATAAAAATTATTGTCATCAAAATCAAAATATTTTTTATCAAACTTACTACTATTTTATTGTCATATATGAATGATTTGGATTATTGAGATTTTGTACACTTCCATGTATTTTGTCCTAACGACCCGGGTTTCGCCTTTCGGCATCTTCAGGTATTCGAGCGCACGAATGCCTGAAGATGCCGAAAGGCGAAACCCGGGGCGTTAGTGACAAAATACATGGAAGTGTACAAAATCTCAATAATTCAAATATGCTAAAAAAAAAATTTTAAAAAACCGAAAAAAGAGGACGATTTGGAGCTCATACAAATGTGTGGATATGTTTAAAAAAACGCATTAAAGATCATTTATGATACTTATTTGCTATTACATCAGAACATGTTAAAGGTATAAAACCTACCAAATAATAATATTATAATTATTCACACGTGCAATCCCATAAAACAACGTTGTTATAGTTTTCAAATATTATAATATGTATCTCTCATTCAATTTTTTAAGTGCTGAGATTCTATGAGTTTTGACATCAGACATTTTAGAAGTCACTTAATTATGTAATAAAATAAACACTTACCTTGTATTCATGTAATATTAAAATGTTGTTTAAAGTTATAAATGTTCAGGTATTCTATTATATTCATTTTACAAATTGAATTCATTTGAACATGAAGACATTCACACCTTTTGTTTTTAATTCACTTAAACACTTTTAACACTCCATTTATTGTCCATCCCTTTCTCGTATTATTTCCAAACAGAATATCAAATTGTGCTTTTATTGTAATCGAAGGTTTTATATTTTAAATTTTATTAAAGAGAGTTTTAATTTTAAAAAATAAAACACAATTTGTTTGTACTACTTCCACATATTTATAATGATCAGGACCGGTTTCGGTATCAAGTCCTGATCATTATAAATATGTGGAAGTAGTACAAACAAATTGTGTTTTATTTTTTTAAATATAATGTCTTTCCACCAAGAATTGACAGTTAACACCTTAAAAGTAAGAGTTTTAATTATTAAAAATACTACAATCAGATGACAAAAACATCACCAGCTACGCGCAGGTGGCACGTAAGTGGTTTTTGTGGATAATATTGCAAAAAACAATAAATTGTCAACCAAAATTGTTTGTTCCTTTCTATAACTGATTCGAAATATGAGCGAAAGGGAGTGCACAGTACAAATATTAATTAAGTAAAAAATGATGAACATATGTACATCAATCAAAATAAGCTACGCCGGAAACGTTTTTTATTCGTATAGTTCATCGAGTAAGAATTTACATTTTAAATATGAATTAATATTTGATATTTTACAGTGAGTACCAAAATTCCTGTATTTGTATCCCGAGATTACGGGATTGGAAACCCTAATGCCAATTCAATCAATTTAGTTAGATAATGTATTGTTTCTTTTACGAAAGATTGCTAATTGATTTTTATGGCGGCATATTGTTTTATTTTTATGAATATAACTAGTGAGTACCTGGCATGCGTTGAAATGCCACTCAAAGAAAGAAAGTGTTTGTGTTTTAATTCTGTTTATTGAAGTGCTTTTGGATTAGAGGTGTGCGCGGGCCGAAATTTCATTAAATTACCCGGTCCGAGCCCATCATCTTCAGGCCCGGCCCGAATCAGAGTCTCAATATCACACATGCTACCCGAACCCAACCCGAAGCAAAGATTTATTTTTCTCAGCTCAAAAAAGCCCGATTTTTTAAAAATATACAAATTCATTTATAATTTTCAAACAATATATGTTATGGTTTCCATATTTTCAACGATATTCATAACACATGAAATAAATTATTTATGTTATGAATAGTATTGTTGTATGGCTGACTTATGAGCCGAACATAGTCCGAAATATTTTTCTGAAAATTGAATTTCTTACCCGGAACCGGCCCGAGCCCGATTCTGAATTGTCTTTAAGCGGGCCAAACCCGGCCCGCGGGTAGGGCCTAGTAACGACCCGTGGATTTTGGATAAACAATATTATTTGTTTTCCGTTTGGCGCATACACGAATAAATCAGAAGGTTTTTCCGAGATGTCGTTGATTGTTCGTATTTGATTCCGTTTTTTAGATTCTAATTTTTTTCTTCAGGAACCTTCACATGTGTTCTCATAAAGGCTCACCAAAGTTTCATCGCGATTGGATGAATGGTAAAAAAGAGCATAAAGGACAAACAAACAAATAATCATTCATTTTTATATATATAGATTGATATTGTTCAGTTTAATTATTGAGCGTAGTTATGCAAAAAGCAGAAGTTCACATTTTGAGAAAGAGCGAGTCATCACGATTAACAAAATCTAACATGTAGTCCGCACAAATCTCCATGGCTGCTTTCATCCAATAATGTTCGATAAATGTGTTCGCGAATAAGCCACTGTTGATTTTCAGAAAGCGCCCAAACTACTTAAATTAATTAAAAACATTAATAAATAAATACGAACATGTAAGGATGCGCTCTACAAAAAAAACCTAAACTGACCTTGAACTGTCTCTGCATATTATTTAATTGTTTACAAAAACATCTAGTGCACCATAGTGCTTATATCTCTGTCAGGGGTGTGGGTAAACCAGTGTTTCCCAAACTCATTATGCCCATGAACCCCTTCTTAAAGCAAAAACATGACATGAACCCCCAAGTAAAATAATTTTACATAACTGCATGATAGAAAAATTATAAATTTAGCTTTCATGTCTTGAATGGTAAATGGTGACGTAAAAATAAAATATTTTGATATTTAAAGTATAACGAGGTTCATAAGTACATAAAATTCACGTTCTACTTCATAGGAAGACGGGAAAGCAATCAACAGCCTCTGTACAGTGGACCCATGTCAGGTTATAAAATTGGCATCTGTTTTTGTAACCAGAATTTGTGGTATACATGTTTAAACATTGGTTTCAGGTCTTCATTTGAGGATAATTCAATAAATTGCTCCTGTATTAGTAAGGATTCATCTGAGTTTGTGGGTCTGCTTGCAAAAGGGTCCAACACCCAAAAAATCGCTACCAACTTACTTATCACTATTTATTTCATCTTTCATAATAATGAAAATGTGTCACAAATATTTTTTTGTGTTAAGCCATTCGCGGACCCCCTGATGTTGTCCAAGCACCTCCAAATTATTTTGAATTTGCCACAGATCCCCTCAGTGGTCACGAGGACCCCTGAGGGTCCGTAGAAACCACTGGTGTAAACTGTCTGCTTTCTGCATAACTACGCTCAATTATTGTAGGAGTGACACAATCAAATAAAATAGAAACAGCTGTTCAATTGTATAATATATAGGTAAATAGTTTTCTTTTTGTTTCAACACTTTATATAGGCGGTCGGCAACCTATGGCGCGGGGAAAATTTGGTCTCAAACACTTTGGCAAAGAATGACGATAAATTATTTATTGAATGTTTTATATTTTTCACAAATGCTCAATAGAATTGTTTGACTCTGTAACATAACCACGAGCGCCCTCCATAAAAATTAGGGGGGTCACTTTTACTCAGTCGCGGATTACCCCAAAAGCGCATAGAGCGCGAAAAATTCTCTCACAAATATTTCGTTCGATTTTTGAAAGCATAAAAAATGTCGGAATTTTAACAGCTGATTTTTTTGTAACATTTCCCTCAGTAAACTGTTAATACTTTTTTATTCAACACCTCTTCTTATTATTAGATTAGATTAGTTTTAATAACTATCTGTCGAACAATATTTTTAGTAAAATCACGTAAATGGCTGCATCGATTCCATGTATTATTTTCGCTACGTGTAAGCATGGTTTCAAACAAAAGTAATAGCGTTGCCAACTTCTTGAATCCTTCAAAAAATGTATGACGGCCTCAGTCAAGAACATACATACAACAGCGAAGACGAACCCATTAGCACGTGTGACAAATTACAAGATATCCACATTTAGAATGTAGGTACATTTACGATATTTATTAATAGCATTAAATATATATATATTGTCAGAACTAGCATAACATAAATTTAAATTGGCAGAGATTCACGAGATCGCGAGACTCGCTGATATTATATAATAAAAAATGTTATTCGCAAGAAAATTAATATTGGAATAGGATAAAATAACAAAGTATTCAATTCTACAAAATTTTATTTGGTATTTGATAGCTATTTCGACTTAACGCCATCGTCATAATTATACTTTGTTATTGTATCCTATTATAATGGAGTTCTACGTATTCTTCTATAAATAAATGCCAATTCAATCAATAAACTAAAATTGTACCAATGGGAAGGTCAAATCATCATTCATTCGAATCAATTTATTGAATCAAACCAAAATAAAGTTTCAAAAAATTCCTCAATGACAGGAGATTTATAGCGTATTGTCTATGACATATTATTTCATAGGTAATAATAATTATTGTATGGTTCCTTAGTTTTATTGGTTTCAAATGTGACTGATTAGCAGCGATTTAAATTTTTCCCGGAGTAAGACGTAATTTGATTTATTAAATGTTCTCTAGTCCCAATTTATTACTATTACTACTGTTAAAGCATAGTTCATGGTGAAGGTACAAGGTGAACTGGATAAAAGCTGACAGTCGCCATTTTTGTATTTGTTGATTAAGTTAAGTTAAGTATTTTTTGTTCATTATAAAAAATAATCTTTTTGGCCTATAAATCATAAGATTTAGTGTCGATGAGTTATAGTTACATCATGCTTTTTGCCGTAATAAAAAAATAAAAATATGACTTAATACTGTTCTTTTTCCAAAGCCATTTTTTCAAGAAAATCATCAAAAACTGACGTGGTTTATCAATATACCTTCGATATATTACGTATCTCAGTATTCGTAAACATAATATACTTTTCCATTTCCATTTCCATTTATTTAATATTTAATTTGTTACTGTTTTTCAGATTTAAATTAAATAAATTTGGATTATTGAGATTTTGTACACTTTCATGTATTTTGTCACTAACGACCCGGGTTTCGCCTTTCGGCATCTTCAGGCATTCGAGCACACGAATGGACTCGAACTAGCATTGTGGGTTTCGACGGGATGCAATTCGACGAAAGGGGTCGAAAGGTTTCGACCCTTTCGTCAAATTGCATCCCGTCGAAACCCACAATGCTATTATAATTGTAAAATCACTGGTAATTCTAAAAGAAGTTGGAAAGCGGCAATTCGCCACCCAATGCGTCGTTTACAAAATAAGGATTAAGGCGATTCTCGAAATGTTAACTCAGGTATCAGTACGTATAATATCTCAGACTCTCAGACGTATAATATTTTACCTCGTAAATAATATTTGTCGCATTTGTATCTTCTATATAAACGTTAGACACTGTTTACTGTCTGTCAGTTCGAGTCCATTCGTGTGCTCGAGTGCCTGAAGATGCCGAAAGGTGAAACCCGGGTCGTTAGTGACAAAATACATGGAAGTGTACAAAATTTCAATAATCCAAATTTGAAATTGAAATTCCATCAAGCACCCTCAGTCGATGTCTTAAATTATATAAATTAAGTAAAGTAAAATAACGCTATTTCGGCATTTGGTTTAATAATTTTACGTAGAATATAGAGTTGCAAAATTAAACTCTGGCGAAAGGTTCGCCACCGCTGCTATAAATAATATAATTATGTCACTCAATAAATCTTAAAGAAGGCGAAACGATAAACGCATTAAATTCCACTAATTGTAATTTGTTAAATCGATGACAACCAAGTCAATATAAATAATAATACTCATAAATTGACAGTTAACACCTTACAAGTGATTAATAACTTAGTCTTTATCTCTGGCAGCATTATTTTTGTGCAACGATCTCCACTACCAATGTGGGTTATATTATTTTCTTTTTTTTTTAATAAAACACAATTTGTTTTGAACTGGATTCCTTTGCCCTGGAAGGCGGCTGATGACCATCCATAGAATGTACTCGGTGGAGCTACGGGACGCTGGGATAACCTGGGAGGAATCAAGAAGACTGGTGGGGGACAGAGAATCTTGGAGGAACCGTGTGACGGCGCGGATATGGTTAAAAAAACTTCCACATTTCTACAATGATGAGGAAAACTGGTACTGATCATTTTAAAAATGTAGAAGTGTTACAAAAAAAATTGTGCTTCATTTTTAAAATACAATGCCTTTCCACCAAGAATTGACAGTTAGCACCTTGAAAGTGGATCAAATTCAGTGGCGAACGACCCTATATTATATTCTATAAGCACAGGCGCGCGCTTGAGGCATTCCTATCTTAGAGCCCTCAAAATAGTTTAACAGTAGTAATTAATTTTGTTTTCAATATTTATTTTTATTTTAAATGCGTTCAGGGTGACGTTAGTAATGAGATGTTTCTGATTAAAATATGTTAGAAATAATTGTTTGTATTCATATATTATTCGTAATTCGTAATTCTCTCCTACCTATCCAATCTTAAAATCCTATCCTAGCCCTATCTCTCTATCCCTTCACTTTTCGGTAAAAAGAGGTGGAGCAGTTGAGTAATAAGCAGTTCTTTCAGAATACCTTATTTTGAGATACCTCCATTATGAGTCCGTATGCTCCAAATTGGGAACGGACATGGTATAAAAAAAGCAATATGAAAATCTCGAATAAATTTTGCGACGCTGTTTCTGAAAAATAAGGCCTCCAAATTATATTTTGGTCTTGGGACCTTGGAAGTGCTTAATCTACCACTGAGCAAATGGGTTACTAATGAAGCATCTCAACATAAGTAGTTTGACGAGAATTGTATTTTAATCAGTAGTCTAACCTTAAATCAAATCGCTCTCGGTACACCATTCTTAGAATCGAATGGCTGGAGGAGAATTTAGACATCATAGATATCTATTGCATTGAACACAAATGTATAAATCGTTTGAATATACCATTTTGATTCGAGATAGTGAACAACAATAATTCGCAATCAAAAAAACTAACGAACTAGAGCATTGACCACTCTGCTGCAGGGTGGAAAATACATTACAATATTTATTAAAGCTTTTTAAAACATAAATTAAAGAAGTTCGACAGAATTTTTCCTACGCGTTATTTCGTTTATAGATAGGTAGGAAAATACCTATCGCCATAATTTCACCTACCACTGCGATAAAAAGGTTATTTTTTTAATAATTCTATTACCTTTCTTTTCCACATGGATCGATGGATGGGTGGATCAGAATAATTTTATAGGAGTAAATAAGACCGGCCGGGTCCGTGTGCAGCGGTCAGTGTCATTGGTTTCGATTACGTACGGACAGTTTCATTTATATTGATTTATGGATTTATGTTCGAAGGTATGATGTCTAATGATCCCTCCCACCAATCCGATCCTATAAAAGAATCGTAAGAAGAACGATTACCTAACCTCTAGTCCTGTCCTAGTCTTATCTTTCCATCCCTCCTCTCTCCGAAAAAGAGAGGTTAAGCAAACTGAGTGACAAGCGTTTCTTGTATAAAAAACTTTTGTTTATATAAATTTGTCGGCTCCGTGGTGCAGTGGTCAACGTCGTTGGCTACGGTTACGGATCTTACGAGCTCAAATCCCAGTACGGACAGTTTCATAAATCGATTTTTCAATCCATTTATGGATTTCTGTTAGTAGTTATGAATGTTAGTGACGTCGAAAATTCCTTACCACCTATTCGATTCTATAAACGAAGCGTAGCGAAAGGACTTACTTAACCACTAGTCCTGGCCTAGCGCTATCCTTCTTAATCAAACACAAATTAGCCTGAGGAGTCAGAGTTGGCTGACTATTGACAATGCCGACTTCACTTGAAGAACGCAGGCATCGATTCTACAGCTCTGGATCTTTATAGATTTCAAGTTATGATTTTTATGGGTATCCAAATCAATGAAGTTTCAGAGCTTACATCCGAATAAAACAAGAAGGACAACGGAGCGTCGGAAAATGGAAAATTCTCTTATTAGCTGTAATCAGGAAAGACGCAGTAAAACTTTATATTTTGGACTGAAGGATTACTTGCACAAATATTATAGATCTCTTTGAAAATGTATGTTGGACCAGGTCAATGCCTGTTAAGAATATTGAGCTAATAAAAATTACTTTTGTATCCAATTTCCAAAATTATTTGGTATCTACTCTTGTTGACATTTTGACTGATGTTTTACTATCACTTGAGATAAATCCAAGAAGATTGTACGAAAGTAACTCGAGATCATATCGATGTGAAGGACTTAACATAAAGCATTTCCAAGATCTACAATATTAAATAGAAAAAATCAACTTTTGATGCTTAACTTGCGAATCTTAAAGAATCCGAATTCTTCTGATATATAGAGCACCATTACCAATTACCATTCCCAATACGAAAAAGAAGAAGCAGGTATCAATAGGTTCAAAATTCTTTTAGAAACACATATTTGAAATAATTTAAGACATCGACTGAGGGTGCTTGATGGAATTTCAATACACTTCCATGTATTTTGTCACTAACTCAGTTCGAGTCCATTCGTGTGCTCGAATTCCTGAAGATGCCGAAAGGCGAAACCCGGGTCGTTAGTGACAAAATACATGGAAGTGTACAAAATCTCAATAATCCAAATTTTACATATTTGAAAACTTTTCACAATATTTCACGTATACTGGAACTAATTTCGAGCGTGATACTTCTTCCTTACCTGTCGTTTTCCAAAATATTCACTTATCACATCATGGTGATGGTCTGCGTTCGTGATTATCTTTGTCGCATTGTCATCTTCGAGAACTTTCTTGTTTACCAATAGTTTTGCAGCTCTCCTGGCACTGTTAAAATAAGTCGGAGAAAGTAAGGAGTTGCTAATCACAATGAACGCCAGCAAACATGTAATACCACATAGAATATACACCGTCCGCGACAATTTTCTATGTCTATCGGGTTTTACTAGATAATACTTATTCATCACTATAAAATTATCGTTAATTAATGTATGTATTCACTTATATTGCTTATGCATATTAATCGATGCATTTATAATTTTAACGTTCACGAAAGTAACTAAATAAATACGCGATAATGTGTTGTTTTAACATTTTTTGAATGATGTGTTATCATTAAGTTTGTCGCGGTATTTGACGTTCCTGCCAGGAAAGCGCTTTTCCGAATGCACAACATTTAAAACAACTCTGAAAATGGCATATTGTTTAGCGGTAATATATACCTTTACTGCCTTGTGTTTATCCAGTGCCGAACTCTCAACTATCTGCACTGCATAAGCTGCGCATAATATTCTGAACGTTAACACCTGTCTGGTCGGTGGTACAGTGGTAAACGTCGTTGGCTACGGTTAAGGATGTCTCGGTTTCAAATCGGTTCCATAAAATTAATTTTTCAATCTGTGTATGGATTTCTGTTCGTAGGCATGGGTGTTTGTGATGTCTAAAATTCCCTTCCACTCATCCGACCCTTAAAACGGTGTGTAGCAAGAGCGATTAGCTGACGGCTGCACCTATCTTCTTCAAAATTGGGAAGGTGCTATTATTTTATATAAAGTTTTCCTGAAAACTTTATAGTTTTTGAAATATTACAACTTAATACGAAATTTGAATTCGGGGTTTAGGTAAATACTTTCGTATAAGTGGCTAGTTACGTGTTTATACTTTACCAAAAAACGGTAAAATAGGTACTTTCTCAATGTTTTTTTATGCCTACTTATAGAACTTAGTGCGCAGCAACGAAAATGAAAAAGACGTGTAATCACGAATGTGGCACTCACGTGATTATACGTAGGGAGTGTCGATATGTAGTAGCCAGTAAAGGATACTGCCCTCAAAGCGAACTGTTCAATACTGATTAATCTTCAGCCTCGCCTTTTAAACATCACTTTTTCAGCACCACCTTATCACGGGAAAGCATGTTGCCCCATTATTAAACCTTTTTTTATTGAACGGTCTAATTATAAACTTGAAAGTTAGAATACTCAATATTTTTAAATTTCTCAAGAAAACGACGTAATTCTAAACATTTTTGGTAAACCGCGTGACAAAGTAGTGCGCAAATCGAACTTTGACTATCAGATATCGTTTTTATAATATTCAAATATGTGTTTTTTTCTGGTTGAATTAGTACCTTAGTTCAGCACTGACAACTTATTAGTTATATGGAACAGTGCCATATTCTTCAAACACAAATTATTAATTTATTACTAGCTTAGGATGAACAAGCTTTGAAAATATACGAACCATTGACTCAATTAATAATTGAAACCATATTTCAGTGTACTCGGTGGTTGTGAAATATTATGTAGACACCGATTCGTATTGAAATTGTTCACAATTTAAAATGATATAAACTTATAAAAGAAAAAACCCACAGTTTACTCTGAAAGGACTAAGGACTAGTTTGCAGGTATTGAGTATTATATTTGTATGTAAAGGGCAGTTTTTTTTATCTATATCCGAACGATAACTGGATCATATTCTAATAATAAAGCCTTCTTTTCAGATGAATTATGAGTGTTATGAACCAACGATTGCAAAAAGGTTTGTTTATATAATACAATGCACTTAGATTCTTACGTTACAAGCTCTGAATTTAGAAATAATAATTACTTTTTCAACTTGAATATGACCCCGACCGAAGAGTGGCCAAATATTTCATAGAGGTTTTTAATCATAAGAAAAACGACGATGTCCTCGACGGATGGGAGATTGTAATAATACGAGAAATACCGAAACCGGGATCCCGGTATTGCAATAATAATTATATTGATTGAATTGGGACATACTTGGAACTAAATTATAATAAGATAAAATATCAAAGTGTTTAGTTCTACAAAATTCTATTAGGTAGTTGATAACTATTTCGGCTCAAAGTCATCGTCAAAACTATCTTAGTTCTAGTTCTATCTAGTGCCAATTATTTTATAAAATAATAATGATTATGCTACTGAACAATTATTCAACGACTGTTCGTTTAACAAGGGTTGAATCGGATGCTGTTTTTCCTGTAGCCGAACTTCTTTGCCCCAAGAACCGATTAATATTGATAGATTCCATCATTGTTGATCTATAAATTGAAACAATAAATTGAAATATTTATGAAATAAATGAAAGAAAATTGAAATATAAATATAGATAAAACAAGGTGGGCCCACGATATAATGAATCACTGAAATTACTATTAATTTAGTGATTTTAAATTCTTGGCAACTTTTCTTTATGCTTCCATGTATTCTGTACATAATTGAGATGGGAAAAATATATAGCATTTGTATAATTTAAGACATCGACTGAGGATGCTTGATGGAATTTCAATATCAAATTTGGATTATTGAGATTTTGTACACTTCCATGCATTTTGTCACTAACGACCCGGGTTTCGCCTTTCGGCATCTTCAGGCATTCGAGCATACGAATGGACTCGAACTGACAGTGACAAAATGCATGGAAGTGTACAAAATCTCAATAATCCAAATTTGATATAGCATTTGGTTTACAGATTAGTAATACAAATTTAAAATATGGCCGATCCAATTTATTTCATGAAAAGTTTTTAAACTGTGTTTTATTATTCCAAGCTGACAGCTTACAAATTCAACAATAAAACAAATTATGTTAAACATTAATTTATATTTTTACCACCAGGGGCTACTTTGCTTAACTAAAAAATATTCAAATTATCATTAGTATTATCATGGTATTATAACAGCACCTTTTTTCATGTGGTGGGCCAATCTTAAACCAATGGGCAAACTTACCCAAATTGATGGTATCAATATTTTATATAAATTATTACCCATATTAGTAAAATATTCAATTTACCTACATGAATTTGGTATTTTATATAGATATGAACATAAATACGAAACGTATGGTTATCATATATTAGTGCAACATAATAATAGATATCGGCTTATCTTTACACTTGACAGGTAAATGAAGACAAGTCACATATCAGTTTATTTCTACTGTTTACGATCGGTAAAACTCGATCGTGCATAGCCATGAATAATAGGCCTTTTTTACAACTGGAAACATCTATGTTAACATTTTTATTGCAAATCCGTGTCAATTTTGTATCAATATGCATTATATCATATCGCGATACGAATTTCCATCTGGCTATTTTGACAGACACTTCACCAAAAGTCAATCGTTGTGGATTTTCATAGAATCCATTACCTCTAACAATCGATAAGTACTCATTTATTAGACTGATTTTTACTTTTAAAACATGAAATTATTTGAGCATGCAATACTTAATGTAATACAAATAAATATAAAATTAAAGTTTATAACTTTGTTATTCCCCTTTCTGAGTTACTAACACGTGTTTCGCTTCTTTAAGAAGCATCTTCAGATTAACCTTTCCATACTCTCGCGATGTGGGGTCTACGCTATGAATTTTCACTTTTAACAAAGAAGAATCCCCAATTATATACATGTAGTAACTAAAATTCATTATTAGATGTATTCTCAGAAATGCTTATTAGCATCAACTAAACACAATTGTTACCATTCTACTTTGATTTTGTTTTAGCGAATAAATAACTTTCACCAAGACTCTGTACAGATACTAAACATTTTGTTATTAATTAAGCTAAAATTTTAGAGCAGTATAGTGTAATAACGATGTTGTATGGTCTATCTCTTTTAGGTGAGTTATATTCAATCAAGTAAAATTTTGTATTTTTATTCAGAGCTGTTAAATATTATAGTTACGCTATTATAGAGCGGTGCGGCGCCATTTTCGGTAGATCTTGGAAACAAAAATCATGGCGTAGTAATTACTTTTTTATAGATGGAAAAATAAAACAAAATATTTCAACAAAGGAGTGTTTTTTTTTCAATTTGGAAACCATTACTCTAAGATTTATCTTCTACAGTCTTGTAAATATACAGTTTCGAATCCTGGAATCAACTGTTTCATGCATTGATTTTTCGATCGAATTTTGTATTTTATGCAAGGGTATGCATGTTTATCATGTTTTCATCTGACCTTGAAACATATGAGCTAACTTATATAGAATACTGTATATAGAATAGTTCTTGCATTTATTCTTATACTTTTAATGTTTAGAAACCGCCTTACGAATAGTTTTCGCTGAACACATTCTATTGGAAGGAGCTAGGGTAAGTTCATTTCCTTCAAACTGGTAGCACTTATGACTGAAAATTATATTTATTATAAAAAAGTCAATACATATTATTTCAACTGACTTGAACATATTATATAATAGATGTACAAAGCATGTCACTAAATTAAATTTAATTAATCACAATAAATTAGAAAAAATGTATTAAGAAATATAAAATAAACAATATATAAAATATGCACATATATACAAAACTATGACTAAATCTCTTCTAAATCAACGATTATGCGCCCTACAGACAAAACTGCTTGTCGGCCTCTGTGGTCTAGTGGTAAGAGCATTGCCCTAGCGATCAGGTGGGTTCTGGTTCAAATCCCAGCAAGGTCAATATCAAAATTAGACTTTTTCAATTTAAATTTGTGATCTTGCACATGAGTGACGTATACAAATTCTCATCAATTTCATCTTGTATGATTTTTAAATTTTAAAAATATTTGTTGCATTGGCTGTCAGCTGTAATGCCAGAATGTTTCTTTTAAAAATAAAAAAGTACGAATTATAAAAAAAAAATGTAATTAGCAATACATTTTTTAAATCAATGATTTTTTTCAAAACACTGTTGGCTTTTCTTGAACTCCTTTTAGTTTTTCTTTACTTTAAATGAACGAAATAAATTACCCATGATTTTCAAATTTTGAAAAAATTAACATACAGTATTTATAACGATATGACTTAATTGCGAAATGGACTTGATTATTTGATATCTTTTAAAACTATTTTTCATCTTGACTGTTTTACTGACTGATATCATTAACTAAAAATAAATTTCGAAAAACTATTGCAACACTGAAAATTGTGTATTTTCTATTCTTACTTTTTGCACGATTAAATGTTTATTATTTCTATAAGTAGGTGTCTAATTCAGTTTCTAATATGCAGTTTTTCCGTGGACTCAAAAACTTAGCTAAATCACTTTCTCCATAAACTTTAGGATTTTCATTATTGTAATTTAGGGCTTCACATATTCTACAATAGTGAACTGAAGGACTGCCAAAATATCCATGCTCGTTTGAAATGGCGAAATTTTTCCGCCATTGATGAAAACTGAAAAAGCTTCCGTCCAATGTTCTATTTAAAAGTAAAAGATGTCTTGCCAAGTCAACAGGTCTCGCATAATCCTTGGTATGGATATAAGAATCAGGTGGTAACATCATCTTGCAATGATTTCTAGTTGGACCCATGATTATCGGTATAGCTCCCTTTTTATACGCGTTCCAGAACAGTTTTTCGGTGACGTATTGTTCACAGTTTGAATTTTCAAATGACAAATAGAATAGGTATTTATCAATTTTCGAACAGTCGTTTCCAAAATGGCCGGGGCAACTGAAAATAAAATGGCGGATTGCAGTGGTCTTTACTTGTATTAATCATGTAAATATTAAATTAGCACATTTAATTATTAATAATTTAAGCATTGCTGACAATTTCAAAAAAAATATGGCTTGCTATTATATTTTATTTTTCGTTGTCGATATTTCTCATTTCCGGCCACATAAAAACCAAACTATTAGACATATTTTCTATTGGAGACATTAACAGTTATAATAATTCCAACTGCTGATTTTAGTTATAATTATTAAAGGTAATATATTATCTTGAATGCTGACTTATTATTGTATAGTAAGAATCTGCAATGTAAACTCAAATGTTATATCAATTACTAAACAAAAAATTATAGAATTTGACTTGAAGACAAGTGTTTTTAAAAGCGATGTAGGCAAAAATGTTATTAAATGATTAACATTATAATTTAAAGACCCGTGGATTCGTATCACGTACCTTTATTGTCATTGGTTGTGTAGGTATAAGATATAAAAGATGTAGTCCTTATTATTTTATTATACCCTCGTGGGGCTGACGTTTTCATACGGAGATGAGACACGGTACAATAAAGATTGTCATATATAATACTTACGCATTCTTCAGTTCAGTGCCACATGCTCCGTAAACATCAACATGCATATGTTTCTGAAGTTCTTTGATATAACGCATTCTCGCGTTTTTTGAACCACAGTTTGATAGCATTACAGCAACTAATACATCTCTTCGTTTTGTGTCAAAATATGGAATGGACAAATACGATTTTTCATGAATAGTGTCTTTTCTGATGTCTGTCATTTCACTTATAGGAATAGTTCGTCCATAAGGTACAGGGATGTCTGATTCAGCTCTGAAATAAATTGGGAAAAATAATGAAATACGGAAAAATGAATTCATTTGGCAAACAATACGTTCTTTTCACATAAGTATTCACTAGAATACTCACGTGAAAAGAAACTGTGTTGATGAATCATTAATTATTCCATTTTAAATATTATTTTTGCTAGTTTATCGTCCAAAGTTTTCAAATTAATAAAATTACAAATTAGGTAACGATACAAGACACAAGAAACGTTTATAGAATTTTTGGAATCACGCCGTCGACAGGACCACAAAACATAAAAGTAGTTTTAACAATAGCGAGAAATGGAACTGTTTATTTTTTACATTACTTGTGGCATTCAATTGACTAGATCAGGATTTTTCAAACAGCAAAGATGATTCCTGGGATCGGAATTCATTTTTCATGGCAATTAAACCAGTAGGCTTAAGAAAAGCTGATTTTGAAAATCTAACCGATTTTATCAGTGAATCCCGACTGATTTAAATTAAAAATACAAAGATCGGCCTTTAAATGGTTTTAGGGCGAATTCATCAGAAGAATACGTCAAAACAAGCTATTATTGTTTTACTTCCGTTCACCACAACATGTTTATTCGAGGCATGTTTTTCTTATTATGCTGCAACAAATACAAAGTCTAAGGAAAGCCTCGACGCCACACCAGATCTTTACTATATAGCACAAAATACATGTAGAAATTTGTATGTTTGTATGTCTGTCGTCACAACTCCTCCCAAACGGCGTACATTAGTGACGTGGAATTTTCACACGCCATTCTGGCTGCATTTGTTTGTTCAACTGTGCAATTTTCAACTATCAATTCTCAACATTTAACTTTTAGCCTAAAACTGAAAACGCGATATTTTTGATGTTTCAATGCGGGATGAAAAATGTAATAATAATAGTCGCATAGCAACAGCTCTATACTAATATATTCTGCAAGTGACAGTTGAGATAGTAACACGAACATAGATGTTTGTGTTAAATATTGAGTTACATATTTGTGATTTGGTAGAAAGCGAGTGGTAAATTCGCACAGGTGTGCACTTGGAATCGTCACCGAGAATTAGCGTATGACTCTGATCGTATGTTTAATTTTTGGCGCTGCAGGAGCCATTATTAAATGCAGATCAACAAGCTGTCTATCGGGATGTTCTGCGGTGCCATAACAAGAGTTAAGGTGGCAAAATTGTCATTTTTTATGGTTTCAACTCTTACCATTATTATTAATTGGTGGATTATATTTTGCGGGTGTAACAAAAGAGGTACGGTTGACGGTGATATTTTCAAATTTTAAACATTAGCTAGCCAACGTCTTAATTTAATAACCTAATTTAAGCGTTCTCTATCTTGGGCGAAGCCGGGTAAAGAATACTAGTATTATATACATACATTCAGCTTTCTAATATTGTGACCGATATCAAGAATATTTGCAATTCAAGGACCCAATATCATCGAATTCGTTAAGAAGTTCTTCCACTTATATTGTTATATTATGTTATATTTTAAAATTTATTAGTAAATGAATAATTACATGATTATGATTATGCATTATTACCGTCCCTACAAAATAAACAAGGTGTTTCGTTAAAATTTCAGTAGTTTGTTCAAAGTGAGTTGCAAAGTGTTCCATCACAGGAAAAGTTTGTAAAAACCTGGGCTAGATCAATAAATAAAATATTTATTACCATAATATCTCATTATTGTTTCTCAGTTCATGTTAAATTCTCATAAAACATTCTACTCAGATTGTCTGATGACGTCAAAATAGTTTTCGTATTATTTTCAATACCACCTGTTCTACCGTTCTAAAAAATTTATATGCTGATGCTAAAATTAAGTTTTGACAACCGTTGATTAAAAAATGTAGAAATAAGTTAGTTATGCGCATAATATATGTCATGAAGAAGTAACAGATATCTTAAAAATATTGATAAGTCATCAATAGAAATCATCGCATTACATTGCTAACCACCTGTTGTACTTTCGGCCAAGAAATGTCACAGGTGTTACTGGCAATCAATTGCTTTTTTTTAAATACAAATTAATAAATAAACGGTGATATTATACACGTGTTCAGTTTGTATCTTCTATATAAACGTTAGACACTGTTTACTGTTTGTCAGTCCGAGACCATTCGTGCGCTCGAACGCCTGAAGATACTGAAAGGCGAAACCCCGGTCGTTAGTGACAAAATACATGGAAGTGTACAAAATCTCAATAATTCAAATTTGATATTGAAATTCCATCAAGCACCCTCAGTCGATGTCTTAAATTATACTTTATGTTCATATTTCATTATTTAAAAAACATTTACATTACAGAAAACAACAAGTGACTAGTAAGTCTCAATAAAATAATCAGAAATATGAATCCTCAACAAATGAATATACATTTCTTCAGAAATTTGTCAAGTGAAGTCTTTCTCTTGTTTTTGTAGGGTCGCAAGTCGCAAGTGCTCAAAATCAGCACAGTTATTCAGTGTGAGATGTTAAGCCCCCGTCATTGCCTTCTTGTATAAAATAACACTGTTATATATTCTTTGCCACCTGTTTGGTCACATGAATACTAAGATATTCATCATCACTGTCGTTGCGTCACTTAATGTTTGATTTAAAAATCTCTAAAATTGCATGTACACAGTCTTCATTTTCTTCTTAACATACTAAATTCTTATCTACTTTTTAACCATGTCACTCCCAATGTGGATCATTTGGACTCCTAATTAAGGTACCATAACATAAGTTTTTTCTGCAAAAATCTGTCGGAATAGAGTATGGATAGAAGAATAGGGCTAGGACAGGACTAATGGTTAGCTAATCGTTCTCGCTACTCCCCGTTTCTAGAATCGGATGGGTCGGAAGGAATCTTAAACATCACAAATATTCATAACTGTGAACAGAAATCGATTGAAAAATCTGAAACCGTCTGTACTGTGATTCGATCCCGTGAGATCCCTAACTGAAACCAACAACGTTGACCACTGCTACACGGACACCCGATCATTTTATACTTTTATTAGTTTATTATGGATTAGTCAAATTTACTAATTAAATTTAATCGTCCTCGTCTGAGGTAGACGAGAGAGGAAAGTTGGAGGCGGAGGGTTATTATGTAGGTCCTAAAAAATTCTAAACTTTACGGAATCACTGCTATATCTTGGCTCATTGAAATCGTTTTCTTAATCGACTACTTTAACAAGGAACCTATCGACTAATACTTGGGGTTGCCTACCTTTGTTAAAGCGTATACATGGAAGATTTCACTCGTTTATCAAGTCAAAATTCATTGTAAAAAGATTGTTCGTCTTGCAAAATATTCGGAAACCAAGTTACTCATGGTTGAACTGAATTTGAATAGTTAATGCATCATGCAATACTCACTTATACGACATTGACCAGTTGAAAACCCCGGCATAACTTTCCCAAAAGTTTTTAGAACTGTAAAGAAAAGTGTGCCAAGGACTTTCGTCGGTCAGGAAAACCCAGCGCTGCCCAGGTGGTCTTGGCTTGTGAGGATCTGGCATCTCCGCTACACCTTTCAGTCTGTGCAGAAGAAAGACCACAGCGTCTGAAGAATTGAGATCTTCTGCGTCGTACGTCAATTTGCAGTTGTTCAATGAACATCTACTGAATGGCATGTGTCTGCCAAATAAAAGAAACATTTATGCAGTCTATATTATTTCAATATGGGCATATAAAATAGAATGAAGAGCTATGTCTTAAAAATTGATTATGAATATAAAAAAATTGTTTGAAATGTAGATGGCTGAGAAATTAATGGCTTCATTTATGTGGCGAGTTAAAAAGAATCAACAATATTTCTACAAATGAAATGTATTTTTCATTTACTTACGATTCTTTTAACAGTAATCTGGTTCATTGTCGTTTTGTATGTACAATATATCCGTAGCCGACAGTAAAAGTGGCAGATGTCAACAAAATTACGAAAATGAGTTAAGTGCCTTAAGATGTTTAAGATTTCGATCCTTCTATTTCTTCGTCGGCGTCCGTGGAGCAGTTAGTAGTGTCGCTGGCTACGGTTACGGATGTCTCGGGTTCAACTCCCGGTGCGGACGGTTTTCATAGATTGACCTTTCAATCGATTAATGGATATCTGTTCGTAGTCTGAGTCCTCCCTCCCACCCATCACATCCTCACGGGGCGTAGCGAGAGCAATTATTTAACCACTAGTCCTGTCCTAGCTCTATCCTTCTATCCCTACTCTCTTCGAAAAAAGGGAGAGGTTGAGCAACTGAGTAACAAGCAGTTCTCGTAGAAAAATTCTGTTAAGATACCTCCATTAGGAGACCATAAGCTCAACATTGGGAGCGGACATGGAAAAAAATTTAGGAGAACAAATGCAAGTCATGAAATAAATTGCTCATATTCGTTTTCCATATTTTTTTTGGTATTTTATGTCAAAAATATACGGAAAAACTGTTAAGAAAAAAACATTATGTGACTTATACGGTATCAGTACTCCAGAAGTACAAGGTGAGCTGGATCGTTGTTTTTATATTATATGTCACGTCACTTTGACGAACCGAATTTTTATAATCACCAAAAACACCGTTGTAAACATAGTACATTGTAATTGGATAAGCACGTAGTGACGTCAACAAATACAAAAATGGCGACTGTCACCCAGTCCATCTGTACTTCTTACACCATACCTTTACTCCAAATTCGCATGCAGTGTGCAATAAATACTGCAGTGCTGTCTGAATCAGTGACGTATACCGTATACCTATTCTGTTGCTGAGTGACGTCTATGTTTTTCAAGAATATATAAGTCATCAACTGGTATTAACTTGTAAGTTTTCAAGTTTAAAATCCTTAATCTGTAAAATAGCGCATTTGTGACATATACCACATCTCCTGTTTGCCACGGATATGTATTTTGAAATATACTAGACGAAGGTCATCGGTCGTTTTTAAAATGTCATTAATTTTTAACCATTATTTTCTTTGAACTTTTAATTATATGGTTTTTATACAGCACACATTATTAGATACATTTTTTAAAACACAGGTGACCCAATAAATTAGTTGTAAATAATATTATGCTCTACGCCGTGACGTAGAGGGTCTACGATTACAAATAAAATGTATTTATTCGGCCAAACCAGTTGAATTGAATTACGTCATTTTGAATAAATGGAAAAGATTATTGTTGTAATATCTTCTGTTGGATAAAATCTCTTACTGCTCTGTTGGCCCTGTGGAACTATGACAGTAAATTAAAATATATTGTGTAGACATACCTCTCATCTGAAAAATATCTAACATGCCTCTTTTCTAAGAATGGTCCATCTTTCCATATTAGTATTTTGAAATCCCTTTCTCTTTTGTTTGGCAGGGGCTTGTTTAGGAAAAGTATTTTTCCCATTTCAGTTAATTCTAGACTCTGCAAATAATCAAAATACATTCAGAATATTTAATTCCAATCAATAATCCAAATTAAGTGAACACGATTCTTCTAAATTGGGCAACCGATTAATGTGTGCGACGGCTTATTGGCCCGAATCTCAATGAACGGAAATCGAATCAAGGAACTAACAGTAATTTAAATCGATTGGCAGAGACAGTATTTCGCTTAATTAGGACATTAAATTTAAGACTACAATATGTGTTATGTAGAGTGTTTTTATTAAATAATTCATTTTGTTTTTTATCTTCAATCAACATTGGCCAAAAATTGGACAATATGATGTATAGACGATTTCGCTTAATTTTCTCATCGTTTATTTAGGCAAAAGCTCAATGAATGGAAACCAAACCTAAGAACAGTAATATACATTACTTGACTGAATCTCAATAGATATTATGTTACACATAATCTTAAGACAAAATATCTATAAATTACTATCGAAAATTTACTAGCAAGTGAGTCCCGCAACAGCCAGAGATATTATTGTAAAAAGTATATTCTTGAAAGCAAAACACTTCGTCGCTGACAATTTGTGAGACATACATAATTGGTTTGAATTTTGGGACATAAAACCTTGAATGATTCCGAAATTTTAAACAACGAGGAAAATGAGTTTTACACGTTACAAGTTCCTATTGTTGATTGCCAAAAAAATCATAAAAAGGATGAAGATTTTTATTTGACATTGTGCGTTTTAACACACACAATGTGTCATATTAACGAGACTTTCGAAGCAAAAATGGCATTAATTCACTTTGGTCAACTTTTTACATTGGCGTCATTGGACATCAGCTTTCTGTCTGAGATATTGTTTGATCTGTATGATCTTTATATGGTCTACAGGAGAAGTACCTGCGGCCTCTTCAATGCATCTAAAATGTTCAGCTCATTATGTTAATCGAATCACAAAATAATGCAAATACATTTTTTAATTGATTGACTTGGCATTTACTTGGTATAGCTCCATTATAATAGGATAAAATAACAAAGTATTTAGTTCAACAATTTTTTTTTATCAGGTAGTTGATAGCTATTTCGGCTTTACGCCATCGTCAGAACTATACTTTAACTTATTTTTGCTTAGCTGTATATACTGTTTAGAAGAGATAGACAATATCGTGTCATCTCACGTATTCAAACATCATAATGTTTATTTAAAAAAAACGCTTAGTAATGGATACGACGTAACGGTGATACAAAAATTCCTTTATAAAAAACGACTGAAACTCTCTAGACAGCTTATTTACCCTAACGTACTCGTAGAAAACTGCTTCTATAAATCGATTAATCGAAATCTTCAAAATAGCAAAGATAAAATTAATAAACTAGACAGAGCGGAATTTACAAACTTAACTGCGGCCTGTGTGATTCAATCTATATCGGACAGACAAGAAGGAACATTTCAACCAGATTTAAGGAACATCTAAGAAAAATAATAAAACAGATTGTCAATTTGCTAACCACCTCTTGGAAGAAACTCACAACATAACCACTAAATCAGCTCCGACATGCTTACATTTGTGTGAAAAAAGCCTTAGATGTAATCTTTTGGAACAACTCGAAATTAATAGATAGTACAATCATGACAATAATCTCCTTAATGACCAAACAAATATTAACCCGTCACCCTTACTGAAACCATTACAAGAAGCCCATTTAATTACGCATAATCAGTAAAATTTAAATACACTTATTTTAACGACAAATTAATGACACCACATAAGCTCCTTTTCTAAAAACACAATTATTACCTTGAATGATTTAATTTTAAAATAAACATTATGATATTTGAATACGTGAGATGACATGATATTGTCTATCTCTTCTAAACAGTATATAAAGCCAAGCATAAGTAAGTTTAAGTATAGTTCTGATGATGGCGTAAAGCCGAAACACCTATCAACCACCTGATAAAAAAAATTTGTAGAACTAAATACTTCGTTATTTTAACCAATTACATTTTTTAAGTATACCTAATTGAATGATCTCGTATGCGGCCTTCAATTCGATAGGAATCCTCAACCCGGGTCTGCAATCTGGGTAATTCTTGGGTTACGTGAAAGAAATGAAGTGAAGGCGACGTAGTGTAACAGACACCACGAATTTTGAGGGAGTGGAAAATTGAAAAAAAATACACTTAAAAATTTCTCATATAACGTTTCGAATTATCTTATTGTAGATAAGAGTGTTTTTTTTGTTCGTATAGGTAGTTTTTTTTGTTCGTATAAATGCACTATCTTTTTATTTAAATATTTAAGTTTATATTATAATAGAGCCATGTAAATAATGCAGATTTGAAAAATCTCATCGCGATAGGCAGAATCTCACAATAACAAGCATCTCGTGCACATTGCTACACTCAACCCATTGGTCGCGAGGGATACGTTTTAGATATGGTCGCGATAAGGGAAATTTCGCGATCAACGAGGGATTTGAAATAAGCAAATTCAAAATAAAAAAACACTTTAATTGTAAACTAAGCATATATACAACAAAATAAACGGCACACGTAAAATAAAGGTAATATAACTTTACAGAAAACTGAAAAATAATGTGCATTTTGTTTCGCTTTACAAAAAATCTACAATCTAAGGAACAGGGTCTGACAGGTCTGTACGGGGTGAAATTTTATAAAATTATCTGGTCCGAGCCCGAACCGGAGTCTCAATATCGCACTCTTGTTACCCGAACCCGACCCGAAGCCCACATTTAGTTTTCTCAGTTCGAAAATGTTCATTTTTAGCGACTTAATTGTATTTATTAATAATGAATTGTCTGGCCCAACAGACTGTCAACCATCTGAAACCAATGGAAAGCAGATACTTCGTAATCACACTTTATTTATGTACGAACGAGTAATAAAACTGTTGGTCATTCGTAAATAAAGATAACATTATATGGGTTCCTCAGCTTCATGTTCCCGAAGAAAAAATTTGATGACGCCATACTTTTCAAGCAGGTATTAGTTATAAGTGGTTTGTTATGAATAGTATTGGCGGATGGCTGACTCATGACCCGAAAACATTCTGAAATATTTTCTGAAATTAAATTCCTACCAGGGTCCGGAAGATGTCAAAAATCGAAGCACGGGTCATCAGTCGTCTGCCTCAAAACTTACGGAAGTGTATGAAATCTGAACGATTCAAATTCGTTGATATACAACACAATATTATTAAAGCATTGCTAAAAAGCATAAACTACCGTTATGGGATTTTCATGGAGGTACGAATTGTGTTTGGACACAATTGATACACTCGTATATTTAAGGCACCGACACAATTCAAACCAAAAATTCATATCTATTTATATACTTTAGCAATGTATGCCTTCATAAATAAGAAACGAAACATAAAAGGCGAATCATAAGTAAAAATTAGAATATCAAAACAGAAAATACGACATACCTTTCTTTGTTCATAGTATTCATTGACAGGAGGAACAACAGAACTTCCAATATGATTGAATATTTTAGCACTGGTACTTTTTTTTGGCAAATATTCCATCCGTTTATCATGAACTTTATCGAATTGTAAAATTATTATAATTGAAATGATCCCGGCGAAACTGCATATGCAAAACAGTTTCTTGTAATCCATTTTAAATAATTAACTCTTAATTTTCCAGATAACACTGTTTTCTGTGTATTATCTTTGTCACAATAGTTAATTATAAAAAATCTGCTAATTTTTTATCGCGTACGTTCATTTACCGCTGTAAATTTTATTATAATAAAGTGCACTGAAATGCACTATTCTTTAAGCATAGGCAGATAAATTTAATTCATCATGTTGTGTTGTTGAATCATAACAAAAAAGTCGTTTATTGTTTCATTAAATTTCTTGTCTATATTATTCTTTGCGAAATTTATGTTTACGCATATTATTTTGCATGCTTATTTGATTAGTTTTCCGGCAACAATAGTTTTGCGAAGGATTTAATGTTTAATAGATCCAGTTATCTTATTACGTTGCGTATTTCCTATATTGCGTACAAAATCAGGGAAGGCAAGAACATCGACCGCGGTCTACTGGTCTTCGCGAAGATATTTATTGTCGATCGTGACATGAAGTATCAAAGCAATGATTAAAAATGTATAGTTTATGAAGTCAAAACAATACATATTGTTATTTATATATTCCACGTTCAACGGCGGTGGGTTAGTCTTGTTTTTCTCTGTGATTTAAGGTAGTTAGGTACCGATAATTTGAGTAAACTAAATAACTTTGAGGAAATTAAAATTCATTTTAAGTAAGTATGTAGTAGATCGGGTTCATTAGTTCCAATAGAAAGTCACTTCATGACTATGGAAGTTTGTTCATCCCCTATATCAGGGTTTCCCAAGCTTTTCTTGCGATGGAACACTTTGCAAAACTAAAAATTTTACGTAAACCTTGTTTATTTTGTTGGCTATATAATATCAATATGAAGTCAAGCATATTTGATTTTTTTGCAGCTGCAGCAGCATATAAAACCATACCAAGTTTTTTGCAGAACACTTATTCCCGTTCTGCAGAACTCCGGTGTTCCGCGGAACATAGTTTGGGAAACCCTACCCGATATTAAGAATCACATACCACATAAATTTAGTGTAGTTGCTAGTGCTGCGGTCGCCAACCTTAAGACTATACGGACCACTAAAATTTCAAGTTGGCTAATTATTACCTCCACGGTATAAACTAGTGGTTACCAAACTTTTTGAGGAACTGGCCGGGTTGAATTTTTTTAAAACTTAGATGGCTGGACGACAAATAAATTCTTGTTGGAATCATACTGAAATATTATTTTATATGTGCTTTCATATTTATGTATATGTAATGCAAACAAATAATGTAATTTATATTTGAATTTATAATGGATACTGCTGCATTGCAAATTAGATATATGCATTTGACTTTGTTATGCCCAAAAAAAATGAATCGATCATTGCTCATTAAATACGCGACACTGAACGTCTAGTTTCATTTTCTTCCACATTATATTGGGGCACTAAAATTAAAAGAAGTGGGATCGAAATTTTAATACAAAATTTGCACGAACATCTGGCAGCCTCCAACAATACATTTTATAACATACTTCTTTCACTTTGGGTCCACTGCCTGATAGTCTTATCCTAATCGATGAATTGAAATAAATAGTTGTGAATTCACAACCAAATCATGAAATTTCATGAAATTAATATATATCCTATATGAATAATTTATAAATAAAAATTGGTAATTTTTGGAAGGCCGGTTGAAAAACTTTGGCGTGGCGTAGTTTGGTGACCGCTGGTCTACACTATGGGTGTCCAACCTTTTGGTTATCTTAGGCCAAATTAATTGAAGAGTTATTTTTCTGAGCCACATATAAAATATTTAATACATAAAATAATTTGTTTGTCTTTCTTTAACATTTCTTATTATATTAAAAAAGGACGGTAATATAAAATTAATAGGATATTTGAACCTGTTTTTGTGATACCGATTTATTAATGCCCGGATAGATAGAATCAGTTGTAATTCTTAGAGAATTCTCGAGATGTTCAGATTTACTACTTATTCTACCTTACGTATTCTTCATTCTTGCGAATATAACAGTTTGATGGACCATGTTTAATTTTTAACTTGTGCTAGCCATACTTTGTTTCCTTTTGAAAGCCGTCATGGTTTGAAACGTTGCAGTGTTAAGTTGGTTTCCACTTGAAGATGCATTTTTAACTCATTTAAATGAGCGAGTCATATCCACCCAAAATTCCAAGTCTGTGAGCTGTTGCATTCTTACTCACCCTTTCCTAAACGCTATTCCATTGCTTCACATATTTCATGCAATGCATTTGAGTTCCATAAAGACACAAAATAATGTTAAAATGTACCATTTGTTTTGGGCTGCATTACTAGCCGTCTCGTGCCACCGGTTGAACAAACTTGCTGTATACTATGTTAATTAGGATTAGGCAAGGAATAGTAGATAGCTTTATACTGTTCCTAGATTTCAGGATTGAATATGTTCAACAGTAAATAAAAAAACAAATGTTTCAGTGAGTCTTTTAAGAAACTGTAATAACATATTCGGCAGTAAACCAAAGTAAGAAACAATAATAAGATAAATATAATATATAATTAGGAAATAAACAACATCATTGCGGCATGTTATATGCATTCGGATGGTAGAAATAAAGTTTCATATAATGCAGTACAAAAAAGAAACGATATTTTAGAATTTACTATGTCAATCAATTCAAGCTTATGCCGTACCATAGTCATATTGTTTGTACAGCTGATTGTTTTAAGCCATATTTAGTAGACATTGTTTCACAGAAAGCCACAGGTTTCCACTAAGATAGCCAGTATGATTTATATATGTGTGCGAAATGAAAACAGTCAAGTATAAAATCAGTAATTTTCAGGAGAGCCAAAACAAGATCTACGTTTCTATGAACTTGGTTAAAATAATAGGATGTTTCAAGATGAAAATTACTTTCACATATTTAACGCGTTTTTCAATTTTTGGAACTCAACAATCATTTCTTTTCGCGCACAGATATATTTACTGAAAAAATGAACACTAAGATTCTCAGTCCAATACGTTGATATTGAAAAATTAAATAAGGAACAAAAATTACCATACTTCCTCGATTATAAGACACATCCTAACTTCTATACCTTTAAAATGTTAAACCAAGTCATAGAATGAAGTAGGCATGTTGTAGTATACATAACATGTACAACTATTCAAGTCTTTAACGTTTTCAAATTCAGTATATTGTCTGTCTTCCTATTAAATACTGTCTTCTGCGCCGTCAACGACATAAGAGTTGCAGAATTTCTCAAAAGAGTATTCCACTATATTTTGCGAGATTTTCTTCCGAGAAGCTGACAATCCTGCAATCTGAGGATCGTCACGGTGTTGCATTTATGACAGTGATTGTAATACACCATTGATTATAAAACGCACCCCGAAATCAAAAACACTTAAATAAAGGAAGTGATTTATAATTGAGGATTGAGGATATACAGTACGTATGAAGAGCACAAGTCTGACTCTGTTCGCAAGTTGATATTACAATTGGCACTTGAAAAAAGCAGATAATAATAACTCACCTTTGCATCTTATTAATGGATAAAAAAAATCTAATATTATATTTTTATTGCTATTTCAAATTAAAATAATTCATCAAAATTGAACAGGATTGGAAACTAAACTATATTAATAATTTATCAAAGCCACGTTAATATCGAAGCTAGATACTAATATAAACAGTGTGTCGGGGACTACAAATCTGATACAGTTGACAGTTTTGTTTACCTTGGTTCTCTTGTTAATTGAGACAGTGAGATCTGAGCAGAAAAAAAGGAAATAATCATAGTACTCAAGTGTTTCTTCAGTCCAATAAGAAATTTTATTTCCGCTTGCTCTCTTTCTAGACTTCATCAATACATGTAAAAAACGGGCCTTGAATATCTTCGGAAAAACAATTCCTTTTCTCACCGGTGACATATAGCAAAAAAAAATACAAGCAATTCTGTATTGTTTAACTGAAAATCGTAAAATATGGGAGCAAAAATGACTTAACGAAATGTGACAAAGATGGTTCAAGAAATCAAACAATTATATGACATTATTTTATAGATGAACTCTTACTTTGAACATAATAACTGTTAGTCTTGATACTTGGGATTCAACCGAAGATAAGCCTACGAGGTTCTGATAGTAAGTCTACCAATAAGATTAAAAGAGTACTTGATACATTTTTAGAATTAATATAAATCTGCTCTTCACAATTCAAAGAATTGATCTATTTATGGGAGAATATCATGTTGACAAAATGTCTCAAATTTGAACAAATATTGTACATTTAACAACAAATCAAATACAATTAACAATATACAAATCTTAATAACTAAATCAATCAATGTAAATGTATAGGTATAAAAAAATAACTAAAATATAACACAGAGTACTTGTCTTCGAATTCACTTAAAAACTATATTATTTTTTAACAAAATTTTCGAGTGTCATTATTAGTGCTATAGATTAGAAGCAAATGGCATCTTTCGCACCAAAGTAAATATCAAAATGATTTTAGCGTAAAATAACACAAAATATGGGACAAATAATTGTTGAATTACAAGTAGAGCAAAACACATGTAGTATTTTCTGATTGCATTTATTTGTGACATACAGGTAGTCCTTGACTTATGACGGTTCGCACTTACGACCAAAAATTAAAAAAAACACTAAATTTTAAAAAGTATACTATTACATTACCGCCTCAACAAAAAAAGGTGGATGACGCAATTTAATTTCGAAGACTGTTTTTTGAATTTATTTATTCCTAAAGTAAAACAACATTGTAATCAGAAAGGAATTTTAACACAATTCTTGCAGGCACAACCGTAGTTGCATTATAAAGCAAATTTTAATTTTCAACACAATTCTTGCAGCCAAACCTTATTACAACCACTTGTTTTACAAGGCAAATAATAAAATTGTGTTCACGTTTTATTGTTTTATTTATTAAAAACAGAGGATTGGGGTGCCAATTTGCAATAATAGTTTGATTGTCGTTTGACAGCTACAATGACTTGACTTGAAAAACGCGCTGTGTGTTAAAATGTATCCGTACCATTTTTGGTTGCAGTCGCCTTATTTCCACAAATGACATTGATGCCGCTAAAACTGACCTGAACCGAACAACATTTTATTTTAATATTTTGCAAGGAATTCGTCTTACGACCAAAGTTCAGGAACATGTCTCGGTCGTAAATCGAGGACAACCTGCACATTATTTTCAACGCAGATAGTGACTGTAAATCACAGTGTATTATTCCTCAGCAAAAACTAACATGCTACTAAAATAATAAAGATATATCTCAATTTTAGGAAAAAGTGGAAGAAAAGTGACAAGACAAGTGAAAAGTATTTCCTGATCCGGTAATTGTTTTGTGGAAACATTAAGATGCAAATTATTTAACGCACACATCTAAAAAAATGTTTCGTATCTTCGATCTTGTGCAAGCCAACTTAATTTATATCCCTGGAATAAAATGAGTAAGATATTGTTGCCAAGTTTATTACAATTAAAAACACAGGATTTTGATTTAGGAAAAAACACTTTTTTAATCGAAATCTATGACACCACAGGTTCGTAAAATTTTTATTTACTCCTCAAGGTTTAGAATTATAAAATAATATTTGAAAAATACTTTTAATTTGTGCTTTATTAATATTATGTACTCTACGCAAGAGTGTTTCCATATAATGTAGAAACAATCGAGGCAAGATGTTTTTTAAAGAAATTTGAAAATAAATATAAATGCATGGAGTACAGGTTGCTGATTGAAAATTATTGTGACAATACGATAATTTAAATTTCATAGCAATGTTGATGATATTCTACTTTGCTATATTTATAATTTAACCACTCAGGGGTGGAACTACCATGTTCCTAGTCCCAGGGAAGAATGACTTTTTCATATGCATACATATGTAGAAGTTTGAGAGACACTAAATTGTTTATGTTTACATAATCTAGAAACTAAACCGTTACTGTTATCCATGTGACAAAGTCATAAATTTAAAACATTATTATATGTCATTGAAAGTGCTATGTTGAAATGCCAAGCTGAAATTTAATTATTTAACCAGTGAATCACAAGATCTGTTATATAAACAATTTTAATAATTATAAAATCATATGCAGTGGAGTGTTTTCAAAGGCTAAATCAAATATGAATGAGTTTAATTAATTAAAAATATGTAAAATGATCTATGTGTGAAGGTTATCCGGTTCAGAGATGTCAATTACCCTTTAAAAAGATTAGTAAAACAATGAAAGATAAGCCAAAGAAACTAATGTTACAAGAAAATAATCATAGAATAGAGGAAATCTATAGCTTTAGAAAGAATAACAGATTGACGAAAATCTTATTTTATCAATAAAAACATTCAATAGCAAAAACACTGACTTTCCACAAATATTATGAGTATTCATTTCATTATGATTTCGTAGATAAAATGTTTTCAAAAACATGAACAATTCGTAATATATTATATTTTTTTTAATATCTACCTTAAGATAATCAAATTAAATTATTATAGTAATGAAAATTTCCTATTACATTGAAGGTGTAAATTTAATATTAATTATCCAAGTAGCACTAAAATCGAACGTCAAATTCCGATTGAATATAATGATCTTATAAGCATCCAGAGTCTATAAAATTTAGGGAACATTTTAATTTTGTACAATTGATTCATTTGTAAAATGTTCATGAATGTTTCTGTATTTTCTATATTGCTGCTGATATATTAGTCTTCTTATGAAAGGTCATCAATACAAACGGACGTTCATAGGACAAGTTAAGTCACTGTCAAATGTCACTCAGTTGAAGAAATACTGAAGTTAACCAGGGATACGATCAAAAGTGACGAAAGATATGACCAATCTTTATTCGGCTGACAATATCTATTATAATGCTTTCAAATTACTCTCAACATTTTACAAATGATCACATGTTAACTTAACTAGCATTTCCTATAAACATTTGATAAAATATCATATTTTTTAACATTGTACAGCTGGACTATTTGACACATTTTTACAAAGAAAAATTCTTTTTTTTTTCCATTTTTCCGACAACTTGAAACTTAACTTATGTCTGTATTTACATGATTTAAAGTATTATCATTAGTTGATCTAAATTTCACTAAGCCTAATAATTTTTTTCGTACAATATACAGATGGTAGTATTATTTTTCGCATAAAAACGATTATCATTAAAAATCAATATCAAAAATGGCGAATGATTAATTAAGTATTTAATTCCAACAGAGTATATCTGTTACTTATACCCGGCGATATCTATTATAAAATCGTTATCGAATTTAGAATTAAATATTTAATTATCATTTTCAATCATCCGCTGAAATTATATCAATTTACAATATCAAAATGGTGATCTGTGAATCTTTAAAAAACATAATACGGTAATACCTCGATAATACAGACTGATGCAGGCGAGTGGGTATATTCAAGCAGGTTTTCTTTATCTACTTTTTAATTTAATGAGAAAACAAATGAAATAATATATTTGAAGATAAAGACACACTCCGTCAATAATCGGTTGACATGCATTTAAACTGTCACAGCTGTGTGATCACATGTTTATTATACACAAAACATTGATTACAAACAGTTGGCTCTCGGTTTAAAACACGCAAACCAATAACAGGATGATTTAAAAGTTGGTCTGTTAAATCCGAACTCTGTTGTTGACGAGGTCTGTTATATCGAGGTTTTACTGTAAAGATAAATTTAAGCCAATAATAAGCAAATCAGATTTGATACCCATGATTACATTTATATAACGAGTAGAATAGAAAAATGATGACGTATCTTCATTATTAAATTACGATAGTCTGAAATTGAAATGTAAATTAAATGATTTTGTTGCAGAAATATTTAACAGCCATCGCAGTCGATTGGGGGAAATGGCAGCACTATGCTACGATAAGCAGTTTCCAAGATGGAAAGTAAAGAGTAATTGAATTATAGAAATGCAAAATTAATCTATTTTGGTGGTCAAAATGTAGCAGCGGACCTGGCTAGTAAATATATTAAGGGTGTTGCAACTGTGCAAGCTTCGTCTCCTAATCTCTTTCCTCCAGTGATTTTAAGTTTATCCATGTAGCAAGGAATGCAATTCACAAGCTAAATGCACATTATTTTAGGTAGTAATTGTGTCATAAGGATTTCATGGTAATCTTTGATATTTCAATTGATTTTTGCTCATCTAAAATTTTCAAGTATGTATATAAAATATGGTTGAAAAGCAGAAGTATTTTTAAAACAAAATTATCACTCGTCTGTAAATATGTGTTCACAATAAAATTCTCAGATAAAAAGCTTTCTTTCTTTACAAAGCTCTCTTCTGCACAATTTTCCAAAATTTACTTTTACTAGTGCTGCATTTAGCTGATGCATTATAAGCGATACTAGATAGAGAATTGGCGAGTGAAACACTTTGTATCATAGCAATCGGGATTATGTTGCAATCGCAATTTATCTGTAAAAGGCGAGACATAATATGAACCAATGAGAAGTGATGTGAGCCAACTGATATTTTAGAAATAAATGAGTTAGGTGCGTGACGGTATTCTAAATGTGATAAAGCATCATACGAGTGAAGTGAGCTAAGTAAATACAGGCTGCAAAAGTATTTTATTCTGTAAGAAGTTAAATTAAGTAGAATGTACATTAATGTAAGAATTTCATAAAACTAAAACTGAAGGTGCCATTTAAAAAAAAATTAAACAACAAAGGAAAACAATATGATCGGATCACGAGTAGTTTTTACCTAGATATTATTTTGTGTAGAATCATTTCATTTTGTTCTGATTGAAGAATTTATAAAACCTACTCCACGATAGAATGACTGGCAGGATACATCGGTATCAATCTAAAAAGTAGAAGATATAAAAATTTTACAAGTTAATGGAGAGTAAAAATACACTTCCATCTTCGAAAACATAAAGTAATATATTCACAAATGATGCATTCAACAGTATGTTTCCATACAAATTTAAGCACTGAAAACAGTTGTGAAATTCGGCAGAAAGGAGTAAAATTCTGCTGTTTCCCATTTTCGTCCCAACATCTCATGGGCCCCTATATTAAATCAGTAAATTTAAAATGAACATTAGTCTAGATTTAAAAAAAATGGTTTTTGGGTTACCTGCGGATCGATTAACCGGTATATTTTTCTTCCTATATACCCAGTTAAGTGAGATTCTACCACACTTCAAAAGCAAATACAGTTAGTTAACAAATTTAAAAATCTACCTTTGTGTGCAAAGTTTAACATGTCCATTGCTAATTAAATTAGGAGTATGAAATATTAATGTTGCACTAAAATGCACTAACAAACTAATTAACATAAAGAAGTGTTCTGTGCCGAGTGTTCAAGGGACACACGTGAGATAAATCTGTGACAAAGAGCCAGAAGCTGTTAAGTTTAAAATCTCAACTGTACAGGGGGAACATTTAAGTTTGTGATATGGCATTATGTATGGTAGACATGTCAGCTTTCGACAATCAATATATATATATCATATTAACCATGATATATCAATCAAATTCCACAGAAATGCATGGTGCGTTGCATGTACATGATGTGGTAGATACTGCAATAGGTTTGCAATAACACTGAATGTGTACACAGGTGACAATATTACACGTTTTAATCAGGATTCATTCTTAGCCATTTGCTCACTGCTTACAAGGAAAAGTGGGGGCGAGGAGGTTAAAATGATATCAAGATTGAAATGAAAACAAATTTCACACAGTTTGCTACAACCTGATTACTCACTCCAGTTAACAATTGGCAAACAACTAGTTCTATTCATTCCATGTCTCTGTCTTACCCTATCATAGTTAACCTTTCAACTTAATTTCACAACCATTTCAGTTTTCAAGAATCTATCAAAACTAAATTAAATTGGTGTCAGTCTTCACATCCTGGAGCCTTTCTGTTGCAGCACTTTGGCCCTGTCAGTCGGTTCCGTCTCTTGGCTGTTGGGGGAGGCACCATATTCACGACTCACTACGCACAGGAACTCGGCGTGTTCGTCCGTGCCGTAGTTATACTGGGAGCCTATGTTTATGAGCTGTTCGAATTTCCAACCGTCCGACATGGTGGATACCATTTGGGTGAGTTCATCTTCGTGGCATTGCAGCACTCGATAAACATGTTTTTTAGAATCGCGGAGGGGCCTTCCGTCCCTTATGCATATTCTCTCTTTCACTAATCGTATGAGCTCTGTGATATTATAAAATTCTGCTTCTTCTAAGATACCCTCCTCCGCGATGTCATTGTTTATTACTAACTTGCCATGCCTGAGGTAGTTGAGAACGGGTGAGAAATAAGTGGGATCTCTGTCGATGAGGTACGCTCCTGAATCATCCTTGAAACAACAAAATATATTTGTCATTCAATTTCACACTTGTGACAATAAATTTGCCAGTTAACGGCGTAAACATGCAATGAAAACAAAAACACTAACCTTGTCAGAAATCAAGTCGCCGTCTTCTTGGACGAGGCGCGACAAGAATGAATTCTGGTCACGCGATAGCGTTGTTTTAGTAGTTAAAAAATATGTGCCGCCGACATTTAATCTGACCCACTGTTTACTACTACGCCTTTCTGTACTATTTTGTTTAGAATCTTTAAGGGAGTCTCCTTTCTCCGCCATGATGCCTAGTGTGACCATTCATTCGAAAACAAGTATAGTTCTCTATGGAAAACACCATGCATGAAAAAACACTATCCGCCGGACTCAATGAAATATGGCAGCACCGAGAGTTTTATTTTTGTATTCCACTCAAATCGACTGTCAACAATACAACACCCATAGACTATTATACACCCAACAGCCAAAAAAGTATGACAGCTGTCACTGCGTACTTTGAGGTTAAAAAAACTTAAAATGGTGGTTAGCATTTGTTAGGAGCGTGACGATGTTATAACAATTTATAGATTAACACTATCAAAATGTATTTAAGCACCTCCAATCCAAATAGGAATGGCTTATTATACGCTGGATTCAATCAAGACCAAGGTGCGGTTTTAAAATTGACAAAAACTGTGGTGTGAATCATTTCAAATTGTGATAATAATTGTATTGTTTATTTTTCTTCTATAGGTTGCTTTGCCTGCGCTACAGAAAATGGTTTTCGGGTGTTTAACTGCGATCCGTTGAAATTAAAGGAGAGACAGGAATTTACAGATGGCGGGTTATCGTACGTCGAGATGTTGTTTCGTTGTAATTACATGGCATTGGTAGGAGGAGGTTCTCGTCCCATTTATCCGCCTAATCACGTGATGATTTGGGACGATTTGAAGAAAGCGCCAGCGATATCCTTAGACTTCAACGCCCCAGTGAAGGCAGTCAAATTGCGAAGAGATAAAATCGTTGTCGTTTTAGGTGTGTACACATTTTAAAATCAATTACATGATAAAATCAGTGGTATGTGACGGTATACTGACATCATTATTAAAAACATGTATATTCGGAGCAATGAGGTTAATATAATGTTTCAATCTTAGAATTTTTCTTCACTTTTTTTTTTGACCTGGTTCCTGATATAATGATAGATTAACAATGATACTCTTTTTCTAACCAAAACATTACTAAATGCCGCAAAACCAATGCAGTTTGGTGCGAAATTTCAACATAAAGCATATTTTTTTTATTGTTTTGGTTCCTGATAATGGTAATCTACACTAATTGCAGAAAACATATGTATAAATCTGTATGTCTGTCAGTAGAACTTCTCCCAAATGGTGAATAGTAGCGATCTGAAATTTGCACATATCTGACTGGCATTTTTAGGTCAATTGTGCTCTTTTCAACTTTTATCATTATTATTAATAATTGAGTAATATTCTTAGTGGGTGCTAAACGCCAATGCAATCAATTAAGTTTACCTGTCACACTAGACTTAGTCCTAAATGCAGCTGCCTCATTTGCGCTTATTAGGACAGTAATTTTTTTGGTGGATTTGTAGCCCATGCATTAATATCATTGGATTATATTTTTCCAGAGGGTGTCATAAAAGTATTCACTTTTACTGTTGCTCCACAACAACTTCACGTGTTTGAAACCAGCCCTAATCCACGAGGCCTGTGCGTCTTGTGTCCAAATAGTAATAACTCCTTATTAGCGTTTCCCGGCAGGAAAGTGGGTCATGTTCAAGTAAGTTACCCCATATATCTATGCTTGATATGTCTACATTGCATTGTAACGTGGAAAATTACCTTATTGGATTGAATATCATATTTCGGGAATCTTTTAATTATTACTGTATTTTATATATATTTATTTTTTATCTTGTCCACTCCCAACGTGGAGCATATGGAATTCTAATGCAGGCATCGCAGAAATTGTTTTACAAGAACTCCTTGTTATTAAGTTACTTAACATGTTAAGTGAAAGGCGTGAGCGATATATAAGAGCATGTTGGTGTTATTAACTATTTATCCTACTTGCTCATACACAAGTGAGGCTGCGTGATGAAGATATAGAAACACATTATATTTATCGCCAGTTTTTGTGTCACGAAAGTTACAGTATTAACACTCTAGACTCCAGGGCTTTCATATTATTCGAGTGGGTCCTGAAGGCTTAAAAACTCCGAATTCAAACTTTCGTACATAATTTTTATCGGCGATTACTGATCAAAAGTAATGAATGTCTTCATTCTTTACATACGCCCCATCCAATTGTGGAAACGTTGCTTAGAGAAGGTAATTAGGTTTGAACTAGTCCTCTCTACTGTATATGTCATGTGCTTTTGCAGATTGCAAACCCTGGAAAGGCTAAAAACATAATATAGCATGACTAATCGCCACGGTAAAGAACAAAATGTACATAGCAGTTTTCCTATGTTAACTTATTAGTTAAATGCCCGTGCATTTATTTTATATTCACAGAAATATTGAAATATGATTCGCAACTAAATACAACAAATGCTAAGAAACATGTTTGATTGTAAATGTGCGGCGACAACAGAATTTGGCATTTGTCATGCATCGTGATGATTCATAGGGTATGAGGTATGACTAGCAATGCTATTATCGTAAATAATTTTAATGTGTTAACTAATACAATGGTGTACAATGATTCAGCTGAATCTAATTAGTCTGTAAAAAATGTATTTTAAAATTAAATCATTTGACGTTACTTGATAGTTTGTTATCTTATCAGCGTATTGCTTTTCAATTTTTTCCTTTTCATATTTATTAATTAAATGGTCACTGTCTACAGATTTACAGCACATTAGACTAGATGTATCCTGTAACATTATCATCATCATCAGGTGCTTGACCTCCCAGGAATGGGTCCTGGCGGCCTCCAACAACTCTCTCCACATCGCTTACTAAAACGGTCGTCCTCCAGATCAGCTCTTCAAGCAAATATCATTCGCAGTTCTGTCCAGCCTGCGAATCTTTGGCCTACCTCGTCTTCACTCCCTTATTGGATTATCATACATCATTCTTTTTCCTAGCTCATTGTCATTCTCTTGAATAACCCTCTTAGCTCCAGAGCGCTGATACTTTCATGTATAACCAACTCAGTTATGAATTATTGAAATCCATATCGTTTTCATTCACTAGTTGATCGATGAAAATAAAGTTCAATAAGGCAATGGATGCAATAAGTTTTGTGTATTTTTGCAGTTGGTAGACCTGGCAAATATTGAAAGAGAAAGTATCGATATATCGGCACACGAGGCAGCTTTAAGTTGCATGGCGCTCAGTCTCACCGGAACCCGTCTCGCCACAGCCAGTGAAAAGGGAACGCTGATTCGTGTATTTGATACAACCAACGGAGATAAAATGGCGGAACTACGGAGAGGGGCCCATCAAGTAACTATTCCAAAATCCAATTGAGTAAAATGAATTATTGTAGTTTGTATTTATAAAAATAAAACGCATTTTTTTCAAACTATTTCAATACAGCCACTGGTTGTCAAACTGTGTAAAAATTAAACATTTATGGGAATGATCTTCAATTATATTAAACTCTATTTCTAACCATGCTGTTGCTACAGTTGATGTTGCTTTTTTGTGAAAATAACTGCAATCGATGCTCATAAGACAGGTAAAGCAAAATATTGAATTAAACATGGCAATTATTAATACTTTAATGACGATAATAAGTACTTTTTTTTATGTTTGTATTTTTATCAGTTGATAATGCTCGCGATGAGCGAAACCGGTCCTGATCATTTTAAATATGTGGAAGTAGTACTAATGAATTGTGTTTTATTTTTTAAAATATAATGTCTTTCCACCAAGAATTGACAGTTAACACCTTAAAAGTGATAATAACTACACTACAAAAAAGGTACCCATCTTGTACATGACCACCATTTGCCGCAACGAGTGTTTTATCATCTATACTTGAACATTTAACCCTTTGATTAGTGATTTGTTTTTTATTAAATTAGATTTTGATTATTTGTACTAATACACAGAAATATAAAACCATTTTTTTTTTGTTGTGTCAATCTGGGAAAAAAATTACTTAGTTATTTCGAGTAGTGAATATTTGACGATTTTTAAAACGCATATTTAAAAATGTAAATAAAATAATTCATTACTACTTTCAAATATTAATCTAAGACTTTTACTAATTATTCGGATCACGATTTTTATTGCGTTCATCTGTCGGCATGTGGTTCTCTGTGTAATTGCCAAAAATCACTGAAAGATATGTGTACTATCCATATCTGAAAAAATAATAATAATTCAATAATAGATGTGAGAATGACAATAGGTAATAAATGATGACACAAAATGAAGGGTGAAACTTACATGCCGTTCACCTAATCAATATTCTGTTACAGGCCTCAATTTACTGCATCAACTTCAACCACACTGGCACATGTCTATGTGTCGCTTCTGACCACGGAACTGTCCACATATTTAGTCTGGAAGATCCCAAATTGAATAAACAATCGAGCTTGGCGAACGCAACGTTCCTCCCCAAGTATTTCGCTAGCAACTGGAGCTTCTGCAAGTTCACCATACCGAACGGCACGCCCTGCATCTGCGCATTCGGTGCCGATAAGTCATCTATTATAGGTGAGTTTTTGTTATTTTTTCATTGAACCCAAGCCAACAACGTTGACCACTGCACGACAGACCTAACATCTTATATATAAACAACATAAACAATTTACTGTCAGTTCGAGTTCATTTGTGTACTCGAATGCCTGAAGATACCGAAAGACCCGGGTTGTTAGTGACGAAATGCATGAAAATGCACAAAATTTGATATTGAAATTCCATGCACCCTTAGTCGATATCTTAAATTAAACAAATGCCTTGTTAAAATCACAATTTATATTTCATTTCTATAACTACTAGTCCTTTGCTAGCCATATTCTGCTCCCTTACCCTCTTCTGGAGCAGTTCGCGTAAAACAACTTCTATTGGATGCTCTGTTACGAATCCACAAACCCATAAATACTTTCGATAGATTCGGCGGTGACTTAAAATTGATTTAGGTGGTAAATACTTGTTTTGTTTGTTTCCAGTCATATGTGCTGATGGATCATACTACAAATATATGTTTACAAATAAAGGGGAGAGCTCGAGAGATGTTTGCGACCAGTTCCTCGAAATGACTGATGATAGACATTAAGGTTTCTTTTTTTTTATCCCATACTTTTCATAGTCATTACAATACTTTCGGGCGAATGTGATGCTTGAAATATTGTAACGTAATTGTAAAAATTGAATAGCTATCAATGTGGCATGTCACAGAACTAAACTATGTTTAATATTATCAATTGTACCTATAATCTTTTGGTTAAGAACTTTGCAAATGATACTCCACTTTTGCTCTTAACATATTTAGTTCAGTTTCCAGACAGTGTATCTACAAAAACGCTTTTTAAACAAAATACAATAAATTGGCGATAGACCATGGCTTGGCAATGAAGAATTCACAGGGAAACATCTGGCATAGCACGATAATAGTGGCCGGTTTGGTCAGCATTGTATAAACATTTGCACAAAAATTCTTTGTAGATTTGTTCACTCCGACCTTAAATTTTTACTTTTTACTGACTTAATTTACTGACTGAATCAAGTGGATTGTACCATCAACTCTCGACACGATTGTTTCTAGGAAGAGTGACATTCTCAAAACAATCAAAAAGTATGGCAAGTCAGCGAAGAAAAGAAAGTCCGATAATGTCTATTTTTATTAAAATTATTCACACATATTATTATTTGAAACTTTCCAGCATTCATCGTTTTTGTTTTGAAGTCCCTTGAAAAACTTATAATCGAGGTTTCACTCTATATTTTTCATTAAAACCGTGTCTTGTGATAAGATCAAATTATATTTTTGTAGATACACAAGTCTGTCGTTCTGGTATTTCCTCATACAAGAACACGTTTTTTATTACTTTGGTTATAGTAATAATAAAGAACTGCTTTTTTTTAACTCTGTTATCAATAATTATATGAAGGTTTGTATAGGGTTAAGTTTTGTTCACTATTTTAATTTGATATCGTTCTTTTTTTCACAAATATCTTTACGTAATATTCCACAATATAAAATATACATATGTAGTAAAATAAAATAAAATCTGGTGTTGCAGTTTCGCGGTATTTAATATTCTATTATAATAATTTACGTGTTAGTTGTTTAATGATATTATATTTAGATTTTTAAAAATCCCACTTGAGCTGAGTTACGGAGATGTGAATAATATATACGATTGAAATTTGTTTATTTTTTTATACTAAATTAAATGATTTTCATAGATTATTGTACAAACGTTTCGAATTATTGAAATTTTAGCTACAAAAAAAGTATATCACGTTTTTTAAATTTAAATTTAATGTTGTACACATTCCCTGTCATTTTATTTTTCTGAAAATGTTTTCTTATACAAAAGACTTTGAAGCGTATATTAAAATTAATTTATTTTCTATTTATAGCTGTTATCCAAAATCGTAAAATTTGCTTTTATTTTATTGTTCAGCAATGTGTAATTTTTCGATATCCAAACTAATATGATTTGTGTATACTTTGTGGCTTAAAAAATGAGGCCCATATTTAAAAAAAATCATCAATTGTGGCGAATCCTTTCTGAACTCCTACTAAAATATGACTCTTAATACAATTGATTACGGGGTTTTCATAGACAAAAATTAAAGTGTTAAGATTTCTGTGTGTATTTAAATATCACCCGATTCATCCTACTACTGCCATCTCCATAAGCTTTTTATAATAAATCCAACATCTTTGGTCCCCGAGGACTGATTTATCAAAAGTTTACCAAAGGGTTAATCACTGTATTAAAAAAAAATCCGAGTGTTATGCATTGACAAATCTAATAATAAAGTTTCATCAAAATTATGTCAGGGCAAACTATTTTTACTATTTTTCAAAAAAACTTACCTAGCTACAAATTATTTAAATTTTTCCTTATTTTGTACAAAAGCAGTGTAATCAAATAAATTTGCTTGAGAATTGAGTGAATGTAATAATTTCTCTATTTACTCTGTAGTTATATTATAAAATTGTTATCGATATATAAATTAATGTGCCAAGAGTCATATTGGATACACTAATGGCCATATTATTCACACAGACAATGTGTCATTTGGTGCAAATTTAACAAAGTTGTCTTTTAATAGGATAAAATAACAAAGTATTTAGTAATACAATTTTTTTTTATCAGGTAGTTGATAGCTATTTCGGCTTTACGCCATCGTCAGAACTAGTTAGTTCTGAACTAGCTTAGTAACTTAGCTAGTAACCTAGAACTAGTTAGAACTGATAGTTCTGACGATGGCGTAAAGCCGACATAGCTATCAACTACCTAATAAAAAAAAATTGTAGAACTAAATATTTTGTTATTTTATCCTATTATAATGGAGTACTACCAAGTAAATGCCAATTCAATCAATAAGTTATCTTTTGGCAATCTGGAAATAAAATTATGAGGAAAAATGTATCTTATATTTATGGCTGAAATAACCCTTATGCTAATGGATTTTTCCACTTTTGCTTGTCTGTCAAATAATTTGAAATATGGAACCCAGTAATCGAAAAACTTCTTTTTGTATTTAAGTTAATATGATTATTTTCTTTTCATTCCTTTATTAGCAAAAAATATCTTGCCATCATATTCATGACTGTGGTTTAAAATATTGTTATCGAAGAAACTGTGAAATTGTAGAGCTGTTGAAATAATTATATATGAATGAAATTATTTTAAGATTTGATACTCGGAAAACATATTAGAGGACAGCAAATCTGACCATAGCTTATTTTTACTTGTTAATTGAAAAACCAATGTAATGGTAACATTTTTATTAGTTATTGACACCCCCAACAAGTTTCTACTGTTGTCTACTATTTACTTGTCATTTAATTGTGAAAATCAGACCTTGAAAAACCGATGCAATCGTGATATTAGTTACTATCAAAAATATATAATAAAAAAACTATTTACATTTCAACTAATTGAAGATCTTGAAATCTGCTTTATTTGTTTTCCTTTTATATGTTTTCAGTGTAACTTCCCATAATAAAAAATAATAATAGGGCACATAAATGCTTGAGAAATAAAAATAACTATTTGTGAACAGTAGACTTTGCTTTAATGATTATATTTTGTTTACTGTACATAACATTTCTGTAGATATTTTTTAAGAAAACATAAACAGCTTTATGGAATTCACCAAAATCAAAAAAGAATAAACATTACATAGCATGCTTATACAAGAGAAATAAAATAAAATGGTATTATATGACAGTTGCTACTTGTTTTATTTGATTTATGCAAAATCACCCCACATTAAGTTTAAACTTTTTCCCTTAGGATCACAAAACCGTATCTAAATTGTAGGCAATTTCGAGTTACCTTTAGTATTGGACATGCCGAAATGATTCTTTGGTTATTATGCGATTTTGTTACAATTAATTTTGAATTTTAATATTCGAGAGAGATGACTATAAATTTCACAGAGTGGTATACAAATAGTCGCATCCTACCAGATGAATAACTAACTGACATGTCATGAAATTCACTATTACTATTTTGACCATATCATAGGTTTTGATTAGCTGACATGGGGAAATGTGCATTTGTTTTTATCACATATGGTGAGATGTGTATTCAAATTTAAATACAATTTTCAATCTCATTTTTAAAAAATACCGTAACAAAGAGGAAAAAATTCAAACAACCTTGCATTCATTCAACTGGATATCGTAATTTTTTGATAGATGTGAGATTGAATTTAATATGGTTTCATACCTAAAAAAATAAAGCTTCATATGAGGTTTTTGGCTGTAAACATTTTAAATTAAAAGAGAAGGATTTTGTTAACCAAATCCAATTGTCCACCTATTACGATGGACCCTTGATCAATCATCCTCCCATGTTTATCATTCAAAATAATCCACAAATTATCTTTTTACCCTATTGATTGATATATAAACAAAAATATTGCACATAATTTGATTGGGTTAAAATTGTCATCTAGCATTTTGAATTTTGACTGGTACCTTCAGAAACAATACATGAAGAATGCACTTCAATTCATGAAATCTTAAAAAGACGTATTTTATAATGTAACATATCAATTCATAAATTTCCTTCCAAAGATAATTGATTACAAAACAATGCTTAGAAGAAAATGTTGGCTGTGTTTGATAAATTATTTTTAAAATTGGTGTATTGGAAACAACACCAGTTACAATAAGCTCTCGTTTTAGTTTTAAAATAAATATCTTGCTATTGGAACAAAGTGTTGGCATACCCGAAAGAATTGATAATAATAATATATTAATGTAATGAATTATTGCTCTAATGTTGCCAAATAATAAAAAATTTAAAACGACATAATCGACTGCATTTTCATAATATATTATTCTACATTTTATTTATTATATAATACAACAAGCTCGTTTTACTGTTGAACAGTAAATTATTGAAAATTTAAATACTTTACATTTATGATACTCTATATATTAAAAGTTACACTATACAGACTTCAATTGATTCTTTGCTTAACGTAGTGATCAAATAAAAGATATATTAATACTTACACCTCTCGAAATATAGTAAATGATTCAAGAAATGCGATACAAAGTATACATCATTTTTGTGTCTATATAAACATGATCTGTAATAGTCATATTTATTGTTCACTAAATTCTCTATCAATTTAGAGATATTGTATTATTGTTTATTGTAGAATTTTAATACTACATTTTTAATTAAAACTAATCTATGACGACAAAAAAACATTTGTACACAGGTAGATAGTATTTCCGAATTTAGGAAACGTGATTTATTGTTTCTTAAGCTATTTATTCTCAAACTGCATAAAAATTGAATGTTATAATGCAGATATAAAAAGAGAAATAATTTCAGATTTAAATTTTATTTATGTATGGTTAAAAGCTGATATTTTAAGTATGTATGATATTGAATATAGTTCCAAGCATAGCGGATTGATAGAAGTTAATATTCCAGTCTCGTAATAGTGTTTCAATTCCTTCTAATTTATAACATTTTTTCATACAGCTAATACCGTAATTCTTCAATTCTAAGCGCTATCGCTTTGTGTGCCTGTACATGTTTAAAAGTAAAACGTGCGAAAACAATCTGGCTTTCACTGGTTTGCAGATTTACAACAGAGATAAACTAACTCCATGATGATTAACTTTATTTGCTTGCACTTATTTCATTGCATTTGCTCTCGGTATTGATTATACTTAAGATTTACTTTTCTTTATAAAGTGCTTCGATTTATAATAAAACCCGAAGTCGTTATTGAAATTCTCTGTTCCTACAAGCTTCTAAAGAATTAATGTATCATAATTGACATTTCAATATGAACAATTTGAAACCCGATCCAAAAAATTAGAAACAACAATCTTGTTAAAGGGGGAGGTTTACGTAACTACTCGCCTTTGAGTCAATTTCCTAAGTCAGTTAGGCACCAGGCAAGTCAAAAAAACTTATCTGTTCCACCAAGAATTGACAGTTAACACCTTAAAAGTGATTATCTGTAAGGGGCTTCATTTAACTAAATTTTATTTTGGTAACTTTGTGGAAATTAATTTTTAATATAAAATTGATAACATTGTTATTCCACTAGTCATGTTCCTAATTGGGACACATACATTTCCTCTTCCCCACACAAAGGCTTATGCTGACAGTTTCTTCAGTAAGACAATAATCAATAAACGCGGTAGAGAGTTAAGTTCTTACCCAATTTAACTATAAATTAACTATGAAACTAAGAGCACGTTTTACAGGCTCCACACAGCTTCAATTGGGAAAAATATGACTTAGAATCAAAGAAAAACGGTAATTTATATCCCACTCGATTTATAATATCCATATTAATTAATAAAACGTTTAGAAAGTATACACTAGTCATAGATATCTATCTGATAACAATAATTATGTACGCATACTCCTCATCTTTCATTTATTTTTCGTTGTTATGTGACTCAATTGTATTTTTTTTCATTTCAACCATATAATGTTATTCCACTGAGGATTGACAGTAAATAATGAAACTTTCTCTGTAAGAATTGTTTCATCATGATATAAAATGATTCTTCTATAATATTAAAATTTCGATCGACAATGAGTCTTATTATATTGTTTATGACTTATGCCTGTTAATAGAGAAAAGAAACAACAAGTTTTGTTTCAAATTGCAGGACTCTTTATGTTTATCTGAATATATTGCTAAAACATTTCCGAACCGTTGTAATAATTATCCATTCTGATATTAATTAGATTGTTTAGTAAAAAACCTTTTACAGACGCTGACATCTAAAACACATTGTTAAATTAATAATCCCGAAACAATCAGCCATTTTGAGGCAATCTAGACTTAGTATAAAAACTCACTCGTGTGATTTTGTAAATATTAATTAGTTACCTTAAGCTTCTGATTTTCGAAGCATGGCATTATCCAAAAGTTGACATGGGCAGGGTTATGTACAATGCCAACTGTTACACAAATGAATTTTAAAAACATTACAACTTGCTTCACTTGTATACAATACTAGAATTAAGAACAATTAACTGAAGCTAATTTTCTCAAATAGATCATGTAGGAGAAACTTTTGGCTGAAAACATAATAAGGGAAGTGATAAAGATATTGTAATTGTTACAGAAAAGGGTTTTATAAAAGACAGATTATTTGTTTTCGTTGCTGATTTTTAATTATATGTGTATCGGAGAATTTATTTATATTAGTTTTTACGATCTAACAACATCTTATATCTATTCAATATGGACAAGTTACTCCACGATTTTCTTCAGTCACTTCTCTAAATGATGTTTTCAGCCTCAGAGTTGTGCTACGATATCGCCGAAACTTAGATGTCCCAGCTCCACGTTCCGTCCTAAATAAAACTATCTATGTGCAATATTTTTGGGATGGTCCATTGCCATTACAGATATAATCTTTTATATCTATTGAAATTAAAAATTCAATCATTCTACAATAACATTGAAGCATACAGTTTAAAAAATATGTATTTTAACCGAAACGTTCAATGCAATGGGGTGTTTTTTTTTTCTTTTCGATTCATTGAAAAGAAACTGAATTTATGCGCATGATTAGATTCAAATCATATCCGTCAGGTCTTCAGACGTGGTTGCCGTCGGACACCGGCCTATTAACTAAGGAGTCATTTAGGGGGTTTTTTTTAGCATCCTTGGTAATCAGCATATTTTTTTCATTGATTTCAACGTTAAGCTGGAGCGTCGATTCAGATATCTTCATCTTTTTGCAGACGTTCTTGAGCTCGTAAATGAAACTGGCCACAGCAATAATACAATAAAAATATCCCATTATTAGTAGCACGCTCCAGAATCCTGAAAAATATAAATACGGCATCCAAATTTATCTCAACAAACGTATAGAATATTTACTACACAACTTATGATATTATGATATAAATAGTGTTATTTTTTAAATAATTATGCTGCATTCAATGAAGTTACTAGAAGATGCATATGCCTGCAATTCAGGGGAACATCGAAGGTCTGTCAACCTCTAGGATTGATAATATTTTTTGGGCACTTTCAGCTCAAATTTAAACTGATAGCGATGGCAATGATATAATTTTTTTATTTGTGATATTTATACACCAAAATAAAATAGATTTTAAAGTATTGTCAAATCTAATAAACACTCATCTGTGTTAGCAGGCGGGCTTCAAATTTTTACTGGAAGTAATTCACTCATCCAATTGTTAATTTTAAACCAGCAGTTCATTAAAATCAAAATTGATTATTATTTCATAATCATCATGACAGTGTTTGAATTATTATCTTTTGTTTTTTCTTAATTCATCAGCTGTGATATATCCACCATTTTCTACCGTCTTGTTTATAAATTATGCCAACATTTCTTATAACGTCATAAAAGGCTACATTCGTGAATTTAAATAATGTTACAATAAATTATTTAAGAAATCACAAGGTAATGCCGAGACAAAGTAAATATCAGGAGTTACAGTGAAAAGCAGTTATCAGAAAGTACTTACTGTAAAGCATGTGCCCTCCGCATATTCGGGTGAGGGTGACACTCTTGTCTCCGATCACCAATACCCCAATCATAAGCAAAGCAGCAAAAGTTGCGCAAAATGTCCACGGTACAATGTACTCTTTCTTGTTCTTAACGGCACCATAAAACAGAGCGACGCAGAAGACCAGATAAATTGCGGTTCCTACCAGACTTCCATACAGGAAGAATACAATCACTGGAAAAAAATTGATTCGATTGAATTGACATTTACCTAAAATAACATGAATTCCAATATAATTATATTTGGCTTGATCGATCTGTATATCTGTAACCCAACACACACTCTCTTTCAGTGCATGCACAGAGAGAGACTGGATTTTTAGAGCTTAGTGAATTTTCATGGCCCAGCATACACACGTTCACATCAGGCGTATCAAGCGAATACTACTGGTCATACTGCCACCTGGTTATATTTTCTAGATATTATAGAGAAGCAGTAATGTTTTAGCTCTACAAGGACTAGCATAACGACACCGGCAATACTATGGTTGGACGGATCTGGGTATGCTTGTATAAAATATTAACTTAGAAGAGATACATAATGTAACAACACACTTGCTGGAAGAATGAATGTTATAGATATTACGTAACAGCTTTTTTATGATTTCATTTATTTATAATTTTTGTGATTATCTGTAAATTCTTGGCACAATTCTTTTACCAATTGTGTTGTATACCTTGTCATTAGTCATACATAATATAACATAAATAACCCTGTACGAAAATATATTTATTACTTGAAAATGCTCACAAGCAGAGAAATTGCTCCTAAACATTTTATAAAATTGTGGTAATAATACAAGCATATCACGTTTAATTTGTCTATAATATTTGTCTATATAAGTTCTTGTAAAAAGTATATCACATACTCATTGCCAAATTTTGTGCGATTTTGAATTTTTGCTGGTTGTTGGTAGCTTCAAATGGAGCATCTTGCAAGTTCAGCTCATCTTCGTTGAAGAGTATTGATCCTTCGCGTTCCGCATTGTCTTCCATGTCAGCATTAAGCATGTCCATCATCTCTTGGGCGTGAGCGATGCCTACCAGCAGCAGGAGTAGAGCGCATGCTGATAGTGCCTGAAAATTAAATATGATAAGAAGATGGCAGTGATGAATCTTGTTCGAAAGTGTAAAGACTGACCTAGCTGTACCATGTGGGTATGTGAAGAAGAATTTCATAACATAGGCAAGCATTGAGCTTAGGAAAGTCACTCAAGGAAATCGTCAATTGATCACACTGAAGCTTTTAAACATCTATAACTTATCGTAAGACATTGTAAAACTTTACTTGTATAAATGGTGTAAATGTAAAGTTTTACAATAACTTATTAGAATTCTAGATGTTTAAAAGGTTCAGTGTCATCAATTGACGATTTAGAATAAAGTCGTTAACAAATAAATTGTTTAGTGTAAAAATAAGTTAAGGCCATATTATAAACAAAATAATTTTTATTAGACGGGATTATACTTGGTAGGCAAAATAGCCCCGTTTGATGGTATCTAATTTGTAAAAATTTTGCGGTTTCAGGTAATGAGATCAATAAGAATGCAAAATGTTTTATAAAACTAAAATAACTCGGTAACAAAATATTGTTACAACAGTGTTTTCTTGGATTACCTTCGATCAGCCAAATGATTACGTGATGTCATATAAATCGGATTTATTTTTCAAAATATTTTCTAAAATTATACACAAAACAAATGAAACTTACCCATTTTTAGTTAAGTGTGTAGACAAATAATAATTAGTAACTATAGTATCTATTTAATGATGAACACACATAATTTCTATAAATAAAAATCTGCATTATGTGATGACAAAAAAAACAATGTGCAAAACATCCAAATAGATTTTCAATTAGTATTATTTGTTTCTTCTGTAACAATAAACTTTTTAGATTTCTCAATTGATTTCATAGTTAATACAAAAATAGCTCTATTTGAATGATAATACTCTATATAAACATAATTAATTATTACTACTCACAATATGCTGCACTGCTATTAGAATAGCGCCTTGTCGAAGATCAAATACGTACAAGAATTTTGAGAGACGTATCGCCACGACATGCTCTCTTTTTTTTGGAATACTTTTTGGTATCCATTGAGTCATTTTGGGTTTTTTTAAAAATAGCTGTTGTTGAATTAATAATTCAGCAATAAAATTCTCAAGCAGCTGTGTACAAACAAACTACTGGTCTACGAAATTTGACAGAAACTGAACATTTTTGAACAGAGCATGACTGGAATTATTGATTTTTATAAAAGAATCAAAATTGTCATCTAACTGGAATATTCGTCATTAAGGTATACATGAAAAATAAACGTTTCATTTTTACGCCGTAATCTTGTGAGTTTAACTTTATTTTTTTTTTCAAATATCTTATCCGTAATATTTTGAAAAAATAAAAATGTTCAAATAATATATGGGTATTTTCTTAAAATATTTATAGTAGCAATACTTGAAAGTGCGGGAATTTCAGAACTGTTGACAGTTTCTTGAACACAACCTCAAACTTTGGACGAATGTCATCAGTGTTATGATTAATTAATTAAATCTTTTTATAATCCATCGAGTTATGATAAGACGACTTATTTTGGCGAATAGCATTTTTAACAAGGGTTTTATACTAACAAATACATCAAAGTTCTATGCAAGCCGATATTGTACTAATGAAAGTAATGTGCCAGAAATGAAATATTTGAATGTCGCCGAGAAAAATGACGCTGCGAAAAATATTGCTGCGCATTTGTCCAGGGGTACATCGAGAAAGGTGAGTTATTATAAAATAAATTGGATGAATGCTTTTTTTACCTTTATATCGGATAATTTGTGTCAGTCTAAGCGATAACAAGTCAAAGCTGATACTTTTTGACAGATTTGCAGGGAAGCCAACATATCATTATGCATATAATAATTCGGTATTCAAAAATAGAATTAAATGAAACTCTAGAAATTGATTTACAAAAATAATGGCAGCTTTATAATAATTAAAATGTCATCTTTTTTACCTTGGAATATATATGGCATCTTATTGTGAAAAGCACCTCAGTTATAAAAATATTGGTTCCAGTTACAAAACTTCATTTATAGTTGTAGCAGAAACATCTTGAATTTTGGTGCATAAGCAAATATTTCTCTTTCTTGGACTATTCAAATTTAGGATTATTGAGATTTTGTACACTTCCATGTATTTTGTCACTAACGACCCGGGTTTCGCCTTTCGGCATCTTCAGGCATTCGAGCGCACAAATGGAAATCATTGGTAATTCTAATAGTAGTTGGAAAGCGACAATTCGCCACTCTGTTAATGCATTGTTTACAAAATAAGGATTAAGGCGATTCTCGAAATTTTAACTTAGGTATCAGTGTGGATCCTAAATGTATAATATTTTATCTCGTAAATAATATTTGTCGTATTTGTATCTTCTATATAAACGTTAGACACTGTTTACTGTCTGTCAGTCCGAGTCCATTCGTGCGCTCGAATGCCTGAAGATGCCGAAAGGCGAAACCCGGGTCGTTAGTGACAAAATACATGGAAGTGTAGAAAATCTCAATAATTCAAAATTGATATTGAAATTCCATCAAGCACCCTCAGTTGATGTCTTTGATTATATTCAAATTTACTCAAATATTATTGGATTTGTCTGTGAAGTTTATGAGTGAGCACTGTTCAGTACACTACTCATAGTTCTGGCGATGGTGTGACGCCGATATAGTTTCCAACAACATTTGACAATCTGTCTAGAACTAAAAGTTCAGCGAAAACTTTGGGGAAATCTAAAAAATTTTTAATAACTTCATTCTGTGCTGTTAGTATAACTATATGAAACACGTGATTCATCTTTTTGATCCAATATAAACTTTATTTCTAGAGAGAAGGATATTCACTCTACAACAAAATATATGAATTTGACAGCAATATTTTTGGACAGACATGTAAGATGGTCATGACATCTGTGTCAGGACATCTGTTGACGTATGAATTTGTCGGATCATACAGAGTTTGGCAAGCATGTAGTCCTCTGTCCTTATTTGAAGCTCCTGTCATGAAGTCATGTCCTGAAGACTATCATAAAATAAAAGTGAGTATAACAACACAATAAACTTCAAACTTGTGATTGTTGAATACAAGCAGTTGAATAACAGAAATAAATAATACTCTGCAACTGCTGACAGTCAGAAGTTGCCTGTATACCCAGGTTGGAAGACAAAGTTGAAGGTGTAAAACATTCACAAATAAATTCCCCTAATATTCCCTGAAAGCATTTTTTTGGAAGCTTAGTCTAACTGCATCATTGAAATACTTTGTAATGGTGTTAACTGTCAATTTTTAGTGGAAAGGCATTATATTTATAAAAATAAAACTCAATTTTTTGTACAATTTCCACAACTGGAAATAAATTGGGAAAATAACAAAAAAGTATATTTTAATAAAACAATGAAATACTCAATAATAAGGAGTCCATAAAGTCGTCCAAATGAGCAATCATGATACAATAGAAAACAGCTTTAATGTAGTAACATTATCATTTGATGCAAAAACCCAAATCTATAATCTTCACAGATTTTTTTTTGTGTTTCAGCAAACTCTCGAACGAGAAATCAGAGGATGCCAAGGCTTAATCATCTGGACCGATTGTGACAGAGAAGGTGAAAATATAGGATATGAGATAATCCAAGTTTGTACCGAGGTCAAATCCAATTTGAAAATTCTCCGAGCCAAATTTTCAGAGATTACAGCGACCTCGGTGAACAGAGCTCTTCAAACCCTTGGAGATCCGAACAAGAATGTCAGCGATGCCGTTAATGTTAGACAAGAATTAGATTTAAGGATAGGTATGTATCCATTTCAATACAAAGCAAGGATGTTGCCTCTAATTTACCTCTTCCCAGTGTTGCTAATATTAACACTGGTCTTTAAGAGTATTCTACATTATCATCAATTAGGACAACACTCGCTCAGCAGGTATCTACTAATAAATCATTAATCGTGGACATCTTTACATCTGCCTAGGTTGAATTCTTTCAATCGTGTGTTGCGTTGCATTAAAAATATGTCTTTTTATTCAAATAAAACTTAATTTTTATTATCAACATTATTATATTTGTTATATTGACAAAACAGTTCATTCAAGCATGATGCATGCATGTTATTGTAAAAGATTAATACATAAACACTTTGAGGTCCATTTTTTATGAGCACTGAACAAATAGACGTTCTAACATAGAGTTGATAATATGCACTGTCATCAAAAATAGGCATAAAATAAAAACCTAAATAACGCATTTCCTTTGCTTTTCCATTTAAATTATGAAATTAGATTTAAAAACCATTAAGACAGTTCATTGCTGATCGTTCATTTATTCTTTATTTCTTTTTAATGACATTTCTTAATTTTTTAGGTGCTGCGTTTACAAGGTTTCAAACATTGCGTCTGCAGAAAGTGTTCCCGGGACAGCTATCCAGCAGTCTTGTCAGCTACGGCTCCTGTCAATTTCCTACGCTGGGATTTGTGGTAGAACGCTACAGGGCTGTGGAAAAGTTTATTCCTGAAAGGTTTTGGAAAATTAAAGGTATATTTTTATTAAATTTTTGCTATGTGCTTTTTTTGACTGCTAAATTTATTTTTGATACCTTAAAAAGTGCACCATTATTTATCCAACATTGGCTCAATGCTGCTCAACTAATAGAGCAGCTACAAATGGGTAATTTATAAAAATATCTAAAATTTCGAGAAATGAGGCGCCCAGTATCAAAGTTAGCCAAAGTCACTTTTTAACATTTTTTAGTTTTGTATGACATTAAACTCTGCACCTATAGCTACCATTCTCAAAAGAAAATTGAATCAAAATCGTCTAGAACCTTCATTAAATCGACTTTTAAAATTGCCTGAGTATCAAAATCAGCCAAAGTTTTTGAACTTTTTAAAAGTTTGTTCCATTATTTCAAAATAAATGGCCGAAAGACTAACAAGCCAATCACAGGCATTGAATTTAAAAAATCTAATATGGCCGCCATAATACACGTTTGATTCACAAAACTTTTAAATTCTCATATTTTGGTTGTATTTTATTGATTTTTTTGGATAAAAAATATTAATTCTTCAAAAATCAAACGCGAAAATGGAAGATTATGAAATTTGTCAGACTATAAAAGGTAAAAGAGACCAATATTTATAGAAATGTGCAAAACAAAAGGAAATGAAGTAAGTGAATTCCAACCATAAAAAAATCACTGCATTACAATATAGTCTACGTTATTTAATATGGAAATGAAATGGATGCATATTTTTCATGTTAAGATAAAAGTATGAATATTCTATATATACCATTTTTTATCACTCTAGACATTTTGTTTATCTTAAAATGACAATTGAAATCTCATCTGTACTCGAAGTTTTATCATTTCACAGTAGCATTTGTGTACTTTGGATTAAAGTTTATAACCATGATACTAAACAAAAAAAGACATTTATAACTATCATTGTCAGTTCATTTGTCGGGTCCATTGTCGAGTGGTCAATGTCGTAGGCTTCGTTGCGGTATTCACGTGTTAGAATAACAGTAACGAACAGTTTCATTAGTTGATTTATTAATCAATTTATGGATTTATGTGATGTCTAAAATTCCCTCCCACCCATTCTCAACGTACGTCAATAGCAAAAATGAAAAAAATAAAAATTAACATTAAAATCATAAACCTTGTATTTATAAAGTTCCCCACACTCAAATCTCTCTCTATTTCGAAAATCTTAATGAACCTTTAAAATTATATATGTAAATTTTAAAATTAAAAAAAAATATTTGACATTACCGTTAATGGCAATGCACCAATTATTTGAAATTGAAAAATGAAATGAAATTTTTTTTACCATGTCCGTTCCGAACGTGAAGCATACGTTTAACAGAAGTTTTTCTACGAGAACTGCTTGTTGCTCACCTCTCTTTCAAAGGAAACATGCATGACTACAAACAGAAATCCATAAATCGATTGAAAGATCAATTTATGAAAACTCTCCGCACTGTAAATTGAACCCGAGACATCCTTAATTGTAGCCAACGACACTACCAACTGCGCCACGGACGCCGACGAAATGAGATAAGCCAAATGAGAATTTTTATAAATCACTCGAGGTCAACTCGAGGAGAAACAACATCACAACATCGCATTGAAAAAATCTGAATTTAATATTGACACTGCCGCGACTATTACCCAGACGCACCTGATCGCTATGGCAAAGCTCTTACCGCTAAACCAAACAGACCGACCACCGCCCCCCCCCCCTACGTCAACAATAAATCTCAAAAAACCCTAATAAAACTTGATAATTAAAGTATGAAATAAAAAATGGAAATCATTAAGAACTGTTTTCTGTTTAAATAATTTTATTTTCTTGTATAAAAATAAAATTAATGAATATTTTGTGAAATTATAATGTCTATTTTTGGGTGTTTATTTGTTTGAGTTGCATATTTTTCAATAAAACATGATAATCTTCCTCAATATGCATTGGCTATTTTTTTTCCTTTCATTTAGTATCAAAAAAGGCCAAAAGTTCATCGGTTACTATCAAAAGCAGCCAAAGGAAAAACTCTATCAAAACGGGCCAAGAGCATATTGGTCCCCTTATGGTAGAGCCTTAATAATAAAGTTAAATGCAATTTTTTCATTTTAAAGTATTCCTAATGAATTCTAGTATCTTGTGGAAAATATTTCACTTAAATATTTATTGTCAAAACTATAACAGAATTTTCTTCCTCGTGAAAAAACTGCAAGGGTACCTTTGGCTAACTTTGATACTGGGCGCCTCAAATATCGAAATTGATTATCTACTATATGCCGCATATATCCTGCTTTCATTATCTCACTTCATCATAGATGTATTAAACCAAAAACAATCACAAACGTTATTCCTCAAAGTTTCTATTGTAAGTTAATTATTGTCAGTCACTGTAGTGTAGTGCACTTTTGTTCTACTCAGTTAAACTGACAATGATTTGAATCCCCTAATGAACATTTTCGTATATTAGTCTTTCAATGTCAGTCAAGTCTCAATAATTCAAATTAGTCTTTCAATTAAATGATGGATTTGAAGTCTGTGATGTCTTTATAGCTCCCCTCCCACCCTATCATGAAAACTAGGTGTAGAAAATGAAATTAGCTTGCTATCAGTACTTTCCTGGCAATCATTTTATCTTTATCTTCTCAGAAAAGAGAGGGTGAGTGACTGATTCACAGTCTTCAGCACCTTATATTCGAATAATGTTCCACTAGAAATCTATGTTTTACATTGGGAGTGAATGTAGCTTTGAATATATATTTATTACTGATTACAGTATCTCATACTCTGAACGATCTTACGGTAGACTTTTCATGGAAAAGAAATCGTCTCTTTGATGAGCAAGCCTGTATTGTTATACACGATATATGTTCCGAAAATCCAAACGCGACCGTTCAAAGCATCAAGAGCAAACCCAAATCTAAATGGCGTCCTCTTCCATTGGACACCGTCGTAAGTAAATGAACATTCACCAAACCTATTATGTTTAAAGTTACTTCAAACTTATATTGAAAAGCAAAGTGATAAAACTTATATTAATGATCATAATTGACTCAAATGTCAAACATTACTTTTTAAAGTAAAATACGTAAATATAAAGACTTCGTTGACATTCAAAGTATATTCTTTTCAGGAAATGGAAAAACTTGGATCTCGCAAACTCCGTATCAACGCTAAAGAGGTCATGAAGATAGCGGAAAAATTGTACACCCAAGGTATCATCAGTTACCCCAGGACCGAGACGAATATCTATCCCAAGGAACTCAATCTAGGATTCCTGGTGACCCTACAGACTGAAGATTCCGATTGGGGACCTTTTGCGAGGGGAATTATGGAATCTGGAGGTCCAACGCCACGGCAAGGGAAGAAAAGCGACCAGGCCCATCCTCCGATTCACCCCACCAAACATGTTACTAGTAATATTGCTATTTTGATACTGCATAAGCTAGCAAAGCTAATTCATGAATTAATCCAAATATATCACAGTAATATTATTAAAATTGGCAGTGAGATTTGTTTGAAAATTAATTTAAAAATTTATCACCGCACTTTGCCTCCAGCTTCTTCCCAAGTCATCCTAGCGTTCCGTAGTTATGCCAAATTCATCCTATGAATGTTTATCGGCGGCTTCACAGGGCAACGAAGCCATTTCATTTTCCAAAAGTCTTCAATTAATAATAGACTGAAAATATTATTTCAAAAAAGATTCAGGGTTCCGTTGACTAAACGATATCTGCGACACATATATTTTTATATTTGATTTTTGTATTGAACACTAACCAACCAAATGCCCTATTTACACAGGACGATTATAAGAGGAAAGTGTCAGGCAGCCTTTATCTTTTGTGAATTGACTCAATCCTGCAGATGACTCAATTCCTCGGTTCGATTTTTCAGATCTGTCGGGCAACGAAAAAAAAGTGTACGATCTGATTGTCAGATCTTTCCTCGCTTGCTGTTCTAAAGATGCTGAGGGTCACGAAACCATCGTCGATGTGGATATAGCCGGAGAAAAGTTCACAGCAAACGGTCTCATGATAATCGCTAGAAACTATTTGGATGTGTATCCATATGATAAATGGTCCGGAAAAGAAATCCATGTGTACGAGGTGAATACATGTGTTTCATTATAGTTTTGTTTGAATGTCAAATATTAGAAACTTTAATCAATTAGTTTACCATCAAGACAGCAGTGTTCTCCAGTCCTGAAAAGATGACCCGAGAACTACAAGGTCAAGTGTCGACTTTAGTTTTGCCAAAAATCGCCCTTAGAACCTTGTAATTCTCGGGTCACAGTGTATCTCATCATATTGAGGTTTAATGATGTACACTTATTAACTCCAATAACCTGGAGAGCAGATAGATGTTTGAGAGCAGTTTAATTTGTTTGCGAAATTATTCTTCATTTGCACTGCAACTTAAAAATGCTATGAAACTTGGGTGGATCTAATGTAGGTTGGTACCCAAAATAATACCAGGTACAAAACATACAATCAGCTCTAGGATCTGTCCATTGTGTCAATCAGCTGTTCAGTGACTGCCATTTTTAATAATGTTTATATCTTTTACTGTTTGTATAATATTTAAATATAATTTTTCAATGAAGTGAAATTCGGCTACTTATTGTCAAGATTTCTTTTCAGTGTTTCAAAACTTACTTTACTTGGTATATCGTCACCTTGGGTTAACAAGGCTCTATCTGCAAAAACTAAAACTGTTCAGGAGAAGCAATTTAAGATTTCAGGAGATGTTACTTTCTGAATGAAATACACTTATGCATCCACATTCATTAATGAAAGAGACAACCGCTTTAAAGACTGTGATTTCCTTCACACGGTATTTCTGATTATGCATGCAAATGGAACCTTGATGCAATGTAACATTAGTATGTTTTTTTTTTTTTAGATAGAACATTTTTCTAATTTGAATTTTGATGGATTTATGGATAATTGTAAGGTTTTTTAAATGCAGATAGAACAGTATTTTGAATGCGAAAAATAGCGATAGGCCATGTTTACCCAAGGCGACGATATTACATTTTTTGTGAATTGCACCAGTTATTAAGCTCAGTTATTGCATTGTCCACAACAGGAAGGACAGGTGTTTTTGCCGACTGAAATGAATGTTGTTGGCGGGGAAACTTCCGCCCCAGCACTTTTGACAGAGGCTGATCTCATAGCGTTGATGGAAAAGCATGGAATCGGTAAGGATTTATCTCAACTATTTCTTAGTTGCGTATTTCTATCTTGCATCGACACTGGAAATTATTTAATGTGAAACCACAGGTACAGAATTATTTATTATTGTTAAAAAAAGTAAACATAAAAATACTACCACAATAATTTAAATGGAGATTTTAGCAAGTGAACATCAATAAATAACGCTACATGAAAGACGTTTTACAAACACGATTTGCACTTAATATGTTCATTAAATTTATCAGATTAAAAAAAAATGAAATACAGTTTTAGATCAAGCATTATTGTTATAATATAAAATTATAATTGTATTTTAAAATGAATTTCCACAAAGTTACCGCCGAATCCATAGAAAATATTATTGTTGTATTTTATTTGAATTGTTGAGATTTTGTACATTTCCATGTATCTCGTCACTAACGACCCAGGTTTCGCCTTTCGGCATCTTCAGGCATTCGAGCCCATGAATGAACTCGAACTGACTATTAAATAATTAATAGATCAAATTTAATATTGAAATTCCATCAAGCACCGTCAGTTGATATTTTAAAAAAAAGTTCTATTTTGTGTTCATTATCAGTGTCTTCACACCAAAATTTTATGTTCTAAAAAAAATATAGTTTAAATTAAACAATGTCTTGACTGTATTAAAACTGTATTAAGTATGTATCGGTGTCGGCGTCCGTGGCGCAGTTGGTAGCGTCACTGGCTACGGTTACGGATGTCTCGGGTTCAATTCCCGGTGCGGACGGTTTTCATAGATCGATCTTTCAATTGATTTATGGATTTCTGTTCGTAGTCTGAGTTCTCCTTCCCACGCATCCCATCCTCACGGGGCGTAGCGAGAGCGATTAGCTAACCACTAGTCCTGTCATAGCCCTATCCTTCTATCCCTACTCTCTTTGAAAAAAAGAGAGGTTGAGCAACTGAGTAACAAGCAGTTCTCGTAGAAAAATTCTGTTAAAATACCTCCATTAGGAGACCATATGCTCCACATTGGGAGCCGACATGAAAAAAAAAAAAATATGTATATATATATATATATATCTGTACCTCAGAGGCTAATAGTCCGATGTCCATAAATAGCGAAATTGAGTTATAAATGTCACATTATTTGTAATTTTTAGATCTATAGATGGGTAAATAAAACTTTTTCGCATGTGGGCTGGTTACCGAAAAACCCTATCCAAAATCAGTCCTATGTCACTGCATTTACGGGGTAAACAATCCTATGTCCATTAAATCCTAAAAAAACTCAAGCAAAAGAACGAAAATAAAAACAGAACCACTATGCTAATTGATATAAAATAAAAACTGCTTTAGAAACACGTTTTTGCTCCTCCTGCAAAGTTGATAAAATACACATAGGACTATTAGCCTCTCAGGTGCAGAATTATTTTATTTCAAGTCTTTTCATGTTGGAACTTTGCTATAAATATTAATAAGTGGTCAATTAAGGGGGTTATGAAAAGATGTTATTACTATTTAGTATGTTATTGTTCGACACTTGCTTTCAGGCACGGACGCCACCCACGCCGATCATATTGAAACTATAAAGAGCCGCTCCTATGTAGCCCTGGCGGACAACATTCATTTTGTGCCGGGAGTGCTTGGAATGGGCCTCGTCGAAGGATACGATTCCATGGGTCTCAGCTTCTCCAAGCCTCACCTTAGAGCTGGTCTTGAAGCCGACTTGAAAGAAGTCTGCGAGGGGAGGAAAAACCCCCAGGCAGTGCTAGCGGAGCAAGTAATGATTATTTTGCGTAAATCTGCTTTGAATATTGATTGAGTTAGGTTGCAAAGTTTCCAACTATTTATATCGCTTGAGTGAAATCAGTATTATTTTTTTATCTATGTGGAGCAGAAGTTATTCTATTAGAACTCTCTTTCTTTGGTGAAATTAAGGGGATTGGCTAGGTCAGGAATAGTGATTAGCTAATGCATGCATCAATTGAGAAATCAGTTTATGAAAGTGTCCGTTGTGAAATTCAAAACCTGAAAACACCCAGATCCTTATAAGGTTCGAATCCCACTACATAAATTTCCCATTTCATAAATTGATTCTTCATCGATTTATGGGCTTGTGTACAGAGGCGTGGATGTCTGTGATGTCTATTAGGAGTCCATATACTCCACATTGAGAACGGACATGGTTACAAAAAAAAGAAGTTTCAATCACAAAAAGAAGAAGCATATGGATTGCTAACAGAATTTATCTTAACAGAAGTATTTTCTACGAGAACTATATGCAGAAAGGATAAGTACTTAACTAATCACACTCTCCACTATGTCATACGATAAGGTGCTTAGATTAGAGATGAAAACAACACAACCCTTTTGATGCAATTATGTATTCCGCAGATCGCAAAATACAGAGATGTCTATTTGACAGTAACTCAGGAAGCTCAGAAAATAGACCAAGCCCTGAGTATAAGATTCAACCAGCAACCGCAAGCTCCGGCCGATAACGATCCTGTCAACCCTGAATCTCATAAAAGAGGTTAGTCCTAATCGATCTCACTTTTCGAGCATTCATGTTTGATACTGACTCAGAACTTTAACGCCAAAGCCACCGCTGGCCTTGCCGCTTGTAAATCTTAACCCAGATAACACTGACTTCACTCGCCGCTACAGCTATAAATCATCCATAATTAAAAAGACCTCGGCAACAAATAATCATCTCTAAACACTGAAGAAAAGCCTGCCTGTAAGCGTGGCCGTCTGACCTAAGATTTTCAAAGCTGCCCGCCCAATTAGACACATTGTCAGATGAACTTAACATAATATCCTAACAGATTCCGGAAAAGGACCGAGGAAAACGCATTCCGTATAAAATATCGGTGCAAACCTTTTAAATGCTTTTTTTCCATGCATTGTAATATATTATTTGCATGTTTTTGTTTCAGTCATGAAATGTCCAAAGTGTAGCTCGGACATGACTCTGCGTACCAAGAAAGATGGCCAGGGAGTTTTCATTGGCTGTATGAGCTTTCCACAGTGCAAGAATGTCATTTGGCTTCCATCAGTCGTCAATAAAGTTGTTATTACTGACAGCACTTGTGAAACTGTGAGTAATATATTACTTTTGATCGTCAATCTAATGTTTCATAACCCTTTAACATCTATTAGTGATATATTATGTAATTGTGTCCTGTAAGCTGGCAATTTAAATATAAATAAGACAAAATCTGTGGTAATCCACAACCATAATCATTGTCATTGTGCTGGTGCGGTTGTTCACTTGCAGAAATGTTTATTGCATTTCTAGTTCCTTAAATCATTAATTCATTTGAAAAAGACAGACAATATACATCAATGTTTGTCACTTATGCACCATGTATTCGACAACTTTTAAATAAGATTAATTTAGGATAAAAAAAGAAAAATACATTTAGCAAAAAGTTACTTTTAAATCTGGCATCTCATATGGCGATGAAAGTTTTAAGAAATAATATACAATAGATCGGTGATGCAATAAATATACAGAGCTTGTGAAATTATAGTTCTAAAGCTGAGGATAAGGTTAAAATGCTTTAATTCTGATAGTTTTAATCTTGGTAGAGTATTTCTTATTCCTTAACTGATATAGGTGATCACTGATCAGGATCTCAATTAAAAATACTCACTGAGCAAAACCGATACCGATCGTATTATAATATTGTAAAGTAAGTACTAATATATTGTGTAAAAATCCTGTAGTCGAAAAATATTTTTTTTTTATGTAATTTGACCCAACTAAGCTTTGAATAGTGTGTGTTATGTTTTATTCGTCCATTTTCTTTTTAGTGCGGTCCGTCATATTCGAAACTGGAAATGCACTGGAATGACAGATCACTCGAGCATTTGTATCCGCCCCCTCATGTGTGCTGCATCGGCGGTTGCGACACTAGTATACTTCAAGTGTTGAATGTCAACATAGCAGTCGGGCGCCCTAATAACATTCATACAGACAGCGGTCTCGGCACATCGACGAGAACTTTAACCCAAAGTAGTTCATCATACACCACTGCCAGCCAACGTAGACCCCAACCTGCCCCACCTAATAGACCCCAGAATGTTAATAGCTCTTCAAATATGCCAAACTGGTTAAGAAACGATAATGAAATTCCATCTAATAATGCTCAAACTGCTAGACCACAAAATTCAAGCAGCTGGAACAACAATTCAAACGATAGCGGTTTTACAAGTAACACTTGGGGAAGTAATTCAAGAGGCGGAAGTAGCAATACGTCTTCCGATAGTAGGACTAATAATAGTTGGGGAAGTGGTAATGCTAGAGGCGGACAGAGCAATACTTCTTCGAGAGGGGGACACACGGGCAACCAGAATCAGCCGAGGGGTCAGGGTAACAATTCTTCAAGCTGGAATCCTCCGGCGAATGATAATGATGCTGATAACCACGTTGTTTGTCGGTGCGGAAACGAAGCTCTTCTCTTGACTGTTAGGAAGGTGTCAGTAAATCAAGGTAAATTACTTTTCAGTTCCAGAATTCTTTGCGTAATAAACAGCTTTCTTGAAATATGTAGTTAAACTTTTGAAACAATTACTTAACTGGCAACTTCCCTAGTAAATGATCAAAAATTTAAATATGAAATTAATACGAAAATTCACTTACCATTCTAAATAGAAAGTAGAACACAGAATTGCATTTGAAAAGAAAATCATTATCTCTGTACAAGAGTGAAATCTGAACTTTATAAGTTTGCTATAAGCATTATTGGCATAATGAAATATAAATTCTAGGTTTGAATGTGACATAAGTTACTATACTCAGTTAAAAATACTAATCGGCAACTTAAGAGAAAAACAATAAACATTCGACTTGCAATCATGATCATACCCGCATTTATTAGTGGCCAGTTAATAAAATGTATATTGCTTAAAAGAAGACGTAGACAGGATTGAAAGCATGATTACCGGTCAGTTCCAAATTCAAACCACCATTCATCAGGTGCCATGTTAAACTTTCGTAAATCAACATTCCGTGTCGAGTCCGTGGTCGAGTGATCAATAGTTGCGGTGCACACGGGCTCAAATCCCAATGTGGACAGTTTCATAAATTGATTTATACATTTCCATTCGAAGACATGGATGTCTGTGATGTCTCAAATCCACCCCCCCCCCCCCCACATCTGATCCTAAAAAATGGGTATAGCAAAAGCGATTAGCGAACCATTAGTGCTGTCCTAGCCCATTCCCTACTCCCTTTGAAAAAAAAGAGGTTGAGGAACTGAGTAAAAAGCAGTTATCATAGAAAAACTTATGTGGAGATAACCATGTTCATATGCTAGACATTGGTAGCATTTGGACATTATGCATTATGCAGACAATCTATATTGAATTAAATGTACTATTGTTGGACGAATAGCAAGCATAACAAGCAAATATATATGTTCCCAGTAAAAATCTTCCTAAATTTAATCATCTTATTGTATTGCAGGAAGACAGTTTTATAAATGCGCTAAGCCAAAAAATACCGGAGAATGTGACTTCTTCCTTTGGGCGACCACAGAAAACGGAGAAAATAATACAAATAACACTATGGACTCTAGACCTAACGCCAACACTAATTCTACCTCCAATTGGGGTGACGGTTCCAGTACCAATAACACCAGTTCGTGGGGAAACAATAATACTGGAAACTCCAACAACGCTTCCAGTTCTTGGGCTAACCCAGGTGGAAGCAGCGGATGGGGATCAACTACCAATGATGACAGCGACGGTCACAAATGCAATTGTGATTTACCGTGTAAAATGTAAAGTTTATTGATTTTTAGAAATTTTAGAATATCTTTTTTCTGTTTATATAGTGTTTCTAAAAAAATTGCTGTAAGAAATAGTTTACACACATTTTGACCATTTTTTCCAACTACTCTACCTAACAATGATTGACATGTAAATTTCTTGGGAAAATACTCATATCCCTTCCTCTTTGGCAAAATAAAATATGTAAATTTTGGTATTTTGTTGATTTTGGGATTGCAATATCAATAAGCTTCTGCATAATATAAACAGCATAGTAAGATGAGAGGCAGGCATGCAAGTGTGTTTACATCAAAAGACAAATAGACAGCCGGTAAGCTCTTTGTTCCGGGCAGATGGACCATTCAGGCTACAAATAAAATACATTGATATTAAGTGACAATGTTACATGGAATCTCTGAAAAGTCTCTTCTGTAATATGAGAACTATATGTATTTTGGCTGCAAGTTATGAACAATGTTCAATTTTCCTGAAGCTTTGTCTTAAAGAAAAACCTATTCTATTATTATTTGAAATGATGTGATCCAATTGACATCACATAGCAATGTAGAGTACAATAGGGTATGGCAGAGAAATTATTTATTGTTTTTTCTTACAGAGCGACAGTCTTTCGAGAGGGACCAAATAAAGGGAAGAGATTTTACGGCTGTCCAAACCCAGCTGATAGACGATGCAATTTCTTCGAGTGGGTCAATGATGAATCAACGCCTTCTGGTGAGCAATGAATAAAAAAATCACCTAACCGCTATATATATATCAAATATTTACTCACTCTGAAATGTTACCCTGTTAATCAACGTTAATTGGTTTCATAAATAAACGTCATTGATTATGTTCGATTAATAAAACAATATAATTCCGAAAATTAAAAAAATATTAAATCTATATTTATACATATCTGTATAAAACGTTCATTATTAAATAACACTTGGATTCCCTCGCCTCAGGATAATTCTCGGTGATAGTTTGAAGCATCAACCTCACATAAAAAACTGGCGAAAACGTCGATAAGTTGAATAATGAGGTACGACATAATATGAGTGTCGATTGATTGAATTGTTCATTAGAGGGGTGTCGAATAATGAGATGTTACTGTAGTACGAAATATTTTTTTATTTTATATGCAATTTATCCATTAAAACTTATACCTCAGCACATGATCCTAAAATTAACTGTATTTTGTGTAGTCATTGATAAATATTATTTGCAGGTCCCAGTGCTCCGAGTAGAGGGCGGGGTCGCGGCCGCGGAAGTCGAGGAGGCGGTGGCAATTCATCAGCTCGAGGAAGCAATAACTCGACTCGAGGAACAGGAGAGAGAGGCCGTAAAAAGTGTGGCCTTTGCCGGGAAGAAGGTCACACCCGAAACAGATGTCCACAAAACAATCAAAATTAAACTCGTTTTAAATATTTTCGAGTCTGTAGTCTGGTCGTCAACGTTATTCGCTTCAGTCGGGATACTCATGGGTTCGAATCCCACTATGGACAGTTTCATAATTTAAATTTTTGATTAATTTGTGGATTTCTGTTTGAAGACATTGATATCTAAAATTACCTCCCACCCATCCGATCCTAAAAATTGGGTGTAGAGAGAGCGATTAACTTACCACAAATCCTGTCCTGTGAAATCCCTTTTTTCTTAATTTCAAAGATTTTATGCATCAAAATAACACTTTAAGACCTGTTTGATACCTGGTTCATATCTGTATGGATATTATTGATTTGGTTTTGTTTATAGATAATTTATTTAAATATGTTCAGGAGTTAAAGAAATACGCTGCTCATTTTCTTAAAGAAATACTAACACTAATAATTCACTTTTTTAAAAAACGTATTTACCGTATCTGATAATGTAGGATTTTTTTCCAAATCTGACTATTTCCACTAAACTTCAAATGTGCTCTGAATCCTTTTTATTAATTTATTCCGTTTTAAACATTTTTAAAACCGTTTGTTCGCCTGGGCTCTAATAATTTGCATGCCCTTACGATGAAATAGGCTAGGTACACAGCTGGCTTCTCTTTTAAATTCACTTATTTATGCAAATACCTGTCAATAATAATTACTGTGGTATAACTGTAACTCTGGGGTTCTGGGTTTTCAGCAAGGTCAATATCAATCTTAGATTTTTTCAAATCGACATTTGACATCTTTGACACGGGTATTCGTGTTGACCTTTCTCCTGGTGATGTAAAAATAATATCAGTCAGTTGCATATTAAAAATAATGAATCTACCTTCTTGGAAATATTTAGCTAACAAATAGAAAACCACAGTTAATTATTGTTACAATTAATATAAATATTGTTTTTTGAACTGAATATATTTCAATTTTTATGAAATAGTAAACCTGCCACAAATATGTATTTAGTTAATAATCATATTATTGTTGTTAGTATATGATCAAAATGGTTTAAATGAAACAAACGCCAACTTCACAAATTATACCTTATTAGTCATAGTATATTTTTATATTCATTTTGTAAATAAAATTCTAAGATCCCCCTTTTTCTTCTCGTGAACTAATTAGGAGCGACATCAAGAAATCCCGGAACTCACAGTAATCACGCAATAAACGTATGTAAAGCAGATACAAAAATCATTACATTCAACATAAAGGCGTTGAGCCTTACTGATAAGGCTCTATTAGTGTCCAGACACTAATAAATTTGAGAATAGGACTCCATGATTGTTATCCTATCAATGATCCTATAACAAAAACATATGCTAATCATATATTGTCTTGTAAGAGACCTGGTAAATACAGACATGCGACATTAAAGGTTACTTTAATTCTGTCGCAACCTCTTCAATTCACTTCTATCAGTTGATTGCTTCAATTGTTCAATTTCCTTCAGTTGAATTTGAGACTCGGCAGTTGTCTGTGTGAGCATGTCTAAAATGATTTCATATTTTAGTTTCAGAAGATTATTTTCTTCTTCCAATTGCTTCAGCGATTTCCTAAGCTTTATATTGTCTTTATGTGCAACACCCGGTGGACCACTTTCTAAAAAAGTAGGAAAAAATGCAAGCTTATTTATTTCTCCCGATGACATCGATGACTGGAGTAAACAATCACAAAAGTCAAGTTCTTCGATTTTTTTTTAATTTCTCATTTTGAATTATTTACCCATCTTCACATGTGTGCCCCAAAACTCGCAAATTTTGTAGTAAATGACATTGTTCATAAATACGAAATAATGTTCTTCAAATACTGGGGACATAACCACATAAGTCAGACTTATGTGATCAGATACTTTTTGTTTCTTGCTATGTTCAGTGACTTATTGTACCTTTCTATCGTTAAAAATAAAAGAAAAAAATGTCACCAGATTGAAAAAATATTGACTTTTATGATTGTTTGCACTGCACAAAGTTAAAAAAAGCAATGTATTTAAATAAAAATTAATTGATTGTTAAATAATACCGTTAATGTTCTTTCTTCTGAAGCAACTCAAAGCACAATTATTTCATTGAATACTTTATTTTAACATGTATTGTCTATCTCTTCTAAAGCAGTACATATAGCAAAATTAAGTTAAAACATAGTTATCACGATGGTGTGAAGCTAATATAGCTATCAACCAATTGATAAAATTCTTATGGAACTAATTACTTAGTTTATTGTTCCCTTATTATTATAAAGTTTTACCAATTCAGTCATTATAATAGAGTAAAAATTTACCATAGGTTCCATTGCTAAATATGCAGGCTGATATTTTTATCACACATTTGGTCTTTGGTAAGAATTCTTACCTTCACAAAAAAAACTAGTTTCTGTAAGTCAAATATTATATCGTCATTGTTCTGTAAAAATATGTTGCATTTTAAAAATGCATTTGTGGGAAAATGACAGTATATTTAGCTATCATAGTGTAGCTTTTTTCTATACATATATTATGGAGGCTCCTGTTAAAAAACTACTTAAGGTAATATCTAAATTATCCTCGAAATAATTTAAAATATTTCTAGCCTGGATTCCACCGTCCATCTTCAAAGGAAACTTCATAATCATCAAGTTTTAGTCTGATAGGTGGAATATCTAGTCCAAGTTCTTTAGCAGCAAAGTCTGGGCCAAGTTCTTTGCTAATAATAGATGTTGACGATTTTCTAATCGGAACTTTTTTTGGGGAAAATTTATTTGAAAAGAAAGGCATTATAAATACCGTTTTATTCTTTATTTGGTCAAGCAATGTTATTGTTATGTATGGCCTATGTCGTCATGGAAACAATTTCATTCATTCTCCTAAATAGCAGTGTCAACTTCATTGATATCAAATGTGTAATATCTAATTTTGGATTCAAGTCATTTGAACACTTTTTGTAATTGAGTATGCGACGCAATACAAATTCATGGAAATTTAAAATAACATATTATTTTGGTACATGTGTAGGTGTTACATCGGCAATGTCATAAAAATCGTCAAGAAAAAACTTTTGGGTGGACATATATAACATTTTTCAAAAAAAATTAAAATTGATAATTTAAAACTCAAAAAGTTTTAAATAGTTATTACAATTTAACTAATTATTTTTAAGACATATTATAAATAAACAAGTATACCCAAACAAATAAAATGTAGGTTGTGGGTTTATGGTATTCTTTTACAATGGCAAACTTACGACATGTCAAAAACTTTTCAAAATAAGGAAAGATATTCTGTAATACATAATAAAATTAGTTTTAAAAATATGAATTAATTTGAGCAATAATGGCTGTTTCATTGATATCACGTCCATTAACAATCCTTACAAGCAGAAACGTCTGCAAACAAACGTTATGTATTACAGGAAATCGTTGGAACTCAATCAGAAGAAATTCAATTTTTAAAGGGGCATGTCTTACTAAATATGGTACACCTCTGACAGTAGAAAATTTTCCTCAATCTAAGTTGAAGCCTGGAGAAGTAAGATATATTCTTTAAATTGTCTTGTAAAATCTAACTGTATAGGAATATGCAATGGTGGCTCATAGTCAAAGACATTAGGGGTGCTGAAAGTTGATGAATAATATTTTTTTTCTATCTGGAAAACTGGTTTTTCACAAGAAAGGTCTACGAAATACCTCTACAAAGGATGCCGCCTGCAAGTAAATTCAATGATAATAATGGTAATGCCAAATAATTATGATAAATTGAATTAGCAAATAACAAAATAAAGTATTCATAAAATTCTTCCTTGACGAATATACATATTGTTAGATTATTTTAGAAACATTCGTTTTATTTGTTCTAAATGTGATAAATCGGTACCGATTCCAATTATATTGTAATTCAAGGTGTACAGAATATTTTTGATCACTGAATTACTATTATTACTAAAGTATAATAATATACCATTGCTACATCTTTTTAAAGACGGTGAAATTGTTATAACAATACTACAAAATGTAAGTTAAGTTTCAGTTCATTGATTCAAAAGTATGCCTTTCCATTGATAAATATTAAGTTTCCTTGTGAATGGCATCCTTTTTATGGATATTTTATAATTTCACTAATGAAAAACGAGTGTGGTTGTCTTGGGAAGGCTTACCAAAATCTAATTACTACACCTGATCCAATAAATATGTATCTGTCGAACCTGAATTTACCATGATGCCTTTTTTTCAGTGAAAGAAACAAAATTATGACATAATTTTTTAATTATCAAAAATGGCATGTTGCGATATGCACGGTTTTGATATAGTTTTTTTTATGTATGTTTTTTAACACAGGTGAGGGTGAAAGTGAAATATTGCAGCTTAAACATAAAAGATGTTGAATATTTAGAAGACAAAAGCAAAACAGAGAAACGGCTTCCATTTATTCCAGGATATGAATTGTCTGGAGAAGTCTTGGAGGTTAGATATTTTTTCTTAATTTTATACACGATAAAAAATGTAAATGTATCAATATTATTTGTAATCTTACTTAAACCTGAACAAAGGGATTATCAAAAACATGGATTTTTAAAGAACTGAAATACAGAAGTATTTTTCAATGTGGATTTTATCAACTCCTTATGAAATATCCGTTAGAATTTAAAGATAACTGATAAGTCATATTCACCCAACAAAGTGTTTATCCTTTGCCAATCGCTCTATCTAAGCCGCATTTCCAGAAGTTAGTAAAATAGAAAGGGTTGAAATCACAGAGATGAACAAGCCTTGATACAAATTTAAAAAATGCGGATGAAAATCGAACGTTATTATGTCCATGACAATACTTCCACATGCTATTAGTAGCAATTGATCCCACTGTCTCTACAAGGATGTGCTTGCACAAGTGCAGTCTGTCTCATTTATGCTTAAACCAGAAACTGATGTTTTAAGGTTCTTACAAATAAAATTGAAAGTTATTCTATGAATTCGACAGTTATTCACCAACGCTCTAGTCCTTTTTAATTGGCTTATGAATTGTTATCTAAACGCATGGGTGCCTGTGATGTTTTCAGCTCTTCTTAACCAATCCTCTCATACTGGGCCAGGAAAAACCAATGGTTAAAATCCACACTTCTCCCAACTTCATCCCTCTATTTTAAAAGAAAGTATAGGTGACCAGTTTTTTGTTAAAATGCAGAACTATTTTTACCTACTGTTGACATGCATCAGTAGGACATACACAATATAGGTGCAACCGTGGCAGATGTCAATCAGTAATTTTTAGATTTTAAAAACAAAACACAATTTGTTTGTACTATTTCCATGTTTAAAATATAATGCCTTTCCACCAAGAATTGACAGTTAACATCTTAAAAGTGAGTAATTTTTATGTTTAAACATTTTTTTCAAGGCCAGCGAGGACTGTGAAGCAACCGAAGGTCAGCGTGTAGTTGCATTAGCGCAATCAGGTAACGGGGGCTGCGGCGAGCAAACTATCGTGCAAGGCTGTGATGTTTGGGGACTACCAGCTGAGGTTCCTACTCGTGATGCCGCAGCCCTTATTTGTGGACATACTACCGCGTTGTTGGCATTTACAGATTTTCGACCATTGAATGGTAAGTCGCAGTTCACTTATTATTTTCAAATTAGCGTTTCCTTAATCCTTTAGTCGCCAATGACGAAATATATCGTGAGCATTCGATAGCTACATGACTGTAACGCACAATAAACGCCTTGCTGTTTTCAGACTAAACAGAACATAACGAAATAGAACAGGAAAAGACAGGCAATTTGAAAATAATATTTTTGATTTAGTACATAATTTAGGGGGGTAAGCGATTTGGAATATTGAATTTATTTAATTAATTTAATAAGCAATAAATGAATCTACAGAAATGTTATGATAATCTTATGCAGTCATTAAATATATTATTTTTTTCTTATATATTATTTTTTTCTTATATATTATTTTTTTCTTATATGTTCAATAAAGAATACATACGACAAATATACAAACATTTTTCTTTTTTTTAAATATTTAAACAAATTTGTCGCCCAGAATGAAAAAAATTTCCTCCATCCCCCTGGATACCTCGAGCGTACCCATAACGGCGACTGCATTCCCTCGTTGGATTTCTATGCTTATTCGCTGTCTAAGGTATTCACTAAGTGGCACTCACCCGTCCTGTCCGTCATCCTTCGACCAATTTCCACCACCGTCCTCAAAGCAGAGGGTCTCCAGGGCGCGAACGTCTCAAAACCCAATGGACAGAAATTGAAATTTGACGACAGACAGTCGTATTTTCTGCATTTGGTGGTTTCAGCCGTGAGAGCCGTTGAGCCCGACGACTCAGCGGATTTATTCACGTGAGATGCCGCGGTTGTATCCACCGCAGTGGCATCCCGGACCATGCATCCCCCCTCTCTCCAGGGGATCATCGTAATGCCGTCGGGCCTCCTGCCATCCTGGTGGAAAACCCCCAGAGGTTCCAGTCTCGATGGGACCTCCGATGAAACCAGAGAGCGGCAGATCAGGTCGTTAATGGCCGAGTGCCGACTGTGTCTTCCGGCGCTCTTCTGACAGCTCAATCCGTGCCGCCCCATCCGGTCCACCAATCTCCCACAGGTGCGCTTGTGCTCGTGACACAATGCTGAACCAAGCCGGAGAGCAACCGAAATTCGCAAGGCAGAAGTGTAAACTAATGTAAGAAGTTCGATACGACATAAATATTATTTTCAAATTGTTGTTTTTTCCTGTTTTGTTTAGTCATGGAATCATTTTCAGGGCTTTCAATGAACTGTACATTTTTGTTGTGAATTATGTTTTGTGATTTGTAGTATCATTAAATTTAATATAGTATGGGGATAAAGAGATTTCCTTTGTTCACCATATTCGATTCACTTACATACTCTGCTTAGAAATTTTCTGCAGACAATATTTTCTTAAAGTATTTTTTTGTTTTTTGGGTTGAAAACAAGTAAATAAACATGTTTGGTGAATTGAATGAAAAATTATTCACATTGAGAATTAGTTAAGGGGTTAAATAAACTCGTGATTGTGTTCCCATACAGTTTAATACCAGTTAAATCATGTATTTTTTTTTACATAAATATTGAAAATTTATCCCACAAAGGTGATCATTTTCTCTAAGGCAAAAATTCTTTATTATTTCAAGCTAGTCGGAATATAACGCAACTTCAAAACTTTTGCCAATTTTTTTGTTTCAAGTACAATGATATAATTATGTAAACAATGTTTCGTTTGAGCTTTAAATATCCCTGTAAAATTGTATCAAAATACTGTTAATTGTTTACAATTCTGATTGGCAACATTTAAAATTCATCACCGGATTCCTCTTTCAAAAAAATTATCTATATTCGAGTGAAGTTGAATTTTATTGCATTATATTCCGACCAATAAACATACAGCAAACGACATGAGGTTCTTAACAACACTGCACATATTCAGTTTCCTTATCGTTTTAGAGGGAGACGTGATTCTAGTAATCGCTGGTCCGGAGGGATACGGTCTGGCCGCAGTCGAAACGGCGGCCAGTATATTTAAGGCCAAGGTGAGACATTCACTCCACTCTACATTATACAATAAAACTCGGGTTTAGTAGTTTAGTATATATAAAAAAAAACCAAATTTACATTATTTAATAAACAATAATTGGTATAATAAATTCAAATGCACGTGGCTTATATTGAGCATTCAAAATGAAAAATTTCCAATTTAATATTGTTGTATTTAAATAAATTTGTCTACATTATAACGTCACAGTTTTGCGACTACTTAACTTAACCGGACACTAAATCATAGTGTGCCAAGTTGCGCGTTTTTCTTCTATTCTGGCATATCGGGCGTATGCATTCAATACACGTTTTCGAATGACGCAGCTGTGTCAAATTCTAATTGCTTCATGTATACGTTGGCAAATTGCCAACGCGTGAATCTCGCATGTAAATAGACAAGTATTCCACTCCACTCGATCGGAAGTGTGCTTCGTTTTTCAGTACAGCTATTTGACATTGATATATTAGAAGTTAGTCGCAAAACCGTACGTTGAATTAGCGCTAGACGAAAGATATGTTTGATTTTATTTCATTACATCGGTAGAATATAGTCCTAACAATTATTATCACCAGACTCCGTGCGGTCGAGATATGCATTGATCTGATTTTGATATTTGCGTCACGTTTTTATTCTATGTATAAATTAAAACAAAAACAGCTAATTTAAAATATGTATTCAGCATATATCATAAATATGTTTTAAATAAATCTTCAACCTGCGTTTTCATTAAGGATATTATACCGTCAGCGTTTTGTGAGGAAGGCGAATTTACCAAAATGCTATTTTACAGGAGCATTTCAAATTTCTCACATTACTTTTTTTATTACCTACGGATGATTTACTAAAAAGTTATTAAAAGCCTAGAGTGAATTCACATGGCATAGTCGCTTCGTCCTCTTTACAAAACACTGACGATATTAATAAATGTTAACTTCGTGAGAAAACGTTTGACTGATTCGTTTCGTAGTGGTAAATGAGTAAAAAAAGATTTATAATTTCAAAGAATGCAATTGATTGCGTTATAATAGTTAATTCAATTCAAAAGCATACAAAATTCGCTTCCAACACATATCACTCAGTCGAGTGCACGGATGGGAAAAGGCATTTTTTTTTTAATCTAATAAATTCATTTGTATTTAAAATTAAATGCACGAATCGTATCCACCTTTGATCGCTACAATTTTATATACACGTTACAGGTTATTGCTTTAGCGGACACAGAAGGTAAAGCCAGTATTCTTAGAGACAGAGGAGCATTTGCGGCTTTCAAGAATGACCTGAAGCTCAATTACAAAGAGATAATGGGCGTCACGAACAATAAAGGAGTCGATCTGATATATGATGCGGTTGGAGGGCCAATTCTTAACACAGTATTTAAATGGTAAAGCTTATACATCACTTATTATTTACAATATATTAAAAAATACACTTTATTTTATGTTGAATATTATACTAGTATACTAACATGCTTTGACACTTCAAAATGGTATATCCAAAAAAGATACTTATCATATTAATTAAATAATGATGATTTCATAACGCGGTACAGTCCGCGACGGTATAAAAATACGCTGTTCATGTTTGTTAAGCTCTGAGCAATGTTAATCTAAGCTTAATGTTACGAGTTATTTTTAATTCTTTACATGTTTTTTCGACTGGCAATAAAATGATTTCTTTCACGCCCCTCATGGAAGGGTTATCGGTGATACTGAAAACCGCCTAAACTTTCGCTTATTTGTTAAATGAAAATACAGACACTCATTATTGATAACTCTTGCAGCTTGAAAGATCCTAAAGACGGCGTGGTTTTGGTGACGTACCGTCCAAACACATATGAAGAAGAGGTCAGCGTCGTAGACGAGAACGTAGAGAATGCGGATCCCGCGAAGAAGGAAGACAAAAAATCGAGCGAGCAATCGGGGAATCTGTCCCGGGAGGTTTTGGATAAATTGAAAATCGTAAATATTTTCGACTGCCGCAACGAAGATCACGACAAATACTATAACTTAGTTGAGCAAACTTTGCAGTTCTGCGAGGAGCAACTCATCAGCGCCCACGTCAGCAAGAGTTTCGGTCTCGAAAATATTAATGAGGCTATCGAATACATAAAAGGGAAAATGTGCACCGGTAAAGTACTCTTCAAAATCAACGATGATTAATGCTCAGTCCTACTTGAGTATTTATTGTATTGTATTTTATGTAATTATAACTGTAAAATCTCAATACTAAACGAATAATGGTTATATTATTATTAAAATACCTTATTTACTTTCATCTGTTTTGTTTGAGTACATCATTACGATCCTGAAACTCAAAACGTTCTAAGACACGGCGGGTGAATTTTATCATGCTCAAAATCATCCTGTTCCAAATACTATTTATTACACTGTAACAGGTAATTTTTTGTTAGTAAAAAAAAAAGCGGCTACTCTAAAACCATATGAAATTGATTTTCTTCGATAACGGCAATGGTTTTATCAATAATTCATTTAAATCAAATGTTAACATCAAAATTGTATGGAATATAAAAAAAAGCATTTAAATGTAACAAGTGTTTCAATCACAAAGCCAAGATTTCCCATCCAATAAAAATTTTCAATCCTCATTTTTTATTCCAATTTTCAATGGTCGTTTCTGAGAGCGTACTGGGTAATAGCTTTACTTAGATTCGTATTTCTTAAATGTGAATAAATATTCAGCACCGATATATCATATTTTCTAAGACTGATCAAATATTTAGAAATCTTTTTTTGAAATTGAATATTTGCAAATTTATATAAAAAAAATAGATTACAGTAATTGCGAGCATGTAAATTACAGATTCTTCAGATTCAACGTCTTGGCTGACGACAGCGCACGCCGCATAATAATAAACACGCAGAACTACAGGCCGCGGAGCCAAAATTTATTAAAATCACATTCAGTATAATAGTGTAAATATTTGTATCAATTTCATTATAATAATATATCGTTCTAAAATTTAAAAAATATTAAAAATGTATTTTGCAGTACGAATACAAGTTTACCCAAAATATTATTACTCCGCCATTATTAACATTTGGCATAATTTATTGCATATTAGCTGCACTTAACATATAAAATAACAACAGGGTATAATAACTTAACGCTAATTTAAAATACCACTCGCGAGCGATAAGGCTGGAGTCCGCCCCCCGAGAGGAGAAGGCGGCCTCCTTTGATTCAGCACCAGTCGGCCATGTAAGAGAAGTCGTCGAACAGGCGGTGGTCCTGCGAGGACAGGACCCGAGGCTCCTTCGGCGGGGTCAGAACCGCCCTCTCTGACGTAAACTCGCTGTCGAAATTGCTCACATCCTCCAGCGAGGTGACGGTCGGAACAAACGGAGGTTTGATGTTGCGCAGCAGCAGCTGTTCCCAAACAATGTTTCGGAAGAAGGCTTGCTTCTTGACATCCTCCGCGTCGCGCTCGCTGGAGCCGAGTCGCCGCTCGGGATTCTTACGCAGAAGACGTCTCATGAGAGCTATGGCCTCCAAGGACAGCATGCGAGGGTACCTCACCTCCTCGTTGACGATGGAATCGAACACCTCGCCCTCGTCGTCGCCCGGGAAGGGCGACTCGCCGACGAGCATCTCGAAAATTAAAACTCCCAGACCCCACCAGTCGACCGCGCGCGTGTACGATGTTTCAGTGAGCACTTCGGGCGCCAAGAACTCGGGCGTACCACAGAAAGTGCCAGTGCGATCACCCCACCCCATACCCTCTTTGCACAGGCCGAAATCGGCGATCTTCACATACCCCTCTGTATCCAGCAGGAGATTGTCCAATTTCAGATCGCGGTAGATGATGTCATTCTCATGTAGGTACTGCAGACCTAGCACAACGCATGCGGCATAAAAGACGGCACGCTGCTCTGTGAACACGTCTGAATGGATGTGCATCATCAGGTCTCCGCCGGCGGCGTACTCCATCACGAAGCAGACGTGAGCCTCCGTCCGGAAACACGCAAACAAGTTCACCAGGAAGGGGTGGCGGATGGCGTTGGCCACTTCGAATATGCGCTTCTCAGAAAGCAGGGAGTCGACCTCGTCTCGCGAAATGATATCCCCTTTCTTCAAGGCCTTGATGGCGAAATATTCGCCGGTCGCGCGGTACTGAGCCAAGATCACCTTTCCGAAGTGACCACGGCCGAGGACGCTCAAAAGTTTGAAGCTGTCCATGGTCATCGTCTCTTGAGTAGAATGTTTGCGGGAGTCGTAGACTCTCTCTCTATATTCTGTCACGGGCACGGGCGCTTTCGGGTCAATAGTCTCCGTGACCTCTTCGACAGGGAAATCGATGAAGGATTTGGGCGAAGGAGACGGAGGATATTCCACGATGGGCCCAGCGGAGGAAATGGACGAAGGCGTATCGCAACCCGCGGCTGTCATATTACTCTCCCGCCAGTCTTCCACGTTGAGGAAGTCGAATTCCTTCAGAGCCACTTGCAATTCTTTTTCCATTCGTTGGTTAGCGGGAGGCGGTTTGACACTTAAGAGAGGCTTTCCTGGCGGCGGCGACACGGGAGTTATCGGAACCCCCAAGGGTCTGACGCCTGCCATTCCGCCAACCGTGGCTTCGGGGTTGTCCGGCGGCAGATCTTTATTCTCGACGGCCATATTTTCGAAATTCAACTGGTTCGGCTGTGTCAGCTGCGCCCCGGGTATGTTTTGAATGGAGGGCGAGGATCTCTTGAGCAGGCGTCCCCAGGTGGCGACGTTTATGTTCATCTGGTTGGCGCGCGGGATGTTTTTCACCTGCTTAAATATCTTCCTCTGCCGCTGCAGCTTCGGCTTTCGGGATATCATCGGATTGATGAACTTGATCTCGGCGAAGAGCAAGCCCTGAGGCTCCAGCTGGAGGGCCATCCCATGGCGGATATCATCGATGAACTCCTCGAGCCGCAAGAACTTGACGGCGCACAGGCCCCGCCAATCTTTCCAGTGAATTCCGATCTCCAACTCCCGAGACTTGTCTAGTTCGATTGAGAATCTTGAAAGTGAATGAGAGATTTCTTTAAATTAAAAATAAAAGATATCGTAAGGCAGTTGTTTTCTTTCAACATCAAATATTATAGTATTTTGCATTATCTATTGGACATCACAAATTATCTGATTCTGGCAATTGTTTTGAATTTATATTTTTGACATACCTGTTCAAAGTTGATTAAGATAGATCGACATTTTAGATATATTACAATCTGGGCTGTATCAAATTCTTTAGTTGTTTTAAAACATAACCACAATCAAGTCACAATATAAATATGCAAAACAAATAATATGCTGCTTGTGAATTTATATTATATAAGCCTTAATTCGCAAAAAGTAATATCCAAAATCGTTGATAAGATATCCTTATCTGCATTATGGTTTCAACAGTTACTATAAATTAACTTTTTCACATTCGAGTAATATAGATAAGTAGAAAAATAACATTCATTTCTAGAAGCATGGTTATGGTTTTTCAGATGCCCTATAAGCTTAGATAAGTGGCATAATATAATGCATGTGTGGGAATCTGTACATAATTGATGTGTGAAGTCTAATAATAAATAACATTATTTCTCTTCATATCAATATGGCAGAAAGCAGCTAATACAATTTTTTTATTCTGATCAATGAAACATAAACTATAATTTATTTCTAAGGTAATTGAATTGACTTATAGTCTCTTGATTTATGATAAGACAATTTTTAAAAACCATTCAGTAAACATTGACAAACTCTCCACAAGACAACACAAAACTGGGATCACAATGTAAAACTTGGACAAATCACCATGTTTGGAATATTTTGCAGTGGGGTAGAGGAAGAATGAACTGAATTACAATCTGAAAGAAGATATTAGTGCACTTTAAATCCCTTGGAAATGTATTTTGGCTGCATTTCCTTGAGCTACAACAAAAAAATATGCCGCACTGGTGCGAAGCCCATTCTCAGCTTCTCTGAATGTAGCCAGGATCCCCTAATGCTCGCGACTCCCTCCTTCTTTTCAGTTCTACTGCGCTATTCACTGTGTCATTTTGTAATTTCTTTTGAATACAATACAATTGCTTCTATAATTTTTCTGCTATAGTGCGTTTTTGATGTTTCTTCATTTAAAAGATTTCGACAAGGTAAGCTTCAATGAATTTCAAAAACTTATTTGCAAGTTATAAAAATGATTGGCTAGAGCAAATACACTTTTAAACAGCATCAAAGCAATCAATGAAACATAAACTGAGATTTCAATTTTGGGAACTTTTTCTTAACAAAATTTATTGATGATTTCGGTTAAAGGTATTGCCATAAATTGAAACATTCAAAGAATTCTCATAAAAAATATATTACTGTGTTTAAAATCGCAGTATGTTTCATCCTTCAGAATATATCTTTTGCTATCTTAATACTTATGACAGCAGAGCAGTATACAAATTTATAACATAATATATGGCAATCTTTTGTAATACAGTAGATTATCCTCTTGGAAGAGACCTTTTGAAACAATTGATGCAACCATAAGAAAAAATTTACATAGATAAAGACATTTGTTTTAATAAGGATGTCCATCCATAAGTAAGAGGCATTGTCGGTTTATATTATGCGAGTAGGATTATTCGTTCATGAGAACAATTTCATAATGCGGACAGTTAATAAGTAAATCAATTGAGTAAAACTATTGTAATTATAGCTAATGCTAAAATTTATGCTTAATTTTAAGTATTATTTTTGAACAAAATATATCATCACACACATTAGGGACAGTAACAAATTTAGAAGCTCGAAACTTTTAGCTGTGTCAATGTTATTTGTTCAAAAAATGTACCTAAACTAAGCATAAACGCTTCTATGTAAACAGTTTCACAAAGCACTCAATTATCCTGTGTGAGAAAGGAAAAGGGCGTTAAGTATAAAATTGGTATTTATCAGGAGAGCCAAAACAAGATTTGCGTTATTTTGAAATTACTAAAAAAATGTTTAATGTGAAATTTACTCACTTTAAGAATTCTTGTTGGAAATAAATTATATTTATGAAAATAAAATACATTTTTTTGTACTAATTCCACAATTTTATGAAGAAACAAAGAAAAGTTAACTTTAAAGAATGCAGCAGCATTGATTCGACTGGTTTCTTTACTCCTTTAAACATATATACATTGTAGTTATTTTGGCAGATTGAACTAATTTTTCAATTTTTAAGACTAATCATCCTTTTCCTTTCTCACACAGAATTCGTATTGACATTGTTTGATAAATCTTCATTTTTACCAAAACTTACAGGAAATGAAATGTTTTAGGGTACAACAAATCAAACCTTAAATGTCATTTTGAGTAATTTTTGTGTAAAAATAGAAATATTTAGGCCATGTCCGGTAAAATGAATATTTACCCATTGTTTAAATTTCTGTGACGATTTAAGATAAGATATTATGAAAAGACAAAGATGAAATGGTACCTTTGGTCCCAAGCTTGCTGGGAGCACGGCTTCCAACTGGTCTGTCCAACGGTGTGATTGTCCAGCTTGAGGACGGCCATTATTTCGGAGCTAGTCTCCTCTTTTATACTGTAAGACTTGATCGAATTTCGAATGGTGACACCCTTCACGAACGAACGCAGATCCGACGGACTGGCGTTGTGGTCTTTGCGGGTCCTGCCCGGGACCTCTTCCAGAAGATCCTGGCATCCCATCAGTCGCACTTCCAGCTGGCCGGTGACCTGAACGGACTGAAGGGGGGGCATGCCCGGCAGGACGCTGACTCTTCCGCCGCTTCCGAGGCTGGTGTATCCGGCGTGAGGGCTCGCTTGCAGTTCGAATGTGACTTCCTGAGCCACAGGACTGCGCGCGGGTAGTTCTTGCCTTCGCATGTCAAGAGAGCGCCTCAACAGGTCCAATTTTTGGCTAGACTCCATGAGACTCGTCTGAGCTTCCTGCAGTGCCTTTTTATCAGGAGCTTTGGTGCTCTGCAGAAGTCTGATAGCGTTTTTGGAACCTTCTACGACAGCGGTTTCGATGCGCAAGCGATTGCGCAATTCAGTTATGCGATCGTCCAAATAAGTGTCGATTCCTCCGGATTCCCTGCTTTCGCCGTTGGATCCTGCCACGCACTCTGCGGATCCGTCTTTCTGTTGTCTCCCCTGTCTCATTTTGAGGATTCTCAGCTTGAGATAGTCGATTTTGACTTTGGAGTCTTGTAGCATTTGCTGAGCTTCAGCGAGCAGCTTCTTATCCCTCGACTGATGCCCAGCACTAATGCTCTGTATCATATTTTCAGCACCCTGTTTCACTTTCAACTCAATATTTAGCTGCTTCTCGAGCGACTGGAGCCGCCTGTCGGAAAATGTTCCGTCCCCGGCATGTTGCTGAGCGTGCTCCGCGTTCGACGACAGAATCAGATCCTCGTGGGAAGACACATTGAGCATAGACTGGGGCGCGGTTTGCCCTCGTGAAAGAATGATCTGCGACTCGAGCTCCTGCAGCTCGGAGTTCAACTCTTTCAGTTTGATATTGGCCTTTTTAACTATGCTGGCCACGTCGGAGAGGGATCTCCTGTCGGTTGCGACTTCGCGCAGTTTCTCCGCTCCCTCTTTTATTTTCAGCTCCTTCCGGATCTCCCGGCGGATCAACTCCTTCAGCTCTTCCAGTTTCGCCGGGAGGGCAATCTCTGGGACGCTCTCCGTCTGAACACCATATTTGTGCCCCAGTTCGTAGAGCACTGGATGTTGAATATAATCACCTTGATAATAACCCGGGTCTGCCATGGTTGCGAACGACGATGACCGTCACCCGACCGATTTCACACCATTTTGTGTACGCGTCGGCCTTTAAATTCGTTAAAAACTAGCACAGCGTGAAGAACTTCATCTTTAAAATATTATGACTCAGTTCGAGTAGAGCAATTACTGACAAGAAGAAGTAAATTAAAGCCAAATTACTAACCAGTACTACTACCTAAGGTAACCATAGAGAAACCTTACTGGGATACCTGTCAGTTAAAGTTGCTTACGAATTCGAAACTATTCGATACATTTGAATTTTTTTGAAAAATGTTAGTTTAAAAATTCAATTAGTAATATTTTGACTTTCAATTTTAATAACTTTTTCGTTGCTAGAGATTTTTTCTAATGACCAATTTGTTCTAAATAGCCTCTTAAATGTATTAAATTCTAAATATAAAAAAAAAAAATTGTCAGCATTTCCTTATGAATATTTTAACGTTTAAAAAAATTAATTCCATGTAATGAATGACAAACGTAATAATTTATTGGTTGATTAGGTACCTACCTATATTTTTTTCTCTGAAGAGCTTATTATGCTTTACCATTCATAGACTATAAATGCTGATTTATTTTAATTTTATGAAAGCCATAATAATTTATCTTATGATCGGTATTGAATGTTTTTGCTGTCAATATTATATTTCAAATAATTTACATATATTACCGTTATGATGTCCTTGAGGATTTTATGCAAAAAATATTCGAAAAACGGACTGAGGAGAATAACTAATACTGCAAATTCCTTTTCTCAAATGGTATATTACAATAAATATTTTTAAGGTTATCTTTTTAAATGCATATCGTTGTACCGTATGATTTGAAAAATGTTAATAATCTTCACTTGATTCACATTAGAAACTCATCGTCCATATACTAATCTGTACCGCACATAAGTTGATTTACTGTGTTTCATTTTTATTTTGAGGTAGGAAGTAAATCAAATGATAAAACGATATGGCCTAAAAGAATATTCTCAGGAGTCCAGCCGACGGGCTCCTTACATCTCGGAAACTATCTTGGTGCTGTGAAAAAATGGGTTGAACTTCAAAACAGTGGCGAAGATGTAATGATCTCTATTGTTGATCTACACTCTATCACTCTACCGCAGGTCATAATACTGACATGTTGAGCACAATTAAGTATCGTACAAATCTATGTTTGCTAGGTAAATAGGCTTTACTACACGCTTCTCTTTTTCTACATGAAAAAATACTTAATGCTACTAAAAACAATATCTAAGTAATGTAATTGCGGATAGGAAGTCGGTAAAAATCGAGGTAAATATCTATTAGCAGGGACAAGGCCTAAAAATGATATTTTTCTCTGAAAACTACACATAACGATATGTTTTAGGTAGAATAATCTTTTATGAACCTAAATAAATGGAAAATATTCTTGAATCACGAGAGGAAACATTGGTATATAGTTTTAATGATAATATGTCGCAAATTTTCATGTCTCTTAAGTACCGACCTAACCAAACAAAACTCTACATATCAAAGGCGGACTGACATGACAGCTTGCGATCGCTTCAGAAAGTATGCGAAATTCAATGTTTTTGGGTAGAACAAACCAAACCAGACCAACCCTAACATAACCTACTACAACTTAACTCATCAATGTGTGTAATTTTCGGTGAAAAGTATCATTTTTAAGCCTTGTCCCTGCTAATAGATATTTACAAAAATTGAAATTAGTATCAAGCAAACCAATAAATAATGCGGAATACGAAATATCAGGTAAATGTTGATTTTACCAAAAGTGGCCTAAAAATGCTATTTTTACACTAAAAATTAAGTGAAATGAAATTTTTTAAGGTACAACAAATCAAACTTAACCTAACACAACCTAAGACATCATTTTGGGTAGTTTTCCTTGTAAAAATAGAATATTTTAGGCCACATCCGGTAAAACAAACAACTACCAAATATTACTATGAAAATTCGTCAACCACATTTCAGATTTGCTGTATGATTTAATCTAAGAAGTTCCATTTGATATATTATATTAGTATTTGAGGTAAATTATCGATTTCCCTGATTCCAGTGTACAATACATTGGTATTTTTATTCGTAATGGAACTTCCTACAGAACTGCAGTGTTATTAGCGGCATTTAGTAAATTTTCAGGTAAAAAAAGAGTAGCATGTTGTAAAGCAGTGCTTCGCAACCTTTTCTCACCCACGGCACATCTAAGCACTCATTAATATTTCGCGGCACACCACATGGCAAAATTAAGGAAAACTTGCAATTTATTAATTGGTTTTTATTTGATGAATTTTAATAGTAGTTAAATTATTTTTTAATAAAAGCCAATTTACCACTTTTATCGTTTCAAAGTGATGGAACAATTAATACAAAAGAAAAAAATATTAATTAAAAAAAACGCATTTGTAAAAGTTGTAATTAAAAATTATCGAAGTCAAGTTGAGCGTATTATTATGGCCCATTTTTTGTTTGTAAATAAGTTTTTATTTCACTTGTTTGTAAAAATTCCTCTGGGAAATTTTTAACCATCAATGCTTCGCAATATATATAGGAATGTGTAATTTCTACGATGTGTTTTTTTTTTTGATTCACACACGAGACAAACCCTATTTTATTCCCCATCATTTCAGTTTGTACTATCCGTTCTGCTTGCAATACAATTTGCCATTAAATATCCAAATAATACAATATTTGCTTAAATGAGAGTAATTTAAACGGAGATTTTTGCCACCAAATGGCTTCAATGTTTTTCAAATGTAAAAATACTCTTTTTTCTCGTTTTGTACGTACTGTGCCACGTCACACCTGGGTTCATCTCGCGGCACACCGGTTGCAGAGCACTGTTGTAAAGCATATTTACCATTTTGCTGCATCAATATTATAATAAAGTTTAGTTTTAGTTATTTAGTATAACTGAATAGATCAGCACACATTCATGAAAATTCCATCAATCGTAACCCAGTGTTTTGGGACCGCTGAAGATGAAACCTGCAGTGGTTTTGAAATGATAGACTATTTCCACCAACCAAAACACAGTTTCTTTCCAATAAAATATTCATGCAATCAAGAACTCGGTGGATTAAGTAATTTTCAGCCTCTGTGGTGTAGTGGTAAGAGCTTTACCCTAACGATCAGGTGGGTCTGGTTTCAAATCCCGGCAAGGTCAATATCAAATTTGAGGTCTTGGACGTGGGTGCTCGTGATGTCTCTTCTCCTTGATTCAATCTCGACTGACTCATTAAAAAAAACTTATGTTAATTAATCTCACGTGTTTTATAAAATTCAAAATATTCAGTGCCTTGGCTGTTAGCTGTAATGCCAGATATTTAATTTTAAAATATGCTAAATGTGTTTGATAAGTTGTAGAGTCAAAATTCGAAACAGAAGCTTGCATTGTTCTGTTAAAACATAAAAGATAAATAGAAAAATTTATGTTATAAAATGAAGCAATTTTTTCTTGACGTTGTTCTCATTGATTTTAGGATCCCGTTGATTTGCAGAAAAACATTTTAGAAATGACAGCCACATTATTAGCGTGCGGGATCGATCCCAATAAATCAACATTATTTTTGCAATCTTCTGTGCCAATGCATGCAGAGCTGAGTTGGATTTTAGGGTGCTTTGCAACAATGGCAAGGTAAATATTATTATAAATAATTTTATTTAATTCAGACCTGAGTTCATTTCATTAATTTTTTAGTTATAAGAAAATTTTTAAATGACCTGCAGCTCTTCTCCCATGCCATGCCAGCTTCCTGTAGCTTGATGACTACAATATATGGACAGTCATCAGCATTGTTGATAATGGAATAAATATAAAACTATCTACATTTGTATTCAAATACAAATGACTCTAAAACAAGCTAGGAATCTTAGGGTGAACGGATAAAACCGTTTAGGAAAAAAGTGGACACAAAGTAGAAAAAGTTTTACATTTAAAATACTTCTTATCATTTCATGAGTTTTTCAGCATGAAAATATGTTAAAATCAGATTTTTAATTTTAAGTAACGGCAAATAATAATTTTCAGAAACTCATGTATTAGACAAAAGTAAAAGCGGACAGCTATCTGCAACATCTAATCCGGTGAGAATCACAGAAGTTGTTTAAATTTTTATGACTGGAACAATTTGCTCACTAAAATAAAATATTATGTCAGGATTTAAATAGTGTCTATTTCATATTTTTATTTAAATTAGGTGTCCCAAAATTCAAGCAAGAAGTAATTTTGATAGAAAACAGGTTTTTGAAAATTATTATTTGACGTTATTTAAAATTAAAAATCTGATTTTAATATTTTTTCAAGCTGAAAAACTCACGAAACGATAAGAAGTAGTTATAATACTTCTTTTTTCCATGTCCTCTTTTTTCCTGTACGGTTTTATCCTAGAAATGAATCTTAGGATATTACTGTTGACAAAAATAACGACCTTGGCTCCACACCACTTGTACCAACTTTCTTATTGTAGAAAATTAAATCAATATTTTACCGCATAGTTGAAACTTTTATTTTTATAGATTATCGCACTTACCACAATTCAAGGAAAAATCGGAATCAATAAAAGAAATTCCACTCGGATTGTATGTCTACCCTGTTTTGCAAGCTGCTGATATTCTCCTTTATAAAGCTACTCATGTGCCGGTTGGAGAGGACCAGCTCCAACACTTACAAATGGCTCAGCAATTAGTGAAAACATTCAATCACCGATTTGGGAAAACATTTCCTCATCCGCTGCCTTTGGTTGAAGGTAATTATCATTTATATATTACAATATAACACGAAGAGCATGTAAATTTGTATCTTGTCTAACATAAGGAAACCTGATTCTCTTATTTTTCTACATTCACTGCATCTTTTTTTACACAGCTTTTTTTGCATGGTAATTCCTGGAACTTGCCCTCAGTATAAAAAGAGAATTGGGTATTTTTGTGATTTCCTACTCAAATGCCCCTATGAATAAAGTTAAGACTGTAGCTGAAAAAACAATTCAAGGCTTTTTTGCATTTATTTCTGCTTTAATAAATTTATAAATCAATATATGCATTATCACCCTTAATTTGTGGAATGGCATCAATGTGAAAGACTTATATGTCAGATTCCCAACCGGTGAATTTCTATCTACTAAATAGAGAATTAAAAAAAAACCGTATTTGCCATGATGCAAAATAAATGCCTTATCTTTAGAAATGTTACAACTCGTTCACAGAAATCTATAAATTAAAACATATATGCATATGTTTACCCAAAACAAATGCAATCCATAGTGGTTTTAAATGTTTTAATATGTATTTTAAGAATTCTTGTCCACATGATGAACATTATTATTAAAACAATTTCCAAGAATAAGTATAGTGGTTTTGTTTTGATATTGAAATCAAGTCATTTTGTATCTTTAACTTTTTGTGGTCAATAGTTTTAACAGTGCGTTCATACAGTGATATAAATAATAAACAATTAGTCATTTCAAAAAAAATGTTTGAATCACATTATTCTGAGATAATTCTCAAATACCACAGCCGAATGTGTAAACTGTCACTTCTCAGTGAAAAGACATTATATTTTAAACAATAAAACACAATTTAATTTGTACTACTTCCACATTTTTATAACGATCGGGACCGGCTTCGCTCATCGCAGACTGAAGAAATATAAATGTAAATAGGGTTATTTGTATAAAATTCTAAAGACACTAATTACCAAATATATAAAACAATTGGTTGAAAAACAATGACAGCAATTTACAGATAAACTTATAAATTATACATAAATGAAATCGCCTATAAATTGAAAGGTTATGGACCTATTACAAATAAAAAACTACCACTCTATAATCAAGATTCTAACCAGAGTAAAGAATTAACATGCTAGTAGTTATTTAATTGTAAGAGTTCCTTAACATTTTAATTTGTAAATAATTTTATTTGTGTATAGTTTGTATCTGCAAATTCCTTTCATAGTTTTTGAACCAATTGTTTTATATACACCCAATTCTCTTTTGGTATTCCAGAGGCTACCGTGTAAAATTTGAATGACTCAAAAGACAAATTTTGTTATTTATTTTTAAACATAATGTTTTTCCCCCAAGAATTGACAGTTAACATCTTAGAAGTGATGGTTGGATAGTGCCTCAATCTTTTTACAGACCTTAGAGTTATAAAAGACTAGTTTTCGAAATGTAATATTTGTGTTACAGATGAGGCATGCTGCAGGCTTAAAAGCTTAAGAGACCCTACGAAGAAGATGTCGAAGTCAGATCCTAATCCGAAATCAAGAATATTATTAATTGATACTCCAGAAATAATAACCATGAAAATAAAAAAATCTGTAACAGATTTCACACCTGAGGTAAGACATAATTATCGTAAATTTATAACACACCAAAAAACATTCTTCATATCAAATTTGGATTATTGAGATTTTGTACACTTCCATGTATTTTGTCACTAACGACCCGGGTTTCGCCTTTCGGCATCTTCAGGCATTCGAGCACACGAATGGACTCGAACTGACATTTCGAGCTGTCAGTTCGAGTCCATTCGTGTGCTCGAATGCCTGAAGATGCCGAAAGGCGAAACCCGGGTCGTTAGTGACAAAATACATGGAAGTGTACAAAATCTCAATAATCCAAATTTGATATTGAAATTCCATCAAGCACCCTCAGTCGATGTCTTAAATTATAAAATTCTTCATATCACTTTGACATATCTTCTTAAACTTCTCTTTTCCATTAAAACATTCTTTTCACTGACTGTGCTGATTTTCCATTTTCTCTATTCTTTTTTAAGGGTTAACTGTCAATTCTTGGTAGAATAGCATTATATTCAAAAAAATGAAAGACAATTTGTTTTGCACTAATTCCACATATTTAGTATGAGCATTATCAAGTGATGAAATACAAATCTTTACACGATTATTTATATACAATTGAATGTTATAACCAGGTATATAAAAAAATCAGTTCAAGATCTTTTACAAGAATTTACGGATAATCAGACAAACTAGACATAAATGAAATTAAATAGTCTAAAATTAAAATCTTAAGGAAAAATAAAAAACTAATCGGTAATCAAAAATTAAACCACATTAAAAGTCAATTATGTAAGACTATTTTCTCTATTTTTCACTCAATCTTTTCGCTTTCCTTAATAATGTGACAGACTTCTGCGATATTTTTAACTATTTAGTCTACCTAATCAGTCTTCTGCTTGGCACATTCCCCACAAGCCTTGTTCTTTTAAAGATGTCTTTCTTTAACCCGCTAATCCCAGAGTGCTTAGACTTTTGCTATAAGCTTCAAAGTGCCAAACTTTTATGAAAGTCTTCTATGACAAAGGCACTTTTATATCAAATTTAATCACCAAAAATAAGTAATTCTTGTAGGTAGTCATCATTGACGAAAGTTCCTACAACATCCTGCAACAACATTAAATAAGTGTTTTTTTCCGTTTCTGTATCCATTCCTTTATATGACTTTTTCATTTCACGCTTTGTGGTGGCTATGTCCAGAATTAAAGCCCAACATGCCTTTTTTTTCATTCCACTCCATGTTTTCTGCGTTGTTTGTTCATATCATGACTACCACACTACATGGCAGTTTATTGTAGAATGAACCATTTAGAATGTCAGTCTGATTGATAAGTATAGGGTTCCTTCCTACCACGCTTGGACTGTCATTCCGAATGATCGTGTAAAGTTTGTTTTATGTCAAAAGTCCGTCTTATACTTCTTTATTTGAATTCAGGATATTTGTTTCTATAATTGTAAAATGTGAAAGTTTTGTTTGTTTTTAGGTTACCTATGATCCCAGTTCGAGACCGGGCGTTTCCAATCTCATCGATATCCATTGCATAATGGCTGATAAGATTCCTGAAGAAGTGTGTGAAGAAGTAGAGGGAATCAACACTGGAAAGTAAGTTGATCAGCAATCAACAGCGGACAAGATTTGATGTTTCTTTTCAGTAAAGTTGTATGTTATTTTAGAATTGTATGGTCTCAAGGGCTCATGGATATATTTGGACCTGCTACCTCGTGTGGAAATTACTGTGAAAACTGAAATCTTACTAATTGAAAAAATGTAAAAAATCACGATAGACAACAGCCACACCGAGAAAGTTCAAGAATTCCTTGTCAGGCCAATTGCAAATCCACCACACATTTTTTTTTCACTTGAAACCAGCTTATGGAGAAAAGGCATCATAAATACCTGTGTGCAAGATCTCGTATGTTGAATTTAATATGTATGTGCCAAAACTTCAATACAGAACCTTCTGAATGCTATATTATCACTTTTCAAATTCTGTCGATTCTTAGTGGGAAGACATTATATTTATAAAACATAAAACACAGTTTTTAAGCAATCAAAACCGGTTTCGCTTACCGCTATCATTTTCAACTTAACTCACGATGAGCCAAACCGGTCCTGATAATTTAGTAAAATTGTGGAATTGGAACAAATAACTGTGTTTTATTTTTATGAAGTTAAATGAAATTTTATCATTAGGCTGCAGAGGCTACAGTCTGATATTGTATCAGCCATATTATTATGCAAAAAAACAAGGTTTGAAAATATTTTTTTAGTTACAATGTTTGCCATCTAAATGATGTTTGGTTAATAAATTTTCTCTTTTTTTTTATTTTAGATACAAATTTATAGTTGCGGATGCGGTCTGTAATCACATGGAACCCATTAGAACAAAACTTCAAAGTTACTTATCAAAACCTCAATATCTAATCGACGTGCTCAAAGAAGGATCTGTGAAAGCAACATCCCGAGCCCGAGTAACCCACAAGGAAGTTATGAACAAAGTCGGACTCGGTATACCAGCCTTAAGTAATTGACGAGCCTTACGAGATTGTATGTAACTTATGTAGAAGGCATTTGTATATTATCTATAATAAACTTTAATAGAAAATTTTGTCAACACTAAAGTTATTACACTTGCTATTTCTCATTGTTGTAAAATGAAATCTTTCATTTTATTTCCTTGTATAAACTCGAGGATCAAAAAGAATGATCAAACACCTATAGTACTTTTTTAAAAGAAAATGTTTATGGCTGCACTATCTAAAAGTTGTTGGTAGTATTATTATTATACATTTGTTTATTGTGTCTATTTTAATGTTAATAAAAATATGTGATGAATAATTTGTGGGTGTTTTTTTTTTAACATTTTACAACCGATACTATTAACCATCCATAAAACCAAATCTATATTTCGTCTGCCTGATTTTGAAAAACTTGATGTTTGAAAATGGTTTATTATTGATGCAACAAAAATTAGTCTCCTCTTTCTTATTTCCACTCAATAATTTGTATGTGACAAGGCCGTATGAACATTTCACTCCAATCAGTGGATTAACAAAGTTATAAAGCAGTTCAAACCTTAAACCTCAAACATGAAACAATGATTTGAACCTTTTTCCTGAGTCCCTCTTTTAATTAAAGTTACCAGTATAGAATACTCTACCTACAAAAAAATATAAATATTGTGTTATTTTATTTGGATGTGGCATCACTGATTCGAATAGGTAGGTTTTATGAATCGTACTTTTCTTCACATAAGTCGTAAAAAACAAATGAAAATAGAAGAATTTTGCTATGAAAAACACAAACGACTTTAATATGAATAAAACAATCAGTGATTTTAGATTCGGCTTCCATCTTATTTTCAACATCAGAATGTTCTTAATAATGCCTTCCATTGCTACATAGCAAATCTTCATATCATGAGCGAAGTTCGGCAGGAATAACAATCGATTTTTGATGATTGACTGACCTAATTTTTAAAATCTAAAACGTATATTCCTTTTCTATAAAACCTCGCCATTTGCATAATGTTTTCTAATCTATCATTGAGTACAGCATATATTTTTGTTGGTTTTCTATAGCACTATAAACACTGTATACCTTGATAAGAGTGCCCGGATTCCAAATATGCTTTGTTGAATTTAAGTGAGTCGTTTCAATAAGATATCAAAGCAAAGCAATAATGTAACTCCACATTTTTCAGTGTTATATTAAATTTGGACTGTAAATTATCTGCTTCAGATGTCTTGCTTTCGTAATAATTTTTTTATGATTTAAAATTGGATTTCTTTCGACAATTGACATTTCCTGCGACGCTTTCTTTGATTAGTAACATAACTTTCTTTTGTTTCACCTCCTTATTGCACTATAGGCACATCACAATTTAAAGGTAGGTAGATTCTGTGACATTTCCTATATCCTGCAATGTACTTAGTGACCAATAGCATGCTGTAGATGGTGAGGTTTACTAGTGATAGTTGTGAAATAAATCATCAAAATCACTCAGTGACTTCTTTCATAACGGTATTTGTATGAAATGTAACATAATGACTAAGTTACCTTTGCCATTTGGACAAAATTTATTGTTATTACACACTTAGTGATTTTTTGAGTTTATGCAGAATAACTAAATAAGTACCTAGGTACTATTTTTACAACTCAGTTTTGGCCAAATGTTACTTCTTGCAGCAAAGCGACGATAACATGTATTTAAAAATAAGTATTAGTTATCAATTAAGTTGAAAAGAGTTTTTTCGAAGATTACATATTAATTACCTATTCTTGGTAGCAAATTCCTAATTAATTGAAAAATTGTGTAAAAAAGTTCGTATTAAAGATGTTTTATTTGGCGCATATATTTAATATTTTTCTGAAAAACAAAGAATTTACAAAACAATTAAAACTGCAAGTAAATGTTACGATGTTGATTTGTCATCAACTTTTTAAAATAAATATTTGGACAACATTGAACAGTTCATTGCACGACTGATAAAATATCTATTCGGGCGGTTATAAATAGAGTAAGAGATAAAGAACGCCATATTGTCTGTTCTTCCGTCACTTTTACAAGCTGTCACTTCTAAGCTTCAATTTGAATGGATTGAGGATGCCAGTGAAAGTCGACATTACACCACCGCCTCCAGCAAATTCAAAACAGCCCGGTGTAACTAAATCTTTGTTATACAATGGATCAAAATTTCAGGGCCACCAAAAGTCGAAAGGAAATTCGTACGAAGTAGAAGTTGTTTTGCAGGTTAGTCCCAGTTAGTTTTTTCGCAGTCTCCCTTTGTTCGAATCACTGCGTCGCGAGCCAAAATTTTATGCGAAATATTTCATCTATAATTAGATGAATAAAATGTTGCACCGCCGGAACGAGTGCAATGTTTTTCGCCTAGTTCTAAATATGTACGTCAGTTGAACTTCCCTCCAAAATGATCAAATAACACACAACTCAACAATCAGCTTAATCGGCGCTATCTTTTTTGAATAAATCAGATGCGATGCATCTAATTTCAATTCAACGGTCTCTAGGCGGCTATTTTCTCCATCATTTCCAGTAATTTTTGCGGTGAAATGAAAACATGTCAAAATTATATCTAATTCAGAAAAACAATGTCCTTATTTAGTAATCAATGTATCATAAACCTGGCCTTGCCAGGCAGCCTTGCTTAATAGACGCCTAAAATTATACCACAGACTAAAAGGATATTCAAGGTCTTGGTTAAAAAAACAACATTGAAAGTTTTGTTGGTGTTGAGGAAATTCATCAATTATTCTTACAGCCAATGATTGCTTGACATTGATCTTTAGAAAAATGCGATGATATAAGTAATAACGAAATCAATGCCAGATCTCTTGGTAAATATCTGTTATATCGCATGTGGCCTAAAAATGCAATTTTTATAATGAAAAATACCCGAAATGAATGACCCGAAAAACCCGAATTTTAGAATAGAAAAATGTTAAGTAAATTATACATTTTGTATGAAGGGAATAAGAAATATAATAAATCGCACTGCAGAAACGTTGAATGTATGTAATGAAATATAGATAGTTGAATTTAATATCTAGGAATCCTGATTTACTCCCTTATTTTTGTTATTCGGGCTGTTGTTTACCAAGAAAAACTTTGAATCGTTGAAATCTTGCGAAATGTCATTGTTTAACCAAAATTCAAACATTTGATTTCATCATTCATGAATATTTTGCTACATAAATCATTACTTAAAGATTGTTCTACTATAAAACATTTTAATTTGGGTATTTTTCGTTGTAAAAATAGCATTTTTAGGCCACGTCCAGTATAACAGATTTACGAATATCTGTAACAGTCTAGTTCAGCCACTTAAGATTTGACATTAGATTGATTTAAAGATATGGCAATGTAAGTTTTGAAATGCACAAGATGCAAGTGAACAATTCGTTGGGAATAATCCAAGGAGTGAAAGATGAAATATGCAAAGAATGTATATAGAAATCAGCTTACTGATTTTCAGCTTGATGACATATTGCCTGTATGTGTTTTTAATTTTTTGAATTGATCATGAATTCGCAATATTTTTTGTATCGACATTAGCAATAATCGTGTTTTCTTTCGCTCGGACTAATATTCTATTAATTTTGTTTTTCAGCATGTCGACGAAGAGAACTCATATCTGTGCGGCTATCTAAAGATTAAAGGATTGACAGAAGAATTTCCTACATTAACAACCTTCTTTGATGGAGAAATCATTTCTGCCAAATACCCCTTCTTGACGAGAAAATGGGATGCCGATGAAGATGTGGACAAAAAACACTGGGTAGTGCAATTCAATTATTTATCATATATAAATATATATATACATGTATTCTCATAAGCCGTTTTTTTAAATTCCCGAATCTCTATTGAGCAAGCCTGTTACTTCACAACCATAGCGATAACGCTCGCACCTTTCTGTAAATTCGTATTTTTATTTTAATTCTTTCACTCCAAGCGCAATAAATCTCGCGATGTGACGGGTATAGCCGCATGAAGGGCTGTGCCGGTCATATCCTCTGCAATAACATTTCTTCACTAATACAGAAAGTGACAGCTTTTTTTCAACAGAAAACCATAATTTTCCCCACATTTACTACTAAGATGTAATCAAACGTGAAATATTCCAATAGATATGAAAGATATGATAAAAAATTTAAATGGACCTAAGATTTAATTTATAGATTATTTTACCATACATAGATTATTTATTAAATACATATTAATTAATTAGATAATGTTTTCTTGGGCAAAGAATAAACAAATGATAGTACTAATAACTGGCGTAAAGTCATCTTTTTTGGAGACACATCTTTAAAAATGTCAATTTTGTTACCGCTTAGCTTTACAACCGGCTTTTTATACAGTTAATTACTTAGGTAAAATCTTATTGAATAATAAAGATCAAGTAAAATCATTTTCTCAGTGTGGCATATACCGCCTCTCTTACGTAGACTTTCAAGCTTCTTGTGTAGGGCAGACAGGTAGAAATTTTAATATTAGAATTAAAGAACAAATATTATAACGTGTCTCAATAGTAATAATTTTTCTGAGTTTGCAAATTATTTGATTGAAAATGTTCATAATTTTAGTAAAAATAATAACATAGAAATACTCCATCGAGTCAATACAAAACGCATTAAAATTAATAGTTTGGAGTTTTTAGAAATTAATATCATTAACAGTAATCGATTTATAGTAAATAAAATTTTAAATAGGACAGGTGGCTCTCCACCATTAAATTTATTTTCCTTGAGATTTTGACCTCCAAACACGAATAATTAATTTTGTCATTAGTAGTGTTATGGTAATTAGTACTATTATTGTTTTTGTATCTTACCACCCCACCCTTCATTTTTAAGTTAGTCTGAAGATGCTTCTTAAAGAAGGGAAACACGTGTCACATTTAGTAACACAGCCAGTGGAATAACAAAGTTATCAATTTTATATTAAAAATGAATTACCACAAAGTTACCGCCGAATCCATCGCAAATATGAAAGTTATGGTCTATTGTTTCCATATCAGTGACTAATAGACGAGTAACAAACTATGAAGTATCCAATTTTGAATTATTGAGATTTTGTACACTTCCATGTATTTTGTCACTAACGACCGGGGTTTCGCCTTTCGGCATCTTCAGGCATTCGAGCGCACGAATGAACTCGAACCGATTTTTTAAATAATATGAAGTATCCGCTGTGTCAACCACAAATTGACAGCTGTAATATGTAATCTAAGATACTTCTCAAAGAAGTAAAATATGTGTTATAAATAATTGATTAACTTCAATTTTGCATTGAAAATGGATCATTAAAATGAATAGCCAATATGATCCAAAAAGGAGAAGAATTGAAAATGAATTTCCTACAAATATTATACAAATAGCATGTAACAGAAATTTCTTCATTATTTACTGTCATGTATTTCAATGCATACTTTTCTTTATTTTCCAGAGTAAATTCACATCATTTTTCCAGTATGCAAAGACTTTTAATTCTGACATATTCGACTATGAAGCGCTAGCATCAACAGATTTTGTATTCATGAGATGGAAAGAACACTTTTTGGTACCCGATCACACAATCAAGGACATCAATGGCGCGTCATTCGCTGGATTTTACTACATTTGTTTCCAAAAATCAGCCGCCACGATAGAAGGATATTACTATCACAGAAGCTCAGAATGGTGAGGCCTTCGTTTATTGCATTCATCTTATTGTAATAGTTATAAACAAAGTATTTCCTTCTGATTTCTGGACGAGCCAATAGACTGGTCACTGTTTTTTCACTGCCTAGCTCTTTCAGCCTGACCTGTCTGAACCCAATGTGAAGCATATTGACTGTGGAAAGGAAAAAGAACGTTTACCCACACATAACAAATTTTACAGGAGCCACGAAAAACGTTTTTTTAATGATTTTTGGCCCAAATCAAAATATTAAATATACACAACCTTGAGTTGCATGAAGACTAATAATCTGGCCTTTTATTTACCCAATCTGATATTAATTTAGTAAATTATTTAAAAAAAACCAATAAAATTGATGATTACGTCTCTTTTCCCCGACAAAAATTATCAACACCAATGTAGTTAAGCAGCTTACAGCCTGTTTCCTCACCAAAATAACTTTTTGAATAATCGTATAGAATTTTAGCAGCTAGTACACTTTACATATGTTTAAAATAGCTTTCTTAGGAATGCATCATTATTAATTAACTAGAAATTTGATTACTATATATAATAAATCACATTGAGTATGTAACATAGCAAAAATGTTAGTTATAATTATATCAATACAAGCCAAATACACGCTGCAAGAATTTTTTTAAAAACAATGCATGATAGTACATATTACTATTCTACTATTTATTTACTGCAAGTTAAATTAAGACATCGTTTATCGTACATTATACATGAAAAAATTGACAGGAGAATATATCAGTACGTCATATTTATTCCATTTTACGAGCAGTGTAATCTGAACTGTTCTTATGACTAATTTACAAGGTAATCGAATATTATGCATCTTATAATATTAAAACTGTATATAAAGCAGTAAATACTACTAATATTCGTCTATTAAAATGATTTCAATCGTAAATATAAGCGTATTTATACTAATTTCAGGTAAATATCGACACGGCATGACATTGACATAACCTAAAAACCGCACGGTAATGTTTTTAGTATATATAGCAAAAATTGTTAACTTCCTCATCTAATATGAACAAGAGATCATTGATTTATGGTTTAAAATATGGTATTGTTGTAACAGGGTTGTTTTATAACAATATAATTGTAATTTACGTTTACGAAAATCTTACCTGAGCGACTAATAATATTATTGATGTTGTGTAAGTACTTTTTCCTCGCCGCAAATTTCAAGGTCCCTCTTCTTTTCAAACTTAAAATCCAAATTTTGATACTAATTAGGCATTTACAGCTTACATCCTTTTGATATAATGTGTATTAACCTTTCTGGAAGTATGGACGTACATGTACGTCAGTATAGTAAATGTGTGTGTGAACATTTCTCTTTCCATTACATTGATTAAAATGTTTAAAAAAAAAACACTATTCATTTGTACTACTTTCAGATGTTTATAATGATCAGGACCGGTTTCGCTCATCACGAGCATTATCAACTGAGAAAAAAAATGTATTTAATTTTTATGTAAAAAAACTCACGCCTCGTAGCATAGTCATAATTAACTAGTTACTCCTCGAGAGGTTAAGTTGCATACATTTAAAAAAAAAGCTATTTTGAAAAAACTGAGGGTTACGTCCTTTTTCCTTTCCACAGTCGATATGTACTCCTAGTGGTATCTCAACAGAATCTGTTCTATGAAATATTATATCTTATCTCATTTCCTGAGTGTAAAGTTCTTTTAATAATCATTCATAAATACTGTCACAAAGATTATTTTAATGATATACGAATATAAGTCTTAAAAGATTGCTAGATTGCAGCCAATTTGGCAAAAATGCCACTTTTGCTCTCCCAATACTTTATACTATGTTACATAAATATTATACATTATTTAAATTAGAATATTCTTTCAATAGAAACAGAATCATTTTTTGTCTATTTATTTATTTTTCATTTCTGTGTGGCCCATCTTATTATGACATTGGCTTTCATGCGATCAAATATTTTTTCATGTTAAAATTTCTTTTTCATGATACAAAATAATGTGTATCTAAAAATTGCATTTTGAAAGCCTAGGCCTGAGCTGATTGTTATATTATAAACACATTTCAAACTTCCTAAATAGAGTTCATGAGCTAAATTTTAAATTTGAAACAGGGAACACTCCGTGGCCCTTGGATAGTGCACAATCGAATAAAGAAAAGCAAGATTTTCCATGACCGTTAAGAGTTGAAAGATTAACCTCACAAAGATGAACCTCATTTCTCTTTGGTCAATCGCTCTATCACCAATGTCACCAATCTCTATGCTGACTCACAAAAAATGTTAGCGATTCGTATCCTCTCCGCTTAGTAAATCCTAAAGCTATCTAATTCATCCGACTGTAAATAAAACGTTTTGTTTTGCAGGTACCAATCGTTGAATCTGAGTCACGTTCCCGAGCATAGCATTCAAATATATGAATTCAGATGAAATCAATACGCCGACCGCTCACATCCATCACAAAAAAGAAAGTCATCGATATCATCTGTGAAATAAACAATATTACGATCTTGCCTTTTGTATATGTATATCTTTATATATGTATATCGATTCGCTTATAGCGAAATTAACCAGCATATATAGTAATATAAAAAAGCCACCCCATTGATTCGATATAGTTTTGGTAGACTGAAATTTTTACTTGAAACAAGCGACTGTTTAAAGATATTTAACTATATTGATTATGTGATTTATTTAATTTTCTACTTTTTGGCATCTAATGTGTATAAATTGCATTCATAGTTTCTCGAACGCAGTAAAATAGACTGCGTTGAATTATTAATTTTTTTAGGCGAATAATGTAATTTATTTTCGTGATTTGTTTTGTCTTAAAATTTATTTTGTGACCGACGATGCAAAATTATAACGTTAACAAGTTTTGCAGGAAATCGAGGAACGTTTATCTAAGGCTTTACACCGGGACGATGGAATCTTTTTGACTATTCGCAATGACATTATGTATAGACACCTTAATTTTAGCTTCGTACTATCGCGTCGTACACGGTGAATATTTTTTTTTTATATTATTATATTGTACCGAAAACATGACATTTATAAATTTTCGAGAATTTATTTTAAAGTGTTCAGAAAGAATTATGGACATTATTTTGTAATAAACAGCTCTCCACGAGTTAAAACCAAGTGACATTTTATTCATTCCCAATATAGCGACTGTTTATTGGGAAAACCTGTGTTATAATTTAGGGTAATCATTCTCTAGAGTTAAAATAAAATGATTTGAATAAGGGAAAATGACGGGACCGTAAATGATGTCAGACATTGCTCATAGAAAGAAGGTATGTCTTGTGCAAATATATTTCTACTGTGAACATTTGAGTTTGTGGAAAGTGACTATTAACGCATAGACTTTGGAACACGTTAACATACCAAATGATTCCGTCAGTAGCCGACGTGTTAATTTACGTTTTATAAAATTAGAGAGTTGGTAATTTCGGCTTACACTTGTATTGAGGAAGTACAATTATTTATATTTATTAGATAATATCGAAGGTATACTGACAGAACGAATTAAGTCAGTTTTTGATGATTTTCTGTTTTAAATGTCAAAATGTATGCGATTTATCGATATACATACTGGTCATAGGATTTAATGGCTTTGACAAAAAAAAATGAAGTCATATTGTCGTTTTTTATTTTGGCAAAAAGCGTGATATAACTACAGCTCATTGATACCAAATCTTATGATTTGTATGCTTAAGAGATTAATCTTTATAATGTGCAAAAAATCTTTTTAAAAAACAAACAATTGTGCTTGGGAGAGTAGTTTGAAAAAAAATAATGCTTTAAATGAGATTATCTCAGAACTCGTTTTTATGACTTAAAGCCTTCTATGAGTATACCCTCAAATATATCTTATTACTTTTTTAAAATTTTATCAATTTAATATCAAATATAAAAATACATTTTCATTTTGAGGGCTTAAAATTGAATAACGTAATCTACAAGTGTTTTTTTTTTTTTTTGATGACGTTATTTTACATTCTCTGCCGCAATAAGTAAAACAATGTTATTTCAGTCTTATCTAGTTTCTTCTTAAATAGTCAGTTAAGTTTAACGGTAACTACATAAAGTAGCCCCTTATTTTATACCAAAGTGTTATATAAGGTGTTAACGTTCTTGTCAAAAGTAAAATCATACGTATAATACCCAACAAATTAGAAAATAAAACTCTCCTCTAAAGCTACACTTTTGTAAATATTGTTGTTTGAATTTAAGCCTTCGAATTTTTCTACACCTTTTCTTACAATAGATACTTTTCTCTCCTGATATGATGGGTGTAGTATGGAGTTTGCTTGAATAAAATAAAACCAATAGAATAGTTTTGTCACCAAGGCCCTGTAGGTAAGCACCCAGGTATATCACAATTGAACTAAGAAGTCTTCTCAAGGCTCAAACGATAATTGTTTATTGCAAAGACTTTTTAAAACATTATGTAGGTTCGAGCAAAGTAGAAAGCGTTTATCTATAAAATGAAGCATAGAATACGAGTGAATTTGACAAAGGGCTTAAACGTAGCGGTTGACCCCCGAAGCGATCGAAGATATAGGTATCTGACAATGTATCAGATGTTCGGAGGCTCGAATCCGTAGAGCCGTATCAGGTGAGAACCGACCTAACGGTGGAGACAGGGCTTTATCAAAAAGATGGTTTCAATAGGTGAGAATCCGTAGAACCGCATCAGGTGAGATCTGGTCAAACAGTGGAAATTCACTAGACTGGTATCTGTAGGACTTTATTAATCGAGAACCAATCTAAAAGAGGAGCATTATTGCACGCTATAACCTCAATATCGTTGTTTTCCTTTATTTTGTTGTTTTACCAACAAAGCAGATTTTTCTACACCCAAGATTGAATTTATACTGCGGTTGGGGGGCCTTTTGGATGTACTATTCAAAACATGATGCGATTCTAACATACATAATTAATAAGTAAAATGTGTTCTATAATTTTAAACATACTGTACTCCTAAAACAATATCCTTCCGGATGACAAATAAATTCGTATTTTCTATGGATTCGGCGGTAACTTTGAGGAAGATCATTTTTAGTATAAAATTAAATAAATTCGTATTGGAATCCAATTAGAGAATTAATTTATATGTGCTTACATATATTTATAATGTGGAACTAAAATTAAAAGAATTGTGATCGAAATTTTAAATACAATATTAGCACATTCTGTTTTAACTCAAATAGAGAAATCATCACTACTAATCCACATCAAGTAATCACAGAAATCATGCGATGAGTAGGTACTCTGCAAACTTTGAAATACAACAATATTTTCGATTGGGGTTATTATTTGAACATGTGTATTTTGCCTGCACTACATTCTTAGAGTTTCAATAAATGAGTATATCCGAGACATTTTCGAGTTTACGCGAACATCTGGTCGCCTCCTACACTACATTGTATACCTAACTTCTTTCACTTTGTGTCTACTACCTAATAGTAATAGTCTTTGATGAATTGAAATAAGTAGTTGTCGTGAATTCACAACCAAATCATTAAATTTTATAAAATTAATATTTCCCATATGAATAGGTAATATATATACAAAAATCGGTGTTTTGTGGGTTATTTACACTCACTTTTTATTATATACCTGGTTACCAACCTCTGTCCCACAGATTTGAAATTGTATCAGATACTTTCAATGATTGAATCAGATTCGACGGATTCGGCAATTCACACTAGAATAGCAAAAGCTGATATATTAGATTTCTCCACAAAGTTCTTTATGCTCAAACACTGATTGATTTTTGGGCATCAGCCTACCAAGTTGATGGGTTGCAGATGGTTATTTGACTAATTTTTATACACATTTTTTTGTTTCCTGAAAAGTCTTCATTTTTAGTGTAATTCGCGAGGTTGTCGATATCTGCAGGGAATTGAAACACATATTCAGTACAAAATTATACGAATTTTATTTGAGTACTTCAAAAGACATAAATTTTTGACGGTAAGGTTTGGATGGAGTGAGCATAGCTGCTTTTGCATCATTCAAAACATGATATAACAATACAAGCTGCTAATTTATTGTAAACATATAAACAAAGAACAACAAAGTTTAAATACTATTACATCTTTTGGATAAGATGATTGTGGATCCCAGAAGCTGTAAAATCTAATAAACTGTGGGCAGTAGGAGCGTTAAATAGAGAAATCATTAAACAATTGAATCATTTGCTTTGTTAATTGATTGAATTTACTTCCATTGTTATACTGTAAAAATCACTCTCATGTGTGTTAACTATCAATTCTTGGTTGAAAGGTATTATATTTGAAAAAAAAATGTTTTGTCCTTCCACATTTTTTGTGAGGGAAATCATAATCCTAATCGTTATGAAAAATATTTAAGTGATCCAAATTTGTTAATGTTTTATTTTTTTAAATATACTGCTGTAAACGGCAAGAGTAGACGAGACAGACTGTATTTTGGCAAGCACATTACCCCAATAGCACTCATTTTTTCATATTGCTTAGGTATGCAGATTGCCTGAAAGTTTTGGTCACAAAAAAAAAGGAATAATTAAGTAAAAATGGGTTTGAATAAATAACAAAAACGGGATTAAATAAAAAAAAAATAATGGCATTTGTGAATGGTTTATTTATTATGTAGGCAAACTGTTTGCCCCGAGTAATCCAAAAAGATAATATCAGAAGGTGAGTAACTATGACGATTATATTATGATATTTCTTTTCAGGTAGGTATTATATAAATTATACGTGTAGTATCAATATATATATTATGAATGGTACAAGTCATTAATTGATTTTCTGTCACATGATTAAACAGATAACAAAAATCTCTTGATAAAATCTCGGTTTTTTTATATAAATTGCACAGCTGGCATTCTGCTTGATGTATATCAAACTATTTTCGATACAAAAAAAATGAATAATTTTATTTACAATAAAATGACATGTGTGATCTAGTTTCACTGTAAAAGAAGCATTTTTTTTTAAATCAAACTGATACAAAAATTTCGATTATTTGAAACAGCAGCGTCCAATACAACGATGACAGCATCTAAAATTGTTAAGGGCTGAGCATACTTTGGGAGAGGCAGTACCTTTTTGCTCCGGCACCAAATCAAATTGTCAATCAGCCCAAGAAGTAGCCAACAGACTCCCAGTAACGGCACTGCCTAGATCCTTTTTGCATGCTATAATTTCTGTATTCCACTCGAGGCGTGTATACAGTACAAAACAGATCGGGAAGTTGACAATTATCCCCGGTATAAAATTATGAGGCTTAAGACTGACACTATTGAGTGGACTCGAGAATAGATGAAAGCGAAGAGTAGAATCATCAGAGGATGGAGTCCTGCAATGACAGAGTTTTAACATTGTTCAATAGTATAGCTTCATATTTTTACATATTCTGCGTGCGTGTAAGGGAGTTCAGACGAGTACGATTTTCTATGTTTTCAAGTAGATTTTGGCAGAACTCACTCAGTAGACTTTCTTAGTATACTTTTACTAATTGGAAAATTCAAAAACATGTTGCATTTTTATGTATGTTTCATTTGTCACATTGCGAAAGTATTAAACTTGTAATTTCAATTCATTTATGTGTATTATTATATAAATAAATTGAAATTAACATTTCGAATGTGGTGTAAATTATTTTTGAAGTAAAAAACTAAAAAATAGCTCCTAAGTTTTGGAGAAAATCGGTAGAAGTGTTGCCATTAGTGCAAAAATGTTCATTGCTGTATTGACTCTCTTATTAGAAGATTTATGCCATGCATAAAGCCAAGTGGTTGACACTTTTGAGCTTTTATTAGGAGTTGCGCAAATAATTATATAGACTGAGGATTCCATCCCTTCCCGCACGCCAGGCCTGATCATGAAAACAAGACGTAAAGAAAAGATAATTACTGTAGTTTGTGTGACTCATATACAACCAGTTCAATGCTTTCTGTTGAAATGCTTCGCTAGGATTTGACATGCCCTATGCTACGTGAGATTTGGCTATCGTATCGGACACAGCTGATTTGCATGAAAATATTCAACGAGATAAAATTCTTTTCAAATAAATCGCGAGAGAAGAGATATCTAAATTGAAATTCTCCTTTTCTGTCCGTTTGACTGTCTAACAATTTGACATAAAATAATAATAAAAAATATATATTAATATAAATGTCTCCCGCCATCGGTGTTATAATATTACAGATTTCTTAAAACTACGACTTTAAGATAAATATAGTCACATTACAGCCCATTTTACACTGAGACAATAAAAAAAACATATACACATATTATTCACTAGGTACAATAATAGGTTGCGAAACGATGGAGAAAATAACAAATCCACCTTTCGGAAACCCATCTTATTTACATGATACATAATTTAGCTGCACTAATGTATTCAAAACTGTACAAATGACCTATCCACGAGGAGTTATTGTATTTAGTTTAGTATAGACACTTCATTTTATTATACAATAAAAATGTGTGTAGAAGTATAACTATCATTTCCAAAAAATGCTGCGTTTATATATGACGAACTAACGATCAGATCTGTACTCTTCACCGTAAGTATTGCTTAGCCTTATACACTAACAGACTACGTTTTTAACACGGCAGCCGAGGAGTCTGAGACTTTCGTGGGTTAGTACTGTAAGTCAGACATGTTAAACACGCAGCTCGCCGAGACTACAATTGGAATTAATTGAAATCCACCGTGACTCCTTTAAGAAGCAATAATATAGAGATCAGTCACCCAAAATGTTGTATTTCATAATGCGTATCCAGAATAATTCAGAAGTTCATATTTACGCAAGAACTTTTTTCTGTTATGAAAAACAACAATAATATTTATTTGGCCCATTTTTTAAATATTGAATTGAAAACATGTGGCTCTTCACCTATTGTAAATTAACCTACATTACGCACTGCGCAAATCGGGTTTGATAAGACGGCTATAAGCTATAAAAAACCACACATAATTTTGAGGGTTATTTACAAACTTCTAACCGCTGCCTGAAATATGTTCGATCTTTAGTAAGTGAATGATAAAACTTTACAGAGAGAACTCACATGTTACAAACTTTTAAAGATGATTACTTTGAAACTAAAATTTTTGACAAAGCTTTCTGATAACAAGACCAATAATGGTGCAATAGTTGACCATGTATAAAATTTATTTTGCGTCCATCAGTGTCGCTTACGGTACAGAATTGACACACAGGTTTGATCGCGAGAAACGTCTATTACAATAGGTTAGTTGTATCTACAAAAACATTAATAAATATTTAAATTAGAAAACGTTATATTTAAGTCAAATTTGAATTATTGAGATTTTGTACATTTCCATGTATTTTGTCACTAACAACCCGGGCTTCGCCTTTCGGCATCTTATGGAGAATACCTGAAGATACCGAAAGGCGAAACCCGGGTAGTTAGTAACAAAATACATGGAAATGTACAAAATCTCAATAATTCAAATTTGATATTGAAATTCCATCAAGCACCCTCAGTCGATGTCTTAAATTATATTTACGTCAGTTTAACAAAACAATGTGCGCTCCAATAGATAGCAGCATGTGCCGTCTCTGTTGACTTGTTCAACTGTTGTTAATGCGGCAATTTAAGTGCTCGTATAGAGTGAGCTGTAGCAGTTAAAGTACACCATTCTAATGAATTTTGAAACTTCGATTTACGGAAAAATTTATTGAGTATCATGGACTCCATCAGGAATTCTTTCAACTAGCTGGCTTCTCTAAAATAAAACGTTTGTATCACAGATAGACATGTTTCACAAAAGCAATAGTGCAAATTTAACTGTTGAAAATATAACAACCATTTTTACCAAAAACGGAGCAAAAGACAGTATAATTTCCTGGCTTTTTAAAGTGTGTTTGATAAAAGGCATCAATTTATTATCAAATTATTTAAACTGATGTTTTATTTCACACTCTGTGCATGCAAATATTTATTTATTGAGTTCGTTTTCAAACTTTGTTCTTGCGGATACAAGTCTACTTTTGATGACAACTAAATACAAGATACAATGGTAAATTAATTAAAATACATAATAAATAAACAATTGTCCATTTCTCGTGCATGGGTACGTACTTATATTAATCAAATCATATCTAGCGACACCCCAATCTAGCGCTGTTCAATACACATAGGGATTATAAGAGAAAAAAAACCAGCCCATTACAGTCCAAAATAAAAAAGTGGCGATGGACCTGGGTCCCATGCATTCCGTGAATGCCCAGGAGGGCCCGAATCCCACCTCTCTCCAACCGGATGGATTCTGTAGGCCCAGAAGGCTACCGATGACCAACCATAAGATGTACTCGGCGGAGTTACAAGACGTTGAGGCACCGGCAGAAGAAGATTGCAGTTGCGCAAGTAATACATAAGGTTTACAATTAATTGCGCACAGAAAATATGCTATATTATTATTTAAATTGATAGTTGTATACCAAATTTTTATATTTGTCTCACAAGTAAAAGCTCACTTTTATCCCTTGTATATCATATTCTTAGAAAATAGATCGGGGTTTACTGTACAGAATACTATAACCGTAAAACTTATGTCAAAGCAAGAACCTAACAATTATTCAGTTTCATTTTGTTAATATACACATGAAACAGAAATTCGTATCTTATGTGCATCACAAGAGACCGACATAGTCTTAATGGTTTATTCGAATAAATTGTTCGTGACCAGTACTATAAACCGTGGGCACAATTCTGATTCAGTTGTCGACACTCGACATTTTAAATATTATTGTGAAGGATATAGTTTATGAACTGCCGATTGTTTATCAACGAAACATTATTATCAGTAATATTTACAGTAATCCCAGGTTTTACATGATCAGCAGGTCCGAGAAAAACGCATACCGAATTCCTGTCTGTTTTTATAACTGCCATAAAAGAGCATCAGTAATAAAAATACTGTATTGTTACCAAGAAAAAGTTTTAGCTTTGAACGATAGATAGATAAAATGCGATAAAACTGAGATATATAAAAAAGTAATCGTCCCACTAGATTCTCGCATCAATTGTGTTTAATAGATATTAATTTCAGAGACGTGCAGAAATTCAAATCGCGCATTATAACTTAACATTAGCAAGATAATTGGTCGGATAGACGAACAAATTAATTTTTTTTTGATAAGATAGTTAATTATACATGCCGACGACGAAGCTAGTCCAACAGAAATCGAAATAACTATAATTATTGTATACATGCTAAATAAAATAAACTAAGCTACGTATGTACAGATGTATTTTCTTAATTTATAATATGTTTACATAGAAAATATCTGGAATTAAATTTACTCCCCACTCTTTACGCGTACATTTAATATTTTATATTATGCAACATTCTCCTGGTATTTTACCGTTAAATGACACTGGGTATTACTGTAATAGAAAAATGAGAATTCCGCATCATCTTTGAGGAGTTATTAATATCGAATTTCTTATAGTAATCTTAATTCCTTAACACAGATAATCTTAAAAAATAAGCATCTGAAAATACTTTGTTTCTGTATGAAAATTAGAACAGGTCAATCTAAATATATTGGACACGATGAGTCGACGTTGCGCTCCTTCCTTCGGTTAAAGAGTTTACGCAGTTTGACAGTTTCTATTGATACGTAACTCGCGATTAATTGAATACACAGGACGCGTGACAGGACACGCACTCAAAATAGACACTCTCACGAGTACGATATTATGAAATAACACAAGAGTTTCTGCCCGCGCACGAAGTCCTGTGTTCGAGAGTCCCGCTGGGGCTCAGGGCCCCGTTGTTGGATGGCAACTTGATACGAGATCCTTTCAGATTTCGGTACTGCATCGTGGAGGATGTCATGGCGTACGATTTCAGATGAGATTTCATGACGCTGGGCAGTGGGAGCTGCTCTATACTGTACACCGTCGTCTTCTGGACTATCGCACGGCAGCACATCTCCTGGAGACTTAAAACTGGAAACAGTATGATTCTTAAGTATTTTTCGATAAAAATCATGGAAGCTGTTGCATGCGACAGTTTGACGTTTGGAAAATGTTTATTGTACTTGATTTTGTCGATAAGATTATACAAGACGACTTTCGGTACTGTTGTATGGATTTGATGCACTTTGGAAATATTTTTTATGGTATGGTAAGTGTGTTTGTCAGGGGGAGGAAGTAAAATGATAAACAATGAATTAATTTCTCGACGACTATTCATATTTAAAGTCACAATATGTTGCTGAGCACACGAAAGGTGATCTCGTGTTTGACAGTTTATGAGTAAAATAACCTAAAAATGGACAAGATGATAGTTGAAAAAGGTTACTTGACGGGCAAGACAAATTTTGAAATTGGACACTATCTATAAACCTTTGTCAGACTGACTGCAAAAGACTACTTATGGAATTGTTCATAGAACAGGTATGTGCCCCTTTGAATAAGCAATAAGCTGCATATTGATGAAATTTGGAAATGGGCGACTCATTTATAAAAATAAAACATATTTTAAATGATCAGGAAATCGTGAGCATTTTCAATTAACGAAACCTAAAATAGAAAAGTGTTATTATGTCATATTGTTTCTTTGTGGAAATGTAATTTTTTTTAACATTACCGCATTTCTTGTGGAACTAAAAAGAAACTAGAGCACAGTGAGTAAATAATCTTTGACTTATTACAATATCAAACAATTTTTGTATCACAAACAAATAATCTATGAATTATGGAACTTACAAAATAAAATAGAAAATGTCTCGTGTCCATATGGTTAATAAATAAACAATTCACCTTTATTACTACGCCACAGCCTTTCCATGCCGTTGCGGTGCAGGGCCATCCTGGACAGTTCGCAGAAGCTTTCCCTGATGTTGAAATCGCAGAGCGGACTGACTTCGAAGAACGCCATCCTGTTCTTGGCGGCGTATAACTCGGCGTCTCGCTCACCCACCTGTCTTTTGAAAGCCAGATGCAGGCGATTTCCGACTAGCACTTTGGGAACCCCCGGAGCATGCTGTAAATAATAAATTTATATAACCAATGTCGTTCTCTTCCGTTGCATCAACATTGTTTCAAATTCTAGCATAGACACGGATAAGATTTATGAATGCTGTGATTTTCTACAATTACTCCCACCCATACAATCATTAAAACGGGCCTTTGAAGGAGCAATTAGCTAACCACCTATTCTGACCTAGCTCAATTTTTCTATCCTTACACTCCCAAAAGAAGAGTGAAAGCAGCTTCTCTTGAGATGCTCCATGAAGAGTCTTTATGCTCGGCATTGAGAAGAGCAGACATGGATGAAAAAAAAAATAGTATTGAATATTAAACAAAAATGTCTAATTAAATTTGCCAACCCAAGTGTAATAACTCGAACAAAAATTACAACTCTGCATGGATATTCCAATCAAAATCAACTAGAGTATATAAAAAAAATTTCAAATCAATTTTTTTAGTTCTTGAATGTATTAATATCTGTTTTTTTTTAAATTATATTGTGATAATGACAAGTACCTTATCGACTTCTTCAAGCCAACGTTCTATGCTGTCAAATGACCATTTATTGGTGATGTCGTACACGAGGAGAATACCTTGAGCGCCTCGCGAATACGATCTGATGATCGTGCAGAACCTGCCCTGGCCTGACGTATCCCACAATTGCAATTTCACCCGTTTACCATCCAGAAGTATTGTGGTGGTTTTGTAAGCTGAAAAGAACAAGTAAAAGGTCTTAGCAAAAAAATAATTAAATTTCTAAATAACAGTGACTTACTTATAAATATTTGATAAAAATACAGTGTGCACATGCACATAAATTTTGATTGTTATTGTTTTTTGACTTCAAGAGTTAAGTTGAATTATCTTGTTGTGAAAAAATAAAAAAAGATTAATTATCAGTCATCTCTATCAATCACATTGACACGGGTGTTCATTTCATTGTGATAGTGTATTCGATATCTTCTGCATTAAAATCAGTTTAACCGTTTGAGCAAGCTCATATTTTTCTCTGTGATAAAATTATTCATTTCATTGGTGCACAAACACTAGTTTGGGAATCTCTGGTTTAACCTTCTAGATATATGCAGAAAGGTGTATTTTAGACATCGACGGTGTTTTGGTCAATCGAAGTAACCCTCAACATTGAAATTGTTCAGCAGAGAGTAAAAATTGTTTTTTTCGAAAACATTATATGGAGAGTTGTGTAATGTATCTTGAAATGCACTCCTGTAAATTCTCATGTTTGCAGATACGTGATTATATGTAGGGAGTGTCGATATAATAGTGGCTTACATGAAGTAAATGAGTCAGAATTTATAAACCTAAAATCAATGTAAAATGATGTTTCCCTTCCAAAAAATGGTCAATTTATTGTTCTAATTTACATCATATGGCCGAGACCTGCTCTGTCGTCTTTAAAATGAGATCCAATCATTAACTCACTTCCGTATTTTTTTAGGGTTACATCAATTGGCCAAAACACCATTGATATGCTTAAAATTTCACTTTAATATAATCATCAGTTTAGGAGTAATATGTCTTCAATGAAGTAAAGAAATACGGCTCTATATTATTACAACATACCACTTCCACTACAAAAGGGAGATTCAGCGGAACCGTCTTCTAAATTTTGGAGTATCTCTTGTTTGCCAACGTCTGAATCTCCAACCAGAAGCACCTTTAGCAGATAATCATACTGCTTCGGGACAGCTGGTGGTCTTCCTACAAATAAAAAAAAAATATTTTAACAAGAATAATAAAGGTTAATTAACCATAATCTTGTTTTACAGAGCTTTGTATAATTCCTTTATTACTTAATTATCTATGGATGATTGTAAATTTACTAACAAGTTTATAATAAAGCCTAGAAGGAATTGACTAATCTATCCGTTCCCAGTGTGGAAAACATGTACTCCTAATGGGCGTATCTCAAAAGAAGTTTTTTCTACTCAGTTGCTCAGCCTTTCTTTTATTTTGATTCTTTCGAAGAGAGCAGGGATAAAATAACAGGGTTACCAACATTTTTTGTTGTATTTGGAAAACATACTTAGCGACCATGCTAGGCGTGTTCTGCGAATGGGGAGAATGCTTGTAACAGACAAGCAAGGTGTGTTGTCAGAACGGAATTAAATATAAACACAATTAAATTTCAATCTTTGTGTAATAAGTCATAAGGTAAATGTTTGTATTGGTGGACGTTGTCTAAAAATGCATTTTTTTTCATCAAAAAGCATGCGAAATGAATTGTTTTAGGATATAACAGTCTTTTATTAAACTAAATATATGGAAAATATTCAATAATGATGAAAGGAGACATCATAACAGTAGTTTATCACGTAATAGTTGTGTATGTCACAAACTTTATTTCTGAGCACCATATTACAATAAACTCAGGATAGCCACCCTAAAAACCAAACATATTCATGTGTGTTACAAACAAATAAGAGTCTAAATGAAAATTCCTACGAATTCAACTATCTTTATTTTACGTAAGGCATTTATTTGGTAGAACTGGTTTACAGTATGACAAAATATCATAGTATTCAATTCTATAAAGTTTTATTAGTTAGTTGATAGCTATTTCGGCTTCACGCCATGCGAATTCTCACGGCATGCGCGATATTTTATCATATCATATTTGAGTTCTCCCAAATAAATACCGTACGTATGATAAATATGTGTTTGTACACATGTTTATGGATAGATGGATGTTTGGCTTTTAGGTTGGGAATCCTGAGTTTATTGCAATATGGCGCTCGAAAACAAAGTTTGTGACATTCACAACTAATATGCGATAAGCCAGTTATAATATTTCCTTTCGTCGTTATTGAATATATTTAGCTTGATGAAAGACTATTCTACCCTAAAACATAGCATTTCGCGCGCCTTTTGGTGAAAAAAATGCATTTTCAGACGTCTACCAATACGAACATTTACCCAAAGAAATTATCTCCCCAGATTTTTTCACACGCCAAAAACATTTAAAGTGTATTTTTCTCAAAACTTTATTTTTGCACAAGTGCCCTTTTGCTTTTGGGGCGACGATATACACCTATGCCCTAGAACTCTAATGAAAAAACTACATATGATTTTAACCTCGTCAAGACTTGGCCTGAACCCGAAATCTACTGCAAAATGGAGCTCTTGTAAGACTATATCGGCTGACTTATTGTGTATCACAGAAGAGTAGTTGTGCACTGGAGATGATATTGAAATCTGATTTGGTTTTCGTATTTCAATATGCATACCTGTTCTTTGGTGGTGAGACCTGGGCAGTGTCGTGATGCCGCTCTGCAGAGCTGTCCCGGGACCCTGTCCTGTAGTTCCCACCAAGCCTGTGCCTCCAAACATGACACTTCACCACTGCTATCACTGTACTGACAAAGCTCAAGCGTCTCTCCACAACTCATAATCGTTACATTCACCTCAGTCCACTGTCAATAGAAGAAAACTCCGGACTGCTACTACTTAGCATTGTCAACTTAATAATTAAAACACAGATTATTATTTCTGTTGCGAATCAAATCACCGATCATTATACGTTTTCACACAATATAAAATCTATTCAAACATCCCAGAATGTGGCATTATCGTTTATTTGTTGGATATCGCACGTTATCTGTAAACATTCGAAAGATGTTTGTGTTTTTCATAACAAGGTCGTTTAGTTTTACATAGAAAAGGCAGAACTTGTCACTGCCGTAGCGTTATATTTCACTAAAAACAAACTTAGATACTACTCGAATTCTTCGAAAACATCATCAAAGAGCATAGAAATCGTTAATTTGATGTTGTTTTTTATCAGATGCACTGATTTTTACTTCTAGTTATCAATTTAAAACATTTCACTGATGACATTTCACATTCTTGCAACTCTACCGTCGCAAGTTGTAACTTTATCATCGATCATAAACAATATAATACGATTTGTCTATGATTCCTGAAGCAGCATGACTGGCTTTGTCTATGATAAATTTAGAATGAATTAAATTAGTGATAAAGAAAGAGCAGTTCCAATAAAACTTTAAATTTATAAAAAAAATGTTGCGAATCTATAAGTTCAGCTAACATGTAAATAAAGCTCTAATCAAGATCCAGAAGCTATTGTTTTTTAACCATATCCATTCCGAATGTGGAACATATAGCCTCCTAATGAAGGTGTCTCAACATCTCTTTATCCAATAGAGTTAGGGATAGAAGGATAGTGCTAAGACAGGACTAGCGGTTATTCAATCCCCATTTTTATGATAGAATGGGTGGGAGGGAATTTTAGATATTACAAACATCCATACCTCGGAACAGAAATCCTAAGTGTCTGTACTAGTATTCAAACCCGTGATATCCGTGACCGAAACCTACGACGCTGACCACTGCAACACATACCTGACTTTGGTAATTGTATGTAATATTATTATTATGGTATTGTTAAATTATATTACAGTAAGGTAGGAATAAAGTATTAAGTTTCACAAGAATTATGTCAAAATAGCAATCAAGCTTATTGCATATGATTGTGAAATAAAACACCTTTTCAAACTAATTTATCAGTGATGACTGATCACAAGATTTTTAAAGATTCATCTGTACAAAATTTTTGGTGAGGTGCTCTTTCAACATTTTTTTAATATGGTAGTGTGTAAAAAACAAATTTTCAATGCAGTAACCGAGTGGTGGATGCACTTGGTCTTCCACCCTACTTGCTTGCAAGTTCTGAGGTTCGAATCTTGCTGTGGAAACTTTCATACACTGATTTGTATCCAAATGCATGAATGTTTTATACATATCCACCTTCCTCACCAGTACAGCAAACAGGGCACAGAGATGGCAATTAGTGCTAGTCATATCTTTACCAAGTTGGGAGACTACATACAATCAGATAAATGGTTCTCTTTAAACAAGCTCTATTGAGATACTCTATTAGGGGTCCATATGCTCCACATAAAAAAAATATAATTGATTATATTTAAATAAACTGTAATCCATTCATAAATTTTATCATTGATTTTCTATATAACTCTAATTATTTCCACCGACCAAATTTGGTACCTACAAGTGGGTCACATGAGGCCTGGTTGTTGCTCTACGCCGATATAGTAGATTGAAGGGAATATGAGGACTGCTGACCAGATAATAATTAATCAAACAATTTGAGTTTGGCAAAAAATTTATTGAAATCTCACCTTTTCACAGAAACAATATTACACATTTCTAAATTCATTATTGAGCTGCGATAGAATTATTTTTGTCAATTAGTAAACAGGCATGTTTTGTATTTGTAATAAGTAAAAAAAAATAATAATAGTGATGACACAAAAAGTAAACATAAAGACAGTATTATAACAGGAGCATTGTGTGAACATTACGTTTATTTACTCTATGGATAAAAATACAAAAATTATATTAATAAATTGTGAATATCATATTATAAAATCTCTTAGAAAGAAAATATTAAACATAATAAACGAGCTTAACCCATTGAGGTTATGTAGTAATGAAAGAAGGACTAGATTTTGTTGTGATAAAGATAAATTATTATTTCATGTGCAAAATTGACACTAAAATAGATCAAGTTTCTCCCTGAGGTAGGGACAACCTTGGATTTAATATACGTACGTTCATATTGCCAGCAGAAAGTTTTCAATCAGTCATTTTAATGGCTACATTTATCCTGTTAAAGAAATGATCAATATCATTCGAAATAAATTGTTCTCTTATAAAATCTTTACTTTATAATGGATGACTTAAATATACTTTCAGAAACTACCAATAGTATTCTGAAATTATAAATAATATCACCGCTGTTGACTCAACCTTACATAACTTTTTTTACTGCATTTTGGGTATCTTATTCAAACAATGATTAACTAAACAAATCTCTACATTGAAATACAAATTATTAATAATATTGTCATTAATATGAAATAATTAATAATTTAAAAAGGCTCAAAGTAGTACATAGTACATAAAAAGTTTAGCGTCTCCGATAAAAAAGGTTGTCGAGAGAAAGTTGATTGAATTGAAAATAAGTTATTTTATTTTGTTAAATCATAAAAAAAATCCGGTAATAAAGGGTTACTATTTGAGTATTTTGGTCTCTATTTAAGAATAATTCGATTAATAGATTACTAATGAAAAAAATATCGATTAAACATGCACAAGGTTATATAAAAAAAATAGCAAATCCATTTCAAATATTTCTATAAAAAAATTGACTTTTTATTAAGCTATATTATGTGGCTATGGCTATGCTGACAATCATATTCAAACTTTTTAATGTATTCATTACAATAATTAATCAGGACGATACAAATTGTTTTCAATCTTATGTATATATTATATTGTTTATTTGCTACAGTTCAAAACTGTTTTACTGTGAAACTTCTTAAATAAATTTTAAGTATTTCACAATACTTACACACAGAAGCATATTAAATTATTTGTTTATTTCTATTTTATTCTCGTGACGTATTATTTTTGTAGCTTTGGTATCTGTTAGGGATAGAGAGACAATCTTTTTAATTATTTATTTTTTTGAATCTTTAATCTACAAAGTAAATTTATCACAATAGTTAACTATAATTTGTATGTACAATAACAGTTTTATCTGCCTATAAAATTTCAATATATTTTACCATGCAATTCTTCCGTAATCCTATTAAAAAACTCATTATTCCATACAAATCATTGCAACTATGGAAAAAGTACACAAAAACTTGAGAAATGAAATATGTTTGTAACTAAAAGATTACATTTTTACAATAGTAATTTTCAACTCTGCCGTTTATTTTTTTAAATATTTATGTATATTTCGAAGCCTCCAACTTTTTAATACAAAAAATTACATAACTAATCCTTGAAAAAGCAAGGAGTTCTCAAAAAAGAAAATGCATCAATAGGGAAACGCGCGTTATTTAGATTCTCAAAAAATAACACGCCTTTCAGGAAAGTCTATTATATTTTTAGGAAATAGTTACTCGAATATATAGCACAGTTATATATATATAAAACAAATAAAACATCAATGTGTTTGTGTATCTAGCGTTGACTATATGAGTGATCATGATCAAATGAGAAAAAAACATTTAAACAATTTCTTTAATAAATTTCCCCTTAATTTATCTAGGTAAATATTTCACGACTAAATAAATGCAATAATTAGTTCTACGTAAATCATATATTTTTATTAAAAACTGAAATTAAGTTCAAGGGTATTTTTAAATAAATACTTTTGACAAAACGAATTACAAATAATTTCCAAATTACTAATACATATATTCTGGTTATGAAACCTCGTTGGAATATAAAGCTTGTTTTCAGCTAGTATCCCTTGCCATTATTGAATTTGTGAGTCCTGTGAACGTTTACTACGATTTTCCACAATACTGCTTAATTTATGTCTGCTTTTTTTATTTTTATAACTGAATGCTGATAGAATAGGGTTTTGGTACTTTTTAAAAGCTTTTTTTGCTATAAAATTAAGAACGAAAAACACAACACATCTAAATAATAATGACACATAAATTAACCAAGCACTGTTGATGTAGATGTGACGCATTTGAATATTCAACTACGAAATATTCATTTTACACAGGAAAATTCCGAAATCCCAACCCTAAACGGGGTCAAGCAATTTTTCTGAGAGAAGGATGTCAAAGATAAAATTGTAAACTGACATTTTTGGCCGATAAAGATTACATTTAAAGTAAAACATTTAAAATTATAACAGTTACGAACAGTATGTAGACCAATATTAATAATACTATTCCAGCTGTTTTAATCAAGTTATGGTGTCTATATTTTAGGTAAGAATGGAAATTATGGCAATAAATTTTATGTTGGCTTGACAATTATATATTAACTGTTCAAATTACTTCTTGTTTTCTAATTCAATACTAAGTTAAAAAATTAAATTGTCACACGATAACTGTGTTTTAAAGGCCAGTGTTGTTACAATAGAAAAAGGTACAAAAGAACTGATGGTGACAAAAATAAAATATTAATCTTTGCTTTTTGTCATTTTTATGGTTCCAATACCAAACATACAAACTGTGAACAAAATGACGGGGAGAAAACACAATACATATTAAACAATCGACTACAACTCATATAATATGCACCTTTGATACGCCAAAGGTAAAATGATTATGTACTACGTCTAATAAAAAAACAGTCAAAACTCTAATAAAATCATTTGCTGACTTTTAAAATTAAAATGTTACACCTTAATGAAATAATTGTATGACAATGATTCTGCTATGCAATGCCATTTGTTAAATGATATATTATCTTGTTCATTAAAAAGAACATAAATCGCTATAATCTCCTAATTAATATATTTTATATAATGTATATCATCAATTTGTACAAATTTCTTACAGATACTCGAATAATAAATAAAATTTACAGACCAGAACGCTGCCTATCGTTACCAGAGATAATATTGCTACCAATAGACAAAGGAAGTAATTTGAATGTGATTAAGTGTAAGAAAGAACAGAGTGTTGGTGCAAATAAGAAAAAAATGCTGTTTGTTGACATACAAAGTAAAGTTCGATGAAAAAGACTCAATAATAAGTCGAAAAAAATTTGCTGCATTTGGTGAAGTAACTAGAAAGAATGTAATGATTCGAATTTGTAATGATTACAATAAAAAAGTATAAAAATATATTGCATAATATTTTTTGAATAATAATGCAGGTACTTGATTGATTTGGTTTTAGAATTCTCACCCATTTGTTTCTTGTGAAGGATTCAAAATTAGAGTATCTACTATTTTTCTTTTTTGAATAACATAGGATTTCAATGATTAACAAAACAAAATGAAGAAATGCTATTTATAGACCTTTGTTATAACTTCACTTGGCTTTGGCATGTTCGAAGAAAAGTAGGTCATATTTACCTTCTTAGACCGGCTGTTTTGACTGGTCTATAAATGTGCAACAATACTAGATGATTGTTGCAGTAATGAATGTTTGTTTCTTTTATGTGTTGAATACTTAGTAAACCATACGTAGCCATTATAATAATTATGTAAAAATTAAGTTGAAAAACAATATTATTTAACAACTCAAAACATATAATTCAACTTTTAAAGCAAGCAATGATTTTGTTGGGTGACATACTTATCTATAAAGCAGATTTAATGACAAAAAAACAACTCTTAGGAAGAAAGAAATATCATTTTTCGAACTGCGGTAACGATACACAGTATTCCATGTTACTTTGTATAGATAATATAACATTCTATGTAATGGACACTATGATGCCGAACGTGCGTTGAACTAACTATGACCGAGTGATAAAACACAATCATCTAAAGATTAATATTGACAACCGACGATAAGACTAATTATCATAAAACAAGTACACTAAGCTTAGAGGCCACTCTATAATTCTATATAGTCTCTAATAATTTACATAAAGATCAATATAATTAATGTGCATATCAATTGATAGAAGAAAAAAGCAAACACCGACAGCGGTTATAGGTTTTTCGATAAAACTGACCAAGCTGAAAATCATGTATTTTATGTACATCATATTTGCGTTTTAGCAAGCATTCTTAAATGAATTATGACAACTCATACATTTTCTGCAGAAGTTATTTACAGTACAAAAGAACTTGTTTGATTGATATGACAATTGAACAAAAATTACCACTTCGTCTCTCAGTATTGCTTCATGTTATAAATCAATAATTGACTAACTTTTAAGAAATGATGTTTGAATCAATGACAGTCGCCCCAAAAGCAAAAGGGCACTTGTGACATTTTGGCGATTTGTAGTTATGTATGCAGTTTTGTTCGTAATTTCACACATATTTTAACTTGTGTGTCTGTAACTAATCATGTATGGCAATATAAATATTTTTTACCTTAAATATTATTAGTCCAAACCTATCTACCAATTTAAGTATATTTATTTTGATTTCTATGTTATGAACCTGAGTAGGTGAAAGAAGAAATTTTTACATAAATGTGACTTAAGGCTCTTAAAAATCCAACATCAAAAGATTACACTTCAATCTTTGAGTAATAAGTCAACTGTGAGCTAATTGTAATTTCACAATATTATGAAATAACCTCTACACGATTTTTTTTATTCTAAAAACAATTAAAATGAACTTTTTTCAAATCTCAATTATAACTCAAGTTTTCTTTTGCTTTTGTGACAATGAAATGTTACCCTGCATCCTTCAGTATTAATAAAGCTAACTTGCAAAATTGTATACTTCTTTTAGATTTTCGAGATCAATAGATTCAAAATATGTTTAAACAGTTTAAAAGCATCTCTTTCACAAGGCAATACTGGTTTGACGGTTATAATAGTTGAATTCTTTCATCAAATGTAAAAAATATCAACCAAAAGAGATGTGCGACACTTTATTACACAGGATCAAATAAAAGTTTTATTGATAAATTAATAACAACGTTTTATATTATAAATACTGAAAATAAATGCAATTCTTTCCTCTTGCTTTAAGTTTCTGAAATAGATGTGATATTGCATAGCTTCTAAGCTGATTTAAATGACTATATTGGTCAGTTTTTGTACTTGGATGCCTGCAAATTGTACGATCTTCTTCTTGAATACACGAGAAAAATAACATTTCCCGTCGAGGCCATTCTATCCGTCTAAAATAACGTGTACCTACAAAAAACTGAATCGTGACATGAGGGTAGCAATAGACTATCGATCACGTCAACGTAATGTACCGTAAAACAAGAACTGTATTCTTAAATAGCGTGGAAGTTTTCTCGTCAGGCAGTGAACCGTTTCCAATATTACATACTTAAATTAAATGGTGAGGTATTGAATACGATTATTATAAAAAAAGATCGCCGCCGATACGTCTTCTATACCTACGTACAAATTTATTGCCAGTTATCAAAAATGTGAGTACGTTTTATTAACTAATGAATTTTATATACTGTATTTCACCGGTGTATTTCTTTGTCTGTTTTATTTCTTGTGATGCACAATATTTATGACAGAATACGTGATCAAACTTCGCACACAAGATTCAATTCAAAAGAGAAGTACATATTTTTTTATTTTAATTCAATTATGAGTAAATTTCATTTGACGGGTGTAGTTATTGCAAAAATTATACATTAACACACATTTGTGAATTTAAAGAAGGTATTCTTTTAAAAAAAAAAACAAGCAATCGCTTCAAGTATCCCATTAACATTCATTAATATATCATAATATTAAAATCTACGCATGAAATTTAAAGATACATTTAGCGTCGTCTACCTTATGCATACGTTTCATTCTCTTAATAGTCCAACGGTAAAGGAGCGTCTACGGCACAGTTCAGTTCTTACTCAGCTCCCTGTCTCCCGTGCAGTTTTCGTGTGATACCGTAAAAATTTCATATTATAATAATCATAAACTTGCTGTCTGCATTCACAGACATCTGACAATAGTTACAAACTACCACAATGAGTACACTATTTATTAACATTCATAATGACTTCAGTTCAGCTGGAATTAATTGCTTTCAACCCGGAGATAAAGCACACTTCTGTAATATCGCTGTAAAAACTTTCCGATAATATTTGACAACGGCAGCAAATTAATGAAATGGCAGTTTTGGTATGAAAATGATCTTGCTGAAAATATCAAGCAGATTTTAATTTGTTCATAGACGTAACCGTAACCATAGCGTAAGTGTTACAAGCAAATAAGCAAAGCAATAGAGCTCGTTTATTATAAGCTTTGGTTACCGATTCATATCCTGTTAAACAACAGTTCTCGAATACAATTTATTTGTGGGGTTTCTAAGATTCTTTGCTTCAGCATGCCGACATATTTCTTTGTACCTCTATGGAGTTGAAAATCTTCTAGCCGCTCGATAGGTGTTTAGTATGTTTTCAGCTGTACGGAGCATACTTGTCTGAAGAAAAATCGTTAATATCTTTTTAATAATTTTTTTGATATCATTTTACTATCAACTCTGCTCGCGGTTGATTGGTATATTAAGTACAGTAGAACCACAATTATCTGGACAAATTGCAAACAGAAATGAATAATATTAACATTTAAAACGCAAGTACACTACTGCTCGAATCTGAATACTTTCTCACTAACACCCGGATTGAATACGGAGCGCACTAAACATTATCCTGCCAGAAAACTGGAGGTACCAGGAGACCCGTAGAAAGGGGCGACTGACCTTATTTAGCCAGTCTATCTTCACAAAGACTGCTCCATCTCTGAGCGGATTTGAAGAATACAATCAGCCTTAAGTGAACTGCAGTTCATATTTGTTGGTGTGTATAAAACGCTATGGGAACATATAAAACGCTATGGGAATATATAAAAACATTATATTTTGAGGGATTTGCCACATTTAAATTAAATAAGAATCTGGATAGTCAAGGTTCTACTGTAGATTGCAATGCGATCGTAACTTTGACAATGTTCTTTTCCAACTTCTAACTAACTTTAAAATACAAAACTGTCATGCAGTTTTTGCAACAATATTACGATAAGTGCAACGTTATTCATATCTCCGGTGTTTATAAATTTTTAAATCCATAATACCACCGCATTATGCCTAGGAATTCGCCCTTAAGTCCCATACCAAACAAATTGGTAGGCTAAAACACATACAATACTATATTATCAATAAAGAATATTCAAATGAGATAACAACAGATCAATTCACAGGTATAAGTTACATACTTAAATATATTTTTTAATTATAAAAAGCCTCTGAAAACATTGATTTTAAAGCTGCTGCTCCACGTGAGGCTCTATAGCTCTAAGCTATATGATCATGCAATCGATACATCTAGGAAATAAAGTATAATCCAAACATCTTAGACAAGACACTCAATTCATTAAATAATAGACATCAACCTAAAAAACCATAGTCATTGGGTGGAGTAAAAAAATATAATAAAAACAACCTCACTTAATATGGCCAACTGCTGCATGGCGAAATGTTAATTAAAAAAATGTAGATAGCTATTTTCAAAGTCAGAATATAAAATGACTAAATTGTTTTTCATTTTAAAATATAATAAACCCACGGCTACTGATTTAAATGGAATGTTAACGGCCGAAAAAATTGTAACGCAGTATTTGCAGCACAAGCTGGCAACACACAGTACCGATTTAACATAATAATATGGCATCAATGCGAGGTAAGTAATGACTAATTAATGATGTCCACGACGAAGCAAAAATGTACTTGCACATATACAGCCTGTTTCTTTTATTATACCGCAAATAGATGACATATTATATATGTCTGCAGATTAGACTGATACTGACATCAGAATAAAGCTAAAAATCTGTAATTTGGTAATATATTGTATGCTGCCAACTTAAGCAAAGATATAATAGATAAAGAAATTTAATTTCTGCAACTGATTTATCGAGTTGAAATTTTTATAAAGCCAACAGTTACGTTTTTATTATCAACAGCTTATTTGAGAAAAATTGATACTGTCAGTGATCGGTCCAATGGGTTTAATATTTTAGTGAAATTTTTCAAATTCAAAGCTTCAGGCACAGGATTGATTTGTTTAAAAAAAATCAAAAATAAATTAAGGCTATAAAAAGAATCGGTTCTTTGTAGCAACACTGGGTTCTTAATACTAAGAGTTTCATAAATTTGAGGTCAAACAGCATACAAATTCATGTTATGCTTGTAAAATCCACCCGGCTTACGCGTTTAACAATAAATAAATAGCTTAGCATTTACTTATCCTTCAAGCGCTTATAAAAATCGTGAGCAACGGCTGCCAACAGAATAGAAAAATTTTCAAACGGAGGTACCGTACGTGGTGAAGACTACTCTAGTCGAGTCCGTGTCGAGGGTCACGTCTTCCGGGCTGGCCAAATCGACCCTCACACTTCCGGATTGGTTGCGTCTCCGGCCTCCGACGCCTGCAATTAAAAATATCATTGCTTGGAAATCGTTTGAACATAAAATTTTACAAAACAGCACGGTATATACGATTTTTGGTCTAATCATTTGGAAATTATCAAGTAAATTAGGTTGGTTAGTTTGCTATAATATGAATGACTGCATAATGTAATAAAATAATTGTTTAAACAGAAAACTCCACGATAACATATGTTCCAATAATGCCAACAGCAAATGCAAACGCTATGAATTAGACCTCAACTACGCAGAGCTTATCTACAGTGCCATTGGGGGTTCACTATATTTGTACAGAAATCTTAGAATACTTCGTACTTTAAGATTCGTCGTAGAATAAATCTGACATTATGTATTAGGTTTTTTTGTCGCGAGATACTAAGAAACATTTACTGATTTTAATTGTAAAATTTTGGAATAATAATATACGTCTAAGGCGGGCTGCTAATATTTCAATCCCTTATAAAATTGATTTAATGAAAATTAGATAGTTCAAGATCATTTAGATCATATTCTTTAAAACACTGTCCACGTGTGAAGAGCAACAGATATTATCAAAATCAAAACATCTCACCTTGACCCCAATTAGTGAGCGTCCAATGAAAGCCAGTATCAGCACAAGGGAGAGTCTCCCGTTGACACTCTTCTGCAGTGTCGGCGGTGTCGCTTTGCTGGACAGTCGGAGTCGGGGTGGATACCTCTTGCGGTCCGGGACTGCCCTCAGCTTCGCCGTCGGTGGATGTGTCCAAGCTGTCCATTGAAGAGTCTGCGGTGGCGCCTCCTCCGCGGAATCTCGCAACCGATTCTGAACGATTGTCAAACACTATACATTAGTTAATACTTGTTATAGCTTGAGGTCCGTCAGCGAAACGGCAGACCAGAGTTACAAGCCATTGCAGGCGTATTGATTGTAATGAAATAAACAGTAGAATGTATATACCAACCTTGAGTGTTGTCGAGATCAGATGTGGCTTCTTCGATTCCCCTCAAAATATCCGCGCACAGGTCTGAATCTAGCGGGATGGGCGTCTCAGCGTCTCGATTGTAAATGATGAGAGCGACCGTGATGGGATGGGGGACGGGCAGAGGCACCGGAGGCTGAGGAGTCTTCTGAGGAATAGGAATGTGTCTCTGGACGGCTGGTCTTTTCCACACGTTCCACGGCCGGCGGGTAGGCCGCGGGAGAGTGCCGCGAACCCATGAGAGTGTTGGATTCACATCCCTGAAAAAATATATAAATTTGATATTGATGACTTAGGCGCCAAACTTTTTCTTACTGCTAGACTACAGAGGTCATTTCACTAAAGTAACTACAGTAATTCACGGATAAGTATAAATATTATTCTTACGTTCGTTTCTCTTTGGGGGCAGTGAGTAATCTGGAACGAGGATTAAATGCTGATACGTCCAGACATGGTGGCTGCACCGTGATGTTGCCGCGGGGACTGTACACGGCACCCAGTAAATCTGGACCACCTTCCACTGAAATATGTAGAGTAATATTTAAAATCGATAATATGCATTGACATTCACTAAGTATAGTCACAGTCACGCAAGTGCCAAAAAAGTGATTACACCCTTTTTTTTCGTTGTCTACGCATTCGGTTCTATGGGTAGGCAGCAAACAACATTGGGAAAACTGGATTAGTAGCTGTCCCTATTTTGAAGAAGATAGATGCAGTCGTTACTTTGCAATTGCGTTTTGAATCTTCGAGATGATCTCCTGTAAAATTTCATGTCTGCAGATGCAGGATTATACGTAGGGAGTGTCGACATAATGAGGACTTTCCTAGAATTGTAAATAAATTAACCCAATGAATTAAATTTCACTGCGGCAAATACTAGGGGTCAGGAACTCATGTGCCACAAATGCTGTTGTGGAGCCTGAATGCGGCCCCTCTCTTCTTCTAACCAGATTCGGTATTCGAATTTGTGGGAGATATACAATCTTGAAGGTCATATTCTTCTAATAGAAAGCGAACATGACCAAGGAAGAATGAAAATAAATTTAAAAAATATATTTCGCATTACAGCAATTAATATAAACTCAATGAGAATTTTAAAATCCCTGACCACTAGACCACAGAAACCAATTACTATGTTTATATAAAGTGTACCTTTTATTTATACAATGAACACCTTTTTAGATACTTTAATAAGATAAAAGAAATGGACATGCGCTCGCCTATTTCTGTGGTATGCACCATGTCAGCATATCTTGATAAATCTGCTTGCTGGTGCGGCTCCAATCTGAAACGTGTGTCCGCCTCTCCGAGTGGAGTGAGGAAATCCAAACCGAAGAGGTCTGCGTAGAGAATTCCGGCGAGACCTGCCCAGTCGTTGGGGCTCAGTCCTCTCCCCTCCCAGTACTCTTCTTCGGACATACGCAGGCGGCTTATTACGTTCAATGGATAGAAGCGGGAGAGTAGCAAAGCTGCTTGCTGGATTACAATCTGAATTGAAAATTGAAAATACAAGCGTGTAAAAAAATGTTGAAAATAAAATTTTTGAAACCTATTTCAAGGTATGCTTTAAAACGATTTTTTGAAGTGTTGAAATGATCATTGTTGACCAGTGGTTCTCACGTGCGGCCACTAGAGGATATTTCTGCAGCCACCAACGGTTCTACAGTAATAAATATTGATATAAAAAAAATGAGTATTATAAAATAAATTCGACATTTGTATATTCGCATTGCGTACGTATGCCGCTCGAAAGAGTATTTGTAATGAATGAATATTTTTAATAAAAAAGGATCCCTTTTTAGATAAAAATTAATTGGGATCAGTACGGTAACCCCATCGGGTTAATTTGTGCTGCAGTGCATTAAGTAATTCAGTCTGTTGTACGATAACCAACGCTGTTTATCTTGCAATGGTGTAATTATCATTGACGAGAGATTTTCTTAATATACAAACTGTAATAGTGATTATCTTCTGATTTTTTTTATATATATGGAAGCATCTGTATATTACGTTATTCTTTATTTTTCTGATTTTCAAGGAAATTTGATACAATCCTCGAGTTAAAATGGATACAAGAAATTATCTATAAACAATCATTCAGAAGGATGAAACAGTAAAAATCAAATGACTCATAGATATTTCGACATATTTGAAAAACAAACCTGCAGGGCTATGTAATGTTAAATATAACATTTGTAAATGACAGCATTGTGAAAATATATATAATACATATTTTATAAATATATATAATTATATTAATACATACAAATTTTCTGCCTGCAGCGCAAACTTGTGTGACAATGGTTTATGGTTAAAAAAATTGAAGTAGGTAATGAGTCCCTTAAATGCATCGGCCAAATATTTTAAATCACTTTTGAAAATTTGGTGCGGCCACGAGACATTTCCAAAAGACCACTGACGTTCATTATGTGGCCACGGAGAAATGTTCCGTGAGAACCACTGTTGTAGACACAGCAAATGATGAATATCCTTAAAACCATTTTATGCCACGTTTTCTACCACCCCCTCTCACCTGTTCGTCATACATTGTTTGAACCTGCCTTTCCCCTAGAGGGCGAAATCATAGATGGACCGGCTCCTACAGTAAAATATGTGAATTTAGTTCCACAAGAAGTCACATCCAAGATTTTTGACAGGTTGGGCTTAACATTTCCCCTGCTAAGCAAATTGATGATAGGACAAATCAGTCAATATTTTATGTATACAAAAATGAAACTTGAAAGTGAAAGTTTTTCATACATATTGATCGGCCATATTAGCAGTTGATACGTTAGCAGGCGCTGGATGAAACAGATTTTTCTTCAATAACATACGTTGTTAGAGTAGGATAACGTTTTACTTTACAAATAAGGAATACAGTCTTCAAACACTACTACAAGGAGTAAAAGATCTCACCTTTAAATCAATAGTGTTCAATTTGATTTTGGACCGAATGGCCTGACTTAAGCCGAGGTTGAGCTCTCGCCTGCGGCGCTCCAATTTCTCATGAAGCGAAGCAATCAGGTCGCTGCCTTCCTTCTCAAGCTGCTTATAGGGACCGGTCTGCAAAAAAGGAAAAATGATATTTCTAGAGATCACTTAAACTAAGGGGCTGAGCATTTCACATTTTTTTTTCTCTCAATTTTAATTTTCTTAAGCACAACTGTGCATGGTTAAAAGGTCGGTCACTTGCAGCTCTGCATCAGGCCAATAACATGAGGAGTAAATTTGTTTCTTTTCTTGATCGTCATTGTGTTATGGAAGGCGGCCGTGAAACAGCGGCTGCATACACATAACGGATTGAGGTGGGGCAGCCGACTTGAATAAAGTCATTTTATTTCAAGCACACTTGTTTGCCACTACACTACGCCCAGTATAATTAACATATAAATCCATAGCAGATATGCAAGACAGAAATTCAAGTTAAGGCTCAGAGTAAAAAGATCAGTCGATGCTGTAAGAGTAGTTCACCTTGGCTAGCTGAACAGAGAAGGGGCCAAAACACGCCTCGACAAACTGTGCAAAGTCTCTTTGCGGCTGAGTGATGGCTGCTTCCGTTGTTTGTTGGAAGGAAGCCAGCTCGTCCAGTTCCATGCGAGACTCCAGTGCGGCTAATGCTTGCTCGGGCCTGCAATTTAATGGTGAGTAGAGTATGTAAAATATCATATTAGTTGGTTCAGAATTGAAAGTCATCTCAGGACAAAGTGTGTACTTATATAAATATTTGGATTATTGAGATTTTGTACACTTACATGGAAGCGTACAAAATCTCAACAATCCAAATTCGATATTGAAATTCCATCAAGCACCCTCAGTCGATGTCTTAAATTATATAAATATCTTGTCAAAACACAGCACTGGAAAAAATTTAAATATAGTATTACAGGTCAGGCAAAAAAATGTGCCGAAAATAGTTAAACATCTGTGTGCATAACCCATACGCCAAAGTTTTATTACCCCTCTATAGATCTTCAAATTCCAAATAATGTGAGATTTATAACTCGATTTCGCTATTTTTGGACATATCAATGGCCTAGTTCTACAGTGATATAACTATAAATTGGCAGTTTCTAGATATGGTTGATCAAAGTTTTGACTCGTCTAAACTGACGTCGTAAAAAATGATGGAATATTATTTGTATTACTTTATTATTCAAATAGGTGGTCAATAGTTTATAGTTATAGGTTTAAAGGTTGTTTCTTTATGCCACGCCACAATCGAAAAAAAATATATTTCCACAACATGATATTTTGACACATGAGAAATAATTTAAATTTGCTGATTTCCATAGGCAAATATCTGCCTTTTGAGAGAAAACCTGCACATTTTACAAGTTATACTTTTGTGGAACTGTAGAAGAGCGGTGTTCAAATATAATCAAAACATCAAATTTTAGACTTATCGTCCTATGGAACTGGGCCATCGATATGATTATTAGCCTCTGAGGTACAGAAATATCTTTAACATAATAACTTTCGAATATGAAAAATTTATTAGTCTACCTTATTTGGAAGTAGTAATCCTGGGCCAAGCCAGGTCCCGCAATTCTTTTAACAAAGGCACTGTCGCAAGATGGCACACGACCACGCTTCCGTATGACACACTGGAACAATATGGCGTCCCAGCCCAGCCTTATCCAATATCTCAGAACACCCACTGGAAAAATTGCCGCGAGATTATAATTACTTTTAAGGTGTCAATTCCTGGGAGTGAGTCATTACATTTTTCAATTGAACGTTTGAGATCTTATTCATCGGTGTTTATGATGGTTTTTCTCCCAGAGTTGATCTCGAGGGAAATTTAAAATTCTCATCAAATTTATTTCAAGTCATTTAAAATCTTCAAAATAATTGGCACCTTGTCCTGATAGAAGAGAGTTTTTCTGCATGGAAAATCCAAAGATCGAGCAGGTTAAAATAACAACAAATGTTCAAGCTTTTCGAAAAAATCAATTTATGATGTTTGAATATTTTTTTTTGTAAAAATTAGTGTTTTTGAATTGCTTTTCATCAAGCAAAATTATTGTAATTTATTCATTATTATTTAGTATAAAAAAAATATGTAATTTGATTTTTAAATTATAACATGTGTAAGCGCATTGCATGGGTACTAGCAAAGCAACCTTAAGTTACAAGCAATGCTATAAGAAAATTTGCAATTTAAGAGTAGTCCTAAGAGTCCCAGTCTCTACGAACAAATTGTATGGCGGTTGTACGAAGATCGTCTCTCAACTCCGTTTCTCGTCGAATATAACATATATTTGAAAAGATTTCTTGTGAGTTTATTCAGTGTTTCTTTACTATAATCATTATATAATTTACGATTCATCGAAAACCAACATATATGCATGTTAAGTAATAATTAAATCATCACAATAAATTGTACCGTACAGTCGTCATAATATATGTAGTGAATGGCACGAAATGCAATGTGCGGTAGGGTAGATTTATTAGAAATGTAATTTATCGCAAAATACACACTTTGAATTGTCGATTAATAACAATCATCGATTACGACTAGGCTTTATAATTATACTCTTTCAAACTAGGTAAACAACTATATGAAAAAATTGATAACTTAATTATTCCACTGGCTGTGTAACTAGTTGTAACGTGTTTCGCTTCTTTAAGAAGCATCTTCAGGCTAACTATATCGAACCATAACTAACTATATCACCTCCAAACACTAGTAATCAATTTTATAATTAGTACTATCATCGTTTGGGTCTTACCCCCTCCCCACGTCCAGTAGAAGGAAACAAACCCACTCTACTCTTCATTTTTAATTAATATGCTTCTTAAAGAAACGAAACGCATTACATTTAGTAACACAACCAGTGGAACAACTAAGTTATCAACCTTTATTTAAAATTAAAACACCAAAGTTTCCACCGAATCCATCCAAATTAGTCCAAAATATCGATTTCATGACTCCGCAGTAAATGTAACGGACTACTCGTCTGCAAAAATACCGGCTGGCGGCCGTACAGGATGGCTTGTAATTATAGGGGGCTATGGTACTAGACATTCATGGAAAAAAAATGAAGATGTATATTTCTTCAGAAACTAAACCTGAATAGTTGAAGAGTGCACCAACCCAAAAACAGTGCGCAACTAACTGTCATGCTAAATATATGTTTAATAATTATTTCTGTATATAATAGTTACCTGTAAATAAAAGAAAGGCAGCTACGGGACACAAGATTAATGCCACAAAGAGTGCAAGGATCGGTTGAATACATCCTTGTATGAGAATGTTCCAAATCACTGCCTCCACGATGATGAAAAATCTGTAACAGAAAAATATTTTCATTCATTTCAAGGCTTTCCATGTAATATCAAATATGATCATATTCACTGTCTGTGTGAGTGAAGTGTTTACTGCAACAAGTTTTCGCAAACAAACAAAATAGGATTAAACACACAGTCGTGAAAATACGCTGAAAACGTAAGTGACAATTTATTACCGTTTGAACGATTATTCGTGAATCGAGGCCCGTTCACAAGCAAAGTTCGATTGACAGTCAAGCCTGATAGTTAAAAAAAACAAAATTAGTTGTAATTAGCTAATATCTTTAAGTTAAATATTACTAATTAAATTAAATTAAATAAGACTAAAAAAAATTGGTAAAATTAATACTCTATAAAATTAAATAAAATATAAAATTATCACCTGTTTCTTCTTGCAGGATCTGGACTATCCAGATCGTAGATGGTCACCATCAGTAGATGCAGGATAAGGGTGACGACTGGCATCCAAATGAATGTGGTTAAGGCCGCAAGCAAACTGAGAGCAGCCGCGATGAAGCACCCCAAGGGAAACACCACCAAGATGAAGAGGGTCCCCAGAGTGCCCTTTATCATGTAGTTCCACATTCGATTGATGTGCCGCGTCAAACCCTTACCGATGAATCCTAGAAGGATAGTAAAATAAAGAAATCACTGAGTTCATTTCAATCTTCTTCATAAGATAATCGATCGATCTAGATGTTTATCTAGTGTTTAAAAGTTGGCCCTGTGTGTATGACGCTGCAAATATTTTGAAGTCCTGATAGTTTTCCTTACTAGTTAGTCACCAAGTTAGCGTGGTCGATTGCTTTATGGACAGTTGAATCAGCTTGCGAAACTCTTCCATTTCCGAATGCATTAAAAGACCGATGGTCTAAAAAGTTTTCGATAATTAAAGAACCATGAACAAACCTGTGTCCGGTTTTGTTTCAAAGTGTGTTCTGGACTTGGATATGTGCCGCCATAGTGATATTAAGCGAGAGCAAACAGTTTGTGTGACACTACTCTTGCGAGGAAACAGTGTACCGTTCACCTGAAAAGTAAAAAAAAACAATCCATATTACAAAAAAGAAAATAATTTGTATAGTTTATAATAATACCCGAGATGTCTGAGTGAATATTATTCCACTCCCTAATCGCCTGTAGGCCATTTTCGTTGGTTATGCACTTTCTACTTTTAAAGGGGCATGCACTCCTCGAATTCTCAGGAATAACTATTTTGTGGCAGACCTCATGGTGTCTTTTCAATTTCCACTTATACTTCTCGTCAAAGCCTATGAGATGCCTAATGCGAGAGCTTTGTTGAATATAGTATTTAATTTCATTTGTCTGTAATGTGTATGATTGTCTGTCAATTCTTGTCAAGGTTCTTTTTCCAGGTTTTATGTAACTGGTTAACACACAATTTTATATAAATAGCCTTGTTAAGATTTATATTTAATAGGTGCTGATCATTATAATAAATATGGAAGTAGGACAAAACAAATTGTGTTTTATTTTTTCAAATATATTACTTTTCCAGTTAGAATTGACAGTAAACACCTTAAAAGTACCATTTGGGTTCATTCGACAGGGACCGAGACTGGTCGTTTCCGATCTGTTCCCTATACAATTATATGAAGTGCATTTTGAACCGACAGACAGATACAGGCGATTCCGACAGACGACCGAAACTTTCAGTTTCAAATGCACTTCATATAATTGTATAGGGAGGAGATCGGAAGCGACAAGTCTCGGTCTCCTGTCTCTATCGCATGTAGCCAAATGGTACCTTTCAAGTGATTATTTTGATTAGTTTAAGTTTTATTTCACAAAAAAGCATCTACTGAAAGAACAGGATTGTCGGAAATAGAGTATTATATGATTGCAGACGATTTCTCGTTTGATGCTGCTAACAGTATGTGCGTAATGCGTTAATTGTAAAATACTTTTGGATAAAATTCAGTAGACAGAAAGTTTATAAAGGTGAACTGACAAAATATAGTAGATACGGCGGTCAAATGAATACGAACAATAGCTATAATATACCTGAGACAGCTCCAAGTCAGGCATGAAAGGCTCCATATAGAAAAGGGCTCTGAGGGATAGTGGGGAACACCACGGAATGACAACACCAAATAGGAACATCGCATTCCAACTCCAACACCAAGTTCTGTCAAATTAAATCAATCATCGCCACTTTAAATAAATAAAAACATAATACCACAACGGCAAAACATGAAATCAAAGCAATAGTGATAAATAAAAACGGCAACACAGAAATAATTATCAGCAGTCAGAAAAAAGCGCTAGTAAATAAAAATATATTAAGATCTGCATCACGCTTCATGTAACAGTCCCCGTAAGTTGGTTACGATTGTGACACTATTTTTCTATCCAGTATGCGAACTTTACGCCGAGTCGGTAACTATTTAAACATGACACGGGGTTAAAACAAATATTATTATCGATAGATATGGCACCTATTTCGAGATAATTCTTCAGTTAATATTTCCAGTTACTTTGCAAATAGAGTAGATAACTCCTATTAGATGATTTTCCAGTCAACTGAGATATGTGAAAAAACATGCAAGAATTCAAAAATATAGATAATGTTTTTCTTCTACTGTATTGGGTACTTTTTTGATTAATTATTCGATAAATATTCATCGAAAATATATTGACTGTCAAATTAAATAATAACACTTGAGACAAAAGACCAGAGAGCAATGTTATGTATGGATTGAATGAAATGTATAAATACTTCGAATAAATATGGTACCTGTTTCATTTACTTTTTTTTTAAAAGCAATAGCGTTTAAGCTCAAACATCTCTTGACATTATGAATCTTTTACATTTTTTTGTTTATCTGTAAATATAAGAGACCTTACTTCGTCATATTGCAGATACTTAGTGATGTAGTGCAATTTTCATACAATGTTTATATAATATACAATATAGTGTATGAATTTTATTCAGAATGTCGGAATATTTTCCTGGATTTTGAAGATTCTCTTAATGAGTTTGTTGTCACGTTTTAAAAAGTGCACTTTTAGTAGTAATCAATCGGAGGTTGGAGAAGTCGACGAGGATTTGACAAAAGAATTTTTCGTATTCCATTTAACCTTAAGTTGCCTGATTTTGGAAGGCAATCAAAATAAATAATATTAATTATGAGAATAAACCAGATATATTATTGTCCTTTGGTTGTAGTACAGCATTAGCACTGATTTTCACAGTAAAATTATGATTTTATTTAAATTATGCATTATGGCAATACTTTTTAAAATTAGTTCGAAAGGATTGATTGTCAATTTTGAATTGTTGAGATTTTGAACATTTTCATGTATTTCGTCACTAACGACCAGGGTTTCGCCTTTCGGCATCTTCAGGCATTTGAGCACATGAATGAACTCGAACTGACAAGACAGTAAATAGTTTATATATAAGATAATATATGAAAAATTATTATCACAAAGTCTAGGAACTACATTGACACCTGGATTGATCCCAACAGTGACCCTTGATTCTAGTTGGGATAACAAACACATTGTGGGTGGAATGGAGGGTTTTAAAAATGCAATTTGAAGAACTTCCTACTTATTCCAAATTAATGGATTTTGTCAGGGTGACCATGGAATGGTGTATTAATATGGGAATTTCATTATTTTGATTGTTAATTTAAGTTTATTTTTACGAACTCATGTCACGTAAAGGATACAATAAAGGGAAGTTTGGAAGATTAAGTTGTTCGTTCAAAATTGATAAGGAATTTAACTGGGCTATACTGATTTCCAAAATTTCTTGATAAAATAATTTATGATCCCCCATTCGTGGGCTCGAATGCCTGAAGATGCCGAAAGGCAAAATCCGAGTCATTAGTGACGAAATATATGGAAATGTACAAAATCTCAATAATTCAAAATTGATATTGAAATTCCATCAAGCATCCTCAGTCAATATCTTAAATGATTGTCAATTGTTTCCACTAAGATTTAAATATGAAACAAAAATGAAGGCTCAGAGTTGCAAGATGCTGAAAGACTAAGTTTAATAATAACTGCCATTATCATGCGGATAATGTTACGAAGGAAGTATAAAGAAATATTTAAGTAAATAGACAATATAATATCAAGTATGGCGAGTATGAAATAAAGATGTCTATGGCTGTATTTGTTGCTTAGTTTTCTACCTGTGGCAATAATTAATCCATCTCCACATCGGCCATCTTGTGGTCGTCGTTCTAGAGTTTTCTTTCTCAATCAGAAAAACAGGTTGGCTGGGGTCGGAGCGAGGCGTGACGATGCTAGTGATTTGATTGGTCAGCACAGTCGGAATGACTTCCGACTGGCCCTGGAAGGTGCGTCTGATGATCCAATTGGCAGGCAGCCATATTTGTGTTAGCCATTGAAAACTGCGTGTCGGTGTTTTCACTTTGCGTAGTTCCTTCAGAAGTACAGGTTCTCTCTAAAATTTTGATTAGAAAACAGTTAGAAGTCGTGTCCACTATTGATATAGAGCAATTGGACTACCAAGGGAATATGTTTTTTTTAGTAATTTTCACTCCTCACGAGGCATAGCGAGTACGATTAGCTAACCACTAGCCCTGACCTAGCCCTATCCTTCTATCCCTACTTTCTTCGATAAAGAGAGTTTGAGCAACTGAGTAACAAACAGTTCTCATACAAAAAATCCTGTTGAGATACCTCCATTAGGAGACCACATGCTCCACATTGGGAGCGGACATGGAAAAAAAATAAGATCAGAGTATATGGCCACCACACGGTGTCTCCAAGATATCCTGTCTCACGCCGGCCTTATTTCTTCCTCCCAAGTGATCCTAGTGTTCTGTAGCTCCGCTGAGTACATCCATCAGGTTGACAGAAAAAGAGTAGGGAATCGGGCACCCATAGAACATGGGATTTAATTTTGGACACCATAAGAGGTATCAAGCATATGTTTTCGGTAGGGTAGGAAAACATATTATTTTTTATTTTGTTACAAATATGATGCCTTTCCATTAAGAAACAGTAAATACCCTAAAAGTGATATCATATCAATAAGGTAGGTAAGCAATAGAAATGTATTTAATTCTACAAGATTTGTTAAATACTGTTCACAACTAATTCAGTATAAGTCATTGTCAGAATAGCAAGTAAGCTAATTTTAATTTGATTTTATAAATTTATTTAATATCAATATATCAACAATCAACCACTGATAAACAAACAGAATTAAAAAGCCCGGCAGTTTTGAAAGTTATTGTTGCAATTTAATATAATCAATTGTCACCTCTTTCATGAAAGCAAGGTCTCGTTGTATAAAATACGCAGATTGTGTGAGGCCGTGGGACGTGCACAATGTAACAGCCTCCTGATGAGCATTCCACGCATTCTGTTGGGCGAATACATCTTCGGCAGCTCTGAAATGAAAAACAAAATATCTCAGTTGCATGTTGACACTTCATGCTACCGACATAAATTTGTTAAATAAAAGTCACTTTGGTTTAATTTTGGATTTCAGATAAGTAGTAGATTTGTAGGAGGTCGTTCACATTTTAATTGTTGACTATTTAATTTCGTCTATATATAATTTGTACGATAATATGTAAATTCTCGTCTCAATTTTTGAACGAATTGTTTGACATACCCAGTAATAATTATTAACATTCAATTTGAAATAAATAGTCTTTAAATTTATCAGTTGATAATGCTCGTGATAAGTGAAACCGATCATTATAAAAGATTTGGAAGTAGTACAAAACAAATTGTGTTTTATTTTTAAATATGGAATTATTTCAAGGTAGATTTGAGACGAGTATCTTTCAATTTCAATATGAATAATTTCCGGAGGCATCACTCCTGGTTGCTTCAAGACACAATTCATGTCCGTGATTCCACAGATAGGAATATTAAGTTTGACATTCACAAGAATGGCACGATTCTAATTTTGGTCTCAAACTCTTAAACATGAAAACGATAAAGGGTAAATCTTAATATACTTAATCTGTAAATTACTGGTCCATTAATTTGGAAAATAATCGCAAAAACAATTGCAAACTCATAGGATATTGTAATTGCAGGTGGTCATAAGAAGCAATTATCATTAAAATGCTACTAGGTTTTTTTTACATAGAGATACCTGCTGATTTTAAATTGGTGGGTTTTGTTAAGGTAAACATTAGATGACATATTATTGTAAGAATTAAATTATTTTGATTGTTGGAGTAATTTATGATTATTTAAGCAACTTATCTCACGTAAAGGATACAAAAATATATTATTACCTTAGCTTAGCCTCCATCCATGATTTAATCCTGGATAGCACAGGGTAAAGATGTTCTAATCTCTCTCGCAAACTATCCTTAGTTCTATCTAACTTTCTTTGAACATTGTCCACAGCCCTGAAACATAAAGAAAGTAAATGTTTGTATGTTGTATTAAGTTGTAAAGTTGTACTACATAAACCATCTAAATCAGTGTTTCTTAACAGGAGCACTTTAAAAATCCGGGGGACGCTTTTATATTTTAAGAGCTGAAATCTGAGTGGGCATATTATGATGATATCAGTCATCTCTCTGAGACGTGTACGTTTATTTCTTTGTTCCCGAAGTTCTTCGAATATTATACTAAAAAATAACTTGAATATTCATATTACTGGCAATAAATTAGCAAGAGCATGTACGTTTTATTCGTGTTTCTTGCAACTTTTTACCTCTATGAAATGTAAAAGAACAATAGTGTAATTTTGAAATTTCATTTTTACAGGTTGAATAATTTATTTTATTGTGGTAAAGAGGCCTGGCCTCAGAATAATGGACATCCTCAATAAGATTAAGAAACCATGATCTAATTCAACAATCTTCAGCCATACCTGTGCATCATCACAGTGGCCTGGGCTTGCCGAACGAATAAATCGGGAATTCCGGACCCGAGAGTGGCGAGACCGGGATGTGCCAATACACTATTGTACACTCGCTGCAGGTATTCTCTCATCACTGCCTCTTTCACCTCCTGTGGGAAACACATACTGAATTTATCATCGTCATCACGAAAGACATGTTACAAACGTAGAATAGAACCCCTGTTGAATAAAGATGGTATCCTAAGTACATCATACGGCAATAGCTGTCCTTTTTCATCAGTTGTATATCCATGTATATCTTTTACTTTCAAACCATATCAACTGTGTTTACGTGAAAGCGATTGACCCTTACTTTTTTTGAAAAGTGTTTTTATTCGATTGTCACAATGTACTAAACTAGGTACATGTTCTGTCAAAAGAAATTAAGCAATGCCGAATTATTATCGCAAGTAAACTTTTAATTTTGAAAAAGATCTGTTGACAATTTTCCACAAAGAATCCTTAATTAACTTTAATTATTTAATATTTTTCTTTAATATCTTCTTCAAATGATAAAATATAAGATAAAATATCAGATCAGTAAAATAAAAGGTGAAAATTGCCTTTTTTATGATGGTTTTTGTGTGTACTGTAAACTCTGCTCTGTGAGGTCAATCTCTTTGGGCTAAAAACTTCTTGGCACATATCACTAGGGCTGCTATGGTTACATGCTATCTATATTTTTTAACACCAGTTCATACAGCAGTTTGATGTGTTGGCTTCGTCAGACACCCTTACATGTTTGCGTCAAGGGCAAAATAGAAAACATTCAAACATTCACGACATCTTATAAAGAGCTAGTAGATCTCAAATCGTAAATGTGCTTCCATTATCTATGGCACAAACTATTTTCCTTTTTGCACATAACAGTGCACGCAACCAAGTGTTGATGAACATATTTCAAAATTTTGACTGTCTTAGGGACTGTAGGATTTGGTATAATATTGTCATGGATTATCTAAAAAAGAATACACTGGGTGTGATCAAAATGTAATCATTGTTTTACCCTTTCGATATCATGATCAGGCATCTTTTGGGCTCTCAGTTCAGCGATAAGCCTCTCTCTGAAGTGAAGAAACCATCCGCGGGTTTCTTTCTCCAGAATGCTGATGAGTATGGGCAGGGCCCTTCTCATGGTGTCTCGTTTGAATAATCTAAAAACACAACACAATCAAAATTACTTTTAAGAATGTTGACATATCCTTTATAGTTATAGGAATAAGTCAACAGCATGCTGATGAGTTACACTTAAATTATGATATTTTTAGTATGTAGCTTCTTCAAAATTGCGACAGTACAGTGCTATTATTTTGAATCTAGTTTTCCTAATGTTGTTTGATGCCTATAACCATAGAACTGAGTGCGTAGATAATGAAAATGCAAATACACTGAAGTGTCAATATATAATCCGCAATTTCAGCAAACAAAATATAAAGATTTTTTAACCTTGACAGAAATAAACATTTATAACCCTAATTTGATGAAGAATATAGTACACAGTGGCACATTATGTTCTAAAATTTCCATCCATCGTTACGTCATGTTAATTTAAAATTCTAACCTAAGATCAATGTGTCCTCCTTGCGGTGTTTGGTACAAGTAAGGAACAGCGCATGGGGGTCGCGAGCATTCTTTTTCCACCTCAAACTTCTCAGTCGCAGCTCGTCGAAGTTGCCGCCGAACAAACCCACACAGCAGGGAGAGCGATCCAATGTATTCCGGCTAAAAAGAGGTTCAACCGTTATTATTGGCAAAAGTCTTGAATTTCTTCATGCAGTGTTATCACGACAGAAACATATTTTAGAATCGGTACTCACTCGGCATACTAGTTCTGCGACGAGGTATCTGCATCGTTCCTCTTTTATTTTATTGTCCAGATTGTGCGCCAGTAGAGATGGCATCCCGAGTACTATATCTAGAAGTCTGGAAATAATAACAAACCTGATTTAGTATTTTATTTGGCTGCGAAATATTGGTCAGAAGTAATCAAATGGCATTTCGTCTGATACAGTAAATATAGTTTTGCAGTCACTGTATTATCTAGAACAGTGGTTTCCAGCCATATTATATCTGCAAACCGGACACAAAAATAAATCATATCATACCTATTTATAAAACTTGAAAATTCTATTGTTTATTTAATAACCCATGGATATAGATACACCACCAGATAAATCTTTTTTAAGAACAAAAACACAATATGAACTATTATAAATGTGCAGACAGACTAAACGAAAAAATCGCAATAATTGTTCATAAAAAAAACTGACGATTCATTTGAAGTGTTTCAAAATGTGCTATAACTATTTGCGGACCGACAGAAATTTCAGTGGACCAGCAACCGTCCGCAGACCACTGATAGGGAAACACTGATTTAGAAAACATATTCGAATAATAAATAAGATACAATGCAAGATTTTCAATTACATTCACAAATAGAAACGTATGACATTTTTTTCATATTTTTGTGGTCAATTCCTTCAAACTTTTGTCCTCACAATGTGACTTACCCGCCCAGATCATCACAACTTCAATTTAGTTTTTATTATCAAATTACAAAGGGGCTGTTAAGTTTCACATCAATATAGAACAACCGAGTTTTCATTTTTTTCATTTTACAAAATATATAGATTTTGAGTGATAGCCGACCTTGTAAATCCGAGCAGTAAAGACCGCAGGCTCTCTTTGACGGAGAACTGGTGCGATAAGATTCTAGCCCGTCCAGTGACTAGTAAAAGAGTCATGGAGCACGCCAAGTCGTCCAGCAGAGCTTCCCGAGATCTCTCGGAACCTCGCTGGAGTAAAAGAGACAGTCTCCATCGATGGACTTGACCGGGAAAGTTCAGGGACGACACTTCGAACTCGCTGGTTTGGGATAATCGAGTAAATCAATGAATATTTAATTAGTACACATGAGTATGTTGTTTTGATATGCTCTATGTAAAGTATTTTATCTGCAAAGTTGTTTTCAGAAAACTTGTTTATTTACAGTAGATAATCATCTTTATTTTGGTTCACCTTTATACTGATAAATTGTCATGATTGCAGTTAGAGCACTTTACATAGGGAGTATCTATTTGGTAGCATCAATAATAAGTGAGTTATTAAGAACAACTCAATACCTTCATAAAACAAACAAAATAATTTTGTCAGTGTAATCTTTCCGACCTTGTAAAATTTAGGTTCAAGTGTTTTTTTTTAAGAAACAGTGACAAAAAAGAATAGCTGCTTATTTAAAAAAATATGATCATTTACTGCTATATTAACACATAGAAGAGTCTGCGGATTTTTTCAATAAGCTTCATGCATCATGAGGCGGGTGTTTTTCACGCAATTTGTAATTTTTTACACCGATCTCTAAATTGCGATAATTATTTAATATGTTGCTGTATTTTACAAAATTTTTAGTTGACCCTTTGGGATGCTTGTGTACAAAAAAAAATCTTGTTTTACAAACCGGGGTCCCATAGGAACTGCTTTTATTAAAAAAAAACAGAAGTAAAATTGGGTTAACTATTATCAAACATCCTTTATTTTAGAAGACGTATTTATGATATTTGTATACTATAGGCCAGCGGTTCCCAGCTTTTTTTGACTCGTGTACCCCTTGTCAACCCATTTCGCTAAAATTGTACCTTTAATATAACAAAAACATATATTTTCTGTATTTTTTATTTCAAATATGGAATTACAGTGAACAATAGCTTTGGTGTGGAAAGGAGCGTTCGAAAGACGGCAGGTGCAATAGCCTCTGCTTCGTGAAGATTTGTAAAATGGGGCTGATTTATACAAGGAGAAATACAATTTTCTGCTATAAGTAGTATAATTTTACATTTAGTAATACTTATAAGGTAACTAGCTTCAACAGCATTTTCGTAGTCTTTATTAGTGGCAGAGTGTACGATGTTAAAATCAGCATATTCTTACTTTGCCCTGCGAAACATTTAAAGAAGTCACTTTCCATGTTTTTATAATTTGAATGAAAAAAATAATAATCATGTCATTTTCGAGTTAAAATTAAATATATTACTTATGTACTATCAAGAATATTATTATTTACAAGGTATTAAAAGTTACAATGACAATAGTACGATGTTATTATGTTACTGGAGCATGTTGTATCACGTTGAAGAACATTTTTTTGCAAACAGTAAGATTTGAAAAAATATTTGTTCATGGTATTACAATTTAACATTTCATTGAAAAGAAAATAACAAAACAATTGACATCAATAGAAATTATACACATACGTTTAAAAAAAAGTCAAAGTACAGTGAGAAAATTATGGTATTTTTCTATGATGTAATTTATTTATTCGAGTATTCCTTGATGTCTGATTAAAGTGAAATTTTAATAATTCATGCACTTCAGTAATGTTGTATTTATCGAACATGCTTTGAATTAATTAGGAGATTATTTTATTCAACGCTTTTAGGAACATGCCTTAGATTAATAAAAAAAAAATAATAATGATTTATTAAAATCTTAATGAAGATGGCAAAATGCACAAGTATTTTTTTTTAAAACTAATGGGCGCACACATTTGCTTAGCTTATAAAATCGTTTTAAATCTATAAAGAATATTTCATATCATCTATCAGTTGAAAATCAATTTTTGAAATAAAATTTTTCATTTTATTATGATAAAAAGCAGTTTCGCTATATCTCAACCCTTTGAGTTGCAAGTTATTTTCTAAGAAATGAGGTAATAAATTTTGATAAAGTTACCGCTGAATCCATCAAAAATATTAATTTAGCTCAGTTATATAATGTATACTGTTGTAGAAGAGATAGACAATATTATATCATCTCACTTTTTTTTTTTTTTTCCCATGTCCGCTCCCAATGTGGAGCATATGGTCTCCTAATGGAGGTATCTTGACAGATTTATTTCTACGAGAACTGCTTGTCACTCAGTTGCTCAACCTCTCTTTTCTTTTTCGAAGAGAGTAGGGATAGAAGGATAGGGCTATGACAGGACTAGTGGTTAGCTAATCGCTCTCGTTACGCCCCGTGAGGATGGGATTGGTGGGAGGGAGCACTCAGACTACGAACAGAAATCCATAAATCGATTGAAAGATCAATCTATGAAAACCGTCCGCACCGGGAATTGAACCCGAGACATCCGTAACCGTAGCCAGCGACGAAACCAACTGCGCCACGGACGCCGACATCTCACTTACTTATTCCAGCATCATAAATTTATTTAAAATTAAAATATTTAATGTAGTAATTGTGTTTTTGAGTTGTTCTGGGAAAAGGAACATTCACGGTATTGTTAATTAAATTTTATTGATTATGCGTAATTACGTGAGCTTCTTGTTACGGTTTAAGTGATGATTCATTTGAATTCTTGTAGAACTGAATATTTTGTTATTGTTAACCTATAATTATGTAGAAGCTTTTATTTCCAATATGGCTTTAAATATTTATTGAGGTAAATGAATCGATTTAATATTTCTTGTGTATGGATTGGTAAACAATTTTATAAATTAAGATAAATGTGTGCGCTTAAAAATATAACAATCGATACATTCACAAGACACTTTAACATAAACATAAAAAGGTAGCAACAATGAAGTACTAAAGGGTGAAGTGATAGAATAATTTCAATATTGAAACATTTGGGAGTGAAACGTACCCCCGACGTCTGATCGTTTCCAATTGGTTAGAATTTAGCATCTTCGCTTTGCCATACTTATCCTTGTGCGGGCTTTCGGAAAATTAATTTCGACAATTCAATTCGGGTGCTTTTTACATCGGAAAAATTTACAAGTCAAGCAATGTCAGGAGGCAGAAATTTGTCATGGTTCCATTTCGACTGATCGCAGAGAGCATTCAATTGTAAAAGTTAACATCTAATGTTGCTGACATTCTAGAGCATGATCGTGAAAATTACATGGGTACAAATCAAATGAAATATGCTGCTTCGAAAACTAAACTTATGTATGGTAAATTATGGCAATTTAGAGAGATAAAACTAAAAACCAAAATAACATTCCCAGTTAACATGTATACACTAGGACATGACTTGATATCTTTCTTATAATAAAAGTTTACACAATAGAGAATTTTAAATTAAGTTGTAAATCAATCCTAAAAGGCGAGGGCCTTTTTTCCTGACTGTTAAAATGCTTTTTCGCAATGGATATTTAGAATAATAACAGAAACTTAATTGTGAAAAATATTGCCTAATTCACTTGTATTTTCTCAGACGTCATTTATGGTGACAAATGGAACTATTTATATTGGAAATCTGACCAAAATACAAGAGCAAATAAACAACTTTTATTTATAAGAAAAGTTTCAATTATTTTTTCTTTGAATGGCTATTGAATGCGTTTGGTAAACGGCTATGTAAAAAAAAGCGGCTCACCCCTTTCGGCGGACGCATTCCAATTGTTTATGGCTCAGTCTCCTCGGTTCCCCTTTGGTGTCGACCGCTACCGCGTCCAGTTCGTCAAAGGATGGAGCCAGAAATAAGTCTTGAAGATTGAGCCGTTTCGGTCGGTGCGCGATTTCCATCGGCAAACCCGGCTGAGGTGGAGAGGCTCCCAACGGTGTCGGCAACACTGGAATACCATATAGAGTTTCACAAATAACTTTCACGGTTTAAAGCTGCCATCTTTATAAAAAGGGGTACAATTTTACTCATTTTACGATTGCAACATAATTACAAAGCTCCCAAAGTGAAGCATATGGATTCTTAATAGATCATTTCATCAGAAGACATTTTAACCAAAACAGCTACCCAACGTCGTTTTACAGTGATGTCAAGGATATACATATGGCGTAAGGAAAGGACTCACAGTTATCTGTATATAACCTATTTATAGGAACAGAAAACATCCTCCATGTCCATGCTCTTATAAATAATAAGTTGATTGAAAAATCAATGTACGAAAATATGCATTAGTGGATTCAACCCTTGACCACCCAACAAAGGATGTAAGCCCTAGAGCAATGTTTCTTAACAGGAACATAAACTGCTGCTGCAACTGGGCTCCTGAAATTCGAGTGGGGGGTTGCATATTGTGATGATGCAATCAGTCAACCCTAATGTAACAGGGGCGTTAATATGTTTGAGTTATTGTATCCGAGATGTTTTGCATTAAAATCAATCTAATATAATTTGGTCTCTATTTCAAGAAATCCATTGAATGAAATAGGTACATTTAAACAATATTGTAATTTTGAAATTACTGTTTGGTTTGTAGAGGGGCACATTCAGTAATCGTACTGTAGAACAGAGGCCGATGGCTTCAATATGGTTAAGAACCACTACCCTAGAGCAGCAGCTAACAAAAACTTCTTTTAACTTAACTAAACATCACTATTGTACAATAAAGACAATTGATCATCGAAAAAGAATTGTTTCCTCACCGATTGGAAATGTTTTCCAGTGATACAAAAACTCCTCGGCGACCTGCTTAATATTATTGACGAGCTGCTCGACTTCGGGGGGCGCCCCGACCAGGTTAACGTCGAACTTGATCGGCTGCTTCTCCGGCTGCATCTGCCGGTCGGGCGGGAACAGCGAGTTGGGCCGCGTGGACCCCTCTGATATGGACCGGTTGTAGATGTTGGTCGGCCGCATGGGGTTGCCAGCCCCGCTCTCTGGCCTCATCATTTTGATCTATTGCAGGGTTGCCTCCGCCATATTGAATTCTATCATCTCTTCTATATCATAATACGATCAATGTTTTCGTACTGTTTTCATTTGGTATCAACGTATTCACTCTTGCGGTTTTTATTTGTATAATTTGTTTTTTCAGTGATGTAAATTTGAGCGCACGCAGTGAGAGATCTTGAGACTGAAAAAAAAAACGAAAAAAAATGCTGTTAGTAACATGTGTAGTGAATGAATATGAATACACGAGACGGTAGTAAAAAAACATGTGTTGTGAGATAGAAAAAAACTAAAGATCCTGATTATTTTTAATGGTAAAGAGAATAAATGTTAATATACAAATTTCTTTGAATGTCGTAATTGGGTAATAAATTTTGTAAACACACAAAACTGATTAATGATAAACATTTTTTTTTTGATAGATTCGGTTGATGCTTTGTGGAAATTCATTTCCTACAAAGCATTCCACAAGTTCGAATCCCAGTACAAACTTTTTAATAAATTGATTTAAAGATTTGTGTTCAAGGTGTGGACATCCGACAGTTGTGTCACAATTGATAGCGTCTTATAAATTCAGTAACTCTTGATTAGTACACAGTAGAGCGGGTAGTCAACATCGTTGGCTTCAGTTAAAGATCTCACAGATTTGAATCTCACTACGGACAGTTTCATAAATTGATTTGTAAAACGATTTATGGATTTCTGTTCGTAGACATGGATGTATGTGATGTCTAAAATTCCCTCCCACTCATCCAATACCAACAAGGTGTAGCAAAAGCGGTGAGCTAATTACTAGTCCTGTCTTAGGCCTATACTTCTATCTCTACTCTCTTCGAAAAAGAAAGGTTGAGCAACTGAGTAACAAGCAGTTCTCGTAAAAAAACGTCTATTGAGATACCTTCATTTTGAGGAGCGGATATGGTTAAAAAAAAAATTTATGGAATTAATTGTGTCCCGGATAACCACAGTGAATTTTCTTTAGTTTGTTTCTGTTCCTTGGGATTTGTCCCGAATAACCGGCTGTCCTAATTAACAGGCGTCCTAATTAAGTGTAATCGACTGTATCATAAAAAAACACACCAATCAAGGGTTAAAATACTCTTGATTCACATGCCCTGCATGTCATCCGGATTAAAAAATCTCAAATAACTATAACTTAATTGGCGATGTGACCTAGGTACTTTAAGGTTGGTCAGTCAAAAAATGTTAAGTTAAAAAATGATAATTAAAAAGCAATTGAATGAAAATATGTGTGAAATTGTAAGTGGTGAAGTGAATCGCTGATAGCCACTTTAATTAATTAGTCAGAATGTCACGGCTGAACAGAAACGAGAGCGAACAAGCTGCATACAGACATGCAATGTTGTCACTCGAATACTTCATTAGAAACAACATTATTAATGTACTAACATACTGTGCTCTGCGGCAGTTACTCTCGACCTTTTTGTGCACGTATAAATTATTTATGTAAAAGAAAGTAAAATCATATATTCGGGAAATTATAGAGAAAAAGAGGCAAAATATGTGCCACAAATAGTAGCACAACCAGTGGAATAACAAATTTATTAATTTTAATTCCGGTTTCGCTCATTGTAAACAGTTTAATTACTTTTATTTTGGTTATTAAAGTCGCGCGGATTGAGGAATACTTGTTTAAAACAAATAAATTTTATTACATTTTTATATGCATATCAAATTGTAAACATATCCTTGCATCTTTCTATAATGCCAACATTGGAGAGAAAAGATTTGAAACAAAACTGGTAAATATTTTATTAAATTAAGAGTATTAATGGAGGAATATTAATTTAGTGCTTTTAGTTTTTTGTTTCAACCATGTACACTCCAAATGTGAGGTATATGCACTCTTATTGGAGCATATCAACAGAAGGTGTACTACGAGAAATGGTTGCTGTTTAGTCGCTCAACCCTTCTTCTTTTTGGACGGCAAGGAATGAAGGATTGGTTTTGGACACCTGATTACTATTGACACATCTCGTTTTTAGGATCGGGTGGGTGCAAGGGAATTTAGACATCCATGCTTTTCAAACACAAATCCATAAATTGATTGTAAAATTAATTCACTAGTGTCCATACTGGGATTCGAACCAAAGAGGATATGGCTCTTCGCAACTACCCAGACCAATTCTAAAAATGGGGCATAGTGCTAGTGGTCAGTTTACCACTGACTCTTACGTAGCCTCATCACACTAGTATGCTCTCCAGCCCACTGCTCCAATTGGGAGCAGAAATGGGTTTAAAAATATCATTCACCATTTATTTAATTACTTTAAGTAATTATATTTTATTTATTATCGTACCTGTATTATTGGATTGGACGGGAAAGAGCATCATCTAACAACAGCTTTGCTTTTTGTGATAACTCCTTACTTAAAAAAAACATTTAGTTTTGAATCAATCTTCAAAGATCCTTCTTTCCATCCATGTATCGTTCTGGCTGTAATAACCAACAAGAAGATTTCTTTTCCAAACACCAAAAATTTCATACTTTAAGTTCCTGATACGCACATCTTATATATGATAGCTCAGACCGGTCAGTAGGCGTAGATGTAGACGTTTTATTATTATCACATACACATGTAGGTGTGAAATTTTCTCACGACCGTTCGCAGTGTATATAAAAAATACACACAGTTCCGACATGACGCAAACAAACAACAATCTGTTTGTCAGTATGGAAACTAAAGAACAGCTACTTTAGAGATTCAGTATTTCAATTTCAATACAGTCATCTATGACAGGCATTCCCACTAGTGAATACGCTTTGGATACAAACACAATTAACAAACCGGATAATCTGCCCACGGATAATCGGAGTTCACTGTACATCTTTCTACCAAGGATTGGTAAACAACATTAAATGTATTAATTATTATTGTACAATGTGGAAATTTTATAAAATCACATTGTATCCGTTTTATTTTGATGAACAAAAGTCTTTGTTAAAAATGTGCTAAAACAACACAACATTAGGTCAAAAATCTCGAGGCAGTGAAGAGGTTAAAAGAATAAATGTATAGTGTATTTTTGTGTTGGTCACAATGTAAAAATCTACTGTACTGGTTTATTCTAAACTAACCTTTATGTAGCCATATTCAAGTGAGTATCATATGCAAGGCTTAAAAATGTGGTAATTAGAGTAGGTATAATTTTGACATCATTCAATTGAATTATGTATATGAGTATGAAATGCTTAAAATTGGTACACTTATGTTTCTGAATGTCAACTGCGTAATATGTACGTTTGTAACTGTACTTACATATACTTCAAATATATTTTTTACCAAGCAACATTCATGAAAAGATAAGGTAATTCTATTTAACCCTCCGAGGCTGAATTGTTTATAAAAAAAATATTTTCAGTTATTATGTTACATAAATTGGGTATTGAAAGTATGAAAAATTCGCCATGAGGACTGCAGCATTTGCTACTACTGTCAGTTTAATGCAGTTAGGCTGAATGGCTTAAAAAGCAAGAAAAACGATACATTTCTAGCCAGTTCCAACATTCTTCCATGACTAGTAACTGACACGAAGTGGTTGGTTGGTTAGGGAGTAGCGAGAGCAATTAGCTAACCAAAAAAAAAGGTTGAGCAACATAATAACAAGCAGTTTGCGTAGAACAAATTCTGTCAAGGTAAAAATTTGGATTATTGAGATTTTGTACACTTCCATGTATTTTGTCACTAACGACCCGGGTTTCGCCTTTCGGCATCTTCAGGCTCACACTCGTGTGCTCGAATGCCTGAAGATGCCGAAAGGCGAAACCCGGGTCGTTAGTGACAAAATACATGGAAGTGTACAAAATCTCAATAATCCAAATTTGATATTGAAATTCCATCAAGCACCCTCAGTCGATGTCTTAAAATTCTGTCAAGGTAAGCTCGATTAGAAGTTCACATGCTCCACATTGGTAGTGGACATGGTTAAAAAATTAGTGCATAGCAACCAAGTCTTGTGTAACTGCTCCTCAGACACTCCTGGTAATAATTTACTGAACAGTGCTGTTATACCAGACACGCCCCAGTAAAAGCTGTAAATCCGAGGCAGGTGGTGATGGGTACAATTTTGAGTTTCCTCAAAAGATAGCGATTTGGTAGCAGAAAGAGAGAAGCCAAGTCTGGCATCGTTGGAACATGCGACATAAGAATATAATAAAATATGTGGTTTAAATATTATGACTGTGGAGCAATAAATGCAGTTGAAGTAAGTTATAATTCAAAAAAAATTATTCCCTACAAAATGTATAATTTCGCATGTTTTTTGACATAGTTGATTTTAAAGGGAATCTGTGTGTTGATAGTTTTGAAAAATCAACATTTTGGTATAATGCATAGCAGAAAAAACAGCTTTTTAAAATGAACACTGTTTACCAGACATATCTTCTTGCAAGCAGTACTTAATAACCGAGGATTCAATGACCGATTCTATACAGCAAATATATTACTTTGAATTTCTATCAGCGCATTTTTACATTGTGGTTTAATCATTTACAATTTCAAAACGACTTTGATAACACTCGCAAACAATGAAAATAATTTTTCGTATAAGAACTGTTTTGTAAATTATATTATAAGCTTGCCTGCATCGATAATGTGCTATTTAAAGCATAAGGTTCTTGGTAAATAATGTTAACAAGATAATTGTCCTATTAAATACTGATTTATCAGAGAATTAAAGTGATATATAGAAACTTTTTGTTATAACTTGGGCATCAACAATGCAATTTACAGAACCTTTAAAAAGCTTACTCGTAATATGTTTGACAGCTCATTTTTTAATTATGAAATTAGTCTAATACGGCTATATTTAAACGGCATAATTTTTTTTTGGAGGCATAAGTAAGAGTTGTTAGAAATAGTTAATCTAATTTCTATTGAAATTCTAGTTGGATATTGATGGAGAAAAATTGTACTGACAAGTTATTCCACCTAATCTTAGCCACAACATTCTTATTAAGCCAGACATTCTGAAAGTTCTTTATTAAGAGGATTCTCTTTAGGGGGAGTTTATTGCTCTTTAAATAAATAATTGGATCAATTTCTAACCTGTAATATTATCCTTCGTAACATCCCAGACAGACATAACAACAAATCACCGAGTGAATCGAGTAAAACGACGTTTATAATAACCAGATATAGCATGTTATAGATATAATCTTACGAGGAGATCATTGTTTTACATATTGACTCTATTATATCTCTTATAACGGACGGAAGAACAATAATTAATACATGGAATTATAATGGACATACCTATTTTATATATCGAGCCCTTTTTGCACTGTACAGAAGAAACATTTTATTTAAAAAACACGTTGATCAGGGTAAATGTATGTGTAAATAAATATAAAAAAGTAATCTCTAGAGTACCCCGCCAGAGCACAACAATGTAAAAAAACAAATCTACATAATTATTATTAAAATACTTTTGACAACGGGCCGACGACACAAGTGGGAGAGAAAATGGTACTGTTGTGCAGTTTGCGGACAAAGAGGCGGTAGGCGTTTTCTCTTTTAAAGCAGCAAGTGACATCTATGTTACAATAGAATGAGATTACTATCGGTAAAGCAGGGAAGCTGCTCATCACGACATAATAGAAAAAGTGGTTTTTGGATGATATCCATTATTATCATAAACATGAGAAAAAAAGAATTATCTGACGTGAAAAATGCAATTTGTGAATAAGATGAGATAACGATTTCTGCGCCACAGATAAGCGAACAAAGTAATTGGTATATTACAACTGGAAATAAAAAGAGAAATAAAATACCCGTGTCAAATTAATCTATGATTTAAAAAAAGGGACCGGCGAATTCTAATGCCGGATATTTATTTACTGCATATAAAATTTTGGACTACAAATATTTGTAATTAAAATGAACGAAATGTTAGAGTCAATAAGTTTGGTAACAATTGAAAACATCATGAAATAACAACTAAAGACTTCATGAAGTATTGAATATATTTTCAAATTTTAGGTGTGAGTAAAATTTAAATACTTTTTGTTATTAAGTTATTTTCAACCATTTTAATTTATTCTGACTTTGTCAACGATTCATTATTATTTAGAAAAGAAACTTCATGTTTTATTCGTATAATTAGCGCCAAAATGAAAATAATCGTAAATGCCATTATAATTAATGTTGCTATAAATGCTGCAAAATATAATAATATTTATTATAGTTTTTAACGCGTACTCTAATAGGTTAAAACCACGCTGAATGTTTACTTGCTGTGCGTTGGCAACAGTGAGAGCCGTAATTATATTTTTTGTGTTGCTTCAGGAAGCGTGAGATAAGCGATGTCTTGTTGAATAAATACAATTGTTTTTTCTATAACTTAATTTAGCTGTCACCAATTTTCTAAATACCCGTCTCGGGTGGATGGAAAATATTTCTACGTCGTATCACGAACCCAGAAGTATTGCGCTTTGGATGGGCGGTAGAGGAAAACAGGTACAGATATTTTGGCACACTTTTTGACAATTTTTCTAGTAATTTTAAAATCAAACAATATGTAATCCTAAAATAAACTGAATCTACCAAAGATGACTCACGCGGCTGAATAAATTAAAAGTTGCGGATTGTTTTTATTTACGTTAATTAACCGGCATCATTAAATCATACAAACATAATTCGTGATCAGCTGTAGATTTGTCAAAATTATCGCATTTTGTAAATCCAGATGAAAACTGTCAAACATTAAAATTGACCTACAAAGATAGAAATATGAAATATCTTATGACGACGTAGCTGTTTAACGGCTTGCGTTGAATGTAAGGAACTCTATGCAAAATTATAAAAGTAAAATTATTATTATCACTCTGATTAAAAATATATAACATAACCTAATTATGTTCTTACATATTTCTAGTTTTTTCAAAGTATTCTTGCGAGTAATAATTTAGAAATCAAAATAATATTTGTGTTGATATATGGCAATTGTAATTCTGAAAGCTCCCGAAAAATACAGGACTTAATTTCTTTTTTTAAATGGATTTAATGTAGATATAGTGAGTTAAAATAGGTAATACCTACATAATATTAAGGGCGCCACGAAATAATTGTAAACAAAAATCAATTGATTGAAATGGACATTGTATTTGAAAAAATGATAGTCTTTTTTGACATTTAAAGAAACAATTTTCAAAATATTGTGAATGCTACTGTATGTTTTGAAAATTTTTTATTTCTGAAAATTGCAAAAACCAAACTCTAACTCGTAACATCCACTGATGTTGATTTTCTAAAATGTAAGTGTTCTTTTATAGAAATCATTTATTTATTATACACAATAACAATGCAATGAATCAATTTCGTTTTTACATTTAGTTACACAACAAGGTATTTCATCTACTGCCATTCTCATATTTTTTATTGAATTATTATTATTTCTTCAGGTATGCATATAAAACATCTATCAGTAATCACATTATTTTTTATTGTTTGGTTGAAATGAACAAAAGTATTCTGCAAAAATCTTAATATTTGGACTCCCTTCCTGGAATCAACGTCAATAGAGAACCAAATGCCCACACATGAACGCAATAAAGATCTAGGCCTAAATTGAAATTAAAAGATTTTAGATAATTATTTTAAAGTAATAATGAATTATTTCATTTCATATTTTCTATGGATTCGGCGGTAACTTTGGAAGTTCATTTTTAATATAAAATTAAAATTGATAACTTAGTAATTCCACTTGGTTTATCACTAACGTGACCCGTTTCGCCTCTCTAAGAAGCATCTTCAGACTAATCACATCGCAAGGTAATTTATTCCGAAGGTAAACAATGATTCTAATTCTTAAAAAGGTGGGAATGGGATTTATTCCATTTCATTTTAAAATATGCGTTTTTAAACTAAAATAATAAGTAGTATTCTTCCCTGATTGACCCATCACAAAAAATAAATAGTAATAGTAAAAATAATCAAAATATATAAAAAAACGTAATTTAATAAAAATAATTCAACAATCAAAAGGTTAATTTGGTAGTGGCCCTCTGCTGGAAGTATTTGTAACTAGATAGTTCATAATAGATAATTACATCTTATAGGGAATGACTTCAACTTGAAGTTTTAATATTTTGGTTGCATGTGTGCAGTGTAGTGTTGCAACTGACTAAGATACTTGCCAGAAGTAAATAATTATTGTGTCGTTGAATTTCAATTTAGAGACTTCATTATCATTATTTTTTACACTTGTTTTCTCTAGTTGCTGTTCACTTATAGTTTCAGTTAGTTTTGTATTCAGTAGTCATCGATTGAAAGTAAATCAGTGTTTTCAAACTTATCAGGTAAGCCGTAATCTGGAGAATCTCTTCTACTATAGTGACCGTGTTCTACATGGATGCGATGGATATTCAGGCTGTGGAATCTAAACTCAGCGACGTGACCGTCACGGCGATACCTATGACCGCGCACAAAACGGTCTTCAATGGCAACAATCTGTCGCAAGCGCCCGCCCCCAGCACCATCAGCTGCAGCACTATAAATTTGGTGACGCCCAAATCGGAAAAAGACAACGGGATCTCCAAATATGCTCAACTATTAGCCGTAATCGAAGAAATGGGAAAGGACGTGCGCCCCAGTTACTCGGGGAGCAGGAGCTCGGCGGAGAGGTTAAAGCGCGGAATAGTTAACGCTAGGATACTCGTTCGGGAATGTCTGATGGAAACCGAACGTTCGGCTAGGCAATGAACTTATTTCAATATATTTCATATTACAGTATTTGTTACAAATTCAGTAATTTTAGAATTATGCAAGCGGTAGAGTTTTGACTTTCTAAAACAATCAATAGGATGAATCTGAATTTTTTTAATGGCTGATCTGCTCAATCGTCCTTGTCAATAGTTCAAATATTTATTAACCTAAAATAACCACAACTTATTTACTGAAGGAAGAGATGGTGTATAAATCACAATAAGAAATTTCATAAACAATCAAAACTGTAAATTTCGTATATATTACCACGATTTTAAAAACAATTTGATTTGGAATCATTTAGAGAAGAAATTTATTAAATTTAAATTTGAATTATTGAGATTTTGATATTGAAATTCCATCAAGCACCCTCAGTCGATGTCTTAAATTATAAGAAATTTATTGATACATTTTATTCTAGCATATTTCTTAACGTAAATCTATTTGGTCCTACATTATTTCAAATCAAATATCTACTAAACGAGTCCTTAATTTTCATAAAGACATTTGCTTTCATAGACACAAGAATGCTACACAGTTAATTTAATGAATCCAATCAATATCGTTTCATGGAGACATCAGCTCACTATACATATTTATGCTGATGCTGCTTAGTTCTTGGATTAACCAGGGTATTTTTTTCATTAGCTCTTCAGTGGCTTTCTATGATAAAATGAAAACTTGTTCTGCAATTATTCTTATTTAAAAAAACAAAACTAGTTTCAGTTAGCAAGTGAGGATTTTGAACATATACAAAAAATAAATTAAATGAGGTTATTTATATGAAATGATTTGACCGATTGTAAAGCTGTTCATTACATTTTCAATTAGTCATTATTTTGTTGTGTTAAATTGCTGATTATCTGAGGGAAGCTGTGATTGTTTTTTTTAATTATCATGGAACATGTATTATAGATAATTATGTTTCTGTTGCATCTTATTATGTCTTTTTGCTATGTATTTTTAGTTCAGTTCGTCACATTGATTGTTCAGGTAGTCAAAGCTTCGACAGTAATTAGGATTTAAGAGTTTTGAGAAATTGAATATCTGCGTTTTAAGTGTGAATCGAGAGTGGAATGCATTGCTGTGTGTAGTGATTAAGGTATTTAATCTGACAATGTATACTTTTTTGCATCCGCATAAGAAGAGTATTTAATGTATATTCACTTAAGTTATTAATAAATTGATAGGTTATAGAACAAAGAGTACCTCATTGTTAATGGGATAAACACAGTATATGATATTTCATCGGTTTATTGTATTTTTGGAAGAGCAATAAAGTAAAGCCACGCAACACCGTGTAGTAATATATTTATACGGACTCGGTTTTTAACGGGCGAGGACGTTCGGTTGTTAAAAATGATAAGTTTTTTTGCTCCATATGTCTTTAAAATGTTATTTATATATTTACATAATTAATAATGCTAAAGTAAAATTTTGTGTGTATTTTTAAAGGATTTCAAAGAATACATTTCCTGCCTCTGTTGATATACCTACGTAAACTATGTCATTTTTAAATTATAAGAAGCCAGATTATCGATTCCAGAATACAAAAGTACAAATTAGGTGTTTATTGTTAAATGTGCTCACTTTATGATTACTATACTTGTATTTGACTAAATATTTTCTCGATATAAAAATCATACGATAAATATTTAAGGTGTATTCATACGAAAGAAAGAATTGTTGTATTTTTCATAATATATTCCTCGGTATACGATTCTCCTATTTACATAATTAAAAATGTACGAAGTTATATTTAATATCTCTACGATTTTCACAAAAGATTTTATTCGAATAACTAAATGTTGTAACTTTATTTCGCACCGAGAAACGATTCATCTATTGACTAACAAAAATGTTTTTAAAATGGCGTCTCTTTACAAATCGACGAGAATCTTTATACAAGCACACTTTGTATTACTAATATCAAATACTTACCCTGAGAGCAATTTCTGAAAATTCGAAAATTTGAAGATTGATTCAGTTGACATGAATCAAAATTATAATCGTTCAAATCACAGTTGATGTGTCATAGTTCTGAATGTCTGTTTTAACGTTGGCTGTATTAAATCAAAATCAATCTTTCGTTGCTCAGAATTTTGCCATTAGCCGGTTGCTATCTTCTGATCACAGCAAACTTACTTTTTTTTTAAATTCCATATTTTTCTATATATCGCATCGCTCCTCTGATAAAATAAGCATTATTTTGTGTTTAGCAAGAACACAAATATTTACAAATGTAAAGTTCATCTGCTTAATTGTACACAGTTTTAGCTGTTATATTTAGTCTCAGCTAGATAGATTTTTGATACTAATGCACTAAGACAATTTAAATGGAATATTTTTTGTTAAGACACCTAAAACTTTTCTCGGTTTTCTTTATGTAAAATAAAAACTTTCACAATGAATTCTAATATATATATGAAACACAGGAGGCATTACTCTAAACTAATGACTAATTAGGTAAAAATAACAAAGTATTTAGTCCCACAAGAATTCTATCATTTTATTGTCAAAACGGTCTAATGAGTAAGGTGATGAAAAAATGCGATTTTACCATTGTCAGATAATTTTTTTGGCTCCATAGAACAATTTATTTTATCAGAGATGCGATATGTATAGTAATGATTAAATGTATTCAAAGATTCTCGCTTTGCAGAGACGGTCGAAGTAAACATTAAGATTTGACTTAAAACATACAATCATCAGATCAATTGCTCTTCTGATGATATCCTAAAATGTCTTATGCATTTCCCAATAAACGTTTATACCATAAAGAGCTTAGAGTTGGTTTACATTGTTGACACTGTTAATTGTACTTACACATTTTAAGGTATGTTGTAGTTTAGATATCACAATTCAAGCCAAAATATTAAGTTGTTACCATATATACTTTTAAGCGAATGTTCAGAATACCACATTTGTACCTCAGTCGTCAGATAGAAGACCTTGTGCAGCACTCTACCTGGTAAATCTCGATAATACAATCCCTGCAATGCTATAATGTCGCTGTACAAGCTAATTGCTGTAGCCCTCACTATTCACCAAAGTGACTTTTTAACTCTTTTCCTGCCTAGCCACCAAATGCGATTTATCCTAACACCCGAAATTTTAATAATTAATTAGGCAGTGATAACATTAAAATAAGGTACAATATTCATTTATATGCCTAATATTTGGTGGTGTGTATATATACGGTGCGAGCTCTCTGACTCCTGATCCAGTGTTCTTGGGCAGTGAACAGATTAATGGTATGCTCTTAGTATTGTAAATTAATCCATTTTTAACCTGACAAAATATTCCAGCCAATTATTAATTGTCATTTTGTCAATTGAAGAAGATTCTTAGTAATAAAATAAAATTTCATATGAAATTATCTATTTAATGGCGTTTTGGATATTATCACTTTTCAAACAAATATAAAATTTACTTTTGAGATTCTGTATTCGATAATAAGTAGAAATCAAATGCATACAGTGATTTTTATTTTCTGTAAAACTGGATATATTGATATATCGTCGTCAAACCAATATCTACTATGTGCACTTTTTGAAGATTTCGACATTTTGACTATTTTTACTAGTTTTAGTTTACTAACCAACTTTCGTATAAAATATTGCTATGTGAGTGATAGCATTATAACACATATGACTTCAATTTAAATTAGTTAAAAATCTGCTTCATCTAAAATTATACAAATTTTAAGTTTTACTATATGCGGGTTGCAGTAATAGACTTGTACAGTGGCGATACTATGACAGAATTTTCTTAAGTTCGATACACCCAAAAATAATAGAGCTTAATTGTATAGCATATTTTAAATGCTTGCGTTATATTGTTCACCCATTCTTTACATAGAAATTTTTATTGATTTTAATGAATTCAGTAAAATTCAAATATTTTAACCGTCCACAATAGTATTTTTCCCCTCCCTATGTCGAGCATGTTGACTTTACTGATGAAATGCTACATTAAAGGTCTATATGGTCAACATTACGAGCAGAAAACGTTAACCTATTTTTGAAAGAGGTTCATTGAAAGTAAATCAAAGGGTTACAACATTTATTGTTGTATTCTAGTATAATATTGTAATTGAGAAAGACAGGTCAAGTGCTGCTTCGTCATATCCAAATAGAATTACATATATTGTCAGTTGGCCTCGATCTGTATCCCACGAAAGTACAAATTTGTGTCAGATTATTAAATAACGTAAGTAAATAATAACCAAATGATGAATTAATATGTCAAAAATAACATTAGCACGCGATATTACTTAACATAGAATGGATTATTTTGATAAAATGATTTCTCAGGAACCAATAGGATAACGAGTTTTCTGTGTAGTGTTTCAGCAAACGGATTACCAAAACCAATAAAATGATAATGTTAAAATGATAATTGTTACTTAGTGAATCTATCTTACAGTGTATTTTTTTAAACATATTAAAGAAATTAGCTCATGTAAAAACGGAGTTTCCTTCATCTATTAACCTGTCGAGTCCAAAAGACATGTACGGCACACCAACCAATTGTTGTATTTGCAGATCTATGTTTTTTCTTGTATGTCTGAATATTTTTCCATTTCCGATTCAAGTTGTTTTTATTATAATATTAACCCTATAAATGTCACCCTTTTCAGACATTTATGTTTGCAACGATTTTATTAGTTTTAAGATGATTAAAAAAGGGCTGCCACACAACCGTAGGAAAACCGTAGTACAAAAACATGATGTATATTGTATATGTGATCAAATTTCGAATATAAATAAAAAAAAAAAGTTACAATATTATTCGCACTGACTGAATCTTTCCACCATCGCTTTATTTTCCACTCTGGCTCACTGTGCAAGTCGAGAAACATTTGCGATAGTGTTGTGGCAACCCTTGTGATATCTGTTCACTTGATTGTTAATAACATGAGAATGATTCAACATTTGAAAAATATAAAAAATTCTATTTCATTCTATAAATATGTCTATTAAATAAAAAATTACCATATACCATTTGCATGTCTGCACTCTTGTGTCATCAGACAAGTTCAAAAATATCCCCGTAGATTTATGTAATAAGTAAAATTTTGAGAAAATAATATTTAATCACAGAATGTTCTTCTGTACAAAAGAAAAAGCGCCGATATAGCAAACCAAAATATTTTAGATAAATGGGTTTGAAGTATTAATTTCTTTCTTACGAACAAATGAACTTATTATGACAAACTGTCAGGAATTGGGTACTGCGATTTGACCCTTTTAATAATATAAACCGTTTTTGGTAGATTCAGTTTACTTAAAGAATTTATCATGATTGTATCAGATTATTTGCAGACCACAGATCAATTTATAACATTTCAATTGTTTTATATAAATTGATTTTTCAGTTAATATATACATTCGAATCTAACAGCATGAATGTCTGTTTCGCTCCAAAATGGGGGTTTTAATCTATTTCCACCCTTAGAGTGAGGCTCATGGCAGCCGTCCCCACCTTTCTTTTTATGGTCCTGAAAATTTGATTGTTTTTACAGATAGAATATTTTGATATAAATAACTCAAAACACGACTTTCGATAAAATGCGGATGATGTAACTTCTTTCACAGACTATTTAATATAGGTATATCAAAAGAAACTTGGATAATTAGTCATGTCGGCGATTAAAGGAGTCGTAAGTACAAAAGATACTTGGAATACAGGATACAGTGCTGACTCTGTGGAATGGTGTCCTGTTAAGTCATACCAACATATTTTTGTTTGTGGCACATACCAGTTGGCCAGTGATGAGGAGAACTCTTTGGAAGGTAAGGTTTTTTTCCTTTTGTACTCACACATATCTTAGGCATATTTGGTACTAGACTATTAGTGAATAGATGAGATAAATGCCGAACGAGAAGTGCTTTTTGCTGCGGTTCGTCCTCATACAGGTCCAATAGGCTACGGTGACTTGATCTCAACCAAGGCCGACTTTGAGGCGTTCGATAAATTTGCGAAATGTGGGGAACAGTATATTCTTGATTCCTCTTTAGATTCAACGCGGAGTAGATTAAACGCTACGGCGGATTTTAAGTATACAGATACACAGGATACTTAGTATCACTTTAAAAAAGTGGCTGAACAATTCACATTTTCTTTTTTCTGCACGTTCCAGTTAATCAGTCCTGTTAAAAATAAATTCGTTTCTTTTCTCAATAGTTACGTTATGGAAAGCGGCCGTGTAACAACGGCTGTATACACAACATGTGGAGGTGGGGCAACTAACTATTAGTTTTAATTATGTAAATCATCGCACAGGAGAAAGTGGTCAAGTGTAAAATAGAAAAATGTTCAAAAAAACCATCTGAACATTTGTTATCAATCTAAAAGCCCATCAAATTGCATTCACATTTCTGATTTAGTTTTTTGACATCGGTGGGTGTAATTATGTTATGATGAACACTCACTTTCTCTTGTATATTGATGAAATATCCTGATCAAATTTGAGTCTTAATGCAGTGAACCTTATTCACTTTTTAGCTCCACAAAGTACTGCGGAAAAAGTTCAAAAACGTCTTGGAAAAATATATTTATTCTGTATAGATAGTAAAAATATTGTATTGGATCCTGTCCAAACAGTAGAGACATCAGCAGTTTTGGATCAAAAATGGTGCCATTACCCCTTAAATGCATCTCCCGTTTTGGGAGTAGTAAATGCTGATGGCGCTTTACAGTTGTACAAACTGATCAAACAGGAAGACGACACCTTCAAGTTATCATTCATGATAGACTTGAAGTTGAGCAATGATACAAAAGTGCTTGCGCTCTCATTGGATTGGTCTACCGGAAAGGGGATGACAGATGAACCTCAGATTGTAATCAGCGATTCGAAGGGAGATGTAAGTGTCTGCTCTCTGCAGAATGGCAATAAGTTGGTGAAACTTCACAGCTGGAATGCTCACGGTTTCGAAGCATGGATATGTGCCTTTGATTATTGGAATCCTTCAGTTTTGTTTTCAGGTGAATACATTAATCCATATTTGAAATGATACTAATGTATTAAATGTCAATGTGAAAAATTCTATACTGTAAATAAAATATAGATTAATGTTTAAAAAAATACGGTTGATTAATTAATCAAGAGCAATGCTCTGCAACCGCTATTCTGCAGCTCACATGTTGAAAACCACAACTTTTAGCAGCATTTAGCTGCCTTTAGATTAAAAAAAGAAACTTCGACATTCGCAAATCACTTGCTAATGGAGAACCATACGTTTAATGCGGATGATGGGGTTAAACTGTTGCATAAAAACATGGGGGATCATAAATTATTTTATCAAGAAATTTTGGAAATTAATAGAGCCCAGTTAAATTCCTTGCCAATTTTGAATGAGCAACTGAACCTTCCTAATTCTCCGCTATTATACCCTATACGTTGAAACACCTAACAGATGCCACTAAATGTGGAATGATTGTATATATTTACCCATTCGTCGAATTACATCCCGTCAAAACCCACAATACTATTATAATTGTAAAATCACTGGTATTTCTAAAAGAAGTTGAAAAGCGGCAATTCGCCACTCTGTTAATATGGTGTTTACAAAATAAGGATTAGGGCGATTTCCGAAATTTTAACTCATGTATCGGTGTGGCTCTGACGTATAATGTCTTGCCTCGTAAATAATATTTGTCGCATTTGTATCTTCTATATAAATGTTAGACACTGTTTACTGTCTCTCAGTTCGAGTCCATTTGTGTGCTCGAATGCCTGAAGATGCCGAAAGGCGAAACCCGGGTCGTTAGTGACAAAATACATGGAAGTGTACAAAATCTCAATAATCCAAATTTGATATTGAAATTCCATCAAGCACCCTCAGTCGATGTCTTAAATTAATGTAAATTCATTTTTTGTTTGGGATCTGAAATGGTTTGATATGATTTGAAATCTGGGCAAAGATTTGGTGTGCTGTGGTAAAAAAAGGGTTGCAGAGCATTGAACAAGGGTAACGTGTGTTGTGGTGAGTAGTATAAATATTTTTTGAACTACTCATTATTTATGAAGTGCTAGAAAAAATTTAAGAAAATAATTTTAAGTAATTTAAAAACAAGACTGCATTTGCGGCAAGCACACCATCTCACAGTCAAGGATAACTTTTATATCTTTTCGATTCCCAATGTGGGACATAATATGGACTCTTAATTGAGCATATCGACAGAAATAGTTGTAAGTCAGTCACTAAAGCCTTTTCTCATTACTGTCTCTGAAGTGAGGACATGGTAAGGAAAGGGCTTGTAGTTGAATAATCGCATCCTCCACGCTGACAGCTTCCATTCTGGAATTCAAAACTGTGACCCTGCAGCTTAGCAGAATGAAACACCAAGAGCATTGACCTCACAACTAATGCAACTAATCTGACTACACAAACAAAAATGCCAGATTATTGATAAAGATGTTTATCTTCTGTTTGAATGCGTCTACTGCAATAATGAATTGTTATTTTCTATGAATTCGATGGTAACTTTGTGGAAGTTCATTTTTAATATAAAATTTAATTAAAAATTGATAACTTAGTTATTCCACTTGGAACCAACCAACATGAACCATCAGTTTTATATACCTTCATTTTTACACTCAATTTTATATAAATAAGCATGCTATGTTTGCATTTTTATCAGTTGATAATGCTCGTGATGAGCGAAACCGATCCTGATCATTATAAATATCTGGAAGTAGTACAAATGAATTGTGTTTTATTTTTTAAAATATTCCACTTGGTTCCAACCAAATGGAATAACTAAGTTATCAATTCTTAATTTAATTTTATATTAATGAATTGTTGTTCTTTTCTGTTTCTATAGGGGGGGACGATGCCATTTTCAAAGCATTTGATCTTCGGTGTGGAACTGATGCTAAACTGTTGAATAAAAGTCATGATGCTGGTGTTACCAGTTTTCACTCTAATTCTGAACGAGAACATCTGTTAGCATCGGGAAGGTTAGACCGTTTTTATTTTAAATATAGGTTAACCCAAATAATAGTTATTTTTTAATTTTAATCATTAAAATTTTACACACATACATTATAAGTTACTGAAGACCCCTGTTTTGCCATCTTTAGGCATTCAAGTGCATGGTGAACTTCAACTGACAGCATAGTGTAAGAAGAATAGCTGGATTAAAAATGACAGTCGCCGCTTTTGCATTTGTTTACGTCATTCTGTGCTTATTGAATTACAATCTAATATGTTTACAAGTGTTTTGGTGACAATAAAACTTTGGTTTGTCAAAGTGATGTCACATATTTTACAAAAACAACGATCCAGCTCACCTATATTTTTACACCATTAACTGAGTTAGTAAATGGTTTGTTTCTAAATATTAAATCGTTTTTAAATATTAAATAATTAAAAAAATTATTATCACCAAGTCTATGTAGGGTATTTTTCTTTACATAGATTAACTCAAAAATTTGAGTTCTGTTTATAGGCGACTCACATGGTTGGGGTAATAATCCTGTGGGAAAGATGAATGAAACAATTTATTGTTGCTTTTTTATGTCTATTAGATTATAAATTGATCTGATCTTTCTTTGATTCATAGTTATGATGAGAAGCTTCGATTGTGGGACACAAGAAAGCTAAAACATCCGATCGCCGAAAAGGATCTCGGTGGCGGAATATGGAGGCTAAAATGGGATCCGATGAAACACGAATTGCTACTCGCTGCTTGTATGTACGGTGGATATGCCGTAGTTGATTGTAAAGACTCTTCATTCACGAATAATGTCGCCGAGTACAAAGAGCACGAGTCGTTGGCTTACGGTGCCGACTGGTGTCATGACAGTGAAGATATGCCGCTGATGATAGCGACATGTTCATTTTATGATTGTAAATTGAATATTGCCCAATTTAAGTATGAAGCTTGAACATGTCTATTTATTATTTAACATTTTTATTCAATCAATTATCATCAGTGATAATTTCTTTATGAATACCCTTTTACTAACACTTTTATTGTATAAGATTGGTTATAAATTATTATTAGTGGCTCTAAATAATTCATCAAAACAATTATGTACCCAGCAAAGTGGCAATAATTAATATTTTATAAACTAAGATTCGATCCCCAGGTGACAATTTGCTTGATTTATTGTTTTCTTATCCAAATGTTTGCCAATGTTGTTTTGAAGTTTTGTGAACTATTTTCTCACATTAACACATCACCTTTTTTACGTGGCAATCACAAGTCCAACCCTTTGCTAAGCATTTGAAACGATTTAAAAATAATGAGCTTTTCCATAAAAGATTATGATAGAATCACGACACATTGGATGTTATACAAATGCCTTTGAAATATATTTTTTTTCCAATATCTACAAGCTGTAGGCCTGTGTGACCTCAGGTGTGTAATATTATAATTTAAACATTTTTCTAAAAAATTCACGATTAAATGGTCTGCATTGTGGTGTTCCAGTGTACATTTTGCAATCGGAATGTTGGCAGTTGTTGAAGCTATTTTTACCTTATTAGGAATTTAGGTTTTGAAGCTGAAGAAGAATAAAAGACACTTGTAAGATTTTTGTAAATGATTTACTTCACTACGAGTCATGACAAATATCATTTTATAATTACAATAATAATTATGACATAATTTCATTTATTTATCATGTACAATAATCACTCATACAGATAGCCGCTTTATTCAGTTAGGAATGATCTAATACTATACATCAAATCAACTAAAATACTCATTTAATTCCAATATACCAATGATTTCCTTTATAATAAAATTATGTACCAGGTTCGATTTAAAATATTTGTCATATTTTTATTTATTTTTTTTGTAATGAAAAAGTAATACGATAATTAATTTACATTGCATTTCAACAACTCGAACGCCGTACACCGTAATTGCTAACAAAATACTACACAAAAATATTATCGTTAAGTCTGGAAAGTTTTCATATATATTACAGATGAAATAATATTATGTCCTGCGCAGTGCTTAAAAAATCTACGTGTGGCTAAGAAGCATCCTTGGAATTATTGACTATTTTCTTTCTCAAAATCAATTTAAAAGAAAAACACCGCCTAAACCTTTACAATATTTCTATATTATTACTAATTCGAGACTTTATTTAATGCATTAATTTTAAGTAAAATGGTGACATCTTTCATCATTTATTTAAATTCGGCACTTTGTGGTAATTAATACATTGGAAAATGAAATCAATTCACTTGATCTGCAATACATAAAACAATAACAAAAAATTTGTTTAAAATGGAGATTGTACACAGGTATCCCTTGTCGCATTAAAGTTCGATTTTGTAACACAATTTAAAAAGAAGAATATTAACAATGTCGTCAAATAGAAATTTACTAAAATTAGAGAGATATAGAAGGTATTTTACAAACAGCTAGTGATGATGTAAGAATGTGTAATTATATACACCTCTCCCTTGTTTAACACGGATGATCGGTGAAAAGGAAGACTTAGAAGTATATGCAAATAGGTGGATAGGTCTTTTTCAGAAAATATCAAGAAATAGATGCATACTTGAAATTTTTAAAATTTATTAAAAAAATTTGTAAAGCAGATAAAAAGTATTATTCATTATCGCTTTCACTAGATTTCGTCTGTGAAAACAGCGAGGGATGGGTGTATATATGCGTACCACTAAAAGCAACGACCAATCGATTCAGAACCTGTTTTCACAAAATGCTGTGCTGTAATGTTGCAGACCTGATAAACTCTATAACTCGTGCATTATAAGAAGAAAAAATTTCATACCTCACCTTGAGCATCGATTACTTTAAAAGTGCTTACAGTCAACATCTTTTAGTTGATCCATTTATATTTTTTATCAATCAATTTATGGTTAAATCAAATGAAAAATGCACCGTATAGATGTAGGAAGTGTAAAATCATTATTTTGTGAATACTGTGTTACGATTGGTGGTGGGATTTTGAACACTCTTTTTAGGTCAAAGAAACCTACTTTCGATTTACTTTTAGTATTGAACATAAAATGACATAATACTGTTAGCGAAAATGAGACTTATCGAAAAGATCAACCGATACAAAGATTGTACAATATTTTTTTTCCTGAAAACACTTTTTTGGTTAATGAATGATTACTTGGGAACCATTTTTGGGTCGTCTAATAAAGCAAACAAAAAATTAGATTGGTTTCTTTGACACTAAGGGGCCGATTTGTTCTATAACTTCCCTTGAAGTTTTCAGTTGTTTACCAGTCTAATTGTGAAGTAAAAGACAATTCGTCGGATGTCAGAGGCAATAACAACATTGGAGAGATGTTCAATTTTGAAGCGAAAATACTGTTTTTACCCTGGCAAAGGAAGAAATATGTATTCATAGAAACCAACAAAACATCAGCGATGATAGGCTTCGTGACTATCAGCATATTCCTTTTTTGGAGTAATATTGAGTTACATTGATTGACCACAACCATTGAGAATGAAACGGTTACAGATTTTAAATTTCAGGTGGGAACGCAGTTTTCTAAATTAAAGATAATTAATCCTATGGTCCAAGGGATAGCTGTAATATAACAAAATATGTGTCATGTAATATATTGCTTTATATAATACAAATCAGTGATAAAATATGAACAAGGCATACTATTATTTAATATTCACAGTGAGTTTGTTTCCTTAGGTTTATAAGAAATCGATGACGAAAAAAAGATTTGATAACAAAGAAAATAACCAAAGGTAAGTTATTACTTCACACTATTAAGGGCTATAAAAAAGTACATTTACAAAAAACGAGTTATAACATTTTGAACTTTGAGGTGACCTGCAGCGCTCTGTATTAATTTAAAAACAAAACACTACTTCATTCTTACACTAATTTTTAAATGGATAAACAGAGTGACTTTTGATCAGATTTTTTACAATAACTCATTCTGCAGCAATCTAAAATTTGACGACAAAATAGCAAGATGGCAAGAATGATTGTAACAAAATAAAAAAATATTACAGAACAATATCATTTATATAAAATTATCTACAGTTGGAATACAAGTAAATTTTGACAGAATTATTTTGATGAAGAAAAATCTTCATTTCATGGAAGAATTTGACACCGGATATATCTTCCCATTTCATTCTTCGTGGTCACATATCGAAAGTTGCAGGGCGTAAGGTAATATTTGTACATTGGTTGATTTCAGGGCGTGACTGAAATATGATATCAATTACAATTGACAGCTAAATTTAAATTGTTAGTATTATAAGTACGGTGGGTAGATAACTGTGATGTTGTGAAATTAGCTTAAATATAAAACAAATACAAGATAACCAAATAATACATTTATTTGAGATTCATTATCCTTTTAAATAATCTGATGCGTATCAATAAATTGCTATACTTGTGTTATTTTACTAATCGAAATAAATTATTTGTTTGCCCCTATTTTTTTTTATTGACATGGAAAACTCCTGCTCAACCGAGAGGTGGCATAGCCATCATGATTTTCACAACAGCATGAGAAAAGCTTGGATATCATCAGAGTAGCGATACGTCATGGTCACTTTCCGCCAATTCAATACGAGCCCAATTTGGCACATCTAATATATTTAACTACACAGTCGAATTATCGATTTTATATTTTGAGTTAATTATTATGCATTAGATTCACAAAACCGATATTTATCAGGTCGGGTCACAATTGAAAACCTAAGTCGATGAAGTTATTTTACAAAATCAACGTTTTGTGGTGAATTTTTTTCAGTTGAGGACAATTTAACAAGTGATGTGTTCAAGTGGTAACTAAGGATTATGCAATTTTATAAATTAGAAACTATTATAAATTTCATATGCGTAGTTTAATTATAAAAATGACCACTGTGATGATTATTATGGTCGAAGGCTTAGATAAATAAATAAAATATAGCCCCTATTATGCAATGGCAGATCAATGAATTTATGGAAGATGGATACGTAAATTGGAACATCCAATAAATTCATATATAATTTGAAATTTCCTTTGTGTTATTTAATGCACAGCAGGCAATCTATCATATCGACAACTTATTAAAAACGGTAGTGACATATGATGATATTTTCATTATAAATGTATACATTTGTGATGATATTGACCAATTTTACATTATGCGGGTATTAACGGGTTTGGATGAACAATGATTCGTTTTCTACAAGCCTACTCGGTTAAACAGGAATCTACTGTATCTATAAAATTATACGTAGAATATTTCCATCGTATATCCTTTAGAATATGTATATTAACAATCGTTCAAAACACATTCTGCCACGTCTTTAATGTTTTATGTGGTTTGAGATTTTCATTATTAAATTTGATATAGCCATGAAATTGGCGCACTTTATTTTGTCATTAACATATCAGCTGCTAACTGCGTCATTTTGTTTGTAAATATGCAGTCAACACATTAATACAAGATTGTTCACAGATAGATTTAATTTTGTAAAAATCATATAAGGCAATATTAGATCAGTGATTAATTGATAGTGTCAAATCTGTAGTGATGGAATTTAAGCCAAAAACATTTGATGACGAATATTAACAAAACAATTAATTTTCGATATACAAGTCTAAGGTATTTAAGATAAGAAAATTTTACTGACGAGACAGTCAGTGTTTTATTGAATGGTCTTAATCGAGTCGTAGCAAATCAAGTCATGTCATACACATAGTCAATAATAGGTACATTAAAAATACAAAATAATAATTCATTTTGCTATTGGTAAAACAAATATTTGACGTTGACAAGTAAGTATATAAAATATGATCAAACCTTAGTTATTCATAACCACTAATGCTTACAGTTAAAATTGAGTTCATCTAGTTGAAAATCAATGGAACTTTGTCAGGTTTCATTGGTAGCGACTCAATCAATGATACCGAATATAAAATCTGAGCGAGAGAACAATATTGTCTACCAAAGCATGTTTACTGTCATTCAAAATAAATTGTTATTCACTTGATTGGATGAAACTACTAATTTGAGGTAACCTGATATAATTCCCAAGTAAAACTGGGTTTGTTATCACAAAATAAAATGAGTTTTATAAAATAGCAGCTCTCTGCATGCTGGAGATGCTTTTAAAAATGAAAAAACTATAGTCATTAAAATACTTGTATGTATGGAAGTAATTTGTAATTTTCAAACTGCTAAAATATATAATTTTATATCTCAGATATAGCAATGTGGATGCTTTGATAAATTAAAATGTATGGCATCATAATGTGTATACGCAGGCACACTGACAGTGTTTTCTCAGCACATTTATTTAAGTAAGTAAAAACAATTTTTAAAAAACATATTTAATGTAAAATTTAATAATATTTAACTATGGTTTATTGAGTGTTTATAAGGCTCTTGGTGATGGCAGTGGTATTGTGAGACGACATAATGCTAAATATTCAATATTACAGTACAGAATGAATACAGTAGACTTCCATATGATTGCGTGTGATATTGTTGGAATATTTTAATGGAAATGAACAGTGCAATCCGTGAAAGAAAAATAATCACATTTTTAATGTAAATAATATCTTTTAAATATGGATGGATTGGTAACTGTTTCTTTTCTCTGCACACGAGTCGTGTGGGAATCTACTGCATTGTAAATTTTGACAGAAAATACATATCATCGTTGTTGTGGCAAAAAACGGTAAGTCGGAAACACTAATTTATGGTAAATCAATGTTCATTATTTGTGTGTCAATCACATGGAATCCCAAAAATATTTGCATAATTATTAATAAAGAAATATTTAAGTATAAATAAGTCAAAATATGACTCTTCGATTTTTGTCAGAACGAGGATGATGAACAGTTACTATTTTGGGAAATCAATTGATTTGCATTTTATCAATTAATTACCTTTATTTGTTTAGTTAAAAGTGCTCATTAGGTCCACTAGTGCTGCGGTCAACCTGTCGGACCCCATGGACTGCTAAATCTACAATTTCGAAATATGGGGACCATTGACACAAAAACCGGTACAAGCATACATAAAATAACAAACACAAAAGCTACATGTTTTATTATGAAATGATATCACTTTTTTAGCTAAAGTCAATTAATTAGTGATATCTGTTGCTGCATGTTTGTAAACAGTCAATGGATTTTTGGCTCCAGTGGCGTTACAGGAACAGCTCCGCAGACCAACAGTTGGCTACCGTTGCATTTGTGAACCGTTAGTTTGGCGAGGAATTTAAAGGTCAAAATTTTCAATGGAATGCCTCGGAGTCTTTCTTTATTTGACGATATTATCAGATATCATTTGTTTTGATTTTATTCTATTTAAAAGTAATTATTTTATTAAATAAAAATGATTTCTCTCATATAAATTGAAAATAAAACAGACATTGTATTGCCACTGTAATAAAATTTGGTGCGCATTGTAAAAAAAAAATACCCTAGCAACACTGGATTACAATTTTATGAGGTTATTTTAAATTTGGATTAAGAAATAGTGTTGTATTAAGAAAACTATTTGACTCACTCTGTAGGCATGATTTGCAGTACCAAATTATAGCAAGTCAGTATTTCTTACTATTGTTACTTAATTGGAAGTTATGACATAGTAAAAGAAAAAAGACTTCTCGCACTGCCTGTAGTGTAAATTTAATTATAGAAATGAGATTTTGCTTTCATAAAAACATGTCAGACTCTTACAGTGAAAAAATAAGCACTCGCTATGTAGTATTTTATTGAAGTGATAGTAATTAAATATATATAAATATATCGAGGACGAAACATTTTCTAAGACTCGCGTGCGTACTAATGTATAATATTATCTGCATAGCCCGATATTCGTCGACGCAACTCGAAAATTGTGATAAATTTTAGACACGAATTTAGTCTAATTAAACATTAATAAATACATAGTAAAAAATCGCATTTGGATAGATTTCCAAAATAATCAAAAACGACGAAATGTATTGTTCTTTCAACAATGTTTGTACAAGAAATCAACACAGTTTCGATTCGGCGGTCACAGCGTACTCAGCGGGGTGCTCATGAAGAGCACGACTATCGATTGATGATGATTATTAAAATTAAGCGACACCGGGTGATGTATGAACGGCGGCGCAGAAAAGGGGCGTAGATATGCGGTGTACGGCAACAAGCGAAACTTCTAATCATAAATTAACTATGTACAAATACACAAATTCCGGGGGCGGCCAACGCTCCACTGGACCTCGCCCCGAACGATCCGAAGCATATAAATTAAGCGAGTTCAGTAAAAATGCTACCGTTCGATGACGCGACACGGTCGCAGACGGACCGCTATAAAAGTACGCGGACCGTCCGCCGTCGAGTTCATCTGTTTCACAAATTCACACTGTCGTCTCGGCCCCGCGCCGTCCGGACTTCTGGAGATCCGGGGGTGTGGTGCGAGGGCGGAAGTCAGGAATGAGGAGAGGCGGTGGAGGCGGGCTGTCAGGGCGGCCCATGCTCCTTGCAGTAAACGGTGAAGTCTTCGGTGCTCAGATGCCAGAGTTCGGCCCTGGCGCAGTTGGCGTGCATGGTCTCGGAGCACCCGCGCCGAAGACACGCCACCGAAGCCCCGAGGGCCTGGCAGCGCCGGCAACGCACCGTGCAGCAGCCCCACACTGCACCCTCCAACCCCACAACTTTGGCCCCGACCAAAAACAGGCCGGGCGCCCACACTGCGCACTCTTCGTGCACCCAAACTTCGAAAGCGGTCTCACCTGCTTCCGTCATGCCCGCGTACATCTCTTCGTTCGGGAAGGTCACTCTGTCGCCATCAGCCGCCTCCGGCTCGAGTTTAGGTCTCTTGGCGTGCCCTCTGGCCTGCCTCTGCTGGGCGAAGGTGCCCTGCCTGCCGCCGTTTTTAAACTGAGTGTCTTGAGGATCTTTCATGGCATCACGGAAATCGGCACAATCGGCCGTGACTACATAAGGACCGAAGAGATCACCCATGTTCTGCGCACCGCCCTGCGCTGGTCGTCCCGCCGTTCCGCCCGTGTGAGGTCCTCTTTTGCAAAAGACGCATATCCAGCTGGCGTCGGCGGTGACAGCGTCGTATTTCGCGCTGAGCGTGCTCCCGTGAAGGCCCTTAGATTTAACCTTGTTCCGGAAGTCCCCGTCGCTGTTTAATGAAGACTTTGACTTGGGGCCCTTGATTCTCTGCACGGCGCGGTCGGGGTCCTCTTCGTGTATAGGAGCGTTGATGACACTCACTGACAGAGGAGAATCTCTCGGACCCCGGATTTGAACGTACGGCCCTCGAGATTTACCCGAGCCGGCATCCCCGCCCGAGTCTTCAGCCTCTTTGGGAGTGATCACGTCTGTTTTTGGTCTGTCTCCTTTGACAACCCCCACATCACTTTTTGACACATCTTTCACTTTTTTGCGTTCAGTTGTTTCACTGCACCCATCAGTGGTGATCGCTCTTTTTCCCGGTTTTCTTTTTCTCTTAGGACCATCTTCATCTCCAGAAGGCGCCCCGGCCGAAGCTCTCCGAGGCATTCGTTTTTTCTTCATTGGTGGTTTTTCGACAGCGGCAGGTTCAGACACCCCCGAATCTTCCCCTGCTCGTTCAGACATGAGACCGGTCACAGGGTCCAGCGATCTATCAGGACCTTCCTCTTCGATCCCGGCAAACATCTTTTCCAATTCGTTTTCCACGCAGACAAAACTCGACGGTTCGGTTTCAACTTTACCTTTATCGCAAAATGCATTATTGGGGTCATCATTTATAGTGTTTTCCGAGTTATTTTGAGTCACTTCGCTCTTATCAGTGTCCGAATTTTGCATTCTTCGCTGTGACTCTTCAACAACATCTTGAGGCGGGGGAGCATCAACGTCCGGGTCACCTAACACTCGCTGAAGGCTCTCTGCAGTCTCGGAAGCTTCCAGTGATGCATCGGCGCCATTAGCAATGGTCTCGTGTTGCTTTGTGAATTCCGTTCCAGTATCGTCAGAGGCGATCATCGCCGCGATGTTGTCAACAGTCTCCGACTCAGAGCAGGTTTTTCTTCTGGTTTTGGACACGGCTGGTGCCGCGTCGTCCTCCGAGTCTAATCTCCTCTCGGCAGGGAGTGTTCCATTTTCAGTTACAGTTCTCGCATTGTGGTCAAAATTGGGAAGGAGGGGGACAGCGGCCGGTTCAGGGGGAATGACCAACGGGACCCGGCCAACCTCTTCGGCGGAACGGCTGTCAGGCTGGGGATGAGGGGCCACCCTGTTGTCTGTCTCTCTGGAATCAGCCTGGAATGCGGGGTCTCTACGGTTTGCATCGTAGACTATGTCATTTTCAACTCGTGAGGTTTTGAGTTGTTTCCGTCTTCTTTTCGAGCGTCCGTCACCAGACGAGCCGTTCGAGTTGGACGAGTCTTCGTTGGAACAGTCTCCGGAAGCGAGGGTGGGGTCATGCTTAGGTTTGGCATTCTCCATGATCACCGAGGGGGCTTCATGTGGCGAAGGCAACTTTTGCGGAGAGGCCACACGATCGATGACTCCGGAGAGAGCAGGCGGGTTTCTGAGAGCGATGGTGATTTCGGCAGGCGGGAACGGGGGCGGACTGGCACGAGCCATGTTTGCAGGCTCGCAGACCGGATAAGGGTGCGCCCCCGCCGCCGGGGTGACGTTGATAGAGGACGACGATCCTCTGCTGCTGCCGTTGCTGTCCTCCAGGGAGTGGGCACTGACGATAACAGAGTGCGGAGAGCGCGAGTGTCCGATAGGGTTCGCAAGCGGCCCGTCTCCGGTGCTGTTGAGACGTTCCAGAATAGAGTCCACCTTCTTGACGGGCCTCCTGGCCGTCGTCTTGGGAGAGTCCGGCCCGTCTGCGCTTCGGCCGACCGAATCAATGCCAAAATCAATATTTTTTCCGACATAGTTGACGGGTGTCCGATGAATCTTAGTGATTTCTGCCGAATCTAAGCTATTGATCTTGGTGGCGTCTCGTATGGACAGACCGACGGGGAGGGCGATTTCTCCATTCTGGCTTCCGTTGCGGGGCGAACGCGCCACCGAGAGGTCCATGGATCCCGTCGCTGGTCCTGGGGAGTGGCGAGGGTATCCGATACCCTCCGCTCGAGCCATTAAATTATCTGAAAGTAGCAATAACAGAAATTATTAATCGATGAACAAGGAATATTAATTAAATAAATAAGATGTAATTATCTCTGAAATTTAGATTTGAAACTAGTTTATAAATATGTTAAATGCAGATTGCTTCATCAACTTCGGCTAGTCAATTTTTGGGACTACATTGTTTAGAGAATGTGTCATTGCTCAAACTGTTTCTTAATTTAATCGACCTGATTACGTGTCGACCCTTATTTTAAGTTTGCATTTGATCACATTTGTAAAAAAAGACATTTGTATACTGAATTTTCTCTAATAATTATTATTGGTGTTAATAAAAAATATGCAACTGTAAAGAAATAATTAATTACATAGTGCCTAAGACATTGTCAGTGAGGTTCGAGTGTTGGTGGCTTGATATGAATGTTCTGGTGCTTATATTTTTGGTGGCTAATGTGTTATAAGGGCGCCAAGTGTAGTCGGAAAAGTATAAGTATGGTTAAAAAGTTATTGAATATGCTATTACAATTAAGGGATACTTCACCGCGGAGTGATTCTGAGGTCCGCTGGGCTTGCGCGTTGCGGCTGTCTGAAATCATCTGTTGGAGATTGAAAAGCGGGTTCGGTACGACCTTGTGGCAGTCCTGCTGAGACACAGGTAACGGGGGCGTACGTCTGTACAGAGATGCTCCCGGCTTCATGCTGTGAGACACCGGGTCAGGCGGGGTCGGAGTCAGACTGGAAATAAATATAATGAAAGATCAATTAACAAACATAAGAAAGCATTTATTCTAAGTGTTATGCTTTTGGCCTGGTCCTGAACCATGTCTGTGATGTTGGTCAGATTTTCGCTCAGGCTGACAGTCAATCGAGTCAATGGCAATCGAGCCAATTTGATACAAAGTTTGCAGACATCCAAACAAAGACCACATTCGCTATGATTGCTCATCCGATGGATTGCTGATGTAAAAATACTGCCAACAGATGTAATTTATTGAGCTTCACGAGGATTTCAAAATCACAATTTAACAGTACAGATTTTTATAAATTATATTTGGTGGAAAAAAATTATACAAATTTACACCTTTGCAAAAACTATCTTTTGTTATTTTGGCAGTGCATAATATATAAAGTAACAATCACTAAATATATGATATTAAAAAGTATTCATGATAAAAAAGACGTAAAAATATTCAAATTGCAAGGGAATTTAATAGGCATCCATTAGATGACAACACTTTCATTAGCAACTTGTTGTGTCAATGCATCAACTGGTATTATTTTTGATGATTTCGATGGATGGTGGAAACTTTGTGGAAATCAATTATTAATATCAATTGTTTCCTTACTGAACTAGTAAAATTAGCATCAAACAATATATACTTGTCTTTTTTTTAACGGATTCTAAATAAGACGGTGTAAGAAAAGGGAAATAATTACCATAGTAAAACTGGGGCATAACATGAATAACGATAGGTCGATTGAATTTTCTCTAATTGGTGTCAATAAAAAATATAAACAATGCAACTTGTATAGAAATAATTATTTACATAGTGGCCTGAGTCATAATTAGTGAGGTTGAAATGCTGTATAATAATACTTATGTGGGTATTTAGAAATTCCTAGTACTATTTATGAGCTCATCCAAACAGGCAACATACAAAGAAAATAAGACAATGCTAAAAATTAGGGGTTGTACCAGAGACTGTGATTTTTGGGTCAAGAGCACCGTATAACTAGAGCTAAAGAAGTAATGTTCAGCAAACTGTAAGTATTAATGAAGTTTTTTGGATTGCCGTTAAAATTTCTCTTCACCAGCTGCTACAGAGAAGTATAAATTCTATAAACACCCCTCATATAATGTGCCCTATATTCCAATAAGTAAAACTGTAATTCCTTATGAGAAAAATGATATTAGATTTACCGATACAAAGCCGCATTTCCTTTAATAGCAGTCGCCATGGCTTGCGTTGGATCCGGTGGGGTAGGCGTGTGGCGATAAGACTTGAGGTTGTCTCTGTCCGGTGGCGTTGGAGTGTGTCGGAAGAGAGAGTTGGGAGCGCCGGGCTTCAAAGCTTGGACATCGGGCGGGGTCGGAGTGTGCCTGAACAGGTTGGGCGCCCCCTTCATCATGGCCTGCTGGTGTTCGGGCGGAGTGGGTGTGTGCCAAGTGAGAGGCGAGTGAGACAGGGGCCGGTCTGACGACATGTGAGCTATCTGTGGCTGCCGTGGGAAATAATTCGGGACCTGGAAAATTAGTCACATTAGTGTTTTTTGGTGTCTGCTGAAACCGTCCATAATAAAGACATTTTGTTTATTTATTAAATAAATTGGATTTATTTACATTACATAGTGACCGACATAAGTCATTCATAATAGTTTGAATAAATTATAAAAATTACGTGGCCCTTTAATTATCCAAAGTTTGAGTCCCTGGATGAACATTTGCATACTGTATTGATGCCATTTGGAGATAGAACTCTTGATTACAGAAAGGAATTCTCGAGCCTAACGATTTGTGCGAATGTGATTAAGCCGGTGTCAATCATCAGTTATGGAATTAGATAGGGAACCATAAAGTAAACAAAGCAATTGAATCGTTCTTTTCTACTTGTCAAAATTCACAGCTGAGCGGTAAAGCTCCAGGCTGCCAATAAGTGATGGAGCTTTTCATATTATATATTAAACTGTATCCATGGACATATTCGTATACAATGCCTTCAATTCTTCCTGTCCATCCATTCAAAAAAATGGGACAAATTGTCTAACCCTTGTTTTCTTATTCTTAGCCAACTATCCTTACCATCTCCGAGTAGGAAGGGTGAGAAACAGTTGGGATTAGTCATCATCAAACACTCAGATGAAAGTACTCATTTAGGAGTTCATATGGTCACTGTACATTGGCAACATATTGACAGTTCTGAGTAAACAGCAAATGAAAATTTTAGCTCGCAGGATAGTCTTAAGCCTCGGTATTTTATGTTACATAGATAATTAAAATTCCAAGATATAGATGGATTTATACCAATCCAACACTAATCAAGTTAGGGATCAATAGACAGGAACAATTGCTTGCCTGGAAATCTGCATTTAATATACTTACTGATATAAATAAATTGCTGTTTTTCCAAACTGGTATAATTTATGCACTTACTGAGTTATTACAGACAAAGAATTGATATTTAAGAATCTCATTGTTCACTTATTTAGTTTCCATCAATTTTGTTACCAGCTTCTGCCTGAATGGTGATGTTATGCTCTACATTGGGGGAAACTTCTTCCCCTTTTATATCACCAATATTTATTGATAATGCTTACATAACCTCGCATAAGCTACAAGCATAAAGTTTTCATAAACATAAGTTTACACTACTGTTTAAATTTGACATATTATGCAAGTGTGTGGAGTTTATTTGCCGCTGTATGGATTTACTACTCTGTTGAAATTCCAATAACAATGTAGATAATAATTATATAGCTAACAAGTAATATGTAGTTAATCATTCATCATCACCTTGAAATTGATGTAGATAAGATTACTGCAGATAAATGAGCATAGAAGATGGATTTTAGTTATATTTTAAGACCAGCAAAGCCTTGTAGTCTTGCATGAGATTCTCTACCACTCCCCATGTATAATAAGTGTCTTTATGAGTCGATTAATCAAACCTAATCTGTTGCAATGCCATTTATTGAAACCACAGACAATTAGCATATTGTTGATGTATTGACTGTTCCACATTCCAATACATTTTATTAGAGCTTTTACATTTTATTGTTTTCAACAATAGTTTATAATCTTTATGCTACTAAGGTATAAACACAAATCAGATTGATCCTAATGACTCAGTGGGGCTGATTAGATAGGTTTTTTTTATTTTGAATAAGACTATGTAAGAAGAAGGGAATACGCTGATGATGGATCATAAAACAGACCTTTTAAAAATGTATGTAAGTACTTGTATTTCAATTTTGAAAGGTTTTTGATTACTTAAGCAAGAAGTTTGTTAAAATATTAAGCAGTGGTTAAAAATACGGGGATTGAGGCTATGTAAGTTTGCGCCTACCTGCAAATGATTCCATCCAGGGGCTGGTTGCCCTTGTCTGCCGTGAGGGTTGTGGTGTGGACCCCCTGACATTTTGAGTGTTGAAACGCACTCCAAGGATCAAAAAATCCACCGAAAACCCTCAACTCGTTAACGGGGCGATGGCTTTGGCCGATTCGAGGTTTAACTCAATCTCCCATATCAAAGCCGGCGACTTTTCCACGGTTGACCATCCTTCACGTCAGGTGCACCATTCTCACCATCGATATAACCGCAACGTAGCTGCAATCAAAACGGTCAACATAGAAACGTTGCACACTGCTAAAACTGAATAGAGCGAACATTAGTCTAGAAACATGTCAAAAAGGAAACCGAAACGAGTATGTTTTTGAAACGCACACGAAAATTAAATGGATGTGGGAATGGTAATCGTCAAATCGATGCTTGACTGAAACACGTTTTAAATAGTAAATATAGCGGACTCATCGACGTTGATAATCTGATGCGCTACTGTACAGACGGTAAATTCAAATCAACAAATAAATAATCACCTAAGGCGATGAAGAATATCACAAAAACATAAAATAATTCGCGATTTCGACGAGTCAGGGAGAAACAGCAGGCTGATTTCCAACAATGGTGGCCTTTATGGCAAAATACCGATCAGCGCCATCTCTTTCGCGGTAGAGAAACACAAAATTAAGCACAGTCGGTAAAAGAAGGTTTTAACGTGTTAACGGCCATAAACCAAAAACAGGCCGAATGGAACAATTTCAGCCATTTTGTAAACACTACGCCGTGACAGGGAGCTTTCAAAACAAAACTTAGACATATCATATTATGTGTTATTGATTTTGAAATTTTACGTTTGAAGTACTAGGCGATCACCTATACCGTTGCGTACAGATATGGTGCTGAATTATCGTTGATTATGTCTGATGAAGAAGGAGGATACTTTTTGGCTGCATTTAGTGGTCAAATAAAAAGTTTAAAGTTTCCCTGTGGTGATCAAGATGATGAACTTTTCTTCAGATACGACGTGGCGAGCGGTGCTGATTGGGAATTGGTTGGCGGTATGGATGGTGGCATGAGCCAAACGTCATCAAGAGGCTCAACTAGTGATAAAATCGTATTTAATATGCCCATTGACGTTTCCTTCAGGAGTATCAGTCCATTTGGCTGTAAGTTTTTTTGAATTTACTACCTACCATTTTCCCTCAAAACATTATATTAAACTACGCTATTTACAACTAAAAAACCTTAAATTTTCTATGATTGGAATAGTAAAAAAGGCTCGATACATAACAGACTTACAAGCTTTTCTATCTAAATTGATTTATATTTATTAAACAATAAATTAAACCATTTTTAATGCAGGATTCGAGTCCGTCAGTATATTTTGCAAACGGTAAATTGCTTGATATATGTTTGAGATTAACATTGCTGTATATTAACTATTGTATTAATAAACTGGTGAACATTCGTTTTACCGGACGTGGTCTAAAAATGTTTACACCGAAAAGTATGTAAAATGAGATGTTTTAGGATAGAACAAAATAAACCTAACCTAATACATCATTTTGGGTAGTTTTCGTTATGAAAATAAAAATTTGGCAGTTGACCTGAAATTTTCGGGATAGTATGATTCACAAAGGGAGCATTGTTAAACAGACGAAAAGAAGTTGGTTATGGGGGCATCACAGTCACAGGCTAGCAATGTCGGACATTAAGGCGTACTTTTATGCCATTGCATGAAATGCATTCTTATTTATGTTATCTTGCGCTAGTATGCCATGAAGAACACTAATACTTGCTATAATATGCATTTTTTACCTTTTTATTTAATTGCTTCTATTGTCACTGTGCAAATGAATTGGTTATAGATGACTTTTTCTTCAGGATAAAGTTTTTAATAACTTTCCAAAGAAATCTCTGAAGCTGGGTTGGAAGGAGTGTAACCATTATGGACATTTATGCCTGAAACCTTCTTCCACTGCTCAGCCACCAAAGCGATTCATCCTCACACCCAAAATTTCAAGTATTAATTAGGCAGTGATAACATAAGACCAGAATTTTACAGAATATTCATTTATGATGCTTGTATATATACGGGGTGGATGTATGGGGTCCAACTCTTGATTCCGTTTATATACAGGTGGGCAGCGAACAGGTTATATATATAAATGATTTGAACCCTTGATCATGGAACCCGATTCCATGGGAATAAAAGGAATCTTAAAAATTTTAGAAAAGTTCACTATACCAGTAATATACACGTACCTATTTTTATATTCAGAATTTTTAATTATGACTTACAATAAAAGCAATGTGTGCAACGATTTTGTGAATTTTTCGTACATTCGATCATTGGCAAAAAAAATTTTTTGGTGTTAAAATTCTAGGGCCGCAGCTTATAATCTCTGTATACGGAGTGAACTCCTGGGAAGTTGAGGCAGCCAGAGGTTACGGCCGCATCCATTTACCGACCACACCCGGAGAGAGACATTCAACCGTGCCTCTTGTGATGCCTCGCTCTAATACAATGATGGCTGAGTTCATGTCTTGGATTACTGGTAAAACTCCTGAGCTGATTAATCCGAAGATCCTCGCTGAAGGAGCTGATAACTATTGTATGTTCAAATTTATCTTGTTTTTAAACCTTTCCTGTGAACTGGTTATTTCATAAATGATACTGGTATGCGAACATATTTGATGTGGATTAATTTTTGAGTCAATTTTGATAATGTATGCCATCATTGAGAGAAAAAAATGTTTTTTAAATCTTGGTCAAAGCATTTCTTGACTCAATATCAAGATGCTATTTTTATTTTAAATTGATTGGTGAAACTTAAATATCAAATTAGAGTTGTTTATGAATAACAACCAAATATAACTGATAAATCTGATTTTCTTTTAAACCATGTCTGCTCCCAATATGGAGCATATGAATTCCTAAGGGAGGTATCTCAACAGACGTTTTTCTACGAGATTTGCTTGTTACTCAATTGCTCAACCTCTGTTTTTTGCCAAGAGTAGGGATAATTGACAATCAGAGTATGGATCAGTTGATAATGCTCGTAATGAGTGAAACCGATCATGATCATTATGTATAAACATGTGGAAGTAGTACAAGTGAATTGTGTTTTATTTAAAAAAAAAACGATACAAGGATAGAGCTATTACATGACCAGTGGTTAGCTTATCGCTATTGTTATGCCCAGTTTTTAGGATTGGATGGGTGGGAGGTAACTTTAGACGTCACAGAGATCAATTGAAAACTCAATTTATGAAACTGCCTGTACTGGGATTCGAACCCGTGAGCACTGTAACTGAAGTCAACAATGTTAACCACGGACCCCACGATATTATATTACAAATAATCAAGAAAAGCTAAAAGAAAAGTTGTTTTTCAAAATTTTTAAATTTCACCAAATTTAAATAGGAATTAGCTGTTTTTTTTTTTAACCATTTCCACTTTGAATGTGGAGAATATGGACTCCTAATGGAGCTTATCCCAAGAGAAAAGGTTCTATGATAACTGGTTGTTACTCATTCATATCTTTTTTTGGAGAGGTAAGTATAGAATGGGGTTAGGACACTACTCATGGTTAACTTATTGCTCTTACTATGCAACATTTTTAGGATTGGATGGTTGGGAGGAATTTTTTGCCATAAGAAACATCCATGCCTTCGAACACATTCATAAATCAATTGAAAAATCATGTTATGAAATCGAACCCGTTTGATTTAAACCGAAGACAACGGCATTGACCACTTGGCTATGATCCGGAGATATAGCAAGATTTTACTTGATTGTACTTTTCTTTAAGTTTCATAATCATATTTGTATCTGAATGAAAACCATAATAATTTTTAATTTACTTTTTTGTTTCAGTACTTCGGACACATTCCTATGGGCACGTGGAGATGGTATTGAATTTCATCTCAAAAGGATTTAAAACAATGGGTTATGATAACTCCGGAATCCAACGGTGATGAAGACATGTACATGGAATATTATATATTATGAGCAAAAAACCAAAACATTAAGTTATCAATTCTAGTCTAAAAGTTTTATTATTCAATTGTGATTGCAAATTTTATTGAAATAAACATTATTTAAGCATAACATGCTGCCTACTAAATTATTGATTAGACATTGATTAGGCGTCAGTAAAAAATTTACACACATGTATCCGAAATTATTTTATGGATTTAGTTGATCAGATAGTTGTATTTTGCTAATCATCAAAAGTGGGCTTTGACTGCTCTGGACAAAGCTATCTTAACTTCGGTTTAGATTCAGACTGTAGTTGCTCCTTAAAGACGCAAAACTCTTGTAAATCAACCGGTGGAATAACAATTTTAATTTAATATTACCTTAACTTACTCTATAAAGTGTCCTGCCCTTCTTGCCTATTCAATGTGAAAATATATTTCTCTGCAACAGCTGGCCATTGAAATTCAATTATCTGACACTTCTTTTCTCAAGAATTTAGAATGTTGTTACTACTTTTGTTGTGATGAGTAATTTATACATTGTAGACACTGGATTTTTCTAATATGCGGGTTTAGTATTAGCTCTGATGAAGATTTTTGGTTGTGTGTGATCAATGGGTAGATTTCAAACTCTTTCTGTTAGTTTAAGTAACATATGATGGCAGTCTTCTCTTATATTGTTATGGACATCATCTAGCGATACCAGGTAAACGGACTCTTTGACAATTCAATTTTAATAGCTGTGTGTTAAATTCAAGCAATATTATTAATTCCAAAAAGGACAACATATAGCAAGGGTACCTAACCTTTTTGTGGTTGGGAGCTAATTTTTATGGCGATCGTCTCATTGATTCAACCAAATTATTTTTCATTTTCTATTCTATCATTTTCTTAATTTGTTGTAAAAATGGGGAAATAGAGATTAAAAAAATCTTCATGTTTTCCGTTATTAAAACATTTAATTAAAATGTAAAATATAATTAGTGAGATATTAGACATTGTGTGGCCATTGGCCATCTCCAAATAATTCAGCTTATAATTATTTGGTGCAAAGCGCAAATTGTCATCAATGTGATCCGTCGAACGTGTTCGATATTCGGATTTAATAAATTTCATATGAGAAAATGAAGATTTACCTAAATATGATAAAATTCAAAGGTAGATATCCTTTAAATATGAGTCTTTTTCTGGAATCAGTAATTTACGTATATCAGAAGATTTCAATTGTGTCAACCTAACATTTTGCTATCAAATCAACTGTGGTTCTAAATTCCCCACATCTATCGGAAAAATCATTGCGATAGATTGAGCTGGACTTGGGTGATGATAAGAAGTTGAAAATTTTATGAATATCATTAAATCAGTAAACCTCGTGTTAAATGGATCAAATATTACAAGGTTAACATGTAAGTACGAATATAACAAAATCCATTTGTACTACTACTGGTATATAATTTTTTCATCTATGTTTGTAAATTTATCATGGATATTTTTATTATTTTCAAATTTCACAATTACAATTGGCATCAACCAAAATTTGCTTCTTGATCGACCAGTTTGGAACCCATGATATAAATATAGCATTTAAGGTGACGCCATGCATTGCACAACTATAAAGTAGACTAGTTATACATAAAAGAACAAATTATACAGGATTGTGAAATAAAGTAATCATTATTTTACACTAATAAATATAAGAAAAAAATAAAATAAAAGCAATAAGTGAAGGCATGTCTCATATGACTGACAACGAAAACTTTTTGAAAAAAAAAAGAAAATTAGTTCAGCCGTGCAGATACGAATTTTGAGTATGTAAGTTTATGATCTTGAGTACATCGGGATTGTAAATTCAACTCTGTAGAAGAAAAGAAAATTGATTTAATATCAAAAACAATCTTTGAGCATCAAGCGAGTAAAGTTACAGCATTCTTAGAAATGTATTTTTTAGATTATAAGAAATTGTTTCCCAATTATAAATTATTAATAATATTGTAATTAAAGATTATCTTGCATTGAATAAATGTTATCTTATTCAAACACACTCAATTTATATTAGTTTTCTAAGTGTTTACTCTAAACAACTTGTGATAAATCTGTAAAAACGATAAATATTTCAAAGAATTATCTGAATAATTCATTCAAGAGGATAAACTGAGTTATCAGTACACTCAAATCGAAATAATTAGTTTTTGAAAAGTAGTATATGTATGAAAATAAGTTTTTGACAACAAGATCATTTTTAACAATTTAATATTTCCATATTTTATTGATATATTAATTTAATAAAACAGAAGAATAAGAAAAGCTCATGGTATTCAGTTCTGTACCTGTATCTACCAATATTTCTATATGAGGAGCACTATTGTAGATTTAGGAGCTGGGTGGAATATTTATAGGTAAACCTCCGTTGATCGCAGATGCATTTTGGACATGCTTTCAATAAGCAACATTTCGAGATCAATGAAGGATTTGAAATAGGAAACAACATTTTATCAATAAACTTAAGATATTCAGAACAAAATAAACGTCATAAATAATATATCTTTGCAAAAAAATGTTTATACTGTTTCGGGTTGCAAAAAAGAACCTAGAATACCCTGCCTGGCTTGCCTGCGCTTATTGTGTTTCTTCGTTGTTTTCTTCTAAAAATTACATGGGTTGACTGGAAGAGAAAGGGCCTTTTCAATTATTTTAGTTACCATTTGTTCTCGGTATCTATGTAATACTTTTGTGCTATGCGAGCGATGTACTGGCTAAGTTTTGCTTCATTCATTATTTTGTTACAGAACTCATTTTGATGATTCCTGCCACGTGTCATGTGATCAATACAAGGAAATTCCAGGATTATTCTTATTAAGAATCAAGCGCAACATAACGAATCCGCACTCACCAGGGTCGCCATGAATGAGGGAGCTGTATTTGAAACTTCTTGTAACAATTTGTAACCTAGATGACTTTTTGACAAACTAAAGATGGGATCATTTTCAGTCAGAATTCGCAACCCTTAAAATCTAAAAGGGTATTGGTTGATTTATTTTCTGTCAATGATAGAGAGATAATTGCGCTAACCTTTTTCCCATTTGGGGATTGATTATGTTAAATATCTAACGAATGATGTCAGTTTCCTATCTTGTGTGGAGCATATGAACTCCTAACGGAGGTATCTCAGCAGAAGTTTATCTACGAGAATTGCCTGCATCTCAATTGCTCAACCTCTCTTTCTCGAAGAGAGTAGGGATAGAAGTATAGAGCTAAGACATGGCTAGTGGTTAGGTTATCACTCTCGCTATGCCCCAAATGGGTGCGAGGGAATTTTTAGACATCACGCACATCCATGCTTACGAACAGAAATCCATACATCGATTGAAAAATAAATTTATGAAACTGTCGTCCATAAATAATATCACCGTATTTTGAGAAATTTTGACTCCTTCCATTGTCGTATTTTTTCAGATTCTTTTCACACTTCTGATTAAATAACATAAAATTTTTAAACCCTCCTCTTTAAATTTTTTCATTAGTGTTGAGCACAAGCACCAGAAAGAAAAAAGGTTGTAATTATCGCATCTCATCTTTTATTTAATTTATGGAAACCACGTGGAAACAGATATTACGACATCACTCGTGTGTTCGTATAACGTTTTTTTACATGTTTTAAATAAACAATGTGTTCAAGAGAACACATTTTTAGTTCCTCAATAAAAAATATTGTACATTTTATATTACGCAAAATTTCCAAATCGAGAAAAAAATGTGCGAGGGCTGACTCCACACGCCCCCGCCCCACTACAACACTATTTACTGCCATAAAAAATATATATAATCAAATTATCAGCAAGTGAGGATTACAGCCACCTGTCTTTTGGAAAATATTAATGTAATAAGAATACAATAATGTGAGAAGACCCAAATCGAAGACAGGCGAATTATCGACATCCTGAAAGGTCTGGGATTTCAAACAAACACCATTTCAAATCCGGTTCAACTTCTATTTATTTTAATCGAAGATGCAGTGGTTTAAAATACACAAAAATAATTCTAACACATAAAATTGAGTCTACATTTACATTTACTTAACACATGAATTTATTTTAAGTTATAAAGCAAGTGACACGACAAACGATTTTAAATTAAGTCCAATTTCAAAACAAACACCAAAAATCCACAACGTCAACGGTGCCGGTCACGGGGGCTGGCGGCTCTCCCGGCTCGAAGGCTGGCAAACGACTCTCGCAAAAATCAAAAATCGGACTCTGTACCGTCGGAGCCACCCCTTTCCGTCAAAAATGGATTCGTCCAGCGAACGCGTCCGCCCGCTATTGACCAATCGCCCTTCACGACAAGAGTCGGATCGACTTCTACGAATCATTGTCATTAACGCGGTGCGTTCTTAGTTATGGACCCTAATAAAACTTAAACTTAACAAAAAAAACCAGGGTGTATCAAATGGTAGTAGATATTGCTCATAAATAAAAATTGGTATATGAAATAAAATAAAGGTTTTCGAGAATAATTGTGTTATCAATCTTCTTGATAAGCGACCTGCGTTTTTACGAGAATATCTAGATTGAAGCCACTAACATAATTAAGTGTCAAGTAATTCGCGTATTTATTATTCAAAACTTTATTACCATCGTCAAAAAATCATTTCTCTTGACGAATGAATTCGACTTTAAGAAACCGATACATCTTTAAAGCAAACAACTTTCGGTATTTTTGGCTTAAATAACTTCAAGCTTAAAAAGTTTTCTGAAAGTAAAAGGAAAAGGAATTTAAATCTTTTACTTGTGGGGATTTGTGAATCTACGGATAAGGTATTGAAACTTTCGAAGATAAAATTCCTAACCGATGTTTGAATAAGTTTGTAGTTTACCATTTTCCCAGTGAAAGGGTTAATTTTAATATTATTATTACATAGGTTATACAAGAATATTACCATTTATGCCAAACATGAAAGTACAAATTTTCATTGAAACAAATTCTTTTTTGATAAGTTGGAATACATAAATAAGTATGTACACACATTAAAAGTTTCCTGTTAACAACCATGTTTGGATCTTTGGCAGTGGTGTAATGTGGTCGGAACGCTATAGACTGGCACATTTTCCTTTCTTATACACGACAATTTGAGTATGGGAAATGATGTCGTTGTTATTAATTAAATATGTGTAGTTCAGGGGCGTGCCGTGGCTTTCTCTCTTTCTCGCTCAATCACATGTGAAGTGAAGGGTGCGAGCGAGATGAAAGGGCATGCGGGCGCATGCTTTTGTATCCTACTTGCTCATACCCAAGCGAGGTTGAGCGATAGAGATAAGTCCACCGCTCGCCGATGGTGTATTCATGCCAAGTAAACTGTAAAGTGTGCAAAATGTGATGGCAAAAAAAAAATAAGCTACTGTAAAATCTCAGACTTCGAATAAGAGAGGAACATTCTGTTGAAAGATTTCGATTTTCATCGGCTGTAGGTTTCTATCTGAGTTTAATGGAATATTGAATTATTATTTTCTGGCTGGCTGCATAATGTTTTTAGATATTATGATAGCTTGTTTACTAGGAAACGGACTCTAAAATACGCCATCCAAATTCGTTTTGTTGAATAGCTTAGAAAACTGGGTCGTAATTGAAAACGAAGGATATTCTGTTATTATAATTTTTCCAGCATATTTTGCAGTGTTGTGTATTCATTGAAGGCCATTTGGTTTGCCGACATTCAACAATAAAAACATAATTATACGTTTTTTAGGTATTCGTAATCGCATGGACAGCTACATACAATAAATTGTAATTTTCGTAAATTCATCTACGATTGGGACAAATAGAAATATTTGTGTACGTCTGCCGTCATTCGCCGAACGGGCGCCAAACGCCATATTAACGGTTTATGTATAAAAAAAATGTACGCAAGCACAAATTAATAAAATAATTCAGTAAAAAGGAGTCGGTGTTCTGACCGTCCGGACTGTCTAAAATACCACAAATTATAATACGATAGTTTTGATCAATAAATAAATTGATTTCAGGATTTCTAAAAACATTTTCTTTAGTAGTGTTTTTTGTGTAGACGTGAAGGTACGGTAGACATAAAGGTAAACTTACGTAAAAAGAGTCAACTTTGAAGTAACTTAGATGATGGCAGTTTTATGGTCGGGTAGACAGGCAACAACAAAAAACAAAACAAACAATAAAACGACAACCGAGACATCTGTCAAAGAAAAACGGACCCATTTTCACGCGTCGTTAATTTTCTAACCGGGTTTCAAAGTTGGCGATGTATTATTGTTTTAGGTATTTTCTTGAAAAAAAAAACGAAGTTTTTCCAGCTAGCTGATTTGAGCCTTTTTAAAAATCTTTTTAGCAGTGCAGATAATGACATTGTTAAGGCAACAGTGTTTTTATGAAACTGGTAAAACCTATTATGTGAAATTAACACCCGTGAATAATAAAGAATAAACTAAATAGAGCTCAGTTTTTAGTTTAATGTTTTATTTTTAGTATTTTACTACAAATTTGGATCATCTGCTAGATGAGAGTCTTCCCTGTGTTTTCCAACGTAATCCCCGTATCCCATTTCCATATTCGCAACTAACTGCTATGCCCTGAGAATTGTCCCCAATTCTTTTTTATCATGTCCGCTCACAGTGTGGAGCATATGATCTCCTAATGGAGGATCTCAACAAAGTTTTCTACTTACTCAGTTGCTCAATCTCTCTTTTTCGAAGAGATTAGGGATAGAAGAATAGGACTAGTGGTTGGCTAATCAATCTCGTTATGCCCCATTTTTTGGATCGGGTGGGTGGGAATTATAGACATCACAAACATTCATGCATACGAACAGAAATCCATAAATCGATTGAAACTGTCCGCACCGGGACTTTCGTAACCGTAGCCAACGACGTTAACCACTGTACCACGGAGCCGACAATAAATAAAATATTGACGTTAATTATTTTATGATAATTTTAGATATCGACTGATGGTGCTTGAATTTCAATATCAAATTTGAAATGTACGAAATGTGAACAATTAAAATTTTCTTTAAGACAAATTTTCCGCGAATCTTTTTATTTACGGAAGATTAAAGATATATTCTTTCCTTGTAAATTAATAATGTCTTGTTCTCTTTGTATTTTATAATTTTAAAAATATTTTTATTTTCATTATTGTTTTTATTATTATTATTGTACTGTTTTAAAAAATAAAACACAATTCATTTGTACTACTTCCACATATTTATAATGATCAGGACCGGTTTCGCTCATCACGAGCATTATCAACTAATAAAAATACAAGCATAACAGGCTTATTTACATAAAATTGAGTGTAAAAAGAAGGTATATAAAACTGATTGTACTGTTGTAATAAATGTGTAAATGCATGGCGTCGGCTGTAATGCCATGCATTTTAATTTCTTATATTTAGAAATAAATAAATATTCCTCAAAATCAGTTGATGAAGGTTTTATATATAAGATATCATTGCTAGTTATTATGAAGGAAGGTATTTCACAAAATTAGGTTAGCCGATGATACGGAGAATATGAGATATGAACACGTAAAAAGCTTTCTATCACACACACGAAAGCGACCATACCCAGGTAATTTATATTGCTTTTCTATAGCGGATCATTTGTTTTTAGAGGGTTGAAGTAATATTAACATTAGTAATTTTTGTTTCAATATTGTTCATGAAATGAAATAAGTTCTATATTTAATAATACGAGTTACAGCATAATAAATATTGATGGTGTTTCGGCCAATTGATGTAACCCTCAAAAAATACGAAAATTAGTAAATGGTTGGATCTCATCTTAAAGACGACAGAGCAGGTCTCGGTCAAATGATGTAAATTAGAATAGTAAATGGAGCACTTTCTGGAAGCGAAACATCATTTTACATTGGTTTTAGGTATGAAAATTCTGACCCAGCCACTTGATTTAAGCCACTATCATACCGACACTCCCTACGTATAATCCCGTATCTCCAAATATGAGAATTTACAGGAGTACATTTCAAAGATTCGTAGCGCAACTCACCATATTTATAACGTTCAATTGGCCAAAACACCGTCGATATTTAAAAGTTCCTTCTAAGATGTCTAATTCAACAATAATTAAAGTGTAATACTATTGTCAAGACCGTGGCGCAGTAGTTCACCTCGTTGGCTTCGGTTACAGATATCACGGGTTCGAATCTTAGTTTGAACAGTTTCATAAATTATGGATTTATGTTCAAGGCACGGACGTTTGTAATGTTTAAAATTCCATCCTATCACACATCCGATCCTAAAAACGGGGCCTAGTCATAGCGATTACCACTAGGTTTGTGCTCGGACTATCCTTCTTATCCCCACTCTCTTCGAAAAAGAGAAGTTGAGCAACTGAGTAACAAGTAGTTCTCATATAAAAACATCTCCATTAGGAGGCCATACGTTCTACATTGGGAACGGATAAGGTTAAAAAGTTATATATTTATATAATACGACGTTTTTGTGAGATGTAAAGAATGACATGTCTTTTTAAATGAAAAAAACAGGCAATGTTAGCTCCAAAAAAAATATACGCATTGAAAATGTCATCGATGAACATTTCATTCAATTAATAATAAAATATAAACTGGAAAGGAGGGGTTCAAATATACAGTTATGCAACTTCGTAACATCGATTAAAATTTTTGAGATGCAATTTAAAAATAGGCAAAATTGTACCAATATCATAATTTATGTACGGTTTCTTAAACCAAAAGAAATTTTAGGCATAAACAGGGCACAGCTAAACAGTTTAATGACTTAATCTCCCTAGCACCCCCCCTTATCGTATCCTTTACATGTATGACCGTATGTAATTGCAAAATACGATGAGTTTGTAATTGATTATGCGATTATTTTCCCAATCAAGGTTAAAGTCATAATTATCTAATGAGTATTGAAATTAATTCAGATTTCAATATAGTTCATTAACTAAAGTTATCGTCGTCTTGGGTAAACATGGTTCCATCTGCTGTTTTTTCACAAAATCACTTTTTAATGCAGATTTATTCGCATTCAAAATATGGTTCTGTCTGCTTTTAAAAAACCTTACAATTGTCCGTAAATCCATCAAAATTCAAATTTGAAAAATTTTCTACCTGAAAAACATACAAATTTTACAGTTCATCAAGGATCCATCTGCATACATAATTAGAAATACCGCGTGAAGGAAATCTGTCTCTTTCAATCACGTATGTGGATGCATAAGTGTATTTCATTCGGAAAGTTACATTTTCTTAGATCTTAAATCGCTTCTCCTGAACAGTTTTAGTTTTTGCAAATAGAACCTTGTTTACCCAAGGTGACGCTATGCGAAAATATTTTTTCTTAATTCGTCTTATATATAAATGTTATAAACTATTTATTAATTTACTGTCAGTTCGAGTTTATTCATGTATTTGAATGCCTAAAGTCGTTAGTGATGAAAATATAGAGCAATATTTGAACGATTCAAATTCAATGTTAAATAGGCACCTATAACACCGTATGTAAAATTAGTATCTACAAAGATCATCACAGATAAGTCGTCAGAATGAATAGAATGAATAGAATGCACAGAATGTGAAATTCGGGCTTTTGGCATATCTATTACAAATATGAATCACAAAATGGCCGACATAATTTTCAAATAAAAATCTTCGAAAAATAATGTATACGTCACTGACGCGGTTCTGGGTAACTATAAATAACTATACAGGCAACATCCAGCACGCGAGGTTTCCTCATATAATATTGAAAGCCTGCGAATGAATGGTTTTGTGAAAAATAGTTCCACTCATATCCGCGTTGCTAAAATGGCGGTGCATTAGCAATGCGATGTGCGTTGTTAAAGAGAAATCTAGTAGAAAATTTCAGCTGAAAATTAATGTGATTTTCAACGAACGCAATTTGAATACACATATGTATTATGCTAATAAATTAGTAGATATTTAATAAATAACATGTATTTTAGCGTGTAATCTAAATGTCGAGCATTATATAACAGCGCATTGTAGATAATTGTGTTTAATTAAGCAAAATGATCAAAGCGATTATGATTTGATAATTTCGCGGCCATTTTCGAAAGGTTCCAGAGAAAGTCGAAAGTTGGTCTCAAAGTCAATGCGAGTAAAACCAATGTGCTCTGCAACAGTGCTTGTCCGAACCCAGACTACCCTCTGACGAGCGCGAGGCACAACATCGAAAGAGTTGAGAGCTTCAGGTACTTGAGGGTGCACATCACACGAGATGGGAATCCGCGTAAAGAGCTCGAGATCTGATTAGGGATAGATGGAGCAACTTTCAACTCAATGCGGAAAGCCTGAGACTCACGGTTGTACTCGATCCAACGTCTGCATTCTGACACGGCTTCTTTACAATTGCCAGTCATGACACTTCACTAAAGCAGAGGGTAACCGTATACTGTGCTTTGAAAACATATACTTGCGGCGAATACTAGGGGTACTGTGGTTAGATTCTCTCAAGAACATGGAGGTAAGATAGCGGACGGATCAGCACCTTATTACGTCCAAAATAAAACAAAAACAACAATGGACACGTCTTGAATATGTGCTGCTAATGTCCCAAAGAATCTTAAATCCTGCCAGTCTCTTCTAACAACTGGAGGAACTCCGTCACCCTGGAAAGCCGATAATGACCATCCATAGGATGTACTCAGCGGAGTTACAGGGCGCTGGGATGACCCGGGAGGAAGCAAGACTGACAGAAGACAGAATCTTGGAGAAATCGTGTGGTAGCTATATGCTTCGAGTAGAGCGGATAAGGATTTAAAAAATATTACACTTAAATTGTAGTCATGCATAATATAAAACGTAGTAGCACATTGGTATTCAAACATGATTTTTTATAATATTATGTCAATAAAAACTAGTATGAGTACGCGTTCAATTCACTACAAGATCATTTTCAAATTTAGTTTTTTTCAGTAAATATATGCTTAACAAGATGCTACACTTCTTCTGTCCGAAGAATAACTTAATGCTACTGAAAAAATGCAATTCTGTAAGAAATTTAGTTGCGGAACGAAACTCCCACCTAGGAAACAGATAATTTATACGAATAACGATGTTTTTTGACGTAAATTCGCCGTCTAAATTATTCTCTATGGTTTCTTCTATGTTATTACGATTTTTTCATACTAATATTAAATTCGAATTTCGTGTAAATTATCGGTTTACCTGATTCCCATCGATGATAATTAGACATTTTACAATTCGTTATTAAATTTCCTACAAAAATGCATTGTGATTGTTAACATTTAGTAAATTTTCGGGAAGAAAAAGAGTATCAAGCCGTAAAACATATTTAGTATTTTTTCAATTTAAAATTAACGTCATGAAGATGATTGTTTGTGATATCATTTCTCCAGATTCCATAGATTTGACCACTTTTGATACCGGACAAAACAAGTGATTTTAAAAAACCAAAATATTGGACTCATTGGAAATTATTTGCTTTTTTCTGAAATATTAAATAAAAAAATAGGTTTAGTCTTAAGATGTTTCTCAAAGAATCAAAGCACATACAACACTTAGTTATTAAAAATTTACATTTTATATTTCGCAGATATGGGATGGTTCCTAGAAAAAATGTTGTTATTATTATTCTAACATGGAGAAGCAGAAGAGGTAAGATAAAAATACAATTTTGTCTATGATATCACAAAGAAAGCATACAATGAAACTGAGGATACTTTGCTATTTCAAACTCGTAGAAATCAGTCAACGATGGTGTAAATCAGTGGCGTTCCTAAGTTTAAAAAATTAAGACGCAAACATAAAACATTAAGTGCTTCACAAAAAATGTCAATATTTATCTGACGTGAATTGAGAAGTTGTAGAACATTTGCAATAGACGTCTCATGTGCTTGACAAAACCTAAATGAGTCGGGTCTGTGATGCAGTGGTCAACATCGATGATTTAAATTACGGATTCCACGGGTTCGAATCCCAGTTCAGACAGTTTTCATAAATTTATTTTTCAATCGATTTATGTTCTATTCAAAGGCATGGATTTTTGAGATGTCTTAAACTCCCTCCCATCTATCCGATCCTAAAAACGTAGTCAGAGTGATTAGCGAACCACTAGTCCTGTCCTAGCCCTATCCTTCTATCGGACTCGCTTTGAAAAAAACAGCGTTTGAGCAACGGAATAACAAGCAGTCTTGCAGGACAACTTCTGTTGAGATACCTCCATTAGGACGCCATATTGCTCCACATTGGCAATGTAAATAAAAGTAATTCGTTAGATAGAAAACTGAGCGTTCTTTTCGCAAGCTCCACACGATTTCAACAGGAAAGCTGAGAAAAGAAAAAATTCTTGATGCTTGCAAGTTTCCGATTTTAAAAAAGAAAAATGACAAAATAAAAATAATATTCATTACAGCAAAAATATTAAATTATTCAGTTACGCCATTGATATTTTGTTCTTTCGTAGAAGACGTTTTTCAATAATACAATTCTTGGTATTTTCCACGTCTCAATAATATGTATCATTTACATGGTTTCTGTAATATTTTGTATCTTGTATTTCGAAGTGTAAAAATAGTATCACTACCCATCATATTAACTATTTGTGCGTTAAATTACTCTGGGAGTTGGGACTGTTGGAAGTAAATAATAAAAAAAGACGCCTAATTCTTCCCCAGAAATATTTATAATTGGAAATTGGCATTGATAACCAGGATCGCTGGGAAAACCGGGGAAGCAAGAGGGGGATCGGTTTAATATAAAGTGCCACCAAAGAAGAGAAAACGTATTCACTATTCTGGCATATACCTTTACGTAGACTAGTATTTATTACCCGACTTTGCTCGGAATTGATACAAAATTCTGATGTTGAAAGTTAAAAATATCACCGTGGACCGTACCTCATGTAACACCCAAAAACACTTCATCAATTAATACTTATGTTCAAAGTTAAAAATATAAATTAATAATGACATGTCAGCAAATTTCACGTCGCTACTGTTCTTCTTTTGGGAGGAGTTCTTCTGACAGACAGAATGGTACATGTATTTTCTGGTATATAGTATAGATTACTAATACAGCATTTTTTCATTATATTGAAAACTTAATTATCATAATAATAACATTTTAAAGATAACACTGGTATGCAAGGGGGTTTATCGTACATAGTCAGAACTTAAATATTGTTCAATTTTTCACCTCTAGACACAAAGGTTGAAGTTAAGAAGAATTCTTAAGAATATTACTTTAACGTGTCTATAAGTTTTACAAAAAAACATATTATTGAAACTTATTGTAAAATATATTTTAGAATCATTTACACATCCGAGAATTCGAAGGAAGATCTTTAATAACACATCAAAGTTGATATGGAAATGGAAAATAATATGTATTATTATTATTATTACTGAACTATGCTTTAACGTAAGTTATCATCCCAAATACATGAATTTGAATAGGGTAGAAATTAAAAAAAATATTCTTCAGTTCTACAAGCATTTCATCAGAGATGGAGATCTCAACAGAAGTTAATTGTAACTAGTTATTGTTGTTCAGAGAGATTAGGAATAGAATGGAGGCTTTTGTAAAGACCTAAAGCTTACTTAATTTCGAATTATACGCCCAATTTTCAGAATTGGACAAAGAAAGACCGTGAATAAATGAATATCTATATTACATAATACATTAAATCATCGGCATCAGTAGAGTACAGTAGACTCCCCGATAACACGGTGGGTAGGGGACGAAATATCTCTCAGCGGGCTATTGGGGATACCATATTCATACAAAATCAGAACATACGCATGCGGCAAATGAGTATTTTAACCTGTAATCAAGAAGTAGTTGAAAATTTGAATGAAAAACAAGTTTTCCGCAATCGTGTTATCGGGGGGTCTACTGTATCACTAACAGCTTTGCCCTAGCGATCACGTGGTTCCAGGCTCAAAACTCGATAAGGTAAATATCACATGTTTTCAATTTATCACTGCATGTGATGTTTTTTCTCCTCGAGTTGACCTCAAGTGATTATGATCACCTGTAATGCCAAATATTTTTCCTTTCTTTAATTAAAAAATATACAAATTCATGAAGGGTCTTCAAAAATATTGCATTTATATAAAAGCAATGGACGCTTATTTGCTTGTCTGGCAGGGACGGTGAGACACCTTCACAAGGAGCGCCAAGCCAGGCCATTAAAACAATTGCGGTGTCATACTTAGAGCGAAAAGACCTAAACTCACATAAGCTTTTTGTTTATCTAGAGAGATTGCTTTTCTGCACACTTACGTGCACGTCAGCAAGTCTTGGGCAGTTGCTCCTAAGACACCACCAATTATATAAAAAAAACTATACATACGCTTAACGTTTGTTACGCCATTGGAAACTGCCGTAAATTAACGGATGGGAAAGAAGTGGTGGGTGGAGGAGGGCAAGTAAGTGTATGAAAGTGACCATTTGGCAATTCGAACACTTGACGGAATACGACAGAAGACCAAGAGTATAAACCACTCGACCAACATGTTGAAATTAAACATTGTTAATATGTCGGTAAGGTGTGGGTACAGACATTTTTTACATTGTCTGAATTAAAATATTTGTGGTTTTGTATTTTTCGCTGTAATAATAGAATAAATCTCCGGTACACGTCATTGATTGCAAGCTCATTTTAAATTCAAACTGATAAGTTACTTTGTCAGGGTATAGTGGGAGGTGACATTCGTCAGGAACAGAGGGGCGCAAATATTTTTCTACGCCATTTTTATAAGTATTTTGGAAATTGATGACGAAATGAATCTTTCGTCGTCGGACGTTCTGCGTTTCTGAAAATTATTATTTGACGTCATTGAAAATTAAAAATCTGATTTTAACATTTTTTCAAGCTGAAAAACTCATGAAACGATAGGGAGTATTTTAAATGTGAAACTTTTTCTACACTGTGTCCGCTTTTTTCCGTGACCGGTTTTTTCCATGTCCGCTGTTTTCCGCGTCCGGGTTTTTCCGTGTCCACTTCTTTCCGCGTCCGCTTTTTTCCATGTCCACTTTTTTCTTTGTCCGGTTTTTTCCGCGTCCGCTGTTTTCCTGTACGGTTTCATCCGTTCACCATAAAATAATACTCTTGATATTACATTTTTTCTTTGAAAAGACACATTGTTAATTTCGGCGCCATTGGGTTTCGACCCGTTGCAAGCCCGCTGTTACGGGTCCTGGTTTACTGCAGTCACATCCAATTTAAGCTGTCAATTAAAACTCGGCGAATTCATTGGGTTGCAGGAGACAAACGTCACTTTTATTTATGTCCCATGACTAAATTCGGACCGTAGTAATATATTCATTTTTGCTTTCGAAGAGAATCAATATTGTGAATGGTAGTTTTTTAGTGCAACAAGGTTGGATGGTTAATAATAGTTGCTAGGAAAATGAAAAAAAAATGTACAAAATTTACAGGTTTATTTTGAAAATATAGAATACACCGAAATTTTCCGTATTCTTAAATGTGATATGACCTTATTTCTTTTAGATAATATCGATACCTCAGTAAGTGTTACAAGTCAAGAATATGCAGTTTGGAGATGTGGTGGCCATATGCTCCACATAGATAGCGAATATCATCAAAGAAGAAAAAAGAAGGAACATTGTATTAACTCGGAGATAATTAACTTCAATCTTCTTTCAGAGCGGCCATGGTTAAAAAAATATTCAACAAAAATTAATTTCTCAATTATATTAAAAAAACACTTTTTTGACATAATTCAATTAGCTATTTTCTCAAGTGTTTCGATTATAATGTTACGATTTCGTCGCAACATGACAATCGTCACATATCGGCGACACGCACCTCGCTGCGACGTTGGTAGGAGACGAAGGGCAAGCCTCACCAAGAACTGCGTTAAAACTTTGATTACGCGCCAGGATGTGGAACGGGTAGGATGCGTCGGTAAAACGCTGGAGATTGGCCTCGGACAGCTGAGTTCGCCGCCGAGATGGTTTATCATCCAAGGTCGTAGTTTTATTTTTATATATTATAATAGTTTTCCTGTTTTAGTGTGACCATCTGTTCATAAATATTGTTTTGTCGTATAATTTCTGTTTCATTTCTTCATAATGTAAATTCTGTGCATCTAAGGTTTCCGGATCTCTAATTAAATGTGTTTTTATCGGTAACCGTGTTTTAATTATTATTAATATCTTTCATTTGGCGTGTATCTTCACGCCTGGCGCCCAAAATTTAATTACCACATATATATATTTCTCCTTACAGAACAAAGTAAAGTGTACCGAGATTGGCAAACCTTATCCACTTCCCTGTGATAACTTAATCCTAGTTCTCCGCTGAGCTCCCATTTTACATATTTTGTGATCCCTCTATCCTATATTCGCCGTTTTTTACTTGCAATTGCTTACATGAGAAATAAAAATACTTCTCTGTTTTAAATCACAACAGTGGCGCTTCCAACGTGCAGGGCCATTCAATCATTTTATACGCGATTAATATTTCTATTGATAATTGTCTGTTTCGATTTCTCGACTTGCTTTGTTCTGTATAGAAATATATGTGTGACTACTTCTTAAAATTCTTTTCTCTCTTCCTTATTTCGCGAATTACATATGTGTTTATGATCAGATGGGTATACATTTTAATAGTTATATTTCTGATTATTCTTAGGTACCGTTGTAATTTTATAGTGTAATATTGCGATATTCATATTGTAATTTTCTGTTATTTTTAAATATTATTTTATGTTACGCCGAAGTAGTTAGCGTTGCTAATCTTTTGGTTTTATTTTATGCATGTGTATTTCGATACTTTACCAGTTTACGTTTGAATCATCGCGAAGGGATTTTTTTTTTTCCGTAAGTTATTGCTTTGGGACGTGTTCGTTCTTGAAATCTTGCAAGCGTTAATTTTGATTTGTTAGTGTGGGAATGCAGATATAAGATATTCTCACGATTCCGTATGTCGAAACCATAAAATTTGTTTATTTTATTTACCCAAACATTTGAGATTTTGGTTTTAACACTTGAAAAGATTATTTAAATGTTAGGACTAAATCACGCATGAAATTGGTGTGACTGTTCGTTTCCGAGAATACTCAGGAAAGATTATTTAGGTTTAAAATAAACTTTTTGAATATGTTTTTTTATTCTGTGACGGACTTCGCTCGATCTTACTTGTGTTTTTGCTCTTGATATTTCAAACATTAATTTTGTGTTCATTTTCATATTTTTATTTGAACCGAATTAAGTCTATTTCATTTAATAAATTTCAATCTTTTTTCTATTCTTTGCATTGTTATTATTGCAATAAATTTAATACAATTTACGGTTATTAATTTCAAAATTTTCACTTTGAATATTATATACCTGATAATAATATTAAATTTTTTTTTTTTTCTACAATTATTGAAACACAAAAGAGCAGTCAATTCTTTTTTAAATTAAAAACTAATAGATTCGTTTATAAATATAGATACTACATAATTCTTCAAACTGATTCCAGATTTGTTATTACCAGTTCTGCTCTTCGATTATTATTTCATGGTGACATAGTGAAATTTGGAAAGATTGGGCGCAGAATTATAAGGTTTTTGGTGGCAGCTATATCCATGTATTATCAGGTCTTATCTTTTCATTTTACTTTATTTGTTTAATTCTATTTTTGTTTTACAGAATTAATTTTTGGTTTTAATAAACCCGCACTTCAAAATGGACTATAGTTTTGTTTCGATGCAGGCAAACTTCCGTTTACCATTTCTCCATTTGCTTTTTTTATATAAAGATTTAAAAACTTTATTATTACATGTAAATTCACCTATAATCATAATTCTGACGCTTCTTACAGGATATAAGTCCTATCCGAAAGTTGACGACGGACCTATACCGATCTTGTCGTGAGATCACAATTACTTTCCTTAATCTAACGATGGTGTAAAATATATTTTATCATTTTTTCCATATCTTTAGTAAATTCCTTAGTTACTTCCTTTACGGAGTACCATTCTTTATGTGATCAAATTTATTCTTTATCCTTTTCTTTTTTTTAAATACTTATCCATCATATTATAATACCAAATGGCATCATCATAAAATATATTGGATCGTCTCTGACAATTCATCTCAAGAATACAATACTTAATTCATCTCTTCGCTTCGTGGAGAAGGTGTTGTTGAAAAATATATCCACATTAGTATATCTTCTTGGAGATACTATGCAATTTTCACATTAAAGACATCCTCAAAGTCTAATTCATACTCCTTTTTCCTTTTTTTTTCTCTCCCACTAAAATTCTTTTGTCACTTGTTTTTCTTGTAATTATTTTTTCTGATGGATTTCTCATTTCACTTTTACTGAAAATCTTATTTTTATTAACTCTATGTCTGTTCTAAATTTTTCTTTCATTTAATATCCTTCAAGGATAGGTTTTAAAAAAAAAAATTTTAACGATTTTTTCTTAAGAATACAAAATTATACTAAAGAATATTTCAAAATTGAACATGTTAATTTAAACTTAAATTTCTTCTATTAATATAACTCATTGCATTCATCCATCATTTTATACGATTTTCAAAAGTAAATCTAAAATTAAATTTAAGCTATAATGCTGGATTTTTTTTAATCAATATTATTTGAGCATTGTTAAATTCATTTTGTTTGCTTCTTTATGTCTAGGATTTCTGCCTATGGCATAAATTTTTTCGAGAAGGGGTGTGCAGCATATCCATGCTTTTTATCTCACTAATATCTTTGTTTTCATGTAATTCGAATATTTCAATTTCTCTAATCTTCAGTCATTATAAAATTTAAATACTTATTATTTTTTTGATTTGTTAATATATATATACATCATTAAAATTAAAATCTTTCTTTATTTGCATCTTGTCGTTTTGATAAATTATTGCTTTTGCTATTGTTTAACTATATATATGTATGTATAATCTCAATTTATTTGAATAAATTTTTTTGTTGCTCTTTATAAAACTTTGTTATCTTCAAGTTCTCATGAATAAGTAAATAATCTATTTTTGTAATGATTTGTGTTTCATGGTATTAAGACAACAATTCTCTAAGTATGTAATCATAAAATATGATTTTAAATTATTTTTTTTACTAATTTTTTTTCTGCATGCTTTTCATGTAATCAATTCTTTTAATTTTCATTCTTCTTTTGTGCTATGGATTATAGCCGGTGTTTTAATTAGTATTTTTTTTACTACTTTTTCTTTGTTTTACATATGCTGCATAATTGTATTTATACTTTTAGCATCAATAATTCAACTGGTCATTGAGTTGGTTACTTAAAGGAACCTGAAGTTTCTGGCGAGTAACGAGATCAGGGGTTTTGGAGCCTGACGTCCATTCTGGGAGTGTTATGTTTTAAGCCATGCACTGGTCAGTGGTCAGAACCTTTGTGACGTCGTATACGCCGAGCTTTAGGATTTTCAAAACTTAATTTCAAATGGTTTTCCATTTATTTTTATTATCAAGGTATTTTTTTATTTTTAAAATTTTGCTTTAATGCATTTATTTTACTTTGTTATGCATGTGTGGAAGATTTGTTTTACTATAGTTTATCTATTGCTTATAATTCTCAAGCAACGTACCTCTAGTACCTTGTTTTATGTTAGAGAGGTTAGCTGAAGACGCGTAGGAAAAATTCCTGGTTTATTTTTTTATTATTATGTCGTGTTTCCTTAGTGAGGATATTTTCAACCCACTAAAGGAACGACTCTTTGCCGGTGGTATGGGAACACGGAGAAAAGGTGGACGTCTTCTACTGCCAGGCTCTTTTTATCTCTTTTTGCTGCGGCCCTGGGATAAGTTGCTTCTTGGGTGCCTCAGCTATATTTTAAAGTTTGGAGTGTAGGCTTACTGTTACGTGTACAGAGTACGGTACCTCACTTGCCGAATTTCTACGGATGTTTTGTGGGAGAAACCGGAACTTTGCAAGGCTTCAGCTAGACTTAAAGTTCTTGATGGGAACGTTCTGTGTGTGCGAGATATGCATTGCCTTCCTTGTCATTAGCAGTTTTTGTTTTATTGAAATCGTGCCGGAATGGTGAGCGAATGTCTGCCTTGGTATCGATATTTAATTACTTTTAGATTCGGACGTGTGCCATGAGGCCCTGAATTGTCTATATCGGATCCTGCGTTGACTCTTTAGCTTCTTGTTTTTTCAGTCAATTTTCGTGTTTTTGGAATGCTTCCACTCCTAGATTAAGCAATTTTAGTAGTAAGCCCGTGGTAGCAGGAAGAATTCACATCTGCGACTTTTGCTTCTCTTTAGTTCACTTGACTCGATTCAAGCCTGAATGACGGTGTGGTAATTAAGCTAGTTTAAGGGTGTGTGATGAATGAAGAATGCAAGTATTGAGTTTATTGTAGTCTCGAAGTTGAACCGTTATCTCTGGTTTGAATAAGTTTCATCGAAATAGATGACGATGTTAATGTTAGACTCATGCTATTTGTTTGCTTTTATACCTCCTATTTGGTAGGTAAAATTTGAAATTAATTATAAGTAGCTTCCTTGATAAGAGTCCCGTAATGGCTGGTATGGTTACGATTAATCCTCATCACCCGTTAATTTGTTTATGCAAGAAGGAAAACACAGCTCCGAGGTTTACAGGTTAGTCACCTCCCGGAGAAGAAAATTGATCAGTAGACGGTTACTCTACAATCTTTTATTATTTTTCTCATTAGTTTATAAATGTTACGGCCTATATTTTCATAGGAAAATGCCGTTTAGCATCTCCACATGCCTCTAACTTAGTTAATTTATGTATTGAGTAATTTAGTCCTTCAAGTAATATTAATAATAAATTTTGTGCTGTGTCTAAGTTGTGGTAAATATTAATTTTTTTTTTTGCATCTTTGCTCTATTCTTATCCTGGTGACCAGCTTTCTTGTGTCAAAACGGTCACTTATTTTTGCATGATTAAAATGCATTTTTCTTCATTCTCTTAATTGGTCCAGCGCAGTATCGCGAAATACGTCTGTCCCATTCTCTTTGATTTACCACACACTTTCACCCAATTATTCTTGTCAATTTTTCATTTTTTTTTCTCTTGCTGTCCATTGGACACAATAAATTCTGGTTGTCTTATGCCTATGTTTTCACGTATCCATATTTTCTTATGTCTGTTTTCATGAATCTTTATTCTTTTATATGTTTTTATGTATCCATGTTTTCTTTTTTTAATGTTTTCACATATCTAAATTCTAAATGTCTTCATGTATCAATATTTTTATTTTATGTCTCAACTATCTTCATTTCTGTCTCAATACACTTATCTTGTAACCCTTTTTTTTTTTGGTACCTATGTCTAATTATTATAACTCATGTTAGTGCATATGTTAAGTTTAGCACTTACTTTGATGTCGTGAAACCCGTAGATGTGGAGGAGTTAGCTTCATTTTTTTTGCTTAATAATTTTAATTTATGTCTTCAAGTATATCTATATTGTTTTAATGTCTTCATGTATCTATGTTTTTACGCTTCGTTTGTATAACTTCATTAACTTCATAAACTTGAAAAAAAAATTGTTAACTTCATCACTGGATCCAACTGCAACCAAGTCAATGAAGATTGCTACTTGCCAGAAGAGGATCGCTGTGTGTTCAGCAGGCCCTGAGGATGCGGCTACACCCATTAGCATCAGACCTAGCTGTGCGCACCCGAGCCAGACACTATTATCAAGTGCCACCCATTTTCCACCCTCGCCAACGTCATGTCTGGATGTATGCTCCAGCCCCAAAAACAAAGATCTTTCTACCCTCCTCTGGAAGGCCTGCAGACGAAATTCTACGCGAACGTTGAATTTCTTTTTCCGAAGTTCGGGAGCTCTGTTACGATTTCGTCGCAACATGACAATCGTCACATATCGGCGACACGCACCTCGCTGCGACGTTGGTAGGAGACGAAGGGCAAGCCTCACCAAGAACTGCGTTAAAACTTTGATTACGCGCCAGGATGTGGAACGGGTAGGATGCGTCGGTAAAACGCTGGAGATTGGCCTCGGACAGCTGAGTTCGCCGCCGAGATGGTTTATCATCCAAGGTCGTAGTTTTATTTTTATATATTATAATAGTTTTCCTGTTTTAGTGTGACCATCTGTTCATAAATATTGTTTTGTCGTATAATTTCTGTTTCATTTCTTCATAATGTAAATTCTGTGCATCTAAGGTTTCCGGATCTCTAATTAAATGTGTTTTTATCGGTAACCGTGTTTTAATTATTATTAATATCTTTCATTTGGCGTGTATCTTCACGCCTGGCGCCCAAAATTTAATTACCACATATATATATTTCTCCTTACAGAACAAAGTAAAGTGTACCGAGATTGGCAAACCTTATCCACTTCCCTGTGATAACTTAATCCTAGTTCTCCGCTGAGCTCCCATTTTACATATTTTGTGATCCCTCTATCCTATATTCGCCGTTTTTTACTTGCAATTGCTTACATGAGAAATAAAAATACTTCTCTGTTTTAAATCACAACAATAAGCTTACAAAAACGCGCGAAGAAAGCATTTATAATGTTTCTTAAGCTTATTCCAAAACGTTTTTCGTGGTATTGTCTAAACTAAACTACTAGAATGGAAATATCAGTTTAAAGAACAGGGTAGGTACCTCGTTTCAGCGCTATTTTAAATTTAATTCAAGCTGATATAAACACTCTACGACAAATTGCCACTATACCGTGTTGATTATCAGTAGGTACATATTATTATTATCAGTACGAAGAAATAAATTGTAAAGCTAACAAACAAAATGTTTTAAACACAATCTTTGTAGAATACCTATTGGAGGTCTGCAAGGGCCCAGACTTGGCCCACGGACCCTTACCGGGCCCGGCCCGTGGGCCGGGTCCAGGCGGGTAAAGACAATTCGGATTTGGGCTCGGGCCGGGCCCGGGTAAGGAATTTAATCTTCAGAAAAATATTTCGGACTATCTTCGGGTCATGAGTCTGCCACAAGGCAATACTATTTATAACTTAATAATTATTTTACATGTGCTATGAATATCTTAAGAAATATGGAAACAATAATATATATTGTTTGAAAAGTATAAATGAATTTCTTCATTGAAAAAAAATTGAACTTTTTTCGGGCTGAGAAAAATTAATATGGGTTTAGGGTCGGGTTCGGGTCGGGCCAGGCTTGAGGGTGTCGGGCTCGGACCGGGTAATTTTATGAAACTTTGGGACATGCAGACCTCTAAAACCTATGTATAATGAAACACGTTTAACAGTATTGATTCGATAATATTTTAAAAAATATGATGATGGGATTTCTATACCAAATTTGAATCGTTAAAGTTTTGCACACATCCATCAGTTTTGTCATTAATGACACGGGTTTAACCTTTCGGAATCTTCAGGCATTCAAGTTCACGGATGAAGTGATGTTTGCATAATACTTAAAAAATAAATAAGAAAATTAGATACTATTGACGGTGTTTTGGCCAATTGATGTAACCCTTAAAATTGGAATTATTCAGGATACAGTAAAACCTGTTTTTATCGAATACATTATATGGTGAGTTCCGTTATGAATCTTTGAAATGCACTCTTGTAAATTGTCATGTTTGCAGATACGGGATTATGCGTAGGGAGTGTCGATATAATAGTGGCTTACATCAGGTGACCGAGTCAGAATTTTTAAACCTAAAACCAATGTAAAATGAAGTTTCCCTTCCAAAAAGTGGTCAATTTAATTTTTCTAATTTACGTCATTTGGCCAACACCTGCTCTGTCGTCTTTAAAATGAGATCCAATCATTGAATCATTTTCGTATTTTTTGAGAGTTACATCAGTTGGCCAAAACACCGTCGATATTATTATTAACACTAAGTTTAGGAACTATATTGACGTTGATCTGAATTTGTTAATAATATGTAAAATAAATTCCATGAATTCGCATGAATTTAATCAGTTTGCTGATAGCTATTTCGGCTTCATACCACCGTCAGAACTAATGACTAACTAGAGTATAATGTTATTACTCTGCGTTATACACCTGTTAGAGGAGTGTGGGGTACAACTAGAATATGTAGAAGTTCCTGTAGTGATACTTTGTGTTAGATATGTTAATAAATTGTTTTTTCTGTGCCATACTAATGTGGCCAATTATATTTAATCTGAGCGGTCATTAAAGTTAACAATGTGATGGCTGCGCAATTTTTCTTGACCAATTACCTTAAACAATTACAATTTGATGACAATAATAAACAATAAAAAAATAACGATAATTTTCTACCAACGAGGTATTTCTAACAGTTTAAAACTATGACAAAGAAAATATGTAAATAAATTTAAGTATAAATCAGAACGAATGTATGTTTGTATAATATTTGAATAATATGAATCTCAAATAGAGGTCAGCACGGGCCCGGGTTTGGGCTGGTAGGGACATTTCAGATTTGGGCTCGAGCCAGGCTCGGCTGAGGAATTTAATTTCCAGAAAACTATTTTAGACTATGTTCGTGTCATGAGTCAACCATAAGGCAATACTATTGATAACTTTAATATTGTTTCTCCATGTGTTATGTTATGAATATCATTGAGAATATGGGAATAATAACATATATGTTTTTTGAAAAGTATAAATGAATTTCTTTATTGAAAAAAAACCGGTTTTTTTCCGGGATGATGAAAAAATTTGGTTTTCGGGTCGAGTTCGGTAATAAGTGTGATATTGAAACTCGGACTCGGGTTGGACTGGGCCTGAAGATGTCGGGCTCGGACCAGGTATTTTTATAAAATTTTGGCCCGTGCAGACCTCTAATCTCAAATAAAGCGTCATATTATATTGGCAACTAATTATTTTACTGACCCAATAAATGCAGGCCTTATTTTATAAATGTTATATCAATTTGGTATTTCCTCAACATTCTCATATTTATGTATCCAAAATATAAAGTGAATTAAAAGTACTTTTAAGTTTATCAAGTTTGTTGAAATCTGGCTCCCACTTATCAATTTAGTTTCAACTGATAGTTGATCAACGAAAACACGTGGGAATGCAGCTTTAGGTACCCTTATGAGAAGAGACATTATAATTACGTCATATCGAGGATATGCTAAACATAATTACTGTGCCAGATATATTCTGGTAAAACAGTAAACCTATTTTAACATTCATTTGCATAAAAACAATGTCATAATACAATTGATTAGTTACAAATGCATATTATTACAGATCAGGGGTAGACATTTCGTATTTGACTGATGTTTATATTCAACTGATATTTGAGGGCTCTAGTACAGTGGTTCTCACGGAAACTTTTTACGTGGCCGCATTATGACCACAGTGATCTTTTGAAAATGTCTCGTGGTCACACCAATATTTTCAATCGTGTTTTAAAATATCAGGCCGATGCATTTAAAGTACTTATTACCTGCGTGAATTTTGTTTAACTATCGTGATACACGTGGTGCAAGTAATGAACCGCAGGCAGAAAATTGTTATCTATTAATATAATTTACTTAAAAATATGTACTATATTTTTACAATTTTCTCATTTACAAATGTTATATTCAATATAAACATTATAGGGTCCTGCAGGCTTTTTTCAAATATGTCTAAAAATCTATTAGTCATTGTATTTTTAAGCTTTCAACCTTCAGAATGTTTGTTTATAGATGTTTATGTCTTATGTATATTTTAACTCGGGGATTGTATCAAATTCCCGTTAAAATTAGAAAAAAAAGAATAACATAATGTACAGATGCTTTCATATTTATAAAAAAAATCACAAGATAATCACTGTTAAGCTTTATGTATTTGGAAAATCTCTCTTCAATCATAATTATACGATTGCAAGATGAACAGCGTTGGTTATCGTCAACAGACCGAATTACTTAATGCAATGCAGCACAAATTAACCCGATGGGGCTACCGTTTTGATAGCGGTTAATTTTTATCTAAAAAAATATCCCTATTTTATTAAAAATACGTTTTCGAGCCACATACGTACGCAATACTCATATTTTAATATCAATATATATTACTATATAACCGTTGGTGGTCACAGAAAAATCCTCTGATGGTCGCACATGAGAATCACTGCTCTAGTGTCATAACTGAGAATCTCCATTAATGCTTATTTTGGCAAACTCAAAAAAACCGTTTTTTTGCTACAGTTACATGCGTTAGCATTAGCATGCGTTAGCACAAAAAAAGTCAAATATACCATTAATTTAATGCCACACTTATTTCTATTAATTTTTGTAATAAAAAACGTTCATAAAAGATGAGCTTTAATTATTGATAATTATTCTATATATGACATATATATTTCATATGTGGCCAGAACAATTACTGTTCAATCAGCGTGACCCAAGACGACCGTAAGGTTTTACCCCCATGCTTTAGTTATAGATCGAAGAAGGGGTGAGATGGGTTGAGAGTGGGTCAATTGTAAGAGTTCCAAACGGATTGAAATGTACCATTATTGTGGAAAAGGTTCAGAAGAAGTATTGAAGATATCTCAATTTGAGGGTGTATGGATATTACCAGTAAAATTATCCAAAGACTTTATCTTAGGCAGAAAAAAAGAAATTTACTTGGCAGTATATTTATTTCCGCATATAATAATTAAATATATATGAAGCAAACATGATAAATTCTGGAAATGAATTGCTTTTTCTCTCAAAGTGTACAATCAGCGTACCAATGGCGATGCCTCTGGGAAGGGCTTTAATATTGTAACAGTGGTTTTTTTTGTGTTTGACACACAACCGATGTATCGCTGTAGCATTCACTTATTCAAAACTGGTACTTACATCCCTTTTAAGGTGATAACGTTTAATTCTTGGTGGAAAAACAATATGTGAAGAAATAAATAAAATTAAATTGGTTTTGAACTACTCCCACATTTATGAATGGATCGCTACTGAAGTTGATAATGCTCGCGATTAGCGAAACACCTGTCTAATAAAGTTTGTGTAAGTCGTTTAAAACAATCGTAACAAACGTAAACAAACGTAAAGAAAATTGCAACCAACGGATTAGCACCGTCATTTGGTGTCATTTTTATATTCATGTGAAGATATTTGCGTGAGCCATTGTGGTGTGCCCCTGGTGTAGATGCACTTGGCACAAAATATTATGAAGAGCATCTGTTTTATTTTAATTCAAAAATGTATTGCTTCCTCTTTGAGATAGCAATGCAGGTTGTATGCAAATAATTGACATGAAACTCAATTGAATTATTAAGTGTCGTATTGATTGTTTCAATTGTACACGGTGTACGCAAAGTATAAAGTACATTTATGTAACAATATCAGTATATATTTTCAAAATTTAAAAGTTAAGCCTTGTAAATATTTTTTTATTTAACTTTTTACCATGTCTGCTCCCAGGGTTAAAAATATCGCCTCCTGACGGAGGTATATCAATAGGAGTTTTCTACGATAACTTCTTCTTACTGTGTTTCTCAACCTCTTTTTTTGGGAGAAAGTAAGGATATAAAGATAGAGATAAGACAGGATTAGTTGTTAGCTAATGGCTCTCGCTACGTCCTGTTTTTATGATCGAATAGTTGAGAGGGGGGGACATTTTAAACATCACAGACATACATATCTTCCTTTTTGTGAAAAATCGCCAGGATCGTGTTTTGCGACCCAACGACTCATATATTATATTATATTACAAAGCTAAAAGTATAGATTTTGCTAATAGAAAAATGAATTTAGTTAACACTTAACCTTCGGTATGGACTCCTAATGAATCATCAAAAGTTTAGGAATAGTGTTCCTAGCTTGTATTATTACAAGATTGACTTAAATGATAAAACGGTAGCTAACCTTTCTGGAAGTATATGCGGACTTGTTCGATCGATGGCGAGTGACAGAGTATTGACGTATATTTTTACCGTAAGGTAGCACCTTGTCTATGCTTCTGTCAGTGCTGGCAGCTCGTCTGTGTTGCCATTCGAATTGATAAGTCCCCTTCAAGAGTATGTGTTTAAAGCGAATCATTATTTGTAAGTCAGTCGTTCAAATTCTCGTCGGAGAGGGTTAGGAAATATGTATGCTATAGTTAATCGCTCTACCGAAGCTGCATTTCGAATGGTATTCGAATACTGAAAGGTCAGAGTATCCCTAGAGCACGGATTCCTCACTCATATCGGATCTCGACAATGGAGTACAAAATGTAATAACTATATTTAATTTTTATATTGTTGTTGAATGTTTGGTTCATTTCAAACACCCGGTAAAAGATAATTATTACTTATCGCAAATTGGCATAATAAGTCACAAGAACATTGAAAAAAAAACAAATAGCTATATAATACTGACATTTCAATTCACTTGTCATTAAACATAGTATTATATCAGTGCTACAATTAGTGTTTTTTTTTTTTCTGTTAATCGTGAAAAACGGCATCAGATAAAGGTTTATATGAGTTTGCTTTAAGTGTCGTGATTTTAACACTATACATTTTCTATAAATTTAATCACACATTGTTTATGTGCAGTGTTGTCGTTAGCCCAAAATTAAACTAAAATATATTTTTTCCCTCCTTTCTAACGTTCTATATATTTATGTGTCACTTAGAATAGTAATGGTGTAACTCCAAAATTACGAAAAATGAGTTTATACCTCAAACACGTTCAAAAGATGTTATTCTATTAGTTTAATAATGGTGCACCTCCATATATACTTCTAATTTCTTTGAAAAACTACTTTTTGTTTTTATATTCCCATATTTAACGATATTTTTCAGAATAATAGTGAAGTACCTGCAATATCAGAATAAGAGTGAAGTGTCCGGACAGACTTCACTACTATTGACAAATATGACTATTGATTGACAAACAGTTATTAATGGTTGTTATTTGATTCTAAGAACATTTAACAAAACCTTGATTTTCTCAAAACTTCAAAACTGGAGTTACACCATTACTATTCAAAATGGCACATATCGCTTCTTACAATGGAATAGTTTCAATAGTGCTTTGCTAAGACTGCAGTGATTACTAGGGAATCTAAATATTCTAATATCGAATATTAAACCCTCGTAATATATGAATGTATTCCAATGATATGATGTATGAATTTTGTCATGTATATTATTTAATTTTTCACATTAATTTCTCGTTTTCACATGCACTGTTTGTCAGTACGTGTCCTGGGTGAGTATTATGGTGTTTAAATAAACAAAATAGATTATGTCAAGATATAATACGAAACCAAATGACGTTTTTTGTTGAACCAGTTGTTTAATATACAATAATAGAGCGAGTGTTCCTAAAGTCAGCCGTCGCCAGTATTCGAATAATTTATCAAATATTAAAATGTCCGAATATCAAAAAAGAGTCGAATATATTCGAATATTCGAAAAGAATTCCTAGTGTTTGTATACATTTAGACCAGTGGCTTCCAACCGGGGAGGCACCAAAATGTTGTAATTAATGAATAAAACTTCATATCGTAACATATCAGTAAAAATTCAGTGAATGAATGTTGATTTTACTCATTGACAAATTATACTCTTGGAGGCAGCATTTTTGAACAGATAATTCCGTAGGTAATAAGAATAATCATAAAGCCTCAATGTCGAGACAGAAAGAAGAAATTTTTGTGAACAGTCCCATGTTGCTGAATTATCATTTTGTGGTTGAAATTAATAAAAAAACTATTTAACATCGACAGTGAGCAATTTTCGATTAAAAAATCTCGCAATTCTTACAATAGAACACCAACTGGCAGGTAAAATAGATTTTGATAATGTTTGTTGCTGACAATTTTGAAAATATTTTTAGATGTTTTTTTTTTGGTAATAGTTAATGCTATGTTTGTAGAATCTGGTGAATATCTTATCCTAAATTAATTTAAAATTTTAATGTACAATATATTAATGGATTGTGCATTGATAATTTTTTATATAAAAAATATTTTAAAGGTTAGATTTTTTGACATATTTCAAAAATAAGCCTGTTATATTTATATTAATAAATATAAGATTTGTCAATGACAAATTGTGAAAATATAGGAGATATTTTCATAAAATTATATTTATACATACAAACTCTTCAATATTCTGTACCATGATGGTTTATGATTTAAAACAAATAGTAAGCAATTTTAAAGATACCGTTAATCCAACACTATTTTACATATTAAATCATTTTTGGAGGAAATACGCTACGCTACAAAATCTTGTTATTATTCTGTTCATTATATTACTAGCTTTTTTTTTCAATAAAGTTCAATATTTAAAACGTGTCGATAATATAAAATCGATTAATAAAATTAAAGTTAAGGAGGCACCGAAAAGATTTATTTTAAGGGGAAGCGTTGTAGCATAATGGTTGGAAAACGTTGATTTAGACAATTGGACATATATAAGAGACCGGAAAATGCCGTTCCTTATACCTAATGTCTAAACCGCGATGGGCCTGACTAGGGTAAAACTTGGTAATACAGTAGATTCTTACTTGTCATTTTTGCGATCGGTTCACTTGCTTTATATAGAGGAATTACGTGCGATCCGTGTCGCTGTTCTTCTTCACACAACTTGATAAAATTGGCGATCTTAATTTTAGCTTGAGAGCGCAAAGCTTTAGGCATGATTAGAGGGATAATAAGTATTGAGTCGGTATGATGATTTGATACAAACTACACGCGGGGACCAAGTGCGGTGGGTGGAAGGCTCTCTCAAAGGGGAGGGTGTATATTTAGTTTTAACGGCCGCCGCATATCGCACGCACTGGTTAGATGGTCAGACTAAATATCCATAAAGCGGTTGCTCTCATGAATCGGTCCTGATCATTATTAGCATTTGGAAATAGTACAAACAAATCGTGTTTTATATTTAAAACCAGTGGGAACGCCCATCATAGATGACGGTATTGAAATTGAAATACTGAATGTCTAAAGTAGCTGTTCTTTACTTACCATACTGACGGACTGATTGTTGTTTGTTTTCCTCGGATTTAAATAACGTTGGAACTTCGTGTATTGTTTATATACACCGCGGCCGCTTAGGTCATGAGAAAATTTCATACCTACATGTGTATGTGATAATAATAAAACGTTTACATCTACGCCTTCTGATCTGTCTGGGCTATTATATTATATAAAATACAATGCCTTTCCACTGAGAATTGGTAGTTAACACATTAAAATTGACGAAACTGCGATATGTTTCATATTTATTTTTATCAAATATTTGAGAAATTTAATTTGTTTACTCATTATAATAAAAAAAAACTATTTTATTATGCACAAAACATCCATTACAATCAGATAAATTTTATAATCAATTTAAACCGATCACCTTATCAATAAAATGTCAAAACTTGTAATAAAATTGTAATAAAAATGTATTTTTGATGAGGAAAATAACAATTATATGAATATTTATAATTAGCATTTGATGTCTGAGGCTATTAGGCATTTTAATGAGCGTTATGACAATATCAAGTAATTAAATGTATTTCAAAACATCTTTGACAGCTAAATCGGTTTATACGGGTATTAAAACAACTGCAGGCTAATTATATTTGGCAGGGTGAAAATTACAAAGGTATTATTATCATTTCGATTGTGTGAAAATAAAAACTTTTATAAATATATTTAATACAGTAGAATACTAAAATTGTACCTTCGTATTTTCAATTCAGTCAAGTCGGTGGTGTATTTTAATAGGATAAAATATTCAAGTACCTATTCAGTTCTACAACATTTCATTAGTTAGTTTATAGCTAAGTCTCCTTCACGCCATCGTCAGAACTATGCTTAAATTTATTTTAGCTTACCAATATACACTATTTTATACAATATTATGTCATATCACTTATTTAACCAGATCTATACCTAAGCGCGTTAACTTTTTATATGTCGGTAGGTATATGTATGGCGGTACCTTGCACGCCACGAAATGTTTTCGGTGAATACACCATACATCTTTTCATTTTTTTAGCTTTATCGTTGTTGTGCTGTCGTTGTGTCATTGTCGTAATGTCATTGTATGTTTTAAATAATTGATTTATGCTATTAAAATCCCATTTAAAGCAGAACGTCTAAAGACGTCATTTTTATTGATTGAATTGGCATTTACTTGGTAGAACTCCATTATAATAAGATAAAATAACAAAGTATTTAGTTCTACAAAATTTTTAACTGGTAGTTGATAGCTATTTCGGCTTTACGCCATCGTCATAACTATACTTAAACTTATTTTTGCTTAGCTATATATACTGTTTAGAAGAGATAGACAATTTCAAGCGAGTCTTCAGACTCTATTTGCAGCCATCGGGTTAACACGCTCCATAATCCTGCCAATTTCGTGCATGTGAGGCCAGCCATATAAAGATAGCACATTTACGCGACGTATGTACTTTAAACATTCAATATCTAGTCAAAATTGATTGTTTTAAATAATGTAATATTTTTTACGCACAGTGACATCTAGGGCTTCCAACCCGGTTTAAACCGAAACCGGTTAACCGGTTTATCGCGTGTTTTGGAAAAAACCGAAAACCGGTTTATTTCACGCGGTTAACCGGGTTTTTAAAAATATTTTTAAAAATTCTTTTATTTATATTATTTTTAAAATTTAACACCTGTCACAAAGGTATCGAAATTATGGACAGAAATATTTCATGCAATAAAGAATTACACGGCATCATCAAAAGACACATGCATTCTTTACGCTTAAATGCATGATTTTCAACTTTTAAATAAAAAAATATGTTCATATGCAATGAAAAGGTGAGATTATAGGAAAAATAATCAAAAAAAATGGTTTTTTGATAAGTTTTCACCTAAAAACACGTTGTACTTCATAAACGCTATCGTGCATTAACGACGTAAAATGTGATACTTACACAGTACTTTTAGGAGATTACAATTTTAATAAAATTAAATAATGTTGACATTATATAACTGTTAAGTGCTAGTTTTATGTTTACCTTGTATAAAATAATAAATATTTCATATTTTCTAATATAAAAATCCATTGAGTCGACTGCTCCTATAGGCTGATCATACTCTTTAATAATAAATTTAATGATTGATTAGCATTTACTTTCCAGAAATCCTTTATGAAGAATGTTTAGTTCAATATATTTTTTTACTATGTCTGCTCCCAACGTGGAGCATATTTCTTCCTAATGGAGGTTTCTCAACTGAATTTTTCTACGAGAAGTGCTTGTTATTCAGTTGCTCAACCTATTTTTCTTCGAAGAGAATAGGTATAGAAGGATAGGGTTAGGACAGGACTAGTGGTTAGCTAATCTCTCTCGTTTCGCTCCGTTTTTTAGGATCCGTTGGGTGATAAGGAGTTCCAGACATTACAAACATTCATGCTTAAGAACAGAAATCTATTAATCAATTGAAAAATCAATTTATGAAACTGTCCGCACCGCGACTTGAACCCGAGACATCCGTAACCGTATCCAACAACATTAAGCACTGAACCACAAAGCCGATTATATTTATAACCTACAATCGTAGTAAATATTTTCATGTCTATGCATGCATGTTATTTTATGGATATTTCCGTTACTTGCTTGTTGGAATAAAATTCTATTCTTCCGCTGCTTTGAAGTGATACTTTTAAAGGTATATTGTTTATATGTGACGTTGTACTAAAGTATGTTTAAAAACCTAAAGCGGCAAATTTTTTAGTAGCTAGTAATACTTGAGAAAGTTTTGTTTCAAGAATAAACAATAGAAAGCTGTGTAATAAAACTCTATTTTACTTTACCCTAATTAGTCGTCAGGTCATACAATATATCCATTCGCAAATTTATGTTTTTGACAAAATATACCGTCATAAAAAATATGACATCCATTAATAATAATAAATATTTGAGCGGCAAGTTGTTATAGCATCACTAACTTAACCTAACCAGATGTTTTCTCGACCGTAGGACCCACATTTTGATTTTTATTATATTCTTTTGTTGACGTTTTGACAAAACATCTTTTTTTCAAAAGCATATTACTGATAGTCAAATAAATAAATTATCAATTGTGTGTATTACTAAATTATAAATGTATATAATCTGATTTACGACCATTAGAACTTGTAAAAAAAAATTTGTGAAATTGATCTAGGTAAATATTTCAACTACGAAAGAAATTTTGATTTTTTTATACTATCAATTCGAAAGAATTGAAAGTTTTCTCAGTAATGAGATACAAACACGGTGATTATTAGAGCGAAGAGATTTGATAAGCCACTGATTTCTTAGTTGAAATATTTGTACAACAGAACCGTACCAAAAACTATCATAAAACATACTAAATTATATTTAAATTAAGCTTTTATAGATTCGTCTGAAAAAATTATTACGAAAAAACTTTACCCAAAAGATATTATCTAATTATAATTGATGGAATACGGGAGTCATTAATATTGAGACCAATACAATAAATGAAATGCGTAAGAGCATATCAATTGTTCTGATTGTTAATCCAAAATCACAACGACAGACGGGAATTGATTAAAGATCTCAAAATTCTAGAATGAACTGTAAACACTTTAAATATTAAATAAATTTTCATGTATTATTTTAATAAATATACAAATTTTTAAACTTTTTTTTATCATACAAACTATACTTGAGTTTTCTGGTTTATTATAGTCGTAATTGATAATTCTATCATTAAACATACGGAAATAATATTTTTGTTCAAATGTACATATTTATAATATTTATTATTCATTCTATTTTGATTAGATATTTTCGTCTATTTGATTTTATTTCTGCTCCGTGTGTATAACCACATTTTTTTTTGTTGTGTAAGACATGGTATGTGTTAACCAGATGTTTTCTCGACCATAAGACCCACATTTTGAATTTTATTATATTCTTTTGTTCATATTTTAACAAAACACCTTTTATCCAAAGCATAGATATTGACAGTCCGATAAACAAATTATCAATCGTGTGTATTACTAAATTATAAATATATCTAATCTGATTTACGATCATTAGAACTTGTAAAAAAATTTTGTGAAATTGATGTAGGTACATATTTCAACTACAAAAGAAATTTAAATTTTTTTATAATATCAATTCGAAATAATATAAAGTTTTCTCGTACAAACACGGTGATTAGTGGAACAAAGAAATTTGATAAGCCACTGAAACTTCTTACTTGAAATATTTGTACAACATAACTATTCCCAAAACTATCATAAAAATTAAGCGTCCATAGATTCTTCCGCAAAAATTATTACGAAAAAACTTTACCCGAAAGATATTATATAATTATAATTGATGGAATGGTGTCATTAACATCGAGACCAATACAATAAATTAAATGCGTAAGAGCATATCAATTGTTCTGATTGTTAACCCAAAATCACAACGACACACGGGAATTGATGAAAGGTTTCAAAATGTTGGAATGAACTGTTAATTTCACTTTAAATTTAAAATAAACATGAATGTATTTCAATAAATAGACCAAATTTTAAACTTTTTTTTTATCATGAAAAATATGCTTGAGTTTTCTAGTTTATTGTAGACGTAATTAATAATTCTATCATTAAACATACGGAAATAATATTTTTGTTCATATGTATATATTTATAATAATTATTATTCATTCTATTTTGATTAGATATTTTCGTCTATTTCATTTTATTTGTGCTCCGTGTGTTTAACTACATTTTTTTTTGTATAAGATACAGTATGTGTTGCTATTGTTTTATTATATTCTGCTTTAATCTAAGTTTTTATAATTTCTCCAGTTTATGTCCTAATATTTTTAATACATTCAAATATTACTCTTTTTATGAGTTTTATTATTAACCCCTTTTTTTAATTTTGTGTATTTCAAAAAATATATATTATTTAAGTTTTTATCATTAAGTTTGAGTTTTTATGTCCGCTCTTAATGTGGAGCATATGGTCTCCTATTAAAGCTGTCTTAACAGAATTTTTCTACGAGAACTGCGTGTTACTCAGTTGCTCAACCTCTTTTTGAAGAGAGTAGGGATAGGAGGATAGGGTTAAGATAGGACAAGTGCTTAGCTGATCACTCTCGCTACTCCCCGTGAGGATGGGATGGGTGGAAAGGAGGACTCAGACTACGAACAGAAATCCATAAATCGATTGAAAGTATTTATAATTTCTCCAGTTTCTGTGCAAATATTTTTTAAATACATTAAAATATTACTCTTTTTAATGAGTTTTATTATTAACTCTTTTTGTTTTAATTTTGTGTATTTTAAAAAATATAAATTATTAAAGTTTTTTATCATCAAGTTTAAATTTTTGTTATAAAAAAAAGAAAACACTCTTGGTGTTGTGTAGTTAAAAAAAAATACTTTTATATGAGTTTTTGAAAATAATGAAACTATGTATTTCGGTTTAAACCGGTTAACCGGTTTTTTTGTCAAAAAAAAAACCGAAAACCGGTTAGTAAAAATCTCCGGTTAATTGGAAGCCCTAGTGACATCTATTGGAATCATGTTGAAATACTTACACGTGACATATTGTTACGTATTATTGACATTATATTGATTTTAATAAGAGCTTCGCTGGAAAAGCAATTCCCGTCCCACACGGTACCGCCATACGAATACATATTGGCAGTTAAAAATTTAATATTCCACACTCCATATTGCTCTCAAGCGACAAGGAAGCTGTCTGTCTAGTTGTAATGGTATAAGTCGTTTTTGGTGATCAATAATTAATCCATAATTTATTTATTTTTCCTAACCCATACCTGAAAACGATGTCAAAGGAAATTAATTAAAAAAATGAATGTTGATATTTTCTTTAAACAGCTCATCTGCTTAATATCAAGAACAGACGTGATTTAAAATACCAAAGGCCCATAGGCAAAAAACATTGACGGTTAACTGTTGAATTCGAATGACGGAAAAAAAATATAATTCGTGTTTGTCATGGATGAATAATTTTTACGTCACACTATGTGGAGTGACGTGTCAAGGTGTATGGCATGTCGGCCATTTTTTTAGAATAATGATTAGACTCGAATATGATAACCAATATAGATAACTACCTAACTAAAAACATTAAAGGTAATGTATATGTATTTACAATGCCACTCCCAATGTCGAGCATATTGCCTCTTAATGGAGGTATCTCAACAGAAGTTTTCTACGAGAACTGCTCAGTTGCTCATTCACTCTTTTTCGGAGAGAACAGGGATAGAAAGATAGGACTTGGATAAGACTAGTCTTTGGCAAATCGCTTTTGGAATCAGATGGGCGCGAGGGAATTTTAGACATCACAAACCTTCATGCCTACGAAATCGATTGAAAAATTAATTTATGTAATTGTCCGCACTGGGACTTGAACCCGAGACATCCGTGACCGTAGCCAATGAGTAATATTTTCTAGTCCAAGTGCAAAAGCACGGATTTCCAATCTCATTTGTATCAAGAGACATTTTTTATTGGATGACAAAATGCAGTAGTGGTTCTTTGGGACAATACTATACTAATATACATATATATATAATTACAATCTGATAGCATATCGTAATTTTTATGCCTGCTTTCAAGATCGGTAAAAGCTGAAACTATCACAAACTTCCACACGTTTAAACACAGATCTATAAATCGAAGTATGAAAGATTCGAGCTCTCGACCACGTTGCCAAAAGATATAACTGATGTTAAAAACAAAATGTTGTTCAAATACCAACAAATAAATATTGTACTAAGTGCCACATACGCGATTATACGTCTTTTCCATTTAAGTTGTCTACGCAGTCAGTTCTATAGGTAGGCATCAAAAAATATTGGGAAATGTACCTACTTCACCGTTTTTTTGTAAAGTATAAACATGTAACTAGGCACTTATACGAAAGTCTTTACCTAAAATCTGAAGTCCAATGTCGTATTTGTAATATTTTTTTTAAAAACTATAAACTTTATATAAAACTAGTAACCGCACCCATCAAAGATGGCGGTATTGAAATTGAAATACTGAATGTCTAAAGTAGATAGTACGTCGAAACTATGTGTCCATTGCATAGCACCGTGAGCGCTTAGGTCATGAGAAAATTTCATGCCTACATGTGATATGTGATAATAACAAAAACGTCTACAGAGCGGTCTGGGCTAATAAATACAATATAAGAAATGAGATTTAAAATTATAGCACAGTCCCAATTTTGAAGAAGATAGATGCAGCCGTTGCTTTGCAACTGCGTTTTGAATCTTCGATACGCTCTCCTGTAAAATGTCAAGTTTGCAGATACGCCAGATACAGGATTATACGTAGGGAGTGTCGATTTGATCTTCACTGTCAAAACTAAACTAACTAAATTGTTTCATAATTTTAAAATACGTGATTCTTTACTTTAATTTCATCATAAAAAAGAACCCGACAGTATATCCGGCTACGGGATCGACAGAATCTGTTATCTAAGCCTAAATAAAATTAAATGCAGAAAACCCTAAAACTGACATTCGCGTTAAATCCAGGCAATTTATTATTATTATCTATGGAATCCCTTTATTATCTTCGGGCGTTATTAAAGGGAATATATTCAGAAATTCAGCCGTTTAAGTGCGGATTTTAATTTACGATCTTCTAAGCCGAGTTAAAATTAGTTTATATTGAAGTTTATTATTCGCGCCCTCTGTTACGTCACATCGTCTTTCTGATTGAATAGAAATCGGCATTCTGAATTTAAATGTTATATTCTCAAAATTATTTTTCTTTTTGACTCTTGAAGAACTCAAATTGATTTGTGCAGTAATATATCTATGAGTGTTGCGCCGAATGTGTGAAATTGCTTATTACGTGAAATGGGCAAATTTGTTCCTAATTACTCGGCACATAATTTGCATAATTCATGAATGATGAGCTTGCACTTTTCATGAATTAAGTAAAATGTTGTCAATTACATGTAATAAGAAATTTCACACATTTGACGTGACAGGTAGGGAATTTCTTTCGACATCATAAACGTCCATGCCTTCGAACACATATCGTTTGCATCACCAATAATTTATGAAACGTCCGTATTGGGACTCGAGTCTGTGAGCACCGTATCTGAAGTCAACGACTTTGATCACTCGGAAATGGGCACACTTAGAAATTATATGGTTTATTCATTAAGAAAACTGTGATAATACTGCCATTGTTGTATTAAAATTATTTTGATAAATTCCTAAATAATTCACCGTCCGCATTTCCTAGTTTTGTATCATATACTTGAAACACCGGTTTCCACTAGCGTTATTTGATAATATAATACGTAACATTGCTACAAGTAATGAAAATATCAATTTGTGTATATTTTAATAGTTTATAAAATATGTTGCAATAAAAATTATCTATATGGCAATAATGTCACGTTAAGATAATTCCGTAAATTATTTACGTTATTGAGTAGATGTACAATAAATAATCAATTATTGTTTTTCGCTATATACTTTCTAGTAATGTATTTTGAATTGTTTCTCTATATAAGTGTTGTTCTTGTAAATTTATTCGTGTTAAATGAGGATTGTTCATGTTAAAAATATAAAACATTTCAAAGTGTTTACGAATTCATTTTTTAATTAGCAATTTACGTTGGAATATTTTTTTAAAATTTCGTCGACTGAGTAAATAAAAAAATATTCTTTTTTCGATATTTTTTATGTTTGCCTGATTTCTATTAAAAATAATAAAATAATACTTCGAAGGTTTAGTTCTGTGATAAAAACGATACATCAGCATATATTTTTTGGCTGTTAAGTTTTGTCGACATGGCTTAGAATAACGTGCATGTTTTAGTTCTATAATCAAAATATTCAAGGAAATTTTCTCAACATCTGGATCACATATTATATGATTCAGATATTAACGAAAAAATCAATATTTTCTAACAATATACCTCTTATTTCCTTTTTTCAAAATTGCAAGTCCAGTATTTGTTTGATCTCTGCTACATCCGAATGTATTTTTCTTTCGGTGCGCCACTGAAATCTTTATTCTTGAAGACAATGCTTACAAGTGAAATACACATGAGGACATGTATATTTCGCTTGTAATTTACTATAATATATCCGATTCAATATAACAATTCGATATAAAATGCTAGATTATCTATATTTAAGAGTACAAAAGGTTGACAACCACTGATATTATCATTGTAAAATGGTAAAAATATTATGCAACCACGTATTCTACAACTACTCTCTAAATTATTTTGAAAAATGTTTGTTGGTTTAAGAGTTATACGTTTTTTTCGAAAGTATCTAATTTATTGCCAAATTTCGCAAATATACCCCATAACTAATGAGTTAATAAAGTCATGCTGAATGAGGGTTGTTCTTGTTAATAAATAAGTGCTAGATATAATGAAGATTGTTCATGTTAATAAATTCGTGCTAAATAAGGGTTGTTCTTGTAAATAAAGGCGTGCTAAAAGGAGATTCAATATCAACACAACACTCATTAGGGTTACATAATATATTATCATGAATTGAAAATTACCTATCATGTCAACTGTACATTTGTGCATTCATTATTTTGTAGTTATGTGTTGAATGTCGATTATTATTATAATTATAACTGCACTCGCCTATTAATAATAAAATAATTACTTGTCCTGATAGCGGTGTGATGATAAGACCAAAGACAACTAAGTGGGTACAATAAACAATTGAGGGCAGTGTTTTCAAATGTGGTCATTTGAAAGAAAATATTCCATATGTAATATATTGTAGTCTGTGGTTTACTTTTTTTATTTTGTATGTGGCGTAGTTCAAGTATTATCAAATATTTTCCGACATGTCACTCCCGTCAGACTTCACAAGCGCAAAGGAACGGAAATCCAACTGCGAGGATATTTATGAATGCGCATAATTTTTTTTAAATGAAACATAATTTCAAATTTGAATTGTTAAAATTATGTATATTTACATGTATTTAATAATGTACAAAATTTGAACAATTCAAATTTGATATTAAACTTCCATCAAGCACCCTCAGTAGATATCTTAAATTAATTAAAATACATTTTTTTGTACTACTTCTACATTTTTAAGATGATCAAGACTGATTTCGCTCATCGCGAGCATGTTGTTAACTGGCGACTCAAGGCATGGTTTTGGTCATGCTGCAAAATTTTGGTGTGTCATATTATATTTATAAAAAGATGTTTCAAGACCAAGATAGGTTTGGCTTGGAGAGCTAGGTTTCATGAAAACCTCTGCACCTAAGCAATTTCATATTCATATCATATAAATAATAAAATAACACATTCAAGTACTAGAAATTTTATTTTATAATTCTATTATATCAAGAGATTGCTTTCATTTATTTGAACGGTTTAAATGAAAAACAGAAAAAAAACGCGTTGAAAGCATGTAGGCTGCTTGTTCCTAAACTCAGCCGTCGCCAGTAGTCGGCCTTTTGAGCTTAAAACTTAAATAATTAATTTTTAATTCGATTTAATTTAAGTCTTGCCACTTGCCAATGTATATCTGCATTATACTGACCTATATGATACAATACGCAATTAAAAAAGCACATTTTTACTTCGCAAGTTTCGACAAATTCATGTTGTATGGGGATCGCTAACAAAATATACTTTATATTGTCATGCTTGGCATCATTATATTTTTTATTGTTCTGTCTACTATTAGTAGATTATTTCGCGATATTCATGAAGTTTCATAGTGATGGCCAAACACTGGGAAACGAAAGGCCGAACATTGTATTTTGCGGGCCGACCACTGAGACAATTGACATTTTTTTTGTAAACTTCTATTATTTTATGCTTGGTACAATTTTAGCTATTTTATTTTTAGTTGGTTACGTTATTTAATCCCTGTTTAATGGAATAACAGCAAAGAAAATATGTATATATCATTCTTTGACTCAAATTCCCTTTTGAAAGTACACCCGTCGCTTAACTGGCTGAGCACTGGCGAAACGACCCTATGTGGTTGACTCACAATTGTGACAATTTACAATCCTTGTACTTAAACATGTAAAACCAGTTTCAAAAAATCGAAAGTGCCTCATGTCATTCTTAACATAAATTTTGCTTAATGCCTTTGTTTTGATATGACGAAGTGTTTAAAATGCAGATGCATATTATAAAACAAAATGCGATAAGGAACCGCTGTTTGGGATCCGTGTTGTCTATTATTTTTTAGGAAAGTTTGCCTCTATAGAAGCATGCTTTTATTTATAATTAATTAACTCTTGATCAAACGACAAGGTTAGCAATAAAATAAAGGTTAGTTTTACCATATAATAGTGAAAAATGATCGAATTTTTAGATGAGTAAATTTACATAGACACATATTAAAAAAAACCGGTAGACATAATATAATATTAATATATTGCTACACTGATGTGTTATCAAGTAATCTATTCGTCGAATCGACATTTTTGTAATGCAGTGTTACTATAAAATATAATGTCTTGACACCATTTGGTCAATATATGTAAGGGGTTGTATTAAGAAGTTGATTATTTGAGTAAATTTATTGTAAATAGTTGTGTTGTCATGATTTTTTTTTGTAAATATGCTTTACACCATGTTAATAATTCTTAATGCTGTCAAAAACAATAACATTATCTAAGGAAGTTAATTGCGGAATTGCGGAAAAATCAAACATTAGAATCAAGAAATCCAATAAATTATGCGAAATATATTCGTCAACAAATGTGAAATTTGTTGATTTGTTCTAAGAAATTTCAGTTAATATCTTATGGTGACTTTTTCATACATATGAGGATGTTAAAAGCAAAAACGTCACTATCCATCAAAGTCATATCTTGAGAGATCAAATAAAACCGATACTGTGGTAATGCCGTTGCATATATTTTGAATGTAAACTCATTTCATAAATCTATTTTCATAGTTATCTAAAGATAATGCGATTAATCTTTCAATTTAAGTATACAAGAATATGGAGAATAGTTGTGCATCCATATGTCATTTTGGACTTTTTGTGAACAGTGGCGTTTTTGCTATTGACTTCCTCATGTATTATGTACCTATTTTGTGTAAATTATCGGTTTCCCGGATTCCCATGTTTGATAATTTGACATTTTCCTGTGTATAATTAAATCTCCTACATAATTGCATTGTTATTGGCAGCATTTTGTTAATTTTCGAAGATACAAAGAGTAGCATGTTGTAAAGCATATTTATTTACCCTTTTTAAAATATTTTCGAATATCTAAACGTTTTGTGCGGTCAATAATAAGTTTTCTATTGTAAAAAAATCAAGCAAATTGTGGAAGATGTAAGACATTGTATATTTGTGGGAGCATTAAAAACAATCGCTTGCAGTTGTTTGTTTATTGTGTTTTGAAGCAGTGTTCCTCGTTTTACTATACATCAAAATTAAGTTTTAATAACGACTATAATGATTCTCATACACTATAAAGTGACAAGAGTATGAATTTTCCTTCAGTTGACGACGGATCGGCCGGTCCGGCGGTTGCTCATCAATTATTTATTACAACACCAAAACAACTGAACCTTCATTTCGCGGCGATCTATCAAAAATTATATCTCAGAATTAAATTATTCGCGCGCCAAATAACGAGAACAAATCATTCATTCCGAGTCACGCCACCAACTAGTTCGCAAGTTAAGATTTATCAGCGTCGCGTTTACCATTGTTTATGCCGATATAATAATTATTCACGGCTAATATTATTCATGGACGGATGTCCGATTTTTAAAATATCGCAGTTTTTTCAATGAAAATCTTACATCGAGTAGTGAATGTTAAAAGAATGATATCGCACAAGTAACGAGCTTATTGTTTTTCTCAAGGTGGAATTTCAACACGGCGCAGTGGGGAATTACAAGTATTCAAAATGTATTGGAATAAAATGGCCAGGATATCATCGTTACTGCGGATGCTCGGACTGGTGTCCGCGTGCGTCACCCACACATTCGCTCAAGCTTCAATCCCTCCGGCGTGCTCCAGCAATATTTACTGCAAAGGTCCTCTTCTCCACGCCGTCCAGGTGGCGCGAATCTTTCCCGACTCGAAAGCATTCGTTGATCTGAAGATGCTGAAGTCCGAAAACGAAACATTAGAAGACTTTGCGGAATTCAATCGAAAAAATTTGAATCCCACAAAAGACCAGTTGGAAATTTTTGTAAATCAACATTTTGTTGAAGGTAAAGAGTTAATGCCGTGGACTCCGACTGATTTCAAAAGTGATCCTCCGTTTGTTAATAAAATACAAGACGCTACTTTTAAACAGTTTGCTAAAGACTTGGTTGCTATTTGGCCAACTCTCGCTCGTAAAGTGAGTCCGGAAGTTGAAGAAAATCCAGAACGCTACAGTCTTATTTCGCTACCGAATGGGTTTATTATTCCCGGTGGAAGATTCAAGGAAATATACTATTGGGATTCTTTTTGGATTATCGAAGGAATCATTCTGAGTGGAATGACTGACACTGCTAGAGGGATGATAGAAAACTTTCTATTTTTAATTAAGAAGTTCGGCCATATTCCCAACGGAAGTAGAGTGTACTACACCGAAAGAAGCCAGCCTCCACTTTTGACAGCTATGGTATCAAAATATTTGGCAGCGACTGGAGACATCGAATGGGTTAAGAAACAGTTGCCAACTTTAGAAAAAGAGCTGGAATACTGGTTGGATAAGAAAGCTGTTGAAATAACCAAAGACGGAAAACAATGCCATCTGTTAAGGTACTATGCACCAAGTACTGGACCCAGACCCGAGTCGTACGCTGAAGATTTCGCTAATGCAAATCTCATGAGTTCTGATAAATTCAAGCAAGAGTTTTATACCGATATTAAAAGTGCTGCCGAAAGTGGTTGGGATTTTTCAGCTAGATGGTTTGTTAAGCCAGATGGATCCAATGGTGGAAACCTTTCCGATATTCATACAAGACAAATAGTGCCAGTTGATCTGAATTCTATGTACGCAGCTGCGCTTGAAACACTTGGTGATATGAGCAACCGAGTCGCTAATTATAGGGGAGCTAGGAAGTGGTGGTCTCTCGCCAGATATTGGAGAGATTGTATTGATAGCATTTTGTGGAACAACGAAGACGGTGTGTGGTACGATTATGATGTACTACATGAAAAACAGAGAAGGCATTTCTATCCAACAAATATAGCACCACTATGGGCCAAATGTGTGGACAGTGATAAACTTATAACATACGGTCCAAAAATCGTGAAGTATCTTAAAGGTTCTAAAGGTTTAGGTTATCCTGGAGGTATTCCTACGTCTTTGGACCACACTGGAGAACAGTGGGACTTCCCAAATGCTTGGCCACCACTTCAATCGATGGTAATCCAAGCTTTAGATTCATCAGGAGACGCTGAAGGTAAGAAGATGGCTAAAGATCTCGCACAACTTTGGGTAAGAGCTAATTACAAAGGTTTCAAAAAGAGTGAAGAGATGTTCGAGAAATACGACGCCGAAAATCCTGGTGAGTTCGGTGGTGGTGGAGAATACGTCGTCCAGAGTGGATTCGGTTGGACAAACGGAGTAATTCTGGAGTTGCTGAACCAGTTTGGAGGTGTTATTCAATCAGAAGAATCCACACCAAATCAAGATATTGAACAGCACTGATGCTCAATATTTTACAGATAATGATGCCGGGTTTATTCAGAGATAAAATTAGGTTAAAGTTCGTGACATTTCGTAACGAATATTGCTTTTAAAAATGTCCTACTTAAACAGTATTAATAATAAATTTGTGTTTATAAACGAAACAAATTTATGCGTAGTATCAATTATTTATTTATAATTGAATTGCACACGTTATTTTGAACAAGAATCGTGAAATGAATAATCGCTAATTGTTATTTTGAGGACTAATATTTATATGTTATTATGAATTCACTTACTGTGTGATGTGTTGCAAAGATATGTATGTTTTTATGGACTAAACAGAATGTGACGAAACGGAACAGGAAAAAACAGAACAATTTGAAGATAATATTGTTGTGGAATCTTTAATTTATTGAACGATTATACGATTATAGATATGAGTGACTTCTCGTCGAGTTCATCAAGATTGATTTTCCAAATTTTTTGCGAAGCAGATTTTTTTTACAAATAAATTTAAAAAAAGTGCCTTGTATTATATGAAATAAACAGTATGGTAATCTTCAAATATTTGTGTTTAATATCTGCAATAAACACATTGCATATTAGAGTTTATTATACTTTTTTGTTTTTATAAATTACAAAATTTTATATTAAATAAATTAATAAATTTATAATTTATTTATTATATGTTAAATAACTAATAGATACAACAAAAATATTACTTTCAAATTGTTCTGTTTTTTCCTGCTCTGTTTCATCATGTTCTGTTTAGTCATGGAACCATTTTTTATCGGTAAATAATTTAAAAATTCTGTTTTGACACGCATAATTATGTGTATTGATTATCGATTGAAACGGACTTGATTTTCCGCTTCAAGGAACTTGCAATGTGAGTTACACTTGACATAATAATTATTATGAAATTTATCTGTAAATTTTGAGATAACGGTGCATTGTTTTATGTATTGACTTTGTAAATATGTTAATAACCCATATGAGAGTAAACATTTTATGTGCATCTATTTATAGTGCGTTTATTGTTAATAAAAAATATATCTCTTAATAGTACGTTGTCTTATATACTGTATATACATCTATTTATGTATTACTCGATTATCTTCTTGTAATCAGCGAGTGTAATAACGTGTTTATAGTGTAATTCAAAATAGCTGTATTTTTTCCAACACAATACAGGGATTTTGAGGTATAAATTTCTAAATGAATTGCCTCATCAATTATTTTTATAATCTGTCAACAAATAATGAGTATCAACCGTTTTAATTGTTTTACAGTCAACGAGTAACACGATATTTACAATAAATAATAAGCAGCGATTCCCTCGACGTGTTTGAACATAAATCATTACACCCAGTCTTCTTTTTACGCGATTTCACTTTTACGATATTCTTTTGGATGGCACCGTTCTTTTTTATGCGATTATTTCTTTTAAAAGTTATATTACAAGAAGTGCTGACCCTGTAAAAAATCATGCGAAATTTTCAATCTCTATAACTTTGTTAAAAATCAAAAAATATTAACAATTTAATCACCTAGACTAGTTTATTTCTTCACTTCCCTAGCGAAGTGAACTAAGGCGCGTTCAAACTATACTCTTATTTTGCATTTGTCTATATAGTGTAAAAGGCGTTAAGTCTTAAATTGAAATAATGAACTTTTAAGAAAATCATTACATTCGAGTCTTTCTATTTACATGCTTCAATCATTATTTGTTAAATTAACCACTTTATGAGATTCGTTGATCATTTAAGAATTCTATTTAATTATTAGTAATATTAATTAAAGTTTTTTGCCACCAATCTATAATTGAAATAATCGACTTTTAAGAAAATAATTGAATTTGAGTCTTTCTATTTACATGAACTGTGAACGAAGTGATTTAATTCATACTGATTTCGTCCAATTATGTAAAAAATATGGCTGAGATCATGGTGGAAGGAGAGAGAAAACGACAAGGTGAGCTGTAAAACAATTGACAATCGCCATTTTTATTTTTAAAGACGTCATAACGTGTCAATATTTAAACTTCAAAAGTATTTTGCTTGCGACACTGTTTTGAAGAGGTGATAAATATTTGATTCAGGGTTTTCTTTTGAATCCCTGAATCATATATAATGAATAAATTTTGTGATAGAGTTTAAAATAAAAAGTAAATATAGACATTCTTGTCTAAGCAAATCTATTATTTTAAAGATAAAAAAATTAATAATAATGCCGAAATGTGCAAAAAAAAACTTGTAAGAGCTGGAACATGAAAAAAATCAACAAAAATGTGAAGTTTTTCAAGAGTCGGATTCGTGGTCGAGTGGTCTACATCGTTGGCTTCGGTTGCGGTGTTCATGGGTTCAAATCCCAGTATGGACAGAATTCAATTCATTTCATGAATTGATTTTTCAATCTATGTATGGATTTCTGTTGGAAGGCATGGGTGTTTGTGATGTCTTAATTAAGTTTCCTCTCATCCATGCGATCCTTAAAACGGGGAGTAACGAGAGTGATAAGCTAATCACTAGTCCTGTCCTATTCATATCCGTATAACCATGATCTTTTTGAAAAAAACGAGAGGTTAACCATCTGAGTAACAAGCAGTTGTCGTAGAAAAACTTTTTTTGAGATATCTTCATTGAGAGACTATACGCTCCGCATTGGGAGTGGACGTGACATATAAAAAAAATCGTTTTAATATTGAGTGAGTAAAGTGAGATTAAGAAAAATCCAACGTCAGTATATTATTTGGATTTTATTTTATTTTGGTAAATATTCTTTACAACACGCTACACTTTTTCTTTTTGATAAAACAATGTCATTCTCTATGAAATTTAATTGCGGGTAAGAAATTGGCAAAAAGTCGAATACTGGAATCAAAGAAACCAATAAATTATGCGAAAAACGAAATATTTGTACGAACATTCGTCGCCATATTTCAAAAAATATGCTGTATGGTTTGCTCTAAGAAATTCCATTTGTCATAATATTGTGGAGACTTTTTCATACTGATATTATATTCGCATTTTGCGTGAATCATCGGTTTCCCAAAATATTAATAATTCTTATCCAATATTTTAGAATTAGAAAAAGTATATTTCAAAATAAAATTTCTAAAATCATTTTCTAAAATATTTTTTAAACGAAAGTATCTTAGCTTCTGAAAATGTAAAACTATTACTTTTTAGATTTAGAATGCATGTTAGAATTAAGATTTAAAAAAGAGATTAAAACCAGAAAAATGGATGCAAAAAAAATCATAATTTTTATATTATAATCAATTATAATTATTATGGAACCAAAACCATTGTTATTGTAAGTTATTAATGCTTCCGAAAAGAAAAACATTACAAAGTGTCATCTGGTTTTTCGTGAATCATTAAACAAAAACAATATTTTTAGAATTAAAATTACCGCGTGTTGAAGCACGTATTATTTTAACCAATTCCCCTCAAAGTATAAATCATAATTTTATATACTGTTAATAACATTCGGTTACGGATTTCTCGGGTCCCGGTAGGGTCAGTTTCACTAATTGATTTTTCAATCGGTTTAATGTTTTCTGTTCGAAAGCATGGATTTTTGTGATGTCTAAAACTCCCAAGCACCCATTCGAGTATCAAAAGCGATTAGCTAACCACTGGTGCTGTCCTAGTCCTATCCTTCTATCCCTACTCTCTTCAAAAAGAGAGGTTGAGCACCTGAGTAACAAGCAGTTAACAAACTTCTGTTGAGATACCTCCATTAGGAGTCCATATGCTCCACATTGGGAAACAGATATGGTAAAAAAATAATTGGTCAGTTGCTACTATTATGGTCAGAGAGGATGCGGTTGGGATAGCATTAGTAACTTAACGCCGTCTCTCTCTGTGTCCTGGTCCCCTGGTAGGGGGTAGAGAGCAATGTTACCTCTACAACCCCGCGCATTAATTTTGGATCGACCGGCACTCAATTATTGCTAATTTTTAGAAAAATATACATTCAAAATTAATGCAGTTTAAATAGATAATTAATTTAACTAAAAATATAATCCATATAATTAATAATGTAAATGAATGGAATGTTCACCTTCTTTACTTTTCACAGATCTCATATTATTTCTAGGTGATAGCGCAGATTGAGTATTTTATCGTTTATATATTATACTAACAGCCCGTTAAAGCTCCCTATGGGAGCACAGGACATCAATGTTAAATTTATATTACCCATTGCTGTATCCCAGTGCACATGTCTTTAAGTTACATCTTCGATGTTATTCAAGCAACGAAAATTATTTTGAAGTTATATTGTTGTCGGTTGTTATCATATCAAACCGTAAAAGTACCGTAGCAAAAGTAAACAATTATTTATTATAAACGTAAAAAATAATAAAATTGTAAATTTGGTAACCATTTTTGCAGTTATAATTCAGGTATTAGAGTTAAAAGATAAAACCGAAGATAACCAATAATTTAAAAATAAAAAAAAAAGATTTAAAATTGTTAATAACTGACAGGGAAAATAAGAAAAAACATGCGCGACGTTACATATACCAAGAAATACCGCTTACAAGAATTTAAGTTACATCCTAACATTGAACGTAAGATAAAAAAAACAGTGGTAAATACAATAAATATTGGCTTTCATAATATTATTCCTTGAATTATTCTAACCAACATTTTAATTATTATAAAAAAATAACGTTAGTCATAAAAGAATGTTTCTTTACTATTAAAGTAAAAAAAGCATAGTTTCCGAGCGCTGATTACTAAACTAAAATACCCAAGCGTACTACCACCATACTAGTTCGAGGAACGAAATGTAGTTGTTAAATTTTTGTTGAATAATTATATAAATACGGTCCGTGGTGCAGTAGTCAACGTCGTTCACTTCGGTTACGGGGCTCACGGGTTCGAATTCCAGTACGCACGGTTTTATAAATTGTCTTTTGAATCGACTTATGTATTTCTATTCAAATGTATGGATGCTTGTGATGTCTAAAAATTATCTCTCACTCACCCGATCCTAAAAACCCTATTTATATAAATTGAATGTTAGCAATTGGAATGTATATAAAAAAGTGTTACAGAAACCAATTGTTTTATATATACCTTGTAATTTTTAACATTCAATCTATATAAATAACCGTGTTATGATTTTATTTTTATCAATTGATAATGTTCGTGATGAGCGAAACCGTTTCTGATCATTGTAAACATGTGGAAGTAGTACGAACAAATTGTGTTTATTTTTAAAATTCATTGAAATATCATTTAATTGTAATTTAAATAACTCAAGCCCATGATCACAAAAGCTCCAGAGTTTTACTATGGCCACCAATTATTTGGTCAGTTTTTAATCTAATTAATTGTCAGTAAATATTAAAGAAATAGTCAGTAACAAATGCATAAAACGGTGAGTAGAAAAATAAAAATGGTAAGTAGATATTAAAGATACGGTCAGTAAATATTTTAGGTTAGGTTATTCCATTTTATGTGTGCATTTTTCTGGTCAGTAAATAACTGACCAAAAAAAATTACTGAGCGTTATAATTCAATATGCTTTTAAAAATAATTAGCAAAACGTTACCTTACTTTAGAAAAGTTCTAATTGCATTTGACCATGTTTTGAGATACGAGCGTTTGAAGTTTTCACTGATCATATTTGGTATTTTGAAGGAAAAAATGTATTTTTAATTAATGAGTTAGTATATATTTATATATGTAAATAGTTTACTTGTTTTTTATATAAAATATTTTGACTAAAGCCTTTATATTAGAAAATAATGATTATCTAAAGCTTTAGTTAGAACTGAGAACAATAGTTTGTTTGAAAAGGTTTTATCGGATGTTTCAATTGTATCAAACAAAATGTTCTGATTTTTGAGATATTATCATAATATTATATATTATCTCACTGAAACATATAAGCTAACAGTAATATTATAACACAACAGAATAATAATAGATATATACTTTGAATGTTTGAACGAACTCAGCTAACTTTCGACATGACGTTAAAAACTTTTGAACAAAGCTGTGATGTGTATGTTTTTTCTGTGAGATGATAATAATTGGTTATATCGATTCATAGAACTGTATTAAACAAATTTATGAAAAAAAAATGTGTGGATAGAACTTCGGAATACTGCTAACTCCCTCATTGAACAAAATATGACTCTGAAATCAACGTATATGGTAGAATGTGATTCATACAACATTTTCCAATCAAAGGGTCATTTTAGGCCAAAATGTCAGTTAGAACCTTTTCAAAGTAAGGTAACGAAAAGTCTTTTCAATTGATATGGTTTTTTATGTAAGTGAATTCAATTGTTACGATAACTCATCTGTCGCGGATACAACCATAAAGTGCGTAAATTATTTTTATGTAACATTTCGAGGTTATAGGGTAATTATTTATCATGAAGGCATTGCCCCCCGCTTTATCTTAAACGGTTTGTAATTGGAGCGAGACATGATGTAACAATCCTTGCAAGGGAATTATTTTTAATTCTCATTTGATTTTCAGAAACAAACATAATTGCCCTGTTGTGAGTACCTAGTATATTGTGTAGTCTACATTTACAAATATAATCTGCTGTATTAATCTGTAATATAAGTGTATGCAACGTAACAGCTTTTTATATGAAAGTAACATCTTTATTTTCTGGACCTCGATTATCCGAATTATTTTAAACAAAGACAAAATTTACGAATTCACTGTGTTGCATGTAGCGGATTGCGTCAGACATTGCTAAATACACTAGCTTAAAAAGCAAAATATTATTTTTTTTGTCACATTGACACTAAAATTTGAAGAATGAAAGATGGATACTTCTTATATATCGTAAAACAAATGTCTTTGAACACTATTTGACAGTGTTTGTACTGTCATGGAATGTGGATTTTTGATTTTCTTTAAGCTGTGCAAATAAAGATTTGAGGAATGTGTTCCTTATTTGAATTGTTATTTTATTATTAATTCATGTAATTTTCACGGCATCAGATAAATATTCAGAAGGCCACTCTGAGTAAATCTCAACCAAGTTCGACTTTGAGGTAAACGATAAATTTGTGAACACATTTATGACGAAGGGATTTTGTTGATTCCTCTTTAGATTCAAGGCCGAGTAGATTAAACTTTACCGCCACAGAATACTTAATATTAATTAAACTAAGAGACTGAAAAAGTCACATGGTCTTTTTTCTCTCTATTTTTTCTTTCTCGTAAGTACATGCATTATTAAAAGATCCGTGCATCTCTGTATCGGGCCAAGAAAGTAGGGATGTAAATTCGTTTATTTTCTCAATCGTTATTGGGTTATGTCCGTGAAACAGCGGCTGCATACACATAGCTGGTGGAGGTGGGACAACGAACTATATAAATATTCAGAAGGACATAAAAATAATACTTTATCAGACGTTGGAGTCCCATTACGGACAGTTTCATAAATTTACTTCTAGTCGATTTACGACTTTCTGTTCGAAGGCATGGAGGTTTGTGATGCGAAAAAAAATCCGATACCAAAAACAGGGCGTAACGAGAGTGATTGGCTAAAAACTAGTCTTGTTCTAGCCTTACCCTTCTATCTCTACTCAAATCGAAATAGGAGCTTGAGCAACTGTGTGACGAGCAGTTATCGTAGAAAAACTTCTGTTGAGATACCTCCATTAAGAGTACACATGCTTCACATTGGGAACGAAAATGGTTTACAAAAAATACATTAATGAATTTATATAGCACAGGTTTAAGGATCTTCTTTGATTCTGGATTTCACTTTTGTGACAGAATGAAATATTCGAGCTATCTAGGATCGTTGACGTAAATTTATTAGACAAATCGAAGTCTTGGTAAAGTGAAGAGCTTTTTAATATCGATGAGAAAACTAGGTTGCGTTTTGCGTCTACAACTTGTAAAAGGTTTCGAAAATTTAAAGCTAAAAATTACAGATGCTTCCTGCATTATAAAAGTTTTTTTTTATTCTAGAGCCGCTTTTTTAATAAAGTTCTTATGAAATTTTCTTGACAAGCTATTTTCGATAATAAAAATCTATGTGTAAAATAAAATTACAATATATAGCATTATAGCTGTCGCCAATGCGCCGTGCATTTATAATAATACAATAACAACATAATAAAAACAATTTAATAACAATGCCACATCGCCTGCAAGTCTACCGGAAATCTCGAGGGGCTCGCCATCACAGGAAAGCAAAAAGGGACGCGGAAGGGCCCCAACTCACTGGAGCGACCAAGTGAAGGACGCTACAGGCCTCTACTTACCGATGGTCCTCAGAACAGCGGAGTGTAGGAGCGAGTGGCGAAAGATCGTCTCCAAATTACAACCCGCGAGTGCCACCAATTCATAGTTTTTTCACACAAATAAGTAGTGCCGAAAGTGAAAAAAAGCCACAAGAAAATTTATGCAACTGATTAACCAAATTATTCGTCGAAATGACTTAATATGAGTGTATAATTCAGACAGAAGGTAGTTTTCTCCTTGTCGGTAATTGACTATCTCCACCTCAATGAAATATCCTTGACACTTGCCCTTAAGTACCAACTGAAAGCGCGTTATTCAAAACTACAGTATGTTGGTATGATGATTTAATTAGGTCTTGGACCTTGTGACTTAGTGGAAGAATCAGTGTGGTCATTAGGCTAAAATGTTTGGTGACCCCTGGTCAAAGGCAATGGAGTTGTTGCGGTAGACGAAGGTCACGAACCTCACGAGTGAGGAATACGACTAAGAAGAGAAGATAATAATAATTTAATAAAAAACATGAAATATTGTACAAAAAACAAACAAATTCATATAAAAAAGGGCCTAGAAAACAGTATCCAGAGTTCGTTGCTGAAAATATTAACCTCTTTAGGCAATGCATTGGTCAGCCGAACGGCCCTTGCAACTATTGACTCATGTGACCGACGCGAAGAATAGGTTTTAAGAAACCAAAATTTTTGGTTATGGTTTCAGCCACGTAAAAATAAAAATGCGAGCCTGTAAGTTGAGAATTTCAGGATTATAAACTCATCCCCAAAGAAGAAGAGAAAAAATGATTTAGAATCAAAAGCGGTCTTCGAGCTTCCTAAGAGAAAAAGCCAAGGAATATTGTAGAGTTTGACACAATAAAACAGAGTCATGACAAGATATAACCTCGTGATCTTTTGTTTACTAGAAAAACACTTATGTGTCGCAAATTTGCGTCACCATGCATTGTAGATTGTAGGGTTAAGAGAGTATTTTAAGTGCCATTGATAGTGACTCAGTCGTTAACCCTCTGTTCCCAAGAATGATTAGAGTTGAAGGAATGATTTTAAACCAATATCTGCTGTAGACAACTCTACGTTTTTAGAAGTATTCTTCAGAGGAGTAGTACGGAAGAGTTCATCGATAGTTTCCTGTTTCGATTCGTTTGTTTTGAAAAATAAAATACAGCTGTTTTGAAATATTGAGTGAAGTTTACTAAGCAAACTAAAGTGATATTAATCGGACAGTTTTGCAAAGCTTGCCTTTGGCCTCTATTACTCATTAATTTAGACTCGAAGGCCGAACCCGGAAGACAAAATATTGCTGGGATGACAATATGCAAATATCTGGCGTGGGATTCGCACCCTAAGATTGCAACAGTGTCACCCCGAGCTAGAACAAACAAACATTAAATTCTCAAAATTCCACCTGAACCTTGTTTAAAAGACGAGTGACTATATACACATAACGGACAGAGGTGGATCAACCAACATGTTTCAAAAACGGATAGGAGACAAATACTCTATGTGTTTACTCTATTAGTATTCGATGAGTTCAGTTGAAACATACAGCATAATAAATGTAACATAAGCATAATAAATGTATGCAAAATCATAAAGGTTTTTCTAATACCAAGTTTTTCAGATACAAAATAATCTTCATTGTGAATGAATTATTATCTTATTTAAAACGGTTTTATATATTTTTTATTATAATATAATTGTAACGTGATAAAAATTATCTTTAACATGTGATATGCATACTCAAGTTAGTGTTGACAATGTTTTTACTTTTTACTCGATAAGATTATAATTAAATTATTTCAAGTATTTCTTGTTGGTAAGTTAGATTGTATGCTTTGCATTTCATTTCTAAAGATTAGTTCCTATCATTCCTAATTAAAATTATTATCAATGCGGCTGACGTGTTTTAAGTTTTAGAAAATTAAAATAAAATACTTAATAGCAGGGACGGCTCTTGTAAAGGAGCAAAGGGTGCACTGCGCTCCAATAAGTCCCATCAAAATATTCCATTAATAAACGATATTCAAATATAATAATTATACCAATTCACTAATTTTAAATTTTCCTCGTGTTTCCCATAGGAAAATATTGGAGGAAACGATGATCAATAAACACGACTAGCAAACGTATTCTGCGTCGATTCAGAATACGCATGAAAGTCGGTCGATGACGCGGTAGGAGCATAAATTCTTTTGCACTCCTTAGACGTCTGAAATGTTCTATGTATTTTGACATATTTGTGACGTTGCAACAGTATGAACTACGCGCCGGGTGCATTTTGTATGGACTGTTTTTGAGCATTGATCTCCCTGGCGGAAATTCCCGAACGCACCCGAAAGCGATTTGACGTTTGCGTTTACAAGCCTGTAACAGTCATTTTTAAGAATGAAAAAGAGCAGTGGAGCAAGCGTAGTAAGATCATTTAATTTCAATATGATTCTTTAACTATACGCTCTTCAATAAGAATAATATTTACCTACCATTATAACTTTTGGAGTGATGAATACAATTTATAAAATTATAACTATGATCGTGTATAATACCGAGTAGATATTATTGAATATTTAAAATAGGATAGTTTCGAGTTTTCTACCTGGCTGGCCTTACCTATTCCATAATATTCAACTGTGTATCTGGTTCAGTTTCGTAATACACCTTCCTCTAATATTTTTATATTCTTCAATATTGAATTCTACAAATTACTTTCCCCAAAAAATACTTATGCGAAAAATTTCCAGCTTAATACAGAATTATTCCAATTGCAGACATTAATACGGTAACCTTAACATATGATTTCATCGAGGAATTTAAACTTAAATTGAACTAACTGTCTTATACAGCAGAGAAGATTTTTACGATGTCGTTGGAGCCCTGTCTATACTTCAACTCTTCACGAATAAAAAATACATGTAGTATTTAGCTAAACCGTTAAGCCATTACAAATAATTTATACAATATCGATGACTTCCGTCGAAAGTGAGTGTTACTTCTAAAATTTAAAAAGGATCAATTCATTTTGAGAAATACCACGACTAAAGACAGACAAGGTTTCCCAAACTATCATCCGCGACAACCTGGAATGGTTGTATATGCTGCTAGGGCTGCAACAAATTTAGACGTACTCAAATTCATATTGATATTACCTACACACAAAAAAGAAAAAAGGTGGTCCGTCGAAATTAATAAGCAGGAAAGGTTTGGGAAGCCCTGGTGAAGAGAAACAGTTGATATCGCCAATATAAGACTTATATTTTCGTATACGTCTGATAGTACTTTCAAAATCCAATATGTGGAGGATGGATTTCTTGCATAAATATGTGAATCTTTTTTTGCACTCCCTAATATTCCTGTCACCGGCCGCCACTGCTTAATAGAGTAAAGGTATCAGTAACTCGCGTAGTACTAAGAATCTATGCGGGAAACTATTGAGTGAACACTTATTGTGATGTGTAATGCTGAATCTTTCGTGATTGTGAAATCAACGTAAAAAAAAATAAGCAAAACACATGATGATTACGCCCATCCTGTATAAAAGAACCATAACTGAAAATTAATAGTTTTGAGAAAATCGCATTTAAAGTATCTCAGATATGAAGATATTTTTTGTTTCCACCCTAAAATAGTGTGTTTCAAACTGATTTCAACAAAAATATCTGAGAAGATCGCAACATGTGATGATTTTTAACAGTAAATATTTTAAATTTGTTAAATATAAGCATCAAAAATGAATAGAAGTGACTAGCAGTAGTGATTTTTTTTACACTACAATTATGTGAACCATACGGAAATGTTTGTATTTAAAACAGAAAATCACAATTTTAGCACTTACGATTGTTTTATACTGGATGGACGATTTGTGTGTGACACTGCCCAAACGTATAAGGCGAATCCTGGGCCATCAAAAAGTCTAGAACCTGTCGTACTCCATTTTTTAAGAAAGGGCAATTGCCTGCGGTTGACTTTGTAAATCTCAAAAGCTTCGACGTGCCTTCACTAATTGAAAAAATTGGCTTATTTTTATAAGCACTTTTATCAACAAGACGATTGGTTACACGGCTAGAGTAGGCCAATGTCACCCTATAGTATTGATAATATTAATCATACTACTGTTTTATCACGCGAGATTACATTAGTATCATATTATAAACAGGAAATGGGTGTAAATGTAAGACAAATCTTCTAATTAAAGAAATGATAAAGAAAGTTAATATACTGTTCTTGTGATTCACGAAATTCTTGTCAAATAATTATTTGCTAAATGCAACCCGTGAAAGTTTAATACTTCTTTTATGTTTGTTTTTTCAAGTCAACGTATATAATTATAATTAAATTATTTGGCAGCCCCTGAAAACCATTTTATAATAGTTATATTGCATCGTTGTTTTAAGCCAGTATTTTTAATTGTGGTGAATCCTTGCTATGAGGGCAAACTAAAATTGTTCAACGCTATCCTTTCAAAAGTAAAACCGAAATTTCAAACTCACACTATTGTTTACAATTATTAAAAATGAGTCCAATTCATAGTGCAGTAATCATTGGTTTCAGTTGCGGATCACAGGCTCAAATCCCAGTACGGACAGTTTCATAAATTGCTTTTTCAATCGATTAATAGATTCTTTCTTAAACATGGCTGTTTGTGATGCCGAGAATTCCCTCCCACCCATATCCGATCCTAAAAACGGGACGTAGCGAGAGCGATTGGTTGAACACTAATCCTGTCTTAGCCCTATCCTTTTATCCCTACTCTTTACGTAAAAGAGACATTGAGTAACTGAGTAAAAAGCAGTTCTCGTAGAAAAACTTCTGTTGAGATACCTCCATCAAAAGTCAAACCCGAATTAATTAAACGCTCCAGTTTCACACGGAATGACAGAGATGCCTTATTGCAACACAGCGAAATGACATAGCACTCGAATTTTAGCAGTCGCCCAAATGCTGCAAATACAAAAACGCCTACGAGGAATAGTTTACCCTTCTGTTAAAAAAAACTGTTTTTGAACATAGCAAAACCACCTTAAAATCGACAAAATTGTTCATCACGGACTCCGGGAAATCTACAATCGATAGAGCATTGTTTAATAAGAACGATTTAAAAAGTTCCCTAACTTCCAGACAATCACTTTCAATTTTCCTTCATCGATCACTTCCGGGAAAACAAAGAAAGTTACGGCCTACACACCCACCCACCAGACGTTTTTTTAGCTTAGATCGGAAGCTTTATTATCACTTGGTTGTTTGTCTGAAACAACTTACTTATTTTGTTGTAGAATTTAGATCTTATTTAAATTTACCGAGACATGGAGAATTTAACACGTCCCAATTCAATGAATCTTCTAAAAAGGATTTTGTAATACGTTTTTTTCATTTCTTAAATGGTGTTAACAATAAATTCTTGAATGCTGAAAAACACGACGATTATTTACAAAAATATATAATTGAGCATTTAAACTAATTACTTTGGATATCAACATAATATTATAGTCATATCTAACCCTCAAATTTTGAACGAGCAAAATTTAAATAATATAATTCGACGGTGTTTTGGCCAATTAATGTAACTTTTAAAAAATACGAAAATGAGTTAATGATTGGATCTCATTTTATAGACGATAGAGCAGGTCTCGGCTAAATGATGTTAATTAGAAAAATAAATTGAGCACTTCTTGGAAGCGAAACATCATTTTACTTTGGTTTTAGTTTTAAAATTACCGGCCACTTGATTTAAACAAGGTCGGAATTTCGACCCACAACCGTTAATCCCCACTCGGCCGTCGAGTGACAGTGGTCAGGTTTCGCCGGAACACGTCCTTTTTGTATGCCTCTAACGGTAAAACAAGAACAAAATGAATAGCAGTCGGTTTGGTAAAATCATAGAAAAAATAATTTTAAAGAATTTTTGTAAACGGTAAACAGACTATTTTTAATAACAATGAATTTAATGAATGAATGAATCGTTAGTTTTCCAGTCCCTGATTCTCCCAGTAATTGTGCAGTAAATATGGTTTGAGGGAGATCTGAGCACCTTGTATTTTACGATTAAAAATATGAGACCCACGACTAAGTGCAAAATGAGTTTGACATGCCTGAAGCAAATGGTTGCCAAGTTTTTTTTCAAGAATTTGAGATTACTGTCCAACTAAACGGGCAAAATTTTATTCCTTCATTATAAATTCAATGGAAAAGCTAGACGAATAGTGCTTATTATAAGTTTAATAGTTATTTAAGGCTTTAGTAAGAATTTGTAAGTGTACGTTATGTAGTATGAATACTTGCCAAAAGTTATTCTTATAAACTGCCAAAAGTTGACATGGGCGGACAGAAATTACTACAATAAAATAATTATGATCTATACTTTAAAAATTAAAACACTTTGAACGTTGATGAAAAATTGGCTGGCTCAGCGCTCGGCCAGATTGGTTAAGCGAGCGCGGGCGCGGGTGCGGTGCGTGTAAATCAAACGCATATTCACTACGGGCGTTGCAAAGACATGTAAGCGTTTGATTTGCACGCGCCGCACCGCCGAATGTGACCGAGGTGTGAGTGTGTGTGTGAGGGGGGTTACTGAAGGAAAGTATTTCGTTCATTATTGGGTTCGATCGATACACGTCAAGTGAATTGGGAGCACTGGAATTAACATAACAACCAAGTACACTTAAAATAAGCACGTAGATATTGTAGACACATTTGGAAACTATCCGTCTACATCTAAAACATATACCCCAAGTATTTTTAATCTTGCAAAATTTACTGTCTAAGTTAGGATTGAAATTGCCTGCAGCATTGGCGTTGTGTTTTGTTTTAATTTTGACAATATTTGAATTAAAAAATGATATTCTTAGATTTCATGGCTTAATATAATCACAGAATCAATCAGTAAAAAACGATATCGAGATTAGAAGATTCGAGACAGAACGCATTAAGTCATAAAAACAAGTTCTGATATAATCACGTTTAAAGCATTATTTTTTTAAATGTACTCCTTCCCAAATACAATTGTTTGTTTTGTATAAAGAATAATCTTTTTCGCATACCGATCATAAGTTTTAGTATCGATGAGTTATAGTTATATCATGCTTTCGTCCAGAATAAAAAATTAACAATATTACCTAGAGCTATTTTTTAAGCCTCTATATCCTATGATTTCATGAGTGTTAAATTTCATACATTTTGACATTTAAAAAAGAAAATCATCAACAACTGACTTAATGCGTTTTGTAACCTCGAAATATTCCTTTCCCCCCCCCCCCCGAGTAATTTTATGAAATGGTAGCACCGTGGATATTATAAAGTAAATTAAAATCTTCATTAAATTAGCTCCTTATTACTTATGCCACTGTCAGTGCCTGTAAAACTCAGAAAGAAAGAGAAGAGAGCGAATTTGAGAAAGCGGAAACAAAAATGATGGATGGACTATCATCTTTTACATTATTAAAGCGAAACTTGGAAAAGATTATCGATAACCTTTGTTGTCAAAATCCTTATAACAATAATTATTGTTCATTTCGAGAAGGTATTGTTATTCTTCATCTCAAAAGAATAAACAATTTTGTTGGCAATGTGTTTGTCTTATCTTCACCGTATTGAAAAGTTTTTTGACTTCTTTAAGTTCTGCAACGGAAGTCTCTCTAGAAATTTTAGCGATGAATCAAATAAGGTTTATTTAAACATAGCCAAACTTATTTGGCCCGCAGTTCACTTGATGATTTTTTCCGTTTTTCGTAGACCCCCCTGTCTGTGTAATATTGAATTTATTCCTAAACTTATTAACTTCAAATGTGTTTTTGACAGCTGACACAGTGTTGCTCACTTTGATATGGTTTTTTTAGAGTGGACGATTGTAAAAAAAGAAAACATAAGCAATGTTTATTCATTCCTTTATTGAAAATTATTGAATAAAAATTGAATTTCGAACGAAAAAAATTAGAACCTAGTAAAATATTTAAAAAAAGTGGAAGTAGTACAAAAAAATGATGTAATAATTTCATCCCGCCAAACCTGGTCCCAATAATCGGCTGTAAAGAGAATAAGCTTGCTAGTGATCCTTTCCTGACGCCATCATTATATTCTCATTCACTTCGAAGAGAGAGGCTGAGCGATTGATTTTAATCAGTTTTTGTTATACAACTAATGTTCAGAACAACTAAGATGCTTAGCAAGCAATACATTATATCGAGGAAAGGCATGGATTCATAAAAACAAGTTCTGAGGTAATCTCATTTAAAGCATTATTATTTTTCAATGTAGGCACTGTCTCTTCCGAGTAAAATTGTTTGTGATTTAAAAAGATTTTTTGTACATTATAAAGATACAAGAGAATAATCTTTTTATCATACGATTTAATATTCATGAGTTGAAGTAATATTATGCTTTCTGGGAGAATAAAAAAATAACAATATGTGCGTTCTTTTGAAATTTAGAACAGAAAACTATCAAAAACTGACTCAATGCGTTCAGTCAGTATTCCTGGGCGCGCAAGTGGTATAAAAAAATATAAATTTAATTTATGACATGTAATTTACATAATTCAAAAGTCTTTTATATACCTAGACTTTTTGGCATTAATGAGATGTCTACTTTACAAAAAGCCTGATCATTTTGCGTGAAAGTTTAAAAAATCTGTATTCACGTAACGTTACGTTACTTGCTACGTCTTCAGGGGCTCATTATGTATTCTTTAAGTATATTTTAGAGACTGGATCAAGCGTGGTATTTTATTCAACACGTGGGGGCCATTTAGGTAAACCTTCACGCAACACCTTTTAATTTAGGTACATGTCAGTGCGTGGTATATATAGGGTGTACGGCTTCAGCACTTATTAGAGATTCTTAAATTGTGCCTTTTTTTCAAACCATATCAGTTCTCAATATGAATTATATAGACTCGTAATAAAGCATCAGATCAGAAGAAAAACATCTCATTTTTACATAAAATAGTTGTAGCCACGGAAACTCTCTTCGGTCAGGGTTAGGACATGGTGCATGATGTAAGAAGTATATGTGAGTTGCCACATAGACTGCTTGAGATTCAAGGCCGCCTTTCATATCAAATTTAACCCTTACAACGCTTGACCCCCAATTAGGTATGTCACTTAGTAAAAAATATACCACTGAAAATAATGTATTCACCACCGTCATATAATAATATATAGTGACGATGTAGGGATTACTGTTGTTTACAGTTAATCGTGCAAATGAAGCTGTTCATAGCGTAAACCATACGATCATTTCGCTAAAACATAGAAAGGCGAATATTGTAAAATTCCGGGAAAATATTATGTGTTAAAGATGTCCATTATAATGTTTGCTTCTTTTAGACACTTTGAGTTATGTGGCGACGAAATATCCTAGATTTATTTCAAATAAAATTTGTTAATATAATAGTGTAGAAATCAAAATCAAAGTTAATGAATTTACAATAATTAATGAGAGACTTAAAACTTCCCATGTGAATTTACATGACCTTTTTTTAAATAGTAAACAATTTTTCGCTTAGCTTTATAGTAAGTTCGCTCAAAGTTATTATGTATCTGAATCTAAAAACGTAGGTATACAGATGCTATGTTATGTAATCGAACAATTCAGACAAACCGCGCACACCTGGATGACAGATGTTCACAATTTGCTGCGCGTCGCGAATAATAGAGGGCAGCAGCGGCGCTTGTAGTTCTTCGTATCAACAATGTATACTAGAAACGATAAATTCTCGAAAAATTGAAAATTTGGTATCGCTTCTCGGCCTCAAGGCTAAGATCAAAGTGTAGTATCTGTTCTTATCAGCTTAATATCTGATAGTTCCCGCATTGCGGGACCAGTATATTAAACTGATTTTTGGAATGAGACGGGAAGTTCGGGGCTTGCTCCACTCCTGTCGCGGGTTGGCCCGGCATTGCAGTGCCGCCGGGATCGGCCCATCTAACATGTATGTTTAGTATCTCGTGGCAGAACGTGTCGCCGTTGGCTACGATGACGGTGACCACGGATTGTAATCCTGGTACAGATAGGACCATCGAATTGAATTTTATATTCGCTGTGTGCATTCTGAGAGCGATTAGCTAATCCCTAACCCTGTCTAGCCCCCTACCTAAATTCTATCAACTGTCTTCGAAAACGAGAGGTTGAGCAACAAGAAGTTCTCGTCAAAAAACTTTTGTTGAGACACCTCCATACTTGTCCATATGCTCCACATTGGCAGCGGACATGGTAAAAAAGATAAAGCTTCATAAAATGAACAGTAGCTCTAAAGCACCATGTAGAAATATAGACTATCTTCAGAACACAAATTAAGCCTTGCTTATTTGCTATTGAAAATCCCACAACAAAATTGATAATCTGGTAATATATTGTGTTATTTTCAGTGGGTGAAAATGAATAGATATATTGTTATCTTTAATCTTACAAAACGAATTTAGTTGAAATAAGCAATGTTATCTTGAAATTATTTATTTTGTAGTAAATCAAATTTTACCAATGAATAATATTAGTGAATCTTTTTTACACGGATTTATTTTTTATATGGAAACCATTTTCACGAATATTCCCCGTGCAAAAAGAGAATCAGATGTATAGGAACCCTATTTCCAGAAACTAATTTGTAATGAGAGGCATTTATATTATTAGTTTTTTAATTTTAATCAATCCACTTATGAATTACTAAGAACATTGAATTAGAAGTTTTAATTTTGATTTTTATATCTATCTATAAAAAACTTATTCCACTCTGATAGTACTGCGAAAACTCAAAATTGCTTGCGTTGCTGCTGTTATTTTTCATGCCAATGAAATCTAAGTCCAATGCCGGACCCTCTTTATGATCTCAGAATTTCGTGATTCATAATTTCTCAATCCCGGGATCCCGGTTTTGGGCATTAAGTGTAATTTCATGTTTTAAATTTGTGTCCATTCTTTAATTGGAATGTAATGAATGTATATAATATTGTATACGAATTAAAAAGTTTTGGACATTGGAATGGTTTTTTTTATTTATTGGAAATCAGACAGTTATTTGCAAAAAAATAGTAAAAATATACGTAATATTCAACATAATTTTATATTTTATTTATTACATTATTAAGGTATTTAGGTAGGCGTCCGTGGCGCAGTTGGTAGCGTCGCTGGCTACGGTTACGGGTGTCTCGGGTTCAATTCCCGGTGCGGACGGTTTTCATAAATTGACCCTTCATCGATTTATGGATTTCTGTTCGTAGTCTGAGTCCTCCCTTCCACCCATCCCATCCCAACGGGGCGTAGCAAGAGCGATTAGCTAACCACTAGTCCTGTCCTAGCCCTATGCTTATATCCCTACTCTCTTCGAAAAAAGAGAGGTAGAGCAACTGAGTAACAAGCAGTTCTCGTAGAAAAATTCTGTTAAGATACCTCCATTAGGATACCATATGCTCCACATTGGGAGCGGACACGGAGAAAAAGGTATTTATGTTACCAGATGGTATCTAAAAATAGATAAGAGAGAATATGTCCTTCAATTCGACTTTACAATATTGTTCTCCATCAATTTAAAAAGCACTACTCCGTTGCCCTCCACATTGTTAAAAACGGCTGTTACGGGTTGTGAGGGACGGGATACGAAAGGAAGAAGGACACAATACATCTATATTCATTATATAAGAATGTTTTATAGAAAAAATATGTACATGAACAAACCGAGTTATACGTTGATGTCAATTAGGAAGTATTTAATTAGAAATACGAATATTTTTTAGCATTTACAGTGAATACCAAAATCCCGGGATTGGAAGCCCTAGTCTGCATGTCATAACAGCAGGATGCAAACAAAGTATGTATATGCGATTTTAGAGCGAAATTTTTGAATATTACACCCGCTAGTAACGACAGAGCGAGTCGAGTATTAGCGAAACCTTTTTTTTTATTAATCCACAATATTCCAGGGAAAGTTAACGCCTGGTTCTCGAAAATTTTCCACAAAACGTTTTTTAATATAATCTTTTCATCGAAAATATTGTATCGTGTCTTTCATATACGCTCCGACCTTCTTTAACTTTTTGTAGGCAAACAAAAATGATATCTAATAACGTTAAGCAAAAAATTTAAAAAGCATGCTGTGGTAAATTTAAATCATTTTTAATAAAGAACAACTTATTTTAGTGAGGGTTTTTAAAAACAGATATATATTTTATAGTCTTTTTCGACTTCAGACAAGATTTTGGAGTGAAATAAGACATGCATGGTGAAATTATTTAATTTAGTTTACTTCTTAACCTTGTTCTAATGGAGATATCTCTAAAGAGAATTGGCTGTAAATCAGACAGCCAATCTCTCCCTTTAGAGGGTATAGACCAATGGTTCTCACGGAAAATTTCGCAGTTGCCGCATAATGAACATTAGTGGTTTTTTGGAAATGTCTCGTGGCCGCACCAAAATTTTCAATCAGGATTTAAAATATTAGGCCGATTCATTTACTAAAAAAGGGACTCATTACTTATTTGAATTTTTTTTAACCATAACTCAGCAGCATTGACGACTCGGCTACGGAGCCAGCTAAATTATAATACTTGAAAACGGAAAAAAAATACTCACACATCACAACATACACATTTTTCTTGATTTATTTGGTTTTCTTTAAAGTGTAAAAGATTGATTTTTAACCGATTTATAGATTCATCCCGCTCCACCTCTCTGATCATATAAACGGGGCATAGCGAAAGCAATAATTACCTAATTAATTGTTCTTTCTTTGTAGACCCATCTTTCTATCCTTTTTTGACCCACGCCAGCTCCCAATGTGGTGCATTTGGACTTCTAACGGAGGTATCTCAATACAGGTTTTTCTACTAGAATTATTTGTTACCTACTTAGTCGTTCGACCTCTCTTTTTCGAAGAGAGTAGGGATAGACAGATATGGCTAGAACAGGACTAGTGGTTACCTAATTGTTATCGTTACGCTCCATTTTAAAGATCAGATGGGTGGGAGGGAATTTTAGACGCCTTAAATATTCATGCCTACGAATAGAAAACCATAAATCGATTGAATAATAAATTTTCTGAAACTGTCCATACCGGAAATCGAACCTGCGAGATCCGTAACTGAAGCCAACGATGTTGAGTACTGCACCATATACTCTTCTTTTTCTTTTACCCAGCCTAATAGTGTTAGAAAAAGTAAACGTGTACCATACACGTTTACTTTTCTCTCTCTCGTAGTATTGGTTATTATTATTTACACATTGCGTAGTGATTTATTGAATGGGCCATATGGCATTTTTTACGGTGCTTGAGTCATTATGATAACCGTGTTCTGTCCCGGGGTGACTTGTAACATCTGCAACAGGGATGATATGTGAAGCAGGGATTTTTTAGTAGATTTAAGTTTTTTCACTACACCACATAAGTATGCAACCCACAAATATAGAACCACTGCTCAAACGGTATTGATTTATGCTGCGAAGTATCTGGAAGCCATCAAATTAAATTTGGTTAAGATGTCTCAATTGATTTACAAACTATAGTGAATTTAGTAAATGATAGGTTTTTGCGAAAAAACATGCGGCCATTAAGCTGTCATAAATAATGTCTTTCCGATTGACTTCAAAGTGAACTCTTCCGGTTTTCGAAAGTATTTTTTGCTTCTTTTGTAAGGATATTCAATTAGTCTAAACGCATTGTTGTTTGAAAACAAATTAATTATTCTCAACGCGAATCCCTTGACAAAACTGGGAAGAGAATTTAAATCCAAATTCCTTTTGTCCTCAGCTGTTTGCGGTCATTTTAAATTGAGTTAAAAATTATCCCGTGCAATGAACGGTGTTTTTGAATTTGTAACGGGATAGCTCCATTCTCAGACGATGAGCTGAAGTAGTGAATTATCATAAAGTGTTGTCAGTTTTCATAATTGGTTAAATCCTTATTTAGCTTTTTTTCTATGGATTCAGCGGTAACTTTGTGGAAATTCATTTTCAATATAAAATTAAAATTGATACTGGTTTTATCACAGACGTGGCGCGTTTCGCCTCTTTAAAAAGCATCGTCAGACTAAGAAAAGAGGAGAAACGAGTCACGTTAGTGATAAAACCAGTGGAATAATAAAGTTATCAATTTTATATTTTAAAGCTTGTTTTTAATTAAGTATGCAGTGTGGAACTCTGGTATAACATCTACAGAAATAATTTATCAAACTTCAAAAAATCCAACATTATTCAATGAAAAACTCACAATCCTGGTCAATTAGTCAATCTCGTAATCCCGGGATTGTCAAAATATCAATTGCGGGATTTCCGTATTCACTGTAAATGTTAAAAATAATTCATACTTCATATTAACTTCCTGATTAACTATTAATACGTTTATATATATGTATTGTGGTCTCTCTTCTTCTCATATTTCGTAAGACAGGAACAGATATTTTGACAACAATATATTGTATTGTTTTGTTGCATTATTTTATAAAAACAAACCCATGGCAAAAAAATATAAAATCTCAGACATATTTATTCATTCCAATTGAAGCAAAAATGAACTCAAAATTAATTTTAATTGAATAGTCGCGAATCCTGAAATCTCAGTATCATAAAAAGGGTCCTGGATTGAATGCCTTACTCCTAACCCGTCTATAAACACTACCCTCACGTTATATACTATTTAGGCTAAGTCTGAGTGGCCATTTAGTTTGCTGGTTTGTGGTTTAGCATCTAAATAATCCCAGCGTCAATTAGCCACTATATACTCCGCAAAACTAAAGCCGCCCTATCAATCATCCCTTCGGAAAACACTTTGGGATTTTATGTCACATAAAATTCACGACCTAAGCAAACAAATATGTTCACTCGAGGACTTGGTTACACTTTCAATTTGACGATGGTTGGTATACTGCCAATTTCGTGAAATGAAATATCCACAGTGATTTCAACCATAGTAGGTACTATTTAAGATATCGGCTAAGGGTACTTGATAGAATTTCAATATCAAATTTGAATCGATAAAATTTTGCACTCTTACATTAGTTTTGTCAGTTCGAGTTCATCCGTACACGAATGCCTGGAGATACCGAAAAGCGAAACCCGCAGAGTAAGTACTTTTTACTTAAAAAAAATATAAATTTTTTCCTTGATATAGAAACAATCGAATTCGTACATGAAAAACGGTAGATTTTATGTAGTTAAATGAATACATGATGAAACCTCCAAAACCAGTCCAAAAATATGTATCAATCACAAATATTGCCGGGTAAATATTTAACTGAGCTTAATGTTATTGTTGAAATCCTGATAACTTGGTTATGGATATTTGTTAAAATTGTTAATGTGTGTTTCCGGCACAATGGTTTCAACAAATTTTAATTCCAAATGATTTAAATGCAGTGATGTATTTTTGAGAGCGGCGATTCATGAAACTAATTTAATTGTTTAACATCCATTTTACCAAATTAATTTAATAGGATATTTATCAAGCCATTTTTATGTATTAAAATACGTAATTAGTAACTAAAAACTCATTGGCCTATTAATGGAGGTATCTCAACAGGCTTTTTCTAGTAGAATTGCTTGTTACTCAGATGTTCAACTTCTTTTCCAAAGGGCCTGGAAGAATAGGACAGCATTAGTTAATCACTTTCACACCGCACCGTTTTTAGGTTCGGGTAGGAGGGAGGCAATTTTTAGACATGAAAACCATCCATGCCTTCAAAATCTAAAAATCAATATATGAAACTGTCCGTACTTGGAATTGAACCCATAAGATCCGTAAACGAAGCCCATGACGTTGACCTCTGTACCACGGACCCGTCATAATATTATGATTTAATATTTTAGTATCACCTCCATTAATAACTTTTAATAATTTTAAGTAAACATACGACGCAATTGATATAGGAGATTTTATTATAAAAATAACTAGACAAGACAGTCAGTCCCTCCAGTTCCTTCAAGCATTGAATGTGATTTGATATTATTTATCCTGGAATAATGACTTCTTCTTGTTTCATAAAAATAAATAGAAAAATGTAGCAAGAGAATTGATGTATCACATTTATTGAAGGTCTATTGGCCTCTGATAAAAGACAGGGGTTAATAATCGAGGCTTATGTAATGTATTTAAATTTTCATTCAACAAAGTTCACTCCCACTGCAAGTCGACTTCTAAAGGAGCATTTACAATAGAAATTTTCTGATTGACTGATTGTGATGCAGTATAATCTATCGTTTTCGAACAGGGCAATGATAGAGTTAGGAATGAAGAAGTGTTTATTAAATCACTTGCCCAATGGCCCGTTTTTAGGACCGGTCGGGTGGGAAATGTAGACATCACACACATCGACGCAATACAGATCCATATAAAGATTGTAAAATCAAAGGGACACATATTAAAGTATTTAGTTCTGTGGTGAATGAATCAATACAGATGACAACCCAGACGACATGGCAATACTGGGTCAGGAGCATATACACTGGCAGAAGCCGTACTACCTTACACACGGACGGACGACAACACTATTTCACTGACCGTCGGCCGCACGGATCCGCCCGTGCTTCTGGTTAAGCCAACGACCTATCCATTCTTAAATTAAATCTCTGTAATTATACATGTTGGGAACATGATTCCTAAAGTTCAACAGAATTTTATTAGTTCTGACGATGGTTCTAAGCCGAAATAGCTATCAACTAACTAATAAAATTCTGTTCACAACAATGAAGTTCTACCAATTAAATATCGATTCAATCAATTGTGTAGTCAATTTATGAAAGTTTTCGTTCGGTGATATGGCCACAGCAACCAAATAGAATTAATGTTTAGGAGTGTTAGTAACAGAAATGGCTTGAAAATATTTTACTAACTTTAAAATTGTTTACTATAGATGCACCAATTTAACTTGGCCGCTAGTGAGGGTGACACGTCGCGTTAGGAATGTCGCCATACCCAACCAGAACTGAAATTAGCGTCGGGTATTAAAAGACAAAAAAATTATTTTGTATAAAATGGCAATTGGAGAAATTTGTTCTAGACTGACAATTTTAGACGCTTAGTTTCGCTTCATATGACAAAAAATTCGACTGACAATGGAATATTACTGGTATAAAAAATAAAAGAAATACAATTTTAATTCATTCTGTCTCCCATTTGGTTATCTCAAACAACTACATTAAATTACTTGACGCAATAGCTTTTTTCTATCGTAATAATTTTCAAAAATGGAATAGTCATTTATTAAAAAACTATCAGGCCTTTTTGCTTCACGAGAAAGCATTGATCAAATTTAATATAATAAATCTAACAATAAAAAAAAGCTAGGCGACATCAAGCTATTTATTTTTGTTTATGTTTAATATAGTTTTAAAAAATAAATATTCTGTTTAAGTTGTATGTGAGTAGATCACATTACGTGCCTATTACGGTTAATAATAATACATTATTTTTAGCTAGCAAGATTAATCAGTTACGTAAATTTTTTTGATCATCTTTAAAAGCTGATCATATAAAATGTGGAGTTAGTATAAAAAAATGTGTATTATTTTAAAAATATAGCGCCTTTCCTTAATACCTTTATGGTGAGAGCTGACGCTGCAGGTTCCGAAATATGAATACTCGCCTGCATCGAAACATTATGTTTATCAGTAAGCATTATTTATTCGGAAATAATATACCTATGACAAGACACGACGTTGCAGATTACGGAATGCTTGCAATAATATTGAACTGATATCCGTCATTCTGCTGACACCGCGTGAGAGGTCAACGATCATCAATGTGTGTTGAAACTCGATCACAAAACACAGTATAAATAGACAAGAAAATGATAATTGAAGAGAATTCTGTATCGACCGCCGTCCACGACACAATAATCGTCTCATCGTGATAACTGTCGTCATCCCGCCGACTGAACTCCGGATAGCATCAACCTTCATCATCATCAGCATCAGTCTCTACCGCTTAATCACGCCAAGCAACAGCTTTGGAATCGTATTCCTACGGCTTAAAAGTGATTTATGTTTAACATAAGTATAAATTAACATATTTTGTTTCTCGATCTTTTCCTGAAAACACAAAATATAGAGATTTCTGATGAGATTTCAAATTCAATTCAATGCACTCCATGACATTATTATAGATTAAGCAGACAATATCATAAGAAAAAAATATTATTATAAGAACATTCTAGCAAATATTTCTAGAATTATAAAGACAGTTCATTTGAAAATTAAAACAAATTTATAAATAAGTGAAAAATGTTCTTCTCGCAATAAAACCGTATTGATTAGGCATGGCTGAAAAGTTCAGTCGCGTATAAGCCATAAATAACTTTGAAGTGTGTGACGTCTGCCCTCTGTTGGTGATTCATGTAAGTTGGCTCCGGTTAAGATCTCTGCTATGAATCAATGTGTCACTTTTGTTAGAAGTTGTCGAGATCGATGAAATAGCAATAATGTAACGAAAGAAAACGTAATGAAATTTCATTCGTTGATAGGATAGGTAATGTTATTTGGAGCGTGCAAATCACGCTACTATTCGGTAATTGCAACGCCTTTTGAAGAATTAGAGACAATTTCACAAATGTTATCTTGACGTGCAGTCAAGAATTTCAGTACCTGTCAGGTATCCCTGTGTAAATTTGAAACGATATAGAGCAATGACGTTCAATATTTTATTAGCAAAGAGCTTCCTTAGCTATTTATTTCAAAACTATTGACGGGCCGGGCCGCCATTCTATAATATAGTATGGCAGCCCGGCCCGTCAATGTATGGTATATAATGGATAAATGGTATGTATATCATCATCCATGAGAAACACATTTTTTTACATACCGATATGGATAAAAATATCTTATGTAACAAACGATCATGCAATATTTAAAAGCGAATAATTCAAAACATGCATTCCCATAAAAAAATATCTTAATTGTGATTGAAAGAACAAAGCATTCTACTTTTAAAACTGTGTCCACATTTAAGCATTTGCGCGCTATAAGTCATGATTTGCTCAGATGCGGACCCAGCTTAAGGTGTTTTTACACATTGAAAATATCACCGTGGACCTTAGGTACCTCATGTACCCACGAAATATATAGTCATCAATTATTAATAATTTTTAAAAAGCTGTGAGTTGAAAATATTACCGGGACCGAACATCATGCGACACCAACAGAATATAATTCATCAATAAATAATAATGATACAATTTGAAAGTTGACTGAGAAATGGCATTCAGAATGATATGAGTAAATTTCACGTCGCTACTGTTCACCGCTTGGGATGCGTTCTTGTGACCGTCAGACAGATTGATACATGTATTTATTATAGATATAAAGAAATGTAAACGCCTGAATTCACTGATTGATTTAAGACATTGGCGATGATCAGTAAAAATGGGACGAGTAAACAAAAAATTAGCTTCTAACTTATTTTTGGATGTTATTTGGATTTAAAGATGAACAAATATATAAACAATCTTTTTGAAGAATGTGGCGGTGACAGAACCTCGGAAAAGTTTTTTCTACATGACTGAAGTAATGTCGATGTGTCACGGATAGGGTTGCCAATCGTGCCAGATTGGCCGGGATCGTCCCGGAATTGAAGTCGCTGCCCAGAAACCCGACTAAGTATCAAATTGTCCCAAAATTTCAGAGAAAGCTGACGACCAATATCACATATACTCCAAAATAGTTCTTTCTATTGCACATGATTTAGTGTCCATCCTGAAGAAACTTCACTGGCTATTTATAATTGTAAACCAATTAGAATCTCGATTGACAAATGGATTCCTTAGAAATAATGTAAAATTCATTTCACCGATATTGCATAAAGAAGAGAAGAATGCGTTCATATTAAATTTGATGCTGATTGTTTCTTTGTGAGATGCATCACATATTTGAAAGAAAATTATGAATTTAACGAATGAAACTTTTTTAACAAAATAAAACGTTTTTCTTTGAAGAAAAATAAAGATTTTTTATTATTACTACGTATATAATGTCTCCGGTGTGCAGTGGTTAACGTCGTTGTCTATGGTTACGGATGTCTCGGGTTCAAGTCGTTCAAATTTATGTTCGTAGGCATGAATGTTTGTGATGTCTAAAATTCGCTCGCACCCATCCGATACTAATAATGGGACGAAGCGATAGCAATTAGCTAACCACTAGTCCTGTTCTGGCCCTATCCTTCTATTCATACTCTCTTTGAAAAAGAGAGGTCGAGCAACTGAGTATCAAGCAGTTCTTGTAGAAAAACTTCTGTTGAGATACCTCCATTAGGAGACCATATACTCTACATTGGGAGCGGACTAAGCAAATATATATATATCAAAGTGGGCTATCATACTCACATACTAGTTAAAAAAACTGAATTATTATTTTTTCACATATTTTTTTACATAAAAAAAGTTTTCTCGGAAAACTAGGTATGTTGGCAACCCTAGTCATGAATGATGTTTACGTGTAACTTGTGCTCAGAAGGAAATGTACTGATTGATCGGTTGAGTAACTTTAGAGTGGTTTTTCTAGAGGAAATCGTATGGAATTCAAAAAAGTTTTGATATGTATCTGGAAAAAGATATATTCTCAATATTATTACAGACATTTTTTATGTAAATGTGCTGATTCTATTCAGGCATGCAAAGATCCAGCGGAGGAAAACATTTTATGATAAATTTATCCGAATGGATAATGAAAATAATAATTTGATACCATTTTTCGTTGATACGGCATCGTAACGTTATGGAAATACATTTTTGATTTAAAATAAAAATTTCAGATATCGACTGAGGGTGCTTGATTGAATTTCCACCATGGCCGCTTCCAATGTAGAGCATATGGCAGCCTCTTAATGGAAATATTTCGTTATAAGTTTTTTACGAATACTGCTTATTATTCAGTTGCTCAACATCTCTTTATTCGAAGAAAAAGTAGGGAAATAAGGATACGGCTAGGGTAGCACTATCGGTTAGCTAACCGTTCTCTGTACGACTCGTTTTTAGTATCGGATGGGAGGGAGGGAATTTTAAGTATCACAAACATCCATACCTTCGAACAGAAATCCATGAATCGATTGATTGAAAAATCATTGTATGAAACTGTCCTTACTGGGATTCGAGCCGGTGGGATCCGGACCACGGACCCGACATATCGAATTTGAATTGTTCAATTTTCGTAAGATCCGAAGGTGCACTGGACACCTTCATATGATGTGAGAAATGTTATGCTCCACAAAAAATTAAAAAATGATTCACAAAATTGAATAAATAAAATTTTTATTTTATAATTATTTTGATCTAAATATGCATGGTGACGCAAATTTGCGACACAGCATTATTTACTAAGAGAATACTATTTTTTTTCTTTCTGTATTTTACACCACCTCATCTATGACAAAATATGTAATTCACCAACATAAATAAAGTCATGAATTGAAGGGTTACTATGCTGAATAGCTTTACGAAAAAATTTAAAAATTGGGCACAAGACACAAGTGCATTTGGGATTTCATCTGATCCGTGTTATTTAACACCTCATTAGGTAAAGGGTCATTCGGAGAATTTTTATCTGTCGGAAATGACATTCCCTTTCGATACCAGGCGCACTGAGGCAATTTTACTTCCGTCTTTATCATAATATAAAGACGAAAAATGTATCTACTTATCTTATTTCAAAAGTTAGAGAAAGTTTACTATTTGGTGTTTCAAATATGATTGTTAAATAATACATCTCTACATCAATGAAACAATAGGACAATCGAGAAAAAACGTGTTTAGAGCTAGGAATGCCATTAAATGCAAAAAATAATGACGAATAAAAAGCAACCGTAAAATATTCTGTATCTTTAAAATTCGACCAATGTGGACGTTATCATATTAAAAAAGAATAAAATATCAAAGTACTTAGTTCTACAAAATTTTATTCGGTAGTTGATAGCTATGTTGCGTGGGATCTAGGCAATAATCTCTTTAGTGACCAAACAAACATTAATTCACCACACTTACTCAAACCGTTATAAGAAGCTCATGTAATTACGCATAATCAGTAAACTTTCAATGCATTTACTTTAACGATTGATTAATAACACCACATAAGCTTCTTTTCCAAAAACACTATTATTAGTACGTTTAATATTTTAATCTATACATATAAAAATGAATGTTTGTTTGTCCTCAATGCGTTCCGTTAACATTTATCCTATGGCGAGACGTCCTGACGCTGCAGGTTTCGAAATACGAATACTTGCCGTCGTCAAAACATGACGCTTATTAGTAAGCGTTATTAATTGGCAAATAATATACCTATGGCAAGACACGACGTTGCAGATTTCAGAATGCTTGCAATAATATTTGCAAGAGGTGTGTCGAAACTGGATCACGAACACATTATAAATAGACAAACAAATGACAACTGAAGGGAATTCTGTATCGACCCCGCCGTCCACCACACAACAACCGTCTCATCGTGACACCTGTCGTCATCCCGCCGACTGCACTCTGGACAGCATCAATCGTTCTCATCACCAGAATCCGTCTCTACCGTTTAATCACGTCAAGTAACAGCTGTGGAATCGTATTCCTACAATCCAATTTCCATGAAACTTTAATGAGTGGTTTCTGAAGAAAAAAAATTAAAGTCTAAAATCTATAAAAAAAATCTAAAAAAAGAATCGAATACGTACAACTAGCGACATCTTTGAACCAGACGGAAAAACAAAAAATATGGAAACAATAACATATATATTTTTGAAAAGAAAATAAGTATAAAGTAAATAAAGTACTAAAAAATGCTGAGAAAAATAAATCTGGGCTACTGGTCGGGTTCGGGTAACAAGTGTGATAATGAAATTAAGGCTCAGATTCGGGCCGGGCCTGAAGATGACAGGCTCGGAACGGGTAATTTTATGAAATTTCAACCCGTGCATTCTTCTAATCCAAAAGCACTTCAATAAACAGAATTAAAACACAAACCCTTTCTTTCTTTCATTGGCATTGCAACGCATGCCGGGTACTCACTAGTTTTAAATAAATGTTATTATGTTGGAATACGTGAGATGACATACTATTTTAACTATTGTAACAGTATATATAACTGAGCTAAAATAAATTTAAGTATATTTCTGATGATGGCGTTAAGCCGAAATAGCCATCAACTACCCAATACATTTTTGTAAAACTAAATTCTTTGATATTTTATCTTATTATACAATAAAAATTTGATTCGTCAAAGTGATATATTTTCCAAAGTATACAGGTCGCCTTGTTCTCGCACCGTGCCCCTATCCCTGGTCGAGAATTAAAAAAAGTACAAATCTGCAAGAAAGTTTTAAAAAAGATTCCTTCTATTTATAATTTTGAACGTAACCAGGGATCGAAATGGAATGCTATCATTTATTCATGATTAATTTTCAGCAAACTAGTAGGTGTATCGCTTCCGTATCAGATTTCACGCATCACTTCATTCCGTGCCCTGTTTATAATAAATACTTTATACTATGTTCGGGGGCACAAAATTAGAGGTATACCGACGCCATTTTGAGCGAGTGATAGAAAATATTTTACGCGTGAATAATTTCTGGGTAAATAGCTATCAACTGAATCGCTTTGCCACCCGGAACATCGAATACCGGAAAATATGCGCCGCGTTGGCAAGCTGCCAGGGATGAGCAATGATTTATGGCCAATATCGTGTTATTTATTTGGCGCGGTGTGCTACGAGAACTTCTGTCGTATTAATTTGAAATTGTATAAAAAAGTTACAGTTCCAAAAACGACTTACTAGAGTCCAACCGCTTTGACAGTGGGTGCGGGGCCATGACGCTGTGTGCATTTCCTGCATGACAACTTCAAGAATCACAAAACTTGATAACATTTACGATGATAATTTTAGCTTGAGAGCGCAAAGGTTTATGCATGATTAAAGGGATAATAAGTATGATGTCGGTATAATGATTCGATACAAACCATGATATAATATTTCTTACACCATCGATACAAACTAAACGTGTGTATCAAGTGCGGTGCGTGGAAGGTTCTGTTGTCAGAAGGAAAGGTGCATATTTAGTTTCAACGGCCGTTGCATTTCCGTGCGCACTGCTTAGGTCAGTGGTTCCCAAAGTGATATCTACGGACCCCCAGGGGTCGGTGGCAAATTAAAAATAATTTGGGGGTGCGTGGACAACGTCGGGGGGTCAGCGAAAGTAAAAAGTATTTGTGACACATTTTCATTATTACGAAACTAATACAGGAGCATTTTTTGAATTATTCACAAATAAGGAGCTGAAACCAATGATTGAACACGAATATCACAAATGTTTTTATTGTTACAAAAATATATACAAATTGTATATCTTGCATTATGGGTCACTGTACAGAGGCTGTTGATTGCTTGCCCGTCTTCCTATTTAGTACCACGTATCCACGTATTTAGTACAACGTGGATTTAGTGCAGTTATGAACCTCATCACGAAAAATGAAACCTACTGGAAATTAGTGATCGTGGAGATTTACGAATATTTACTAAAAATAAGGTGTTTTTGAATTTTCAAACAAAACTATAATTTTAATAAATACTGCTTTAAATATCAAAATGTTTAACGCTATCAAATCGTGGGCAGTTGCTCCACAGACACTCCCAATTAAAGGAAACTACAGATACGCTTAACGTTTGTTACGTCACTGGATACTGCCGTATAAAAATAACGGATGGGAAAGCAATGGTAGGAGGAGAAAGGCAAGGTAGTCGTACGTATAAAGAGTAAGCTTTTTCATTAATTTTACATACCTTTGCAAACAAGATTGAAAAAGATATGGCCCCGGAGCAAAATAGAGCTTTTGTGGCAAGTAAAACGTGTGGCCCCTTATCCCGTGCAAGGCCTGAACATCAATGGTTGAATTCGCAGGCAATTTTTGAGCCACGAGTGTAGCTTATATGGTGAGGGAAGTGGAAATAATATGTGAATTATTTATTCACAAAATGGAATTCTGTGCGATACACGTTAAAAAAAAAATGAATTCATATATTGCTTTAATATAACAGCCACGTCCGTCACGTTTTCATAAAAAACGGGTTTTTGCTTCTTTTATAATCTATTGCGTATCGAATCAGATGTTTGGGAATTTTATATATTATTTTTTCAATCTCAACACTTTAATACAGGGATCTAAAAACTTTTTCGCTTAAGGGTCACACTGACTCCTTCACTAAGTCCAAAGGGCCAAGACCTAACTGGCTTATCATACAAAAATACTGTAGTTTTGAATTAGGCACTAATTTCGTTTGGTATTTACAGGCAAGTGTCAAGGACATTTCATTGCACCAGAGATAGCTGATAGTTATTATTATTTTCCATGTCCACTCCCAAGTAGAGCATATAGTCTCCTAATGGAGGTATCTCAACCAGGGATGGGAAACGTAATGTAATGTAACGATACCCGATAACGTTATAGTAACGATTCATTTGGCATTATTTTTCAATGACGTAACAGTATTATTATAACGTTCTATAACTTTATAATAACCGATAACGTCTCTGAAATTTTATTTTTAAAGTTATTTATTTCCTTTTTATCTTTCTATTTTTATATTAATTTTATATTTGACAAATATATTCGACAATAGTTTGACAACGGTGTGGTTTTGTCTTCTTGCTAATCACTCACAATTATTGAGAAGTCGTAAAAATATGGGTAACGTAACAATTCGAAACGTTATCCCATCCCTGTTTCAAAAACGAGTAAAAATTATAAAGTTATTAAAGTAACGATCAAATTTTTCGCGCGTTATAAATAACGTTATATAACGGAAAATATATTGGATAAAGTTATAAAATAACGTATCGATTCGAAACATTATCCCATCCTTGATCTCAACAGATTTTTTCCATGAGAACTGCTTGTTACTCAGTTATTCAACCTCTCTTTTCTTCGAAGAGAGTAGGGATAGAAGAATAAGGCTATGGCAGAGCGATTAGCTAACAACTAGGTAAGCTAATCGCTCTCCCTACGCCCCGTGAGGATCGGACGGGTTTGAGGGAGGGAGTTAGACATCACAAACACTCATACTACGAACAGAAATCCATAAATCGATTGAGAGATCAATTTATGAAAACCTTCCGCACCGGAAATTGAACCCGAGACATCCGTAACCGTAGCCAACGACGCTACCAACTGCGCCACGGACGCCGACAATAACCAAATAATTTAATAACTGGTAAATGAATTTACAGAAGTTTCATAATAATCTTTTGCATTGATAAAATATATAGTATTTATTTCTTATATGTTCAATAAATAATAGATTCGGCAAAAATATTATTTTCAAGTTGTTCTTTTTAGCCCGCTTACCATTAATAAATATTATATGTGTATCAGTGATTTAAAATTTGAATAAATATGATTTTTATTTTAAATGAGCTCGTTTTCTAACAGATTTGATTGTACTACTAAATTATTATATGATATATTATTACTTATTCAAATGAATTTCAACATTATTTTCATACTTCAGAAACTATTCGAATAGTTTTAGTTTTACTATTTGATATCCGAATAGTTGGAATCCCTAATCCCTACTTTCGTCCAAAAAGAAGGTTTGAGCAACTGTGTAACTACGAGCAGTTCTCGTAGAAAAGTATGTTGAGATACCTCCATTAGGAGATCATATGCTTAACATTGGAAACGGACATCGTAAAAAAGTACTCTTTCAATAGCAATAAAAATATCACTTTTTCATTTTATGTCAATATCTACGTTTCATTGGATTCAACTCGAATACAATTTGTAAAAAGTTGAAGAAGTATAGGTACTTCAAAAAGGCATCGGAATATTTGAAATTGGAAAATGATTATACTTTTTATGTAGATGTCAGATTTTTCTTCTATTCTCGTCTTATGACTGTAATTTAATATGAAATATGACTCGTTACTTTTGCAAAGTCAAATAAAGAAAACCGATTTCAGGTCTGACTGAAATCATCACGACAGCGTACATGAAAAACTAGTTTGTATTTATTCAAAGCCGACAGTCTGAGGTATTTTTATTTACATCGCAGCGGCTTTGAGAAGGTTCTAGATCGGTGATTTTCACGGAAAATTTCTCAGTGGCCGCATTATAAACATCAGTGGTCTTATGAAAATGTCTCGTGGTCGCACCAAATTTTTGAATCATGATTTAAAATATTAGGCTGATGTAGGGCTTCCAATTAACCGGAGATTTTTACTAACCGGTTTTCGGTTTTTTTTTTGACAAAAAAACCGGTTAACCGGTTTAAACCGAAATACATAGTTTCATTATTTTCAAAAACTCATATAAAAGTATTTTTTTTTAACTACACAACACCAAGAGTGTTTTCTTTTTTTATAACAAAAATTTAAACTTGATGATAAAAAACTTTAATAATTTATATTTTTTAAAATACACAAAATTAAAACAAAAAGAGTTAATAATAAAACTCATTAAAAAGAGTAATATTTTAATGTATTTAAAAAATATTTGCACAGAAACTGGAGAAATTATAAATACTTTCAATCGATTTATGGATTTCTGTTCGTAGTCTGAGTCCTCCTTTCCACCCATCCCATCCTCACGGGGAGTAGCGAGAGTGATCAGCTAAGCACTTGTCCTATCTTAACCCTATCCTCCTATCCCTACTCTCTTCAAAAAAGAGGTTGAGCAACTGAGTAACACGCAGTTCTCGTAGAAAAATTCTGTTAAGACAGCTTTAATAGGAGACCATATGCTCCACATTAAGAGCGGACATAAAAAACTCAAACTTAATGATAAAAACTTAAATAATATATATTTTTTGAAATACACAAAATTAAAAAAAAGGGGTTAATAATAAAACTCATAAAAAAGAGTAATATTTGAATGTATTAAAAATATTAGGACATAAACTGGAGAAATTATAAAAACTTAGATTAAAGCAGAATATAATAAAACAATAGCAACACATACTGTATCTTATACAAAAAAAAATGTAGTTAAACACACGGAGCACAAATAAAATGAAATAGACAAAAATATCTAATCAAAATAGAATGAATAATAATTATTATAAATATATACATATGAACAAAAATATTATTTCCGTATGTTTAATGATAGAATTATTAATTACGTCTACAATAAACTAGAAAACTCAAGCATATTTTTCATGATAAAAAAAAAGTTTAAAATTTGGTCTATTTATTGAAATACATTCATGTTTATTTTAAATTTAAAGTGAAATTAACAGTTCATTCCAACATTTTGAAATCTTTCATCAATTCCCGTGTGTCGTTGTGATTTTGGGTTAACAATCAGAACAATTGATATGCTCTTACGCATTTAATTTATTGTATTGGTCTCGATGTTAATGACACCATTCCATCAATTATAATTATATAATATCTTTCGGGTAAAGTTTTTTCGTAATAATTTTTGCGGAAGAATCTATGGACGCTTAATTTTTATGATAGTTTTGGGAATAGTTATGTTGTACAAATATTTCAAGTAAGAAGTTTCAGTGGCTTATCAAATTTCTTTGTTCCACTAATCACCGTGTTTGTACGAGAAAACTTTATATTATTTCGAATTGATATTATAAAATTTAAATTTCTTTTGTAGTTGAAATATGTACCTACATCAATTTCACAAAAATTTTCTAATGATCGTAAATCAGATTAGATATATTTATAATTTAGTAATACACACGATTGATAATTTGTTTATCGGACTGTCAGTATCTATGCTTTGGAAAAAAGGTGTTTTGTTAAAATATGAACAAAAGAATATAATAAAATTCAAAATGTGGGTCTTATGGTCGAGAAAACATCTGGTTAACACATACCATGTCTTACACAACAAAAAAAAAAATGTGGTTATACACACGGAGCAGAAATAAAATCAAATAGACGAAAATATCTAATCAAAATAGAATGAATAATAAATATTATAAATATGTACATTTGAACAAAAATATTATTTCCGTATGTTTAATGATAGAATTATCAATTACGTCTATAATAAACCAGAAAACTCAAGTATAGTTTGTATGATAAAAAAATATATAAAAATATAAAAAAATATAAAAAAATATAAAAAAATATAAAAAAAGATAAACCGGTTAACCGGTTTCGGTTTAAACCGGGTTGGAAGCCCTAGGCTGATGCATTTAAGGGACTCATTACCTACTTGAGTTTTTTAAACCATAAAACACTACGACACGCTTCCATTAAACAACGGCTGCATCCAGATAATGAATAGAGGTGTAGCAACTAACTTGTAATATGTCAGAAGATTTTGACTAATTCACTCGAGGTCAAAACATTGCAAAAACCGATGCCGAAGATTTCGAGCAATCGACATTCTGTGCTCAAGATTCAGAGCTCGACATGGTCGGTACAAATATAGCTATAGCAATATAACCGTGAATGTAGGTAATTTGTGTTACATTATGCATTTGATCGCCGTGGCCGAGCGGTAGTGATGAAAGCCATTCATACATTGGTGGTTTAATCAATTTATCAATCTGTATCCAAAGGAATGGATGTCTTTGTTGATTTCATATTTATCTACGCGATAAAAAAGCATCCATATTACCAAAGCAACCTTAAACTACAAGCAGTGCTATAAGAAAATCTGCAATTACGAGTGGTCCTAGAAGTCACAGTCTCTACCAACAAATTGTATGGCTGTTGTAAGTAGGCCGACTCTCAACATATGACTATAACTTATATTTGAAAAGATTAATTGTCAGTTTATTCTGTGATTCTTTAGCATTATCATTATTTATCACGATATATCGAAAACCACCAAATACGAGAGTGAAGTAATAATTAAATCATTACAATAAATTATATCGTCCAGTCGTCATAATGTATCTAGTGAAGGCACGAAATGCGATGTGTGGGAGGGTAGATTTATTAGAATCTTAATATATCGCAAAAAACTCTTTTTCGAAGAGAGTAGGGATAGGATAAAGCTAAGACAGGACTAGTGGTTAGCTAAGTTTTTAGGAACGGGTTGGGAGGGGGGGGGGAGGGAATTTTAGACATCAAAAACATTCATACTTAGGAACAGAAATCTATAAATCAATTGTAAAATCAGTTTATGAAACTGTCAGCACCGTGACTTGAAACCGAGACATCCGTAACCGCAGCCAACGACGTTAGCCACTGCACCACGGAGCCGATAATTGAATTTTTGATTAATCGCAATCATTGATAACGACTAGGCTTCATAATTATACTCTTTTAAAATGAGTGTTGTCGGCGTCCGTGGCGCAGTTAGTTTCGTCGCTGGCCACGGTTACGGATGTCTCGGGTTCAATTCCCGGTGCGAAAGGTTTTCATAGATTGATCTTTCAATCGATTTATGGATTTCTGTTCGTAGTCTGAGTCCTCCCTCCCACCAATCCCATCAATCCCTGTCATAGCCCTATCCTTCTATCCCTACTCTCTTCGAAAAAGAAAAGAGAGGTTGATCAACTGAGTATCAAGCAGTTTTCGTAGAAAACGCCTTATGCAAGATGCCTTCATTAGGAGACCATATGCTCCACATTGGGAGCGGACATGGAAAAAAAAAGTGAGTAAACATCTTTATTACTGTTAAAACTCTACATATTACATTTAATTACCCACTATTTCATATTATTACAGTATGCTAGAATTCAACGTAATTAATCCAAAACAAAATTGTGGTAATTTAAAAAAAGAATATCATACATAATAACAGACATTCATTGTTTCATGTCGATTTCATGACTTCAAAGTATGTAAATGTAATGGATTACTCGCCTGCAAAAATACTCACTGACAAGCCCGTACAGCATACCTTGTAACTGTAGGGTCTTCATCTGCATTGTCTTTAAAGCTACGCGCGCTACTGACTTTAACCAACTTCTGTGAAATATTATGGCGAATTTTTACGACGAACATTATCACGTCTGCGGACTTTTTTCAAAGCTTGTGCTATTTCAATGTAGACCTCCGTAACCAAAAGTTTACGGCATTTATGGCAAAAAGGATAAAAAAAATATTTATTGGTGGATCAGGGGCCTTTATTTTTATTTCAATTTCACAGGCTCTGTGTACGTGCGATTAACAAAGTTTACTACCATAAACAAGTTAAATAGTTTGATAAAATATGAAATTACCGTACAAATTTTTAAAAATACCATAATAATAATTCATAATAAGAGAATTTTCGTTGACGGTTTTTAAAACAACGAAATACGGGGTTTTTCTTAGATTGAATAAATCGCAATTCGCTCATTAAGATAAAATCGAACAGATCTATACATTACTTTTAAACTGTGAATTTTTGGTGGAAAGGCATTATATTTTTTAAATAAAACATAATTAGTCAACTGATTATCAGTTGACTACTGCTCACGACGAGCGGAGTCGGCCCTAAAATGTGGAAGTAGTACAAAACAAATTGTATATTATTTTTAAAATATAATGCCTCTCCACCAAGAATTGACATTCAACAACAACACCTTAAAAGGACCTAAATGTAAGTTATAAGTTCAACGAAAAAAATACATACAAAATGAAACAAAATATCGAGGTTATACTGACAGAAGGGTTTAAGACATAAAAACAAATTCTGAGATAATCGCATTTATAGTATTGTTTTTTTTCAACGTATCTACCCACTCTCCCAAGTACGATTGTTTGTTTTTAAAAAGATTTTTGTATGTACATTATAAAGACTAATTGGAGTAAAAATCATAAGATTTGATGTGTTATAGTTATATCATGCTTCTTGCCAGAATAAAAAAAATAAGAATATGTCTTGATACGGTTATTATATCCAATGACTTCTTGCTTTCTACCTACAGCGTTAAATTGCCCACATTTTGATATTTAAAACAGAAAATCTTTAAAAACTGTCTAGCGTTCTGTTCGTATACCCTCGATATATACGTGTATACACTGCATTATTTTATAAATCCACGTATATCATTTAAAGCTTTCCATATCCTCCTCGAGACGTATTCTATCCCTATCACTGGTCAACAGTTTGAAATATGATTATATTCAAAAACAACACAAAACGATGAAAGTTTTTGAAAGTGTTGTTATAAAAAACGATTTAAATTGAAAAAGCTTCATCCAGTCTAGACTGATATTTTTTACAAATAAATCATAAAATGACAAATGATAAATTCTTTTAAACAATTATTATTACTTGGCCAATTAAATGCATTGTAGTTTGGTAATATTTAAATCTAAATAAGTAAGTATCTTAGTTGGATAAAACTAGATATTTTTTACCAAATCCGCTCCCAATGTGGAGCATATGGGTTCCTAATCGAGGTATCTCAACAGAAGTTTTAGTATGATAACTGCTTGTTACACAGTTGCTCTCAACCTCTCTTTTTTGAAGAGAGTAGGATAGAAAGATAGCGCTAGGACAGGACTAGTGGTCAGCTTATCGCTCTCACTAGGTGCCTTTTTTAGCATGAGATGGGTGAGAGAGAATTACTTGCAACACAAACATCCATGCTATTTGGAGATGTCTGAGTAATATACTTGAGATCGATATACACATATTAATGGGAAAAAATTCATGAATAAATACTTGTAGCTGTACTGGACAATTTGGCGTCTTCCAGGGGCCGCAACCGATAGTTTGGAAAGCACTATATTATTATTTTTGTCAAATTCGGGGTCTAGAGCGATTGAGTCTTTCTAAATCTATATTATAAGAATTATTTAAATAAGGGATGTCATGAATGATATCCCTTATAATAAATATTTAGTTGGAGAGGTGAAAAGAGGCGATAAAGTCACAAAGAACAAAATGGCACACTATCCAATGTTCAATTTAAAAATGAAAGCTCAAATAAATAAATCTCTTATACAAGAAAAATAGCATTCTGAGAAGTTCGTGTCCCTTTTAAGTAACGTTTCTAGCCACTAATGCTCTCTTCCAGGGACGGACAATAAAGATATTTCCAGTGGGATAAAGGCAAAGTGTGCGGTAAGCGGCAGAATGTAAACTTAAACCTACCGTAACATTGGAGTCACAAATAGATATATCGATGTCGCGATAAAGGCAACGAGGGTCAAAAGCAATTCCAATGGCGTGCGAACTAAAGCAAATGAGAATAAAATGATTTTCGTTTAGACTCTAATATAATATTAGCTAAATAAGACTTAGAAGGTGAGTTTAGATAATTGGCCGATCATCAATTTGCCGGCTCTAGTCAAAATTTGACGTAGTTATGTAGAAAGTAGCCTAGCTGCAAAAAATATATTCTTTGAACAAAACACTATGGAAATATTGGCCTGCTCAGATAAGCCAGGCACTCGGGTAACAGTCACACTACTCTATTTACAATTAAAATAAACTATGAATGCTGTAATTTAAGACCTCAGTTCGAGTCCATTCGTGTACTCGAATGCCTGAAGATGCCGAAAAGCGAAACCCGGGTCGTTAGTGACAAAATACATGGAAGTGTACAAAATCTCAATAATCCAAATTAAAATTAAATATGAAAGATGTTATTTTATATATAAAACAGTCAGTCAGTTGGTCATATTTCACATTTAACAAAAATAAGATTCAATTATTGCTATATCTATCATATAAATAATAACTCAGACCTGCGACTTTCCTACATTTTTAATTTCATGTGATTGCAAAACTGCCATTATCTCAGCTTGACATTATTGTGGATTGGTTACATTCAGTTAATATAGAGTGCAATGGCAATTCCCTGTATACATATTTTTAAATATAGTAATTCGTTCCTTTGTCGGTCCCGTAGTTGAGTGATGAATGTTCTTGGGCTTAGATTATTGATCGGCTGGGAGTCACGTATTGGCAACATTTTAATTATAATACTTATAATTTCATAACTCAACACCCACCGCTTATGCGATACTGAAAACATAGAGAGGAGAGAATGAAAGTGAAAAAAAGGTCGAATATATTCGAATATTCGATTGGAATATTAATACTATGTCTAAATATTTCATACCGTTGCCAAGTTAGTATTCTCACTTAACGCTATATTGAGAGGAAACAGAGACGTTATTATATTATATAAAGTTTAAATTTAGGGCATTTTTAAAAATTTTGAATTAAAGTCGACCATTTTGTTGGTACAATTTTAAACATCACATTTGACACGGCCCAATCTTGTCAGGCGAAACCTAACTATTAAAAATACGCCCGAAGCCACCATTGATTAATTTACTCAAAGATGAGAATTTTCATATGTATCGCTCATCTTTCGCGTGAAAGGGCGAATTTAAAAAGAAAAAAAAGTTTTTCACTCGCCTCATGGCTGGGTCTGGTCACCTCCTTTAAATTTGTTTTGCCAACGCTTACTTTTTAGGCCGTATTTGTTGTTTTAAATTTTTTAATTAATAATTGTGTCTTAAATGTAAATGTAACGTCTATTTTGTATTGTTATCAACCACTGTATCGAATAAAAGAGATTAACCTGACCGAAGTGGGGTTTGTACTGAGATCTTCCCGCCTATCCTGGATACTGATAACCAGTCATTCGCTAAGTTCATATAATCATTCGCTTATGCTTATGCCCTCTCGTGGGTTTTTAGATGGCGTCACTGAGAGAGAGAGAGGTAAGCGTGGGACGTGATAGATTGATGAGCAGACGAAAAAATCCCTACAGTCGATACTGCGGCCATCGACACTGTGCTGATTTATGAGGTCAACAAAACACAATCTTCTATCAAAACAAAACGAAATTATTGTATAAACAAAACCGTAGACAAAAGAACGCACTGGATGAGGGATTCTTTTTGCATGCCGTGGATTACCAAATCGGCATATAAACACCAGTGGATTGATAGTGATTGAGCGGTATTTAAAAAAACAAATTTGCGGTTATTTGATATCGTATTCGTAAATAGAAAAACCACTTTGTTTATATTTTTATTTTAGTAGCACAATATAAAACATAGATCAATCATGACTTACAGTACGAATAAACTCAACCAAGACGAATAATTAAAAAAGAAGCAATATTCTTTTGCGTTCTTCTGAAGGTTTCTGATCGATTTTCGGACATAGGCTAATTATTTTCATTATGACCACTGTATATTAGTGATGCACAAACCACGGCCCAAATAACAAGTAATAAGTAGTAACATTATGTAACTATTATGTTAAAAATAATAAAATGAATATCTAGTCTGGTATAATATATCATTATTTTCCAACCATTTTACCCTCTGCGGTCCGTGAAGAATTAGAAAATGGATAAACTGGCCTTTCTTTCTGATAGGTTGTGCACTATTGCTGTATATCCTTTATTGTGATTATAACAAAAACTATTTCGTCAGCATAGTGGCAGAAGGTGATAAGTCGAAAATCGACTGTTTTGAGTTATGAATACAGTACGATAGATTTTAGGACGGTCTATCGTCTGTAAAAATAAGCTCAGCCTGATTCTATGTATTTTTTACTTACTTTAAAGAAACCTATATGAATTAAGTCAATTTCATTCGCAGTTATTATTGAAAAAAGCTGTCATTAATATTACTGCCAAAAAGACTTACTAATTATTAAATCCAATTCGTAAATGATCGACAAATCTCATAAAGTTTATAGTTTAATATTCAATGAATAAGATAAATAAAACAACCTAAATTTCATGATTTTCTTCAAAGTCGATTATCTCAAAACAAGGTTTTTTTTATTTAACGCCTTCTGTCACTATGACAACATTTTTTAAATAAAGGACGGGATTTGCTGAGATAGTAATCACTACATAGAGTTATTAAAACATAAATCAAATCGATACCTCAGTTCCAAAGTGTAACAAGTCAAAAAAAATTGCAGTTTTGAGTCAAATATGAGGATATGTTTGGGATACCGATATCTACTGTTACGATTTCGTCGCAACATTACAATCGTCACCTATCGGAGATACGCACCTCGCTGCATCGTTAGTAGGAGACGAAGGGGAAAGCCTCGCCAAGAATTGCGTTAAAACTTTCGCTTACGCGCCAGGATGTGGAACGAGTAGGACGTGCCAGTAACGCGCTGGAGATTGGCCTCGGACATCCGAGTTCACCGCCGAGATGGCTTAACATCCAAGGTCGTAATTTTATATTTATATATTATAATAGTTTTCCTGTTTAAGTGTAACTATCTGTTCATAAATATTGTTTCGTCGTGTAATTTCTGGTTTATTTGTTCATAATGTAAATTCTGTGCATCTACGGTTTCCACATCTCTATTAAATGTGTTTTTAACGGTAACCGTATTTTCATTATTATTATTTTTTTCATTTGGCGTGTATCTTCACGCCTGGCGCCCAAAATTTAATTACCCCATGTTTTTCTCCTTACAGAACAAAGTAAAGTGTACCGAGATTGGCAAACCTTACCCACTTCCTTGTGATAACTTAAACCTAGTTCTCCGCTGAGCTTTCCATTTTCCATATTTTGTCATTCCTCCCCTTCCCGTGGATAATTCGCAGCACTTTATTTCCTTACCTTGCATTTACATTTTAATTATTTATATTTTTTTCAAAACACAACACTACCAATTCCAAAATGTAACAAGTGGTAATATGTGGATATTTTAGAATGACGGTGGTTTTTATGACTTTAGATCAAAACTGTAACATCTATGAAAAACCTGCGAAAACTCTTATTATTAATATAAGAAAAAAGAACCACAGATTATAAAAAAATATTTTGTTGAGATAACACATAGTAGAATTTCATTAAAATCTACTAATAATAATGTGCAGTAGAAGATTCGACCTCACCAAAATCTTGTTTCCTAATTATCTCAAAACTATGGTTTTTGTGTATGTAACTTGGAAATGAGGTATCGAAATAATCAATTTATGGTATACTTTCAGTCAAAAATTGTCTCAGGGAGCTTATGTAAAATAAAGAAATATTTAGTTCGTCAGGCAGACCATGATAATCTAAATATTTGCAATCATAGATATCTTACTAATAAAGCTAATTTAGTTGACTTAAATTATTACTCCCTTGATCTATTTTCTTTTTATATACCTTGTCAATTGGTCTAATTATTTTATATATGTTAAAATAAATTCTTTAAACCCTTTAAAATGCTCATTACCCACGACGATTTTTAGACCTTTTATTAAGTTCACGGTACTTACTTTAATATGTGGTAGATATGTGTGGGGCAGGTCTGGGCGTATAAAGGCAAAAGAGATTCCGGCACAGGCCTGGCATTTTAAAGGTATGGTATTTATTTTCCTGAAAAATATCACAAACTTATTTATTGCATATTTATGTTCATCGTTGGAGACATTACAATCTATTGTTTGAAAAGTATGACGACATCATAAATATTTTTCGGGAACTTGACTCTGAGAAACTTATGAAATTGTGTAAGATAATTGAATCCAAATATGAAACAATGCTTTTTTTATATACGAATGACCAATAGTTTATTATGTATTCGTACATAAATAAAGTGCGTTTCATATTCAATAGCTGCTTTCCATTGGTTTTAGAGAGTTGACCTGAGTTAATCTGAGAGAGAGAGAGAATTGTGTCAGAAAATTCCATATTAAAAACGCATTCGTTAAAAATGAATCAACGATATAGTAAATTTAAAAAAAAAACAGGTTTTTTCTGTCTAAAAAAAATAAATTCGGTACCTGAAGAAGTCGGGCTCGGATAGCGTAATTTGATCAAATTTTGGCCCGTGCAGACCTCTAGTATGTGGTGTGCTTTGATTTCTGTTTTACTGTAGCATTTAAGTAACGCCCTAATGACCGATTTTTTATGTTTATAGCCAGAAAACTTGAGCAGCATTAAAACTTGTGCACGGATTCCAATAAAAGCCACTTTATATTAGCAATGTTTCCGAGAAATCGTTAAAGTAGTTGAAAGGTTAAAAAGTGATAAATTGCTTCCGGCATTGCGATTGCTTTGCGTATAGAATAGATAATAGTCTCTGCTGAGCAATTTAAGCAGAATATTGATCTTCCATTTAAAATGAGGAGTCTAGTATCGTGACTGCAGCATTGTTCTTCATGTTCACACCTGCAATTTAAATTATAAAATATGTTTCTAAGCTTACAAACTACCATATAAAATGCACGTGAAAATGTTTGTTCATTTTTAAAAGTCGTATTCTCTAATGCTCTATAGTTTCCTAAACTATTAATCTACATTCCAGCTAATGGGAGTGCAGCATTGTAGTGTCATGACCACCAGTGTTTGTTTACATATCATGGTAGCGTCTGTTCCACAGTTTTATTTGTATCAAACTATACATTTGTAACTGTAGCGTGATAACGGTTTTCCTTGATTTGTCTAAAACAAGGATTGACGAAAAGAGTTATGATAGAGCCCTCAAATGTAATTTACTACCAATGGTGTAAAAAGTAGATCACTAAATCTCCAATTACAATAAATTTTTCGTTGTTTCATGTCTAAACATGCAGGTTCAGATGATTATTTGAGTCGTCATATCTATATCCGAAACCTGTCAAAACAAAAGTTGTGCACCGTGTTATAGAAATTCTTAGTATTTCCAATTTCAAAAATAATGCAGAAGCAAAAAACGATGTTTCTGTCAAAATATTCCAAAAGTTGATATTAACATGACAGTGTTTATTTACCTAATGGTTTGGAAACTCAAGTATAAAAACTAGTGGTGTACCGAGTGCTATCTATTGATACGTGTTAAAGTATTAGCTATAGGGCAACAAGTATCTTGTAGTAGTTACTCCAGTTTGCAAGTCGTTACTTTTTAATTAAATTAAACTGGGTTGTGTAAATCGTTGATGGAAAGGTTATATGTGATAAAACGACATTTATATTTTATTAATACGACAGACATGAAGGGTTATTTTAAAAAAAACTGGAACAGTTTAACTTTAGTTAAAATATTAATGCTTCACCTATTTCAAAGTGGTGGAAGAAAATATGTACAATTAAAAGAATGCAACTCACAATAAATCATACGATAGCTTCCAGTTCATCAATAATTATCTCTGTATCAAAAGCCGTGGCAATTCTACTGGAGTATGTTTCAAGTAGGAACTTTTGGCACCCGTACAAAATAAACAAGATTCCGTTGGCGAGGGACTATCAACAATTGTGTGCCGTACAACAAAACCAAATAAAATGATTTTGATGATAAGTCGTATGATGTTCCTTTGCAAGCCACAAGCGCCTTTACCTCAAAACTATAAACAGTATTACTGCTGCCACCTATGAGCCTATAGTTGTGGCTAAGCCACAAACATTTGATAAGTTTTTAAGTTCCATTAAAGCCAAACATACTAATGATTTTCCTCATTTATTCATCTTGACATAATTATGTATATTGACGGTTTTTTTGTTTTAACTGTACAAGAGTTTATCTGTTAACTTTGAGTCCATTTCTCATTTGAAGATATTGGTTGTATAGGCTGGTTTGGCTCTTAACCACAACAATTGATATCAGCTGTCTATTTATTTTTGTATAGACTAAGATGAATATGATCAAATTGCTGACCGAAACAAGTGCTTGTCACATTGAAAAATTGGAGAATAAATATTATAAATTATCTTTTTATTTTTATAATAGTAACGGTTTTCCGACAAGAATTGACAACTAGTGTTGAATATGTAGTTTTATAACGAAACTAAGGTTAACTACATTTTTTTATTTGAAAAGAATAAATTTAATAACGATATTGGTAATCAATTTTAGATACTCATATATGAAATATGAATCGTTCAAGTTTTGTACATTTTTTCAATATATTTCGTCAGTCACGACATTCAGGCATTCAAGTACACGAATTAACTCAAACTGTCAGATAGTAAATAGTTTATATATAAGATAAATAAAGAAAAAAATATGATCATTAATTTAGAACTAAATTTATATTTGAATTAATTTTAATTATTATTATATTTGAATTAACACATGGCTTAGCAATTGCAGGAGTTCAAGAAACAATTAACATTATTTTTAAATGCAATTTGAAAAAATACATATTTCAGAAATTTCCCAAAAAAGCAATTTATGATGAAATAAATAGAAATGTACAAAATTTGAATAATTCAAAATTGATATCAAAACTTCCAATCGATATTTTAACTTACATATTTATGATTGTTAGTTATTTTGATAGCGAGTAATTATTGAGGGCATCACTAATATACACCCAACATAGATAGGCGAAAAAAATGAGAAATAAATCCGGAAAAGGCTTTTTAAAACGAATTGTGGGAAGGGAGCAACGCAAAATTCTTTTTGTGAAAACCTACACACATTTACAATAAATGCTACGAAAAGCTTCTGACAGGAAGCAGCAAAACCTTTCTGATCGCATTGAGTGCACATTTCCCAAAGGAAGAATCATCCTTCCAAAGCACATACATGTACTAAACACTTCAGTACTGAATAAATATTATAAATATATAAAAACTGTTACCAAACGTAGTTTACGGTTTTTATTTGGCTTTGTGTTTGATTATGAAAATAAACTTTCAAATGCAACGTTTGACAACATCTGATATCAAGAAAACTGTATGCATTTACTCAAAAGAGTAAACAGTAGTAAAAACCTTGATAAAATTACGTGTTATAGATAAATTTATACTATATTTTTATATATTTATAAAAATGCTACATAGCCATAAAATACATCGTTAACAAATAGTATGACCGTACCCGTCATAGATGAGGGTATTGAAATTGAAATACCGAATGTCTAAAGTAGCTAGTACGTGGGAACTGTGTGTAGATTGCATAACATTTAATTTTATACTAGTGAGTACCCGGCATGCGTTGCAATGCTACTCAAAGAAAGAAAGTGTCTGTGTTTTAATTCTGTTTATTGAAGTGCTTTTGGACACACAATATTTTCTATAATTTAAGACATCGACTGAGGGTGCTTGATGGAATTTCAATATCAAATTTGGATTATTGAGATTTTGTACACTTCCATGTATTTTGTCACTAACGACCGGATTTCGCCTTTCGGCATCTTCAGGCATTCGTGTGCTCGAATGCCTGAAGATGCCGAAAGGCGAAACCCGGGTCGTTAGTGACAAAATACATGGAAGTGTACAAAATCTCAATAATTCAAACAATATTTTCTGTTTTCTGTCTGGTGCGTACATGAATAAATTATAAGGTTTTCCGAGATATCGCTATTCGTACGAATTTTTTTCTTTATTTTAGATTTTAGATATATCTGGATCGTGAGACTGATTTTAATCTATTATAAGACCTACTGTAAGTTAAAAATTAAAACGTTGAGAGTTGGACTCGGGCCGGGCCCTGCCTAATTGTAGTATGCTTATGTTCTTCGAGCAAGTGCAATCAATAAGTTAAGAAAGTCTTATCGGAATCGGATGAACGGTATGGCAGTGCATAAGATACGAACAAACCCACATTGATTTTTATATATTAGATATACACCACGAACGCTTAGGTCATGAGAAAGTGTCATACCTACATATTTGTATGTGATAATAATAAAACGTCTACAGAGCGGTCTGGGCTATTATACAAAAGTTTTTTATCTTGTTTTTCAAATGTAGTTTTGTAACTAGTTTTTGTGCCAAAAAAATAAAGTATCTGTTTTCTAAAGCCATGTACACTTCCAATGTGGTGCATATGGCCTCGTAATGGAAGTATCTCAACAGAAATTATTAATAACCGGAGTTTTTAAAGGTTTTCACAGGATATTTGTAGTTATCATAGTTTTGGATCTAAAGTATAATAGTAATAACTTTGTCATTCTAAATTAATCAGATATTACCACTTGTTACATTTTGAAACTGGTAGATATCGGTTTTACAAACATTTATTCATACTTAATTTGAAGTACAAATTTGCTTAACCTCGGAGCTGGAATTTAAACTTAATTTAACGAAAATATCGTCGTTGGTCTAGAAGAAAACACTAAATCGAAAAAATGAGATATTGAGTTAGTTATACCAAAATTTTCCTTATTTCAAACTCTACCGTATGAAAGAACAAACATATTTTTATAAATTGTAATTTTACTTTAAAGATTTCAAACATTTGACAGACTTCAAACGAAAATTACTCAAAACTAGTTTTCCAGAACAACAACAATATAACTGTCGAGGTTATACTGACGTGAATGTATTAAGTCAATCTTTTATGATTTTCTGTTTTAAAAGTCAAAATGTATGCAATCTGACGCTTTAAGTACTGGTAAAGTCATGTCTAAGTCATGGGATATATGTAATGGCTTTGAAAAAAAACAGTATGAATTCATATTGTTATTTTTTTATTCTACAAAAGCATGATATAACTAAAACTCATCCATACCAAATCTTATAATTTGCATGTCAAAAAGATTATTATTTATAATATACAAAAATCTTTTTAAAAGACATACAATAATAATTGTACATGGAAGAGAGATTACTTTGAAAAAAAAAATAGTGCTACAATTTGATTATATCAGTACATATTTTTATGACTTAATGCTTTCTGTCAGTATAAATACTGTCGATATAGCAAATCCGTCTTATTACATTGTGTACTCCATATAGGAAACTGGCATGGCCAAAAAGGAAACAGATTATAACTTTTAACAGTTTTTCTTTCTGTACATTAGAATCTAAATGTAAGCTTTTGGTAAACTTTAGATTTTGGCACAACCCAAAAAGCGAACGATCAAAGAGCCATTCTCAATCGGGGCATAAAAGCTCTGCTACAAGTAATCATACTTAAAGTTTGGACGAGTTCCAACTTTGAGACACACTTTATTCTGTGATGATATTATTAAATTTATGATCTTTATTATTTCTGGAGTATTGAAATCACGTTCCACACTTTAGAAATTGCTAATTACAAAGCATTTTTGTTGAGCAATTGGAGTAATTAATTTGAATAAACTGCTTAGCAATTTACCTTAGTTTTGAATAAGGGGATACGAATTTCCGAGATGTGTACTCATGTTGAAAAACAATGACAAATATCATAACTAGTTCCTAATTTTTCGAGATTTTTCCCGCCCAAACACCATGTCATTGCTATGATTTGGTTAGACATCTAGTCGAGGCGTGGAAATTGCCGTTTAACACCAATGCGTCATGTCAAATTTATTTATCTGTGTGCTCGTTGATTGATTAATATTTTTTTAAATATGTACTGAATACGCACAGATAATCCGTAAGCCGGATAATCTGGAGTTTACTGTACGCGTGTACATGGGAAAATGAAAAAGTGAAATACATTTAAGAGAAGAAGACACCCGCTATAAATGTTACGCCGAATGTGTGAAATTGCTTATTACATGAAATGGGAAAAAAATGCCTAATTCATGAAAAGTGCATGCCCATTGCCTCATTTATGAATTAGTCAAATTATTTGCCAAGTGCACGAATTCGACATGGATTTTTTTGCCTAGATCATGCATTGAGCAAAATAGATAGTAACGCTCCCGTGGTGTTTTTTGCAACTAAACCATATGTCAATGATTACATAACAATATTAAATCAATCGATAATTACAATGACGTTCAACTCCATGGTAAATGCCCAAAAAATCTAGAACTATAATAAGACGACGTACGAATTTTATTTAAAGGTATTTTCCCAATTTGCATCTTGCGTCAGGTTAGGTTAGGTATAATTAGTGCAGATTTACTTCAGTGACACCACATTCAGCAAATTTACTTGTGACATGTTCAATGTTTACACAGTCTGGGACTGTCTGGCATCTTAGTAATAATCTTAATAAATCAAGCTAAATTTAATATCCGTATTAAAAATACTTTTTCTACTGTCATATTGACACTTTTAGACCATACCTTGCACGCAATTGGCAGATAATTTGCATAATTCATGAATGAGGCAATGGGTTTGATTATTTCATGAACTACGCAAAATTTTGCCCATTTCATGAAATAAGCAATTTCATACATTCGGCTTAACAGATGCCAACCCATAGAACTGAGTGCGTAAACAACGAAAACGCAACAGATATATAATCACATATTTGGATCTTACGTGATTATACGTGAAGAGTGTCGATATATCCAATTTTGCAATGGAAACGATGATATGGAACTCTCATAAAGGGTCTCGAGATATATTGTCTCTTTAAATTTGGAGGAAAAATGATTCAGCTTGTTTTACGCTTGTCAAACTTATATAAATATATTCATGGCTTTAGATGTAAATCCATAATTAAATGTATGATAGCTTTGATTAGGAATTCGAACATTGGTCGACAGCCCAACAGCGTTGAACTCTCGACTACAAAACCGTCTAAAATCGATGTGTTTATTCATAGGAGCGTACAGTTTGATAGTAGAAATATAAAACATATATTGTTTCTCATTTTACTGTGAACGAAACAGGACAGAATATAATAAACATACTTTTATTAATAAAATTGTTTTCATACCGGCAACCCAGAGGCAGCCGAAATAAAACGATATTAAATTTCTTCAGTTATGTGACTTCGTTGCAGTGATAACATAATTTTGAATTCCTTAGAGTCAGTTGGACGCAAAAATGGTTGTGCGAATTGCAAACAGGATTTGCGGAATATCACAATATGTAAGGCAGAATTTACGTTTTTATTGCCATACCGAAATATAAACGAGGCAGTATTTTCTCGGCCACCCCTAAATATTACCATGCGTTTTGTGAAAATGGAATAACCAGCGGGAATTTTGTGATTTTGAGCTCTGGTTAAAAATAGCTAGTTTTATCCTATAGAATATTTTAAATTCAAAAAGAGTCAACAGAAAAATGATAATTTGCATTTACTTAAATACAGCTTTTAAGCAGCGTATTGCTTCGATTATAAGTTGCAGTTCATATTTTTAAATGCCAGAAATAAAAATCGCACACAAACATACGCTCCCTATTCGTAACATATGGCCATCACGCGGTGCCTTCAATATTCTCAGGTCATACCAGCGTCTCGTAGCTCCACCGAGTAAATCTTATGGATGGTCACCAACGGCCTTCCAGGATGGCGGAATCCATCCGGTTGGTAGAAAAGACAGCCAGGATTCAGGATTTTCTAGGGCACCCACAGCACATGCCTAAGCCAAGTCCATCAGCACTATTTTATTTTTTATGTAATAAAGGGTTGATACATCCGATTTCCTGACAAAGTCAAACCACCGTAGCCCTAGTTTTTGTGAGGTGCCATGATTCAAAACCTTAAAGCAGCGCTGTTCGAATGCACAATACATAATCGATGGTATTTTGGTTAATTGATGTATCCCTCAAAATTGAAATTGTTCAGGAGAGAGTAAAAACAGTTTTTATCGAAAACTTTATATTGAGAGTTTCGTTATAAATATTTGAAATGCACTCTTGTAAATTATTATGTTTGCAGATACGGGATTATACGTAGGAAGTGTCAATATAATAGCGGCTTACATTAAGTGGTCTTGTCAGAATTTTTAAAACTAAAACCAATATAAAATGATGTTTCGCTTCCAAACAGTGGTCAATTTATTTTTCCAATTTACATCATTTGGCCGAGACCTGCTCTGTGGTCTTTAAAATGAGATCCAATCATTAACCAACTTTCGTATTTTTTGAGGGTTACATCAATTGGCCAAAACACCATCGTAATATGTATAAGCATTACCTATGTATATTATTGCCTATTTACACACTTTTGATTCTACCATTTGTAGAAGAATTAGAAGCATCAGAATGCGTTTCGGATTTTCTGAATCATGGTTTTCTAAATACTCTATATTTTCATTTTCCAACAGCATATCGTAGTATGTACCATCAACGGCATTGACGATGCACCCTTACTGCTACCACCGTGCAATAATCAACACCCTAACTATCTCCATGCGCCGTTAACGGCAAACATGTAGTATAAGACGCACTCCGAATTAAAAAAAAACATCAAAAAATGTAAAAAACATGTCTAATTTTCGGTGCGATATGTCGATTTTATGTTACTAATGAATAAATAATTATATAATTCTATCGTGCGATTAGTGTAAAATTCAAAGCTTTATATTTACCTCGAGAATATAGTTTTTATATGCAAAACCTGTTGTGCGGACACTGTGGAGTATATATTATGGAATTTTAATTGAGCCTCTTAATATATGAGAACCGGTGGTAAGTCACTTTCCACTTTGGAGACCGTAAGGATTAGAATAGAAGAGGACTGGTTATTTAAACACACTCTCGGCACCCCTTTTTAAAAATAGTGTACACAGTGTGTAGGAAGAAATAAAAATCTCAAATATGGATGCTTTTGGGTGAAGTTATGTGTGAATCATTTCGGGGATCCTAACCGTTTACCGTGCAACAGAATAAAACTGAATTTCAAGAACATTGACCACTCGGCTACGGGAGCAGTATCTTTATTTTCATTGCCAAATAAAAAGATTCAAATTTTTCATCGTTACTTTTACAATTATGACAATTAATCTTACTAATTCAAGTTGACTATGATCGGAAATAATTGCAACAATTACTTTTCAGTATTTTGAAATCGGAATTGTAAAGAAGATTACTAGAGTTGCCAATTTTTACTCTTGACAAACTATACATGTCACTATTTAATTTGATGTATTTATTTATTTGAAACTGAAGAAGGCTCTAAACATACAGTATTTTAGCAATATTAAAAAAAAAACACTTAAAACCACACATTAACAGCGCAATACGTTGGCAGACTGAGTGACAGCTGACTGAGATGTCATGGCTGAAAAATGCTAGCACGCTATTGGCTGATTTATGATCTGGTCAATTATTATACAAAAACTTTTATTGTATTTTGACATTTAATTGCATGGAAACTACGAGGATTTGAGCGACGTTGAAAATGCAATTCTGTCTTTTTATACTACAGTGATATCTGGTGTTTTCTCTTAACTGGATTTGAGCATGTTTGATCCCAAGCTTCCCATTTGGGGCGCACGGAAATAATTCTACGTTGTACCCGTTGTATTAATTCTAAGCACGAATAACAACTACGTCATATTTTTCTATAAATAATTATTATAAATATTCATCGCATATATAGTCTTATAAATAGGCACACGTTTGATGAAAAAAGATCCCACACGAGGTCTTAAATAAAATTATTTTCTTGATATGTAAGTTGGTACTGTACTTATCGTTATATTAATATTCAATATGGCCTCCACAGCGCCGTAAAAACAAACCGGATATACAAAAAGGCGAGCGAGGGTTGTAGCACGAGTGGAGGGTATAAAACAGCACTCAGATCTCTTCACGAATTTAAACAAACATAGCCAGACATTACATAACAAAAAGGCATTTCATAATTTTCTTTTGCGTTCGGAGTTCAACAGCTGCTTCGGTTCTTAAACTGCCCCCAGGAGAATTACGCCATTTCCCGTATTATCTAATTCAGAATATTGTGATATTTTGTCTGTGCCGTTCGCACGGTGTGAAATATTTCGTCATAATAATCATTAACGGCGCTATTAAAGAATTATTCCCTTGAAAATACAATATCTATTCTGGGATTCGAGTTCTTGTCTACTGCAGACCCGTGAAAATATACCTTGCTCTATATCGTCATCCTGGCAGAAAAAGATTAGCTGAAAAAGATGTGTGGAAGTACATATTATGTATTAGATATAATATTTTATATGAATTGACGTTTAATAACAATATTTTCAATGGATTCAGTTGTAACTTTGTAGTAACTTTTAAATATAAAATTAAAATTTATAACTTAGTTATTCCACTAGCTGTTATTAAATGTAACACGCTTCTTTAATTAAAAATTAAGGGTATAGTGGGTTGGTTTCCTTCTACTAACGTTGGGAGAGTGGAAGAAATAAACAATGATAGTACTAATTACAAAATTAATTACTAGTGTTTCAAGGTGAAAATCGGTTACGGATCTTATGGGTTTAAATCCAGGTACGGACAATTTCATAAATTGATTTTTCAATTGATTTAAAGATTTCTGTTCGTAAGCATGGATGTTTGTGATGACAAGAATTCCCTCTCACCTGTCCCATCCTAAAACATTAGCGTGAGCGATAAGCTAACCACTAACCACTAATCTTGTCCTAGCCCTCTCCTTCTATCTCTACTTTTTTCGAAAAGAAAGGTTGAGGAACTTAGTAAAAATTAGTTATCGTAGAAAATATTCTATTAAGATACTTCCCTCATTGAGAGCAGATATGGAAAAAATGCAATATAATTCGTATTTATGAATTTCGTGGTTTGACAAGAAGTTGTGAGGGATTTTTTATTTTTATAGAACAATCTAAGGTCGTATTACATAATCTTCGATAAGGTATTATGTTTCAAAATTTGTGTACATTATTTTGTAAATCAAAAGAAAAAAATGTTTATGTCAAAAGGACGCACTTGAGGACATAGAGGGTCGTACGTTTCCCGTGTGTGTGGTATGCCAGAAGATAGAATTTGAAAAAAGAAACAAATACAGATAACATTTTATAATCATCGACGATATATTGTGATTAGTTTTCAATAGAGCTTCATTTAGACGTTGCATTATACAAATGCAAACATATGGAACATGTTCTATTTCTATTTTTTTTGTATTATTAAACTCAATATTGAGGGAAATATACACGAACGAGAGCCGAGTTCACAAGTAGCAATCGAAAAAAAGATAAAACTTCATTCTGGCCGCAACTGAAATAATATTATCAAAAGGTATCTACAATTTTATTTAAATTACGCTAAATAAACAAATTAAAAACTCAATTCCACAGGCACGCTCAGATGTTTATTTTGAGTCTTCTGTGAAATGATACCAACACATAAATTAAAGCTGAAGAAAGGAATTCGCCGAATCGTAATGAATTCCATCATAAATTAAAAAAATATTCTTCCATAAATTATAAAGATAACTCAACATAATTGTACATTCATGTTTATTTTTTATAGTCGTTAATCATGATTGAGCGATAACGCTTTGGACTTCCACAGTGTGCGCCAAGGTTTGAATCTTGATATAAATAATTGCGCTAGCTTAAATTATTGTCTTTGATTTTGTAAACCAGATTATTGATTTATCACATAATTAATGTCATCAACATAACCATGCCTGCTCCCAAAGTGGAGCACATGGACTCTTAATGGAGGTATCTAAACAGTAGTTTATCTTTGAGAATGAAAACTGCTTGTTACTCAGTTTCTCAACCTCTTTTCGAAGAGGGTAGGGTTAAAATTATAGTACTAAGAAAAAGCTAGGGGTTATCTAATCGCTCTCTATTTCGAAGAATTTAAATGTAGCCAAGATGAGTTAAATAAATTCAAATACCCTCATAGTCTGAACTGGGTACTGATGTGTGGGGGACGAATCAATATGAATGGTAATACTAGAAAAGAAGCATAGATACGGACAGAACGCGCAATACCGTCAGCAGAAACGACAATACTTTCTCACTGGCTGTCGGCTGCAATAGGTTGACAGCCACTATATTCTTAAATTAAATATCTGTAATAATACAAGTCAGGAACACTATTCCTAGAAATGTAAGGACAAGCTAAAACCATGACATGTAACCATGTTATACATCTGGGACACACAGCTGTACACGCTTGCATACTACCTGTGCCACTTTACAGTAAAAAATCATGGCACCTGGCGAATAGGATACTAGGGGTGAGATGGTTTGTCTTTGTAAGAAGCTCAGAGATTAGCGAACATACCAGGCAGCGCCCTGTTACGTCAGTGATCATAGAAAGACGTTAGAACTGACTGGGTCACGTGCTGTGAATGCTTTCGGGAAGCCTCAATAATGTTGGTCTCTTCTTCCAGCCTGTGGGATTCCGGCGTCTTAGATGACCGTCAGGTACTATACACAGGATGTGTCATGTCATCGGAAGAAACAAAGCAGTTGGCGGATACAGGGATCACGGAGGCACAGCGTGGTGGACATATGCTCGAAATAGGTAGCAAATATGGTCGAAGAAGAAGAAAATATTTAATGCAGGTTTCAAAGCACTCAGAAGAGTGTTTAACTGGTGAGGGCATCGGAGATTTAAAATTGAAACTGTTGGTTGGCTATTGTAGTGAAAATCAAACGCCTCTAATAGAAGACATGAATACATATTATTTACCAATTATTTGGAGAACTAATAAGAAAGGTCAGGTGACAAAAATAATTATATGTAAAGATTGTTTCAAATACAACTTTGTACCTCGATAAGGATACTCATTTAATATAATACTTTCCTAATGACGTTTTAGCAACTTTGTTTGTAATCCGATAAATCAAAGAAGACGATAGATTGGGAAATGAGCAACATTGCTCTTATGGATGCTTGGCCGGGACGATGAATGCGAACACGACACATCGGGGTTCCAATGTATATATTAGAGGTCTGCACGAGACCGGGCTTGGTCCGCGTATCTTTACGCAGCCCGGGTAAGGAATTCAATTTTGAGAAAAATATTTCCGACAACGTTCGTCAAGTCACCCATACGGCAATACTATTTATAACAAAACATTAGTAACTTAAATAATTTATTTCAAATTTGCTATCAATGTCGTCGGAAAAAGAGTATGGCGTAAAAAGAAAGTAACTAAATGAAGCTAAATCTGAAACAATGCTGTCTTTATCTACGAACGACCAATTGTTATATTACTCTTTCGTACATAAATAGCGTGTGATTAGTCAGTATCTGCTTTCCAGTGGTTTAGATGGTTGACAGTTTGTCATCCGTTAAAATTCATTATTAATAAATAAAACTAATTTGTTAAATACGTATTTTAATATTGAAAAAAAACGGGTTTTTTCGGGCTGAGAAATATAATTCTGGGCTTCGGGTAACATATGTGATATTGAGTCTCAGGCCGGGCCTGAAGACGTCGGGCTCGGACCAGGTAGTTTTATAAAATTTCGGCCAGTGCAGACCTGAAAATAGTATATATAAACAAAAAAGTCAACATTTTTGTAATGTAATATTGTACCCAAACAGATTAGTGGTGCCTGCTAGAGAAGTGTCTACACCAATCAATCATAATTTTAATATTGCTGCGATAAACTTGAGGTCAGAGCTGGAGTACTGCCAATACAAACCAATAAGTTTCGCTCTGTGTACGTGCCACAAATTTACGACGGCGATAAAAAATACGTAATTATATTTTGTGTAAATGTAACTGGAGTTGGAACTAATCGATCTATTCCGAATTACGAATTGCTAGTCACTATTCCAACCATGTTGAATACTTTTACGTTGAAAGTTAGATTCGAAGTAATTCCAAAAATATTAAAAAGACAAATAAATAAAATTTGTTCAATTGTTTTTACTAATTGTGGCACTGTGAATAATAGTACTTCTGTTTTTTTAAACCTTATCCGCTCCTTGCTCGGAGCACATGCTCACCACACTGCTCCAAGATTGTTTGACCTCCGCCACGGTTCTTGCTTTATCCCAGGTCATCCCAGCATTTTCAGTTTCCCGTAGCTTTGCCGAGTAAATCATATGGATGGTCATCAGCGGTTTTCCAAAGCAACGGATTCCATCCGGCTGGCAGAATTCAGACTCCCCTGGGGCATACTCAGCACAGGTCCATTTATTTTTATTTTGGACGCAATAAGGGTATAGTCGATCCGTTACCTTACCTCCGAGTTCCTGACAAAGTTAAACCACCGTACCTCTAGTATTTGCCACAAGCATTTGTTTTCGAAGCACAGTATATGGTTACCCTGTGCTTAAGTGAAGTGCCATGACTCACAAACCTAAAGCAGAACTGTAAAAATACATGCGTTGAATAGGTGGCACTTGGTTGTAACTTCTGACTTTACAAGTACTAATTAAAAAACAAACAACTATGTGTTTTTAAGGTTAAAATTCAATGGGATATAAATTAAATAGTGGCGAGCTACTTATTCTATTAACATTAATAATAAACAATATTTTAAATGGATGTATTAACGAAAACAACACAGGAAAAATACCGCATATTTTCCAAGACAAGAATAGATTTTTTTACGATTAATAATAATTACTCTCAAAAAAATACGAGACCATATCGGAATAATATTTCAAACAAAAACATTTGTTTTATAATTATGTTTTTGATTAGGCCGGAAACAGAAATAAAAATAAAATGCTTGAGGCTACCTTTGGGTAGAAGGAAAACGTAAACAAAATTGTAGTATCATTAATTGCCAAAAATTAGGAAGGAAACCGAATTAGTTGTTTATTAAATGTAAATATCAACCGAAGGTATTAGTGTATTATTTGAAATGCTATTATTTAAAGAACTATATTTACATCGATACAAAGAATTAAAGTCTTTGCGTGTTGATTCAAAAAGTAGTGAATAATACATTATTCGTACATTCATAGTAAATTCAAAATGAATATACAGTAGATTTCGCTTAATAGAATACCTCGGGCCCAAGAATTTTGTCCCAGATCTAATAAGCTCTGCACGGGTTGAAATTTTGTAAAATAACCCGGTCCGAGACCGACATCTTCAGGCCCATTCGCGTTTTATCCGCGCTTTGATTCCCGACTTTTGACACACCTTTTCCATTTTGGCGTGCGGGTCAAGTTACTTGAAGTGCGGTCCATGTTTTTCTTTGTGTTATTGTTCGGATCATCAATACTTATGCACGGCCAGTGTCGTGACTACTGGGTGGGTATTTGACGCCCCGTCAAGGGTTGATTTTGTAAATGTCTGTTCTCTTCTTGTGTTAGTGCGATTCGGTTGCTAGCCAGTACTTGTAGTCGCCCAGTAGTTTCTAGACTCTAGTGGGCCATTGAGTCTATCCTGAAGCCTGGTCCTGTAGCCAAATCCAGTGTCTGTCAATTGTGCAATCTGGTAAATTCTTCTTCATTTTTCAACAATATTTATAACAAATATGAAATAATTTAAGAAATCGACTAAGGATGTTTGATGGAATTTCAATATCAAATTTAAATTGTTGAGATTTTGTACATTTCCATGTATTTCGTCACTAACGAAACAAATTATTTAAGTTATTAAGGTTTTGTTATGAATAGTCTTGCCATATGACTGATTCATGACTCGAACATACGCCTGACGATTTAATTCCGGGCTCGGTCTAAGCCTGAATTTAAATTGTCTTTGACCGCCCGAATTCAGGCCAGTGCAGATCTATAGTACCAGCTATAAAAAAAAACATTGAAATTGCGTAAAACAACTATTAATTAGTAAGTCACAACAAAACATTAAAAATACGTATTCTTAACAAAAAACAATATCAAGAGAAACCTTTTTCTTTTTTTATAGGATTGCAATTGCACAGAAACACAGTTCTTCAGTACGCAGTTCCCGTCATTGCCTTCTTGCATTAAGTAACACGTTATATTTATTTTGTCTCCTGGTACCGGGTACCAACCAGGACCTACTTGATTAAGGGAATAGTCGTCATCACTGTCATCGAATTCACTTAAAGCTTTGATTTAATAACTTCAAAAATTGTATTTACACAGTCTTCATTTTCTTCATAACATACTAAATTATTATGTATTATCATAATATAAAATGTATTTTAACAATGATTGATTATTTGTGAACATTTTAAATAGGACAGGTGGCTCAGCACTATTAAATGTATTTCCCTTGAGATTTTCATCTACACCAGTAATAATTTTGTAATTAATAGTATTATGGTAATGTCTAGTAGATGAAAATAAACTCAACACACTCTTGATTTTTAAGATGAGAATTAGAATTATTGTTCACATTAGAAATAAATAACCTTGTGGTATAGTTAGTCTGAAGACGTTTCAAATTTGGTAACACAACCGTTGGAATAACAAAGTTATAAATTTAAATTTTATATTAAAAATGAATTCTCCGAACGCTATCGCTGAGTCCATCGAAAATATTTAAGTAAATTACAGCTTTTTTTCATTTGGTTTATTTTTTTTTGAGATCTGTCTCAAATAGCCGACTTTCCCAATTAAGCGGAGTCAACAGTCGTTCAAGTTAGATTGGAAAATTTATTAATCAGAATGGTGTCATAAAATTATTTATTACCGCTAAGCACGTACGCTGCCCCAAGATGGCACTTACATTTCATCGATTTTGCACTGAAGTAATAATACATATTACTATTTTACTCTATTTTCATAAGAACGAATCATAAAGTCAACACTAGAATGTTTATTTAATATGTGCTAAATTTGACTCTCCGGACGCATTTAGTAAACTCATTGAGAAGAAAAGATTTTTGCGTTTCTTTCTACATTTCTTAATTATAGTGACGCTATTTTTAATATCTGATCGTTTTGTATGTTTTTGAAAAAAAAAACTTTTAAAAGAAGTGAATCATGTGCTGCTTTTTATTACACAACAAGTATAATTAATAACAAAGCTATCAATTGACCCCTCGTGAAGTGAAGTGGGCCAAGTGACAAACTGTGAAACTTGTTTGTTAAAAGTTTTAGCTTAATGAACGTATTACATTAATTTACACTTGATTTAATGTGAATTCTTACAGAATAAAATACTTTTGCAGCATGTATTTACTTAGCTCACTTCACTTGTATGATACTTTATTACATTTAGAATAAACTAAATGGACCTAACTCATTTTTTTCGAAAATGTCAGTTGCCTCACTTCATTTCTCATTAGCTCAATTTTAACTTTTTACTGTCAAATACACTAAAACTCACAGGTCAATATTTTGTTACAAAAGTTTTTGCTTAGTAATAGAAAAATATTAAAAGGTCTACAGATTCTAGAAGAAAATAATTTGCTGACATTATAGATCGACAGAAGAACAATATGTACAATGGAAAAGAACAGTTTTGAGTAAATATTGCAATCACGTAGCTGAGTGGGCTTACGACTTAACTCGTTGCATGGCCGAGAGTTCGAATCCTAGTTGTATAATTTGGTATACAGTGAAGCAACGATTCTTCGTTTTACGAGGAACTCTGATAAAAACCATAGATGCGAAGAAGTGTTAAATTATCCTGACCTTCTTCGTAGGGGGAATTTTAGTTGCTTGTCAGAATAATTCACGATACGAAATACTAGGCAAAAATGAACATTGGATGACTCGGCGAGGCGACTGTACATTCTGTACATATCGAAATACTAGAATTCGTTCGAACCAATACATTTTTACCTGTTCAAAAAAAATCTGGTTTTAATATTGAAATTTTGTATTCCGTTATAAATATTAGCCAAATTGACGATCCAATCGAATTAATTCAGCTAATATTAATATAATTTTATGTGCGGAATACAACATTTCAACATTAAAACCAAATTTTCTTCGGACAGGTAAAAATTACTTGGTTCAAACCAATTCTAGTATGACGACATGAGCTTAATAGGCGAGTCATCAGCGGAAAGATTATGAGCTGGCATCATAACAACAACACTACGTTTGCGGACTTGCAGTATTTGTCTTTTATTATAGTGTTTGATAAGCACGTACTTGTGAGCAAGATGACAAATATTTTAAAAAATAAAACACACTTTCTACTACTTCCACATGTTTATTATGACCAGGACCGGTTTTGCTCATCACAATCCCGATCATTATAAACATGTCGGAGTAGTACAATCAAATCGTGTTTTATCTTATTTAATATAATTCCTTTCCAACAAGAATTGACAGTTAACATCTTAAAAGTGATGACAAATTAATGTTCAACAAAAACAAAAGAAAGGGTAAAATTTGTCACGAGACAGCAATAGCTGCTGAATGGATACGTAAGTACTTGTCATAAAATGTCATGTGTTCGATGGTATGGATGTCTGTGTTCCATGATAGTTAAATTCCACCCCAACCAAAAGATTCTTGAAGCTGGGGGTAGCGAAAGTGGTTAGATAACAACTAGTCCTGTCTTAGCCCCATTTGTATATATCTACTTAATCTCTACAAAAAGAGAACTGAGTGATTAATAATAAAAAATGTACTTTATCTAAAAGTTTTCTTTCGTGTAACGTCTCTGCCAGCGTTTTATTGACACAGGGTTACCAAGTTTTTTTAAAACTTTCCAGATGAGCGTGAAACGGGTTGTCAACTTCATGCATGCCGTAAAACATTCTACCCCTAAATTAAAAAGCTAATTTTTTCAGAGAATTTATGTTTTAAGTTTTTCTTGTATTAAGCCAGGAATGGGAAATTCGTGACATTGCGGCCTACTGAATGATTCCAGCCTACTGAAAAATAAAATTGTAAAACATACCCTTTAGATTTAATGATATAGCAGCCTCTGTGGTCTAGTGGTAAAGGCTTTGCTATAGCAATCGCGTGGCTTAAGGTTCAAGTCCTAATATAATGTACATTTTATTCAGTTTAACGTTTTAGATCTTGGGCAAGGGTGCTTGAAATATCTCCTTCAATTGATATCTACTGACTGTATCTCATATAATTGGTAATTATAAACTGTAATAGCAAACAGTTTTTCAAAAAATGCGATTGAATAATTTAAAATTTTTTTCCTTCATATACGAGTATTTTAATCATAACATGAATCCATTTATGTATATAATATATATATCGACTGTAGAAAGGAAAAATAACGTAACCCAGACACAAAAATATTGTGTACAGCCCAGACAAAACGTGTATTTTATTGGATACATTGTGATTATCGAAAAAAAAATATCTTGGAAAGACGGAGTCCTTTTGACTTTCTACAGTCATTTGATATATATATATATATTGTATTAACACATTTTGTGTTATTTATACACAATATTTTTCGGTGTTACGACCTTTTTCCTTTCCACGGTCAATATATATTTAAATATGTCCGCTCCCAATGTGAAGCATATGGTCTCCTGATAGAGGTTTCATAACAGATTTTTTTTCTGTCAGAAATGCTTCTTACTTAGTTGCTCATCCTCTCTTTTTTGATGAGTTTTGGTATAGAAGGAGAAGGCTAGGACAGAACTAGTGGACTCATTTAAAATACAAAAGATTAATGATTTTGAATCTATTTTTGAGGTAAGCTAGAATATTATGTAAATATAATTAACACTTTTAATGTCATCCGATAAAATTTTCTTGAATACGGTTTCACTTTACAGCCAACTTAATGCCTCCCAACATAGGAAACGTTCACCCCCTGATAGAGCGAATTCATTAATTTAGTATTGTATCAAGCTGCACAAGGTGATATCATGAGAAGGATAATGGAAGGGATGAATAACTTGCGATCCGATGGTCAGCCAAGCCAACTTGAACATAAACTTTGCTTCATTTAATAACTTTGTGATACCACACAGAGCTTTTGAGAGCTTTCCAATATTACACTGTCATTTCCCAGTAAACTTCAGTTCAGTGAAATTAGAGGTTGCACTATCGGTACATATTTACGAAACCGGGATTCCAGTATTTTGTGTTTTTTTTCAAAATTTAAATACCAACTTTCAAATTGAAAAATACCGGTAGGTATTTAAAAAACAAGCAATATCAAAACACAAACTTAATTCATGTTTGATTACATTTAAAAGGTTAGATGTAAATTCTTCCGGAAAAGTTATTACAGATAATACTAGATTGTTCAAGATAACTGATATATTAATAGTTATTTATTTGTAAGAGGTCCTTAACATTTTAATTGTAGTATATATGTAAAGCCTTTTCGTATATCATGAACTATTTGTTTTATACGCCTGGTAATTATTGACACTCAATTTTACATAAATATCCATAAGGGTTAAGATTTTTAATTTGTCGGGAGCGAATCAATACAGATGCCAACCCAGACGACATGACACGGGCAGAAGCCGGACTACCTCACACACAGCTGGACGACAATACTACTTTACTAGCCGTCGGCTGCACGTTCTTCTGGACAAGTCAACGACTGATCTATTCTTAAATTAAATTTCTGTAGTTATACAAGACAGAAACGCGATTTCTAAAAATTCATCAGTTGATAATGCGCACGCCAAGTGGAATCGGTCCTGGAACGGTATCGAACGGTCACGATAAAAATTGTATGTTTTGCTGTTTGTAAATTAATTTGTAATTTTGGCACTGGTGATTACAATGCCGTTATTTAATACAATTTACCAAAATACCGGTATTTGTATACTTCTCCGGCATCCCTTATTGCGACCAGTTATTTAATATTTTCCCCGTAGTCTTTTTGTATTACACTGTAAACCTTTAACGCCTCAATTTTGCGTGTTATGGCCAGTAAAAGAGGCGGTAAATATCGATGCTTAATCGTAAAAATATTGTACGTTTTGAGAAAATCGAATTTTAAGTTTTAAAGTTCCGGAATAATTTAAGCTATTGTTTAATGTCTTTTTCTATATGCCAGTTTGTAGACCATTATACACTTTTAACTGTCAATTATTGTTGTAGAGGCATTATATTTTAAGAATAAAACACAATTTGTTTGTATTACTTCCACATGTTACATATAAATGATCAGCAGCGGTTTCGCTCATCGCGAGTCTTACAAACTGATCAAGGATATTTGTACAAAATTGAATGTTAATAATTATAATTTATGTCTAACAGTAGGTGCAAGAACTATGGCAGAAATTTACAGGTAATCAAATTAACTATATATAAACTAAATAAAATAGTAAAAGACCTCTTAAAAATTAAGTTACATCGAAAATCAATTATCTGAGAAAAACATAATGAGTATAAAAATAATTCATTTAAATATTAATAATTGATGGAATATTAAATATGTAATTAACATTAATACTAAAATACGTAGAACACTATTTTTCAAATACATTTTATAGTATAATAGTATTTTTTACCGGGCTTCCACCAAGATGGTGAACGCTTATATTAGGTTATAAAATTTAGGCGTTGGATAGCTAATGTAGAAATTTGAAAATATTACAGTCAACTGTACCTCTTTTGTTACACGCACAAAGTATAGTCAACCAATTAATAATAATGTTAAGGTTTGAAACCAGCTAAAATAAAAGATGACAATTTTGCCACCTGCCACTTCTAGTCGTGTCACCGCAGAACGTTTTGATAGGCAGCTTGTTGATCTGCATTTAATAATGGCTCCTGCAGCGCCACAAATTAAACATACGATCAGAGTCATACGCTAATTCTCGATGATGATTTCAGATGCACACCAAGTTATACGAATTTACCACACATGAAACTCAATATGTAACACAAATATCTACATTCGCGTTACTATCTCAACTGTCTCTTACAGAATATTTTAGTATTGAGCTGTTTCTAGGTGACAATTATTATTACTTTTTTCATTCCGAATTGAAACGTCAAAAATATTGCGTTTTCAGTTTTAGGTTAAAAGTTAAATGGTGAGAGTTGAGAGTTGAAAATAACGCAATTAAACTAACAATTTCAGCCAGAACGACGTGTGAAAATTTCACTTCGCTAGTGTGCGCCGTTTGGGAGGAGTTGTCGTGACCGACAGTCATACATACGTGTATTTTGTGCTGTATAGTAGAGATTATTTGAAGTGAGATATTTTGAAACTGACTTAAAACTTTTTTGCATTGCAAACCGTTATGATCACTTTGCAATATAGGTAGTAAACGACGATTTTGTATCACGTATTTTTTCTAGTTTTAGCGATAGTTTATTTTTTATTCCATCGTATTGTATTTCCAATTAAGAAAAGTTTTCAAACTTTTAGTAGCCAGTCAACTTCCAATTGCAATATAGTATACGTGAAATAAATTGGACGTATTGGTAATTGATTTTAACTATTAAGCATATCGGATTCTGCATGTCATTAAAAGTTACAACTTTTCTTTTTCGTATGCTTTGTCAGGTTCTACAAGTTATTTACTGACAAATAATTGAAGTAAACGTATTTTCGAGTCCGTGGTACAGTAGTTAACGTCGTTGGCTTCAGTTATAGATGTCTCGGCTTTAAATCCTGGTACGGACAGTATCATAATTTAAATCGATCCTAAAAACGGAGTGTAGTGCGAGCGATAAGCTAACCTCCCTACTCTCTTGGAAAAAGAGAGATTTGAAAAACTGCAGTTTGCAGTCTTGTTGAGATACCTCGATTAAGAATCCATATGTTCTAAATTAAGAGAAACATGAAAAAAAATGAGTGAAATGACTTATAGCATATGTGCGTACTTTTTCTTCGATTTTAACAAAATCTGTTTTTTTTTCTATTGATTTCCGATTTTTACTTTATCAATGTCTCATATTATGTAATTTTTTTACCATGTCCGCTCCCAACGTGGAGCATATGGCATTCTAATGGAGGTATCTCAACAGAAGTTTTTTTCTATGAGAACTGCTTGTTACTCAGTTACTCAACCTCTCTTTTTTCTAAGAGAGTAGGGATAGAGGGATAGGGCTAGTACAGGACTAGTGGTCACCTAATCGCTCTCACTACGTCCCATGTTTGAGGATCTGATGGGTGGGAGGGAGTTTTTTAGACATCACAAACATTCATGATTTCGAACAGAAATCCAAAAATCCATTAAAAGATCAATTTACAAAACTGTCCGCACCGGGACTTGAACCAGAGACATCCGTAACCGTAGCCAGCGACGTTATGAACTGCGCCACAGAGCCGACAACGTAATTTAGTTAAACATCTTCTAAAATACCGTTTTCGGACTACAATATTTTAACAGTATAACAATATCATCCAGACTGGACACTCAATTGAGATAAAAACTGGACACACAATATCGTTGCAAAATTGAAAAATATTTCCCAAAAAATAAGACTGTATCAATTTGGAAACAATACTTATTTATGTACAAACTGTAGTCATTGTGATGGTGTTCTAGAACATTATGATTATAACTTCGACACGGAATAATAAATGTTCATTATTTTTATTGATATTATCGGTTTCGATTAAGGATTAGTGCACGGTCATTGTACTAAAAATTACATAGCGTGGGCTGAACAAAACGTGTGGAATTATGATTTGTGTATTTTAATAGTCAAAATCGATTTATTTTACATTCAACATAATTGAAATATAGCCAGAGTGAATGATTTAAGCGGCTTTGTGTGTTAAACCAAATTGAAAATGATATTAGCTGTGCAATGCTGTATGTATAAACTAGTGGGAAACATAATGATTAATTGCTCCATATTTTGAGTTCGGCCAAATGGCACCACTCTATTGGTCCATCCGTTTGGCGATCCGAAGTTTGATTTCTTTCTGCATACTATTTTGATTCTCTTCAGCTTTGAAGCGTGCTCAAAACTATGCCTTGAGTCACCTTTGACTATGGCTATTCATTTGTAAAAGCATTGGCAAACAAATATTATTTAATTTAAAATATCGGCTGAGAGTGCTTGATGAAATTTACGTGTATTTCGTCACTTTACCCATCAGTTTGAGTTGATTCGTGTACTCAACGTAGGCTTCGGTTACGGATTTCACGTGTTTGAATCCCAGTATGTATTTCAATTGATATATGGAGTTATGTTCTTTGACATTGGTGTATGTGATGTTTCAAATTCCCTCTTAGCCATCCCACTAAAAACGAGGCGCAGTGAGAGCGATTAGCTAATCACTAGTCCAGTTCTAGCTCTATCCTCCTGCCCTTACTGATATCGAAAAAAGAGAGGTTTAGCAACTGAGTAACAAGCAGTACGCGTGGAAAACTTCTGTTGAGATACCTCCATTCAGATTGAAAGTTTTTGAAGTTTACAGAGAGAAAAAATTTTCATTATAATTAACGGAGATCGACTTCCCTATAGAGATTTTTAAATTTTGATATAAAGCCAAAAAGAGAATGTTTGCAAATTTTGATATACAATAGTGGAATACAATATTGTTTTTATCAATTTATTAAACTTATCAATATTATAAAATAAAAAAACAAATTTGTGTTAAGTATCGTTTGGTTCAGAAGCAGATCAATTGAATTTGAAAGTTTAAACTCGTTTTATTTGAACAGCAATTGAAATTTTTCACTTTCGTAGATAAAATCGTATGATTTTGATACGAAAATAAACAAAAAGTTTCCGATTATTTTGGAGCACTTGAATCGTAATGTTTTTGTATCATAATTGACCTCAAATATGCTGCCAAAAACGATTTAGTCAATAAAAATATAAATACTTTAAACGTAAAAATATAGATAAAGATTTTACGAGTCAAATCAATTTGAAAAAAATACGTCATGGGCAGAACGTCGGTATATACTTGAATTGTTATTTCCGTCCGCATTTAATTGAAAATATTTAAATTTTCAATTGACGAAGCTGAAAAGCTCAAATGGATAGTGTTTTTTTATTCATTCGCAGGAATCCGGTTGGATTTTATTTCCATGTTCTAAATTTAAAACTGTGTCGACTTGAGGTAGGTGAAAAAGTTTAAATTTAACAACTTTGATTTGTTAATCTCTAAGCTATTTTATTACGAGTGTTAAAACACTTTATTCAATTGGAAAATTTTAAAAGCACCTACTTCATAATTCTTTCAATTCATTTGCCACGAATACATAATATTAATTATTTAAAAAAATATTTATTTTCATATAAAAAAAGGTTTTCGTTGAAATTAAATAAACATAATTATTTTTTAAAAATAAAAAAATAATTTGTTTTGTATTACTCCCTCATGTTTATAATGATAGGTGCCTGTTTCACTCATCGCGAGCTTGTTATTATTTATATTTTATCAATTGATAACGTATAAATAATAACAAGGCTATTTATATAAAATTGAATGTTAACAATTATAAGGTCAATCAAACAGTTGCTATAAGAACATGACGAGAATTTACAAACAATCATACAAATTACACATATTCGGTTAATGAATATTTATGAATTATTTTTGTTCTCACTATATTTTTCGCAGATAATTGACTTTTATTGTGGTATAATTTTAGGTTTTCGATTTCAGATTAGTATTTATTGAATTGTAAGAGGTCCTGTGTTAAGGACATCTGGAAAATTTGCCTGGCACTAAAAAGGTTAAAACTTGACATATATTTGTTGACATATGCACTTGAATCGCTCAATATTGTTGCCATAAGTAAAAAGAAAAATAAAACTGTTCGTAAAAGAGCAAAATCAAGATGCTGAATTTATGTATGTGGGTAAAGTTAAGAGCTTTTCGATGCATTCTGTAAGAAGCTTTGTTTTTCCCAGCGCTCGTGTTTATTTTCCTTTCAACAGATGTCGGTATTCTCTTACTGCAAGCGCTTTGAAAAATGTTTATTTTGTAGAAAGATGTTGTATATTCTGATGTATTTCTGTTATTTTCGTATTGGTAATAGACAAGATATCAGATCTAGGTTAGAAGTATAAATATATTATTATCATATTATTTTTTGTTGATTATTAATTAACTCATTTTCTCTTTACCATCAAAGTCACAAACGATAATAGAACTAAATTTGAAATGTTGAGATTTTGTATATCTCCATGTATTTTGTCACTAACGACCCGGGTTTCGCCTTTCGGCATCTTCAGGCATTCGAGCACACGAATAAACTCGAACTGAGACAAGTAAACAGTTTAAAACAATTATATACAAGATAAATACGACAAATCTTATCCCTGAGACTAAAAAGTTAGCATCTAGAATAGTCATTACACATGTATTACGGGTGAAAATAGTAAAATGTAATTTGAAGAACTACTTACTCAATTTCAACTAATGGGCTTTGTCAGGGTGACCGTGGACCAATTTACCAATATGGGAAATTCATTATATTGATTGTTAATTTATGTTTATTTTTAACGGATTCATCTCGCGTAAAAGGTACAATAGAAGGGAGTTTGAAAGATTCAGTTGTTCGTTCAAAATAAGTAAGGAATTTAATTGGGCTCTATTGATTTTCAAAATTTCTTTATAAAATAATGACCTTGACTGAGCCCATTAGTTTAAATTGAAAAATATAAGTATCAGAACACTTAGCTGCTTTTAGATTAAAAAAAATACATCACCATTTGCAAATCACTTGTTATTGGAGAACCATATCTTCAATGTGGATGTTGGGGTTTAAATATTGCATCACAACATGGGGGACCATAAATTATCCCCACCAAAAGCCTTCAGCTGACAGAATGTTTTTGGATAGTAGGGAGAAAAAATATTTTTCGATATGGTAAGAAAAAGTAAATTATAAATAAAACAATTTTTATACTTTGTAATATTGTATGTAGTGAGAAATTAAATCGCATTATATATGACACAGCAGAAATAAAACTGTTGTACATTTCGTGCAAACTCTTCAGGGAAAAACTCTCAGTGCAAAGTAACAAAGTAAATCAAACCTACTCTGTTGTTCTCTTTTCTTTCAGTGCATATAAATGAGAGATTCGAAAAACTCTCCCCAGATGTTTAGCAAAAGCACAATAGAAATTATTTATGTTTGCAAGTAAAATAATACTTAATATATTGTATTGTAAAGTTGTGAGGACGAATTTTAATTATTTTTATGCTAGAAGATATTCAGAACGTGACAAAAAAATAGGTCAAAGATTAAAAAGTATTTTTAATTTGTTAGATTTCAGGGTTTCCTAAACTTTTCATGCGATGTAACACTAATTCAATATTGTCTCATTCGATGTCTTAAATAAGTCAGTTTTATGAAAAAAGGCAAAAAAGTATCATAAGTATATTATTATTAAAGAAGAGACTCCAAGTATGAAACAATAATTTCAATTCTAAATAGTTAACAAATATTTTATACTGGTATTATAAATAGCATTGCCACCAGTTAATATTTGCTCAATGCGCACGATGCGCCAATAGTGTGTGTGTGAACAGATCGATAGATAGAGAGACAGATAAAAATAACCACAAATATACTGCAATAATGAATTATGTGTTAGTTTTTTAAAATCATGTCCACTTCGCAAGTGGACCATGTTGCCTACTAACAGAGCTTTTTTTTAGATGTTGCTTTACCAGAACTAGTCGTAAATGAATCACTCAACCATTCTTTAACGAGAGAGAAAGATTGGGACTAGTACATAGTTAGATTTATACATTTTATATTGATGAAATGTAAAAAATTTCATATTTAAATGTGTGACACCGGTTGCCTATTTAATGATAAATTCTCTTGCGTACATTTTGTATAATATGTATAAAATTCATGCATGAAAAATATGCAGACGGATAATCGGAAGTTTACTGTACATGTATTTATATTAAACAGTGAGGAGGTCAGCGATATTTCAGATTTTTTCTTCATTTCTCGCTCATTGAAAACATGGCTTAGAGTAGTATTCAACTGCCCGTATGCAAGAGATTAAAAAGAAACTTAAAATTCAAAGCTTCCCTGGTTCCCGCTAGGGCTTCCAATCCCGGGATCCCGCTCAATTATCCAAACCCGCAACCCTAGGATTTCTGGATTCAATTTAAATGCTAGAAAAATATTCATATTTTTAAATCAAATACTTCCTGATTAGCTACAACGTGTACATCGGTTTGTTAATGTAGATAGTATTATTTAATTTAAGACATCGACTGAGGGTGCTTGATGGAATTTCAATATCAAATTTGGATTAATGAGATTTTGTACACTTCCATGTATTTTGTCACTAACGACCCGGGTTTCGCCTTTCGGCATCTTCAGGCATTCGAGCACACGAATGTACAAAATCTCAATAATCCAAATTTGAAGTACATAGTATTTTTGTAATAACTATATAATTAATTCGTCGGTTCCTTGGTGCAGTGGGCAACGTTGTTGGTTACTGTTTCGGATGTCTCGGGCTCAAGTCTCGGTACGGACAGTTTCATGAATTGATTTTTCAATTGATTCATGGATTTCTGTTCATAGGCATGAATGTTTGTGATATTTAAATAATTCCCTTTCCGCCCATCTGATACTAAAAATGGAGAGAAGCAAAAGCGATAAGCTAACCTCTAGTGCTGTTCTAGCCCTGTCTTTATAAACGAACTCTGTTAAAAAAAGAGAGGTTGAGCAACTGAGTAATAAGCAGTTCTCATAGAAAACTTCTGTTGAGATACCTTCATTAGGAGTCCATATTCTTCATATTGGGAGCGGACACGGTAAATAAATATAATTAATATAATTGAATTTTTCCCTGTTTTTAATATTTCTTTACAGCCGTTTTCAACCCATTTAAAATGAAGGACAAAGTAGGACTGTCTCTTTAAAGGTTGGATGACAATATTGCCATGTCGAATTGAAGGACATGTCCTCTTTTTATATACCATCTGGTAAAAAATGCTCTAATAATACAGCAAATAAAATAAAGTATTAAACATTTTTGATCATTGCATCTATTTTTATTTTTTTTACAATTTTTTGTCTGATTCTCAATAAATAAAAAAACTATTTCAATGCTCAATGTTTTTTAAAAATCATATATACATTCATTACATTCCAATCGAAGCAATACTAGACAACTTGAACTTTAAATTTCAATTATAAATGAAATTACACTTTATGATCGTTATCAGGATCCCGGGACTGTGAAATTCTGAAACTCGAAATCCCGGGATCATAAAGAGGTTCCGGGATTGGATACCCTAGCAATCACAACTCATTTGTGGGAACAAGCAACGTTTGAGCCCAGACACAGAAAGCATTAATATTATAACTTCTTTTTTGCAGCAATATCTATATTCGTTGAGTTTTCAATATTCATTTTTTATTATGAAAATACATATTTGAATTACTATACAAACTTTTATTAGGAGAGTTCATATCAAAGTAATTTATTCACAGAAATAGAAATAAATTAAAAAAAACTCAGCAATATCGGTTTTTCAAAACGTTGCCTTCTTAGACAAATGGTTTTCTAAGCGAAAAAACCAACCGGTAAACAGGCCAAACCAACAAATGCGTTGCGTAATTGATAACCTTTTGCATAACCTTAAGATTTAAATAGATTTAATTCTCATTAAATACAAAAATGTCGTATATTTCTACATAGACGTATTATTTTTACGTTTGTGCCCCTCATTTTTCTTTTGGAGAATCTAGAATATTACTCTGTGTATTGAGAGATGGTCAAAAAATCAATAAAAAGTAACTTTTTTCCTTCCTTTACTATCCTACTGAGACTACACTACACTAAGTTGTTGCTATGGTGGGTACAGACACAACAGACTAAGTCTGTAGTAATACATGAGGCTGCAGATTCGAGGAAAAGTTTGGTTTTGTGCCAGAGCATTACGTCGCACTAGCAAAATTGATACTAATTATGAAAGAAAAGGATTCCATAAAAATGACGCTTATGTCAATTCATCACTTGACTTCACAGAATTACGAGACGTGATATCCTTAAATGTAGAAATAAATAAATATTTGTCCGTCAAAGAAAACTGAGGTGAGATTTCATATGAAAAAAAGGACAGGATTGAAGAATAAAGAAAAAGAACCACCATTCTGTCACCACTCGCCGAGCGGGAAATATCTCCTCTAAACTGCATAATCGTAATCATCATCATCATCCGTTCTACTATTTAATAACGTGAAACATTCAACATTTGAAATAAATTCTTAAAATTATTTAGATCCCTTTCGCACATGCGAGCTAGCTAAGAAATGACTATTTAAAAGATTTTATCAACCGAAAGCTTTGTATGAGGAAAACACCGTACGAGAATAATTGTCTTTGAATCAGTAACAAAAGTTCAATTCTTACAAAGCATGCTCGTGTTGGCGTAAACTTAACGCGTTTATTTTATATTATAGTGACACAAGCTATCAAAAATCTTGAGTCTAAATGATAACGTGATATAAAACACGTTATATAGAAACTGCACTGCACTGCTGCATCTAATGCGAAAATGCATTATCGACAATCCGCCATCTCGACTCGAGAGTCATGACGTTATCTCCTGTCGGCATGCATTGCAGGAAATCATGTGACAACTTTGCGATGTATCTAAGTAAACGTACCAGCATAAGTAAGTATAAAATGAAAAATAAACACAATTTCAACAGAGATTTAGCTTCCTAATGCTTACAGGATGAAATAAATCGGAAAATTTTGTTGCGTTTAGGATAAAAAATATCGAAGTGATTTTTGATTGATTTTTATTTTAAAATTTAATACTTTCAAGATGACACCTTATTGCGATTAATGAATATTACCCAAAGTTTCTAAACCACTGCGAGGTTGATACTAGGGCTTCCAATCCAGGTATCCCGGTCAGTTCGTCAATCCCGTAATTCTGGGATTGTATAAATATCAATCGAGGTATTTCGGGATTCACTGAAAATGTAAAAAAATAACTTATATTTCAAATAAAAAACATCCTGATCAATTTAAAGCGTGTACCTCGGTTTGTTCATCTACATATTTTTTTTATTTTCCATGCATACTTAATACATGTATGATTGTGGTCTCCCTTCTACTCATAATTCGTAACTCATAATGCCGTAAACAGTTGAAATTGATAAAATATCAATTTCATCTATTATCTATAAATAAAATATCCATTCCAAATACAAAAAAAAAATCCTATTATATTCCTTCCAAATTTGAGTTATTGAGATTTTGTACACTTCCATGTATTTTGTCACTAACGACCCAGGTTGCGCCTTTCGGAATCTTCAGGCATTCGAGCGCACGAATGCATGAAGATGCCGAAAGGCAATATCAAAATACAAAATCTCAATAACTCAAATTTGATATTGAAGTTCCATCGAACTTCGACAGTCGATGTCTTAAATTATATTCCTTCCATTGAAGCAATAATGCACAAAAATTTGATTTTAAATGTACAGCTTAAAACTTGAAATGACATGTAACCCATTCTGGGATTGATAAATTGTGAATTCTGAAATTCCGGGATCATAAAACAGTTGTCATCTATGAATGATAGAATAATATCGACGGTGTTTTGCCCAATTGATTTAAGCCTCAAAAAATACGAAAGTGAGTTAATGAGAAAGTGAGTTAGTGATTGGATCTAAATTCAAAGACGACAGAGTAGGTCTCACAAGACTTTATTACATGATAAAAGCCCATAATAATGAGGCTTGCAATGATGTTTAACACTATTCGTTACGCATATAAAAATAGTCCGTGAAAGCCCTAAAGATTTTATTTCATTTGGCTTGTTTGTAAATCATAACCATTTCATTTCAATACCCTTGTTTAGTTAGCGATATCATTTATGGCGTGTGTTGTTATGTGTTCGAAACTTAATTTGAATACAGCTCTCTTAGAAATATACAACCATGATTTAAAAATATTTGTACTTCAGATTAATCCATTTTATTTTCCTATATGTGTATTAAAATATATTTTTCTTTTCGGAATACCCATTATACCGTGAGGTGAAGTGGAAAATAAAACCCAAGCTAACAAAATGAAGATAACGAATAGAATTAATGTAAAAATTAATTGTTTCAGCCTTAAAAATAAAATTCGTGTGCGTCGAGCTGTTGTGAAATATTGTGAGTGTTTTTGACAATCTTTAAAATGAATATCAAAATGTTCCACAACCTCAAGAAAGAAAAATATGTTATCAGAAGAAAATCATGTGTTACACATGAGGAAATTGGTTTTCTGGAAACCTTTCGCGTTATTATTGATGTGTATTAAATTATTTTCTGTTCATTCTCAGAGGAATTGCATAACGTCGACCACTGAGGTTTATCGGCTCCGTGGTACAGTGGCTAACGTCGTTGGCTATAGTTACATCCCACCAATAAGGTCTTAAAAACGGGACATAGCAAAAACGATTATCTAATCGCGAGTCCTGTCCTATCTCTACTCTTTTCTAAAAAGAAAGGTCGAGCAACTCAGTACCGAGCGGTTCTCGTAGAAAACTTCTGTTGAGAAACCTCCATTAGGAGACCATATGCTCCACACTGGGAGTGGACATGGTAAAAAAACTGTGGTCTAGTGATTAGAGCTTTATCTTAGCTATCAGATGGTTCTGAATTCAAGTCATGGCCAATATCGAAGTAATATTTTCGATACCTTTGACATGGATATTGTGTTGCTTTTTCTCTTCGGGTTGATCTAGAGAAGGCTTGTTCAAGCCACGGTCAACGACATGTATTATTGTGGTCGAAAAACAAATGATACATTATTTATTTTGCGTTTTTATGTTTTTTCGTAACTCAATCTCACGATGCTCCAGCAAATTGAGTTAACATAATCTAGCAAACAGCGAAAAATGTGCAGCCTTGATTATCAATTCAATACTGAAATTTGAGAAATGGTTTCATGATTTCCAGAAAAATCTGTAATACTTTCTTGTATTTTCTGCACCATTTTCAGTTCATATATAATTTACAAATGTTATCCTTCAGTGGCAATCAGACATTGACCGAAAAGAAATATTAAACGTAACGCTTTTTTGAACTGAAACTCCTATCTTCACAAAGAAAAATATTCTAATCTTCAAAATCAAGCTTCCTTCATGTCGTCACTTTTTGGCAGTACATATATATATTTATCATGTCCGCTCCTAATGTGGAACATATGGCTTTCAAATAAAGGTATCTCAACCGAAGTTTTTCTACGAGAACTGTTTATTACTTAGTAGTACAACCTATCGTTTTCAAAGAGAGTAAGGATAGAAGGATGTTTATTGATTAGCTTATCCCTCTCGCTACGCCATTAATGCGATGGGAAATGGGTGGGAGGGAATTTCAGACATCACAAACAGAAGGCCATAAATCGATTAAAAAAACAATTTACGAAACTGTCCATACCGGGACTTGAACCCGAAACATCAGTAATCATAGCCAACAACGTTGTCCACTGCACCACATACTTGATACAATAATTATTGTCATAATATTTACCATGGCTCTTTTTTAGTTTTAAAATCTTAATTAAGTAAAAAAAACATTTTCTATACAGCAACCTAATATTTAAATTAACGTAATCTCTTCTGTAAAGATTATGAAACGATGAGATTATAATAAATGTAACATATTGAAAAATGACTGATGTTTTCTATCAAAGAGATATTATCTGCTTACAAAATCTTTTTTTTCTCCTCCTAGTTTACCAAAAATATAAAGTGTCCCTGAACAAAGAGAAAGAATGTAAAAACTACCCTTTTAACAGAGAAATGGGCGGAAAATTTATTGAATATAAAAAAACTCGAGGATAATACATAACTATTCTATAAAACCGTGGCACGACAGAGCTAAAAGCATTTAGAGGTCTCTTGAGAATTATTGTTTTTCCCTTTCTATTGACTCGTCACTCTAAATTTTACTTAGAATATCTCTCCTCTGGATAAATTTAAAATAAAGGAAATGTAGTATATGAATTATTTATACCATAATATAGCAGAAAATACATTTATCTGTCTGTCAGTCTATCGTAAAAGCTCCTCCCAAACGATAAACAGTAGCGACATGAAATTTGTACATGTCATTCTGGCTGCTATTAAGCAAATGTACTTTTTTAACATTTTAATTAATTAGTGGACTACATTTTTTGGCTGTTACATGAGGCGCGGTACACAATGATATTTGCATCTTTAAAAATCTATAATAAGAGAGAAAATGTATGTGCCTGTCTGTCTGTCACAAGAACTCTTCCCAAACGGTAAAAAATAACGACGTGAAATTTGCACATGTCATTCCGGCTACCATTGATAAGTCAACTCTGCTATTTTCAACATTAAACAATATTATTAATAATTTATTGATTATATTTTTTGGGCGTAGCAAAAAGTGCGGTCTATGGTAAGTGTTTCAACTTTCAACATAAGCTAGCACCAAAATTCCATAATAACGTGATCATCTAAATGACCTAATGTTAGCGCCCTTTATCCTGGGTGAAACTGAGTAATATGTACCAGTTATGTATTATAAAAGAGAGAATGCTTTTGTTGGAAGTGATTATTAGAAGGGATTTAAAAAAATATTAGACTTAGTTATTTACTTTAAAATGTTACTTAAGTCTTAATTTATAATAAGGTAATTTGTATTTATTATATACTCTACTTAAGGGAAAGCCAAATGTTTCAAATGGAATGACTTAATTAATCTATTAGTGTGTGTTCGACAAAGATTCAAAATATTGATAGAGGATAATTAGATGGTTATCATTGTTTACACTGTGGCTTGGTTAAAATGCGTACGTGGTATATTAGGGACCTGCACGGGCCGAATTTGATAAAATCACCCGGTCCGAGCCCGGCTCCTAGTCACACACTTGTTATCCGAACCCGGATGAAGACCAGATTTATTTTTCTCATCCGGAAAAATTTACAATACAATATACCACACTGACTTGATCTCAACCAAGGCCAACTTTGAGACATTCGATAAATTTGCAACATCATATGGGGAGCGGGATATTATCGATTCAACGCGGAGTAGATTAAACTTTAGCGCTACGGCGGATTCTCAGTATACGGATACACAGGACACTTAATATCGCTTAAACTAAGTGGCTGAGGAAGTCACATTTTCTTTTTTTTCCCCTGTTTCTATCTTTTCTTTTCCTAAGCACAATAGTGCGTGGTTAAAAAATCAGTCCCGTGCAGCACTGTATAGGTTCAAGAATATAAGAAGTAAATTTGTTTCTTTTCTTGATCGTTATTGCGTTATGGAAGGCGGCCGTGAAACAGCGGCTGCATACACATAACAGGTGGAGGTGGGATAAACAACTTATCAATTTACAATATTGTTTACTTATTTAAACGCATCAATTTTTCAAATAAAATTTTCTAACACAGTAAACTGTCAAGTATTTAAAATCAATGGAAAGCAGTTTTTTAATAATATACATACTTTATTTATGTACGAAAAATAATAAGCTATTGGTTATTCGTATATAGAAAAAGCATTGTTTCAGATTTAGCTTCGATTACGTCACCCTATTTTATGGGTTTTTTATTCATGATGGCGCTATACTTTTCAAACAATTAATAGATGGTAATGTTTCCGACACTGAACATAAAATTTAAGCTATTATCTTTTCGTTACGAGTAGTATTACCGCGTGGCTTGCTCATGAGTCATAAACTGAATATGGTACGAATTATTTTTATGGAAAATGGATTGCTCACCAGGGCCCGAATGAAAATTATCTTTACCACCCGAGCCAGGGCGCGTGCAGACCTCTATCTTACAAAATAAAGCAGTGGTGGAAATGTGAGTGAAAGAAAGCCGTTTGTGGCACGCTGGATTTTTAAAACTATGTCTGCTTCCAATGTGGAGCACATGGGTTCCTGAGAGGGTTTATATTAATCGAAGTTTTTTTTTCAAAAACTGCTTTTTACTCAGTTTCTCACCCTCTCTTTGCCAAAGACAGTAAATAAAAGTATATGACAAGGAAATACTAGTTTATAATTTAAGACATCGACTGAGGGTGCTTGATGGAATTTCAATATTAAATTTGGATTATTGAGATTTTGTACACTTCCATGTATTTTGTCACTAACGACCCGGGTTTCGCCTTTCGGCATCTTCAGGCATTCGAGCACACGAATGCCTGAAGATGCCGAAAGGCGAAACCCGGGTCGTTAGTGACAAAATACATGGAAGTGTACAAAATCTCAATAATCCAAATTAAATACTAGTTTACTTAATTGCTCTGGCTACCTTTGTCGGTTTTTAAGATTGGATGTTTTCGAGGGAGTTTTAGATATTACTGGCATCCATGTCTCCGAACAGAATTCCATAAATCGGTTGAGAAATCAATTTATGAAACTGTCTGTCCTCGACCGAAGCTTATCACTCGACCATGGGCCTGACCATTTCTTCATAAAAGATTAATGTGGAAATAATTGAATATAAATATTAATTTTTAGCCGGGGTTGATCGACAGCTGGATGAGCTGTCCCCTGCTCCCTCCACTCTTCTCGGTTTCTAGCTTTACGCTGCCACGTACTTCCACCGAACCTGACAAGTTCGTCAATCCAGCGGGTTTTGAGACGGCTCTGAGACCGTTTAGTGCCCCTTGGGTACCACTGAATGACTGCATTTGTCCAGCGGTTGTCTGTTCGCCGTGCGACATGTCCGGCCAACCAGAATTTCATCAATTTGGTGATCTCTATCACATCTCTCACTCTTATTTGATTCCTTATCCATTGGTTTCTTGCCCAACATGCACCTTTCCATGCTACGTGGCGCCACTCTTAGTTTTTGGACCTCTCGTATATACGTTAACACTGGTAGCACACATTGGTTGAACACTGTAAGTTTCAGGCATAATGAAAGGTCGTTCTTGAAGATATTACTTAAGCGCCCGAATGCACTCCATGCTAGCTACCCTCTCCGAGCGATCTCGTCATCTATGCCTCCAACTACAGACATTTGCTGTCCGAGGTAGACATGGCTGTTGACCCTTTCAAATATAAATATATTGTTAATAAAAGCTGCTTTACTACAGCCAAGTGGTCAATGCTTGCATGTGCTTTTGTATTACATTTTTACGATTATTTTATCGCTTCCCACCATACCCGGTATCTGATAATAAAAATGGGCAAAAAAAGATTAACTAACTCCAAGTATTTTCTTAACGCCATTTATTCAAGAAGGATGTAGAGCGACTGTCGTTACAACTAGTCCTCGTTTAATAAATCCTCTTTAGATGTACTATTATTAGTCCATATGCTTTACTTTAGGGAGCGTGTAGATTAGAGTCTATGTTCAGAGCAATGTTTCACTCCAATGTCACTTGCTTTGTGTCGTGGGCGTCGTATAACCAATGATATCAACAGTAGAGATATCATGAAATAATGACGACCATAATGTTGATTTGTTTAAATATTATTTCTTAGAACTTTTCGGTTAATATTTATGTGGCTACTAATAAATATAGACTATGCGAATTCCGCATAATATTTATAAAGATTAACGACCCTGCAAAGCAATCAGATATTCCAGTAATGACCGATGCAGAATCGGCGGGAACTAATCAATATAGACGACGCATATTCTGCACACGTAATTATAAAGGTAAACGCCTGGAAAAGCAGTCATTAATTCAAGTGATGAGTAATGTAAAAAACTATACAGCTCAACGACGGAGAGACAATAGATTTTCTGTCGTCGCGGCTTGAACTGAAAACATCTCTCCGGAACCACATAATAGTCGCTTTAAAACACCATCCAATACCGAAAGTTAAATCTATAGATTATTAAGTATACATAAATTGAAATACCATTTCTAATAATTGTCCCATGGTGTAAAAATGTCGCTCACCACTGATAAATTTATATTGTATTATACATCATGTACTTTGTGTGTAATATATTATGCATCTTGTGTATATTTGAACGCGGGTCGCGATTCTCATAAAGACCGCTGTTTCTCATAAGTAACACGTTGGATAAAGGACGATGAATATTTTATATATTCAAAATAAAGACCTTTAGAATGTTGATACACTTGTTGGGAAAAGGGTTCTAAGTAAAAATGTCTGTATAATGTATTATATATTATGATATCGTCACTCTAGAATGAAAATTTCGTAGTAAATTATATTTATTGATTGAATTGGCATTTACTTGGTAGAGCTCCATTATAATAGGATAAAACAACAGGTATTAAGTTCTAAAAAATTTTTTTTTATCAGGTAGTTGATAGCTATTTCGGCTTTACGCCATCGTCAGAGTTATACTCAAACTTATTTTTCTTAGCTATATATTTTTTTTATCCATGTCCGCTCACAACGCGGAGCATATGGTCTCCTAATTGGTGGTATCTCAACAGACTTTTTTTATGAGAACTGTTTGTTACTCAGTTGCTCAACCTCTCTTTATCAAAGACAGTAGGGATAGAAGGATAAGGTTAGGACAGGACTAGTGGTTAGCTAATCACTCTCGCTACGCCCCATGAGGATTGGATAGGTGGGTGAGGAGGGAGTTTTTTTTGTTTTTTCCATGTCCGCTCCCAATGTGGAGTATATGGTCTCCTAATGGAGGTATCTTGACAGATTTATTTCTACAAGAACTGCTTGTCACTCAGTTGCTCAACCTCTCTTTTCTTTTTCGAAGAGAGTAGGGATAGAAGGATAGGGCTATGACAGGACTAGTGGTTAGCTAATCGCTCTCGTTACGCCCCGTGAGGATGGGATTGGTGGGAGGGAGGACTTAGACTACGAACAGAAATCCATAAATCGATTGAAAGATCAATCTATGAAAACCGTCCGCACCGGGAATTGAACCCGAGGCATCCGTAGCCGTAGCCCACTACGTTACCAACTGCGCTACGGGCGCCGACGGAGCTATATATACTGTTTATAATAGATAGATCATCTCACGTATTCAAACATCATAATGTTAATTTGAAAATTAAATCATTCAAGGTGCTAATTGTGTTTTTGGAAAAGGAACTTATTTGGTGTTATTAATTAGTCTTTAAAATAAATGTATTGAAATTTTACTGATTATGCGTAATTACATTCTTATAATGATTTAAGTAAGGGTGATGGGTTAATATTTGTTTGGTCATTTAGGAGATTATAGTCATGATTGTATCTATTAATTTCGAGTTGTTCCAAAAGATTAAGCTTAAGGCTTTTTTTCACACAAATGCAAGCATATCCAGCGGTCACGTTGTGGGCCTCTTCCAAGAGGTGGTTAGCAAATTGAGAATCTGTTTTATTTTTTTTAAAATTAATAGATACAATCATGACAATAATCTTCTTAACACTTTGTTATTTTATCATAGTAAATTATATTTTGTTGCAAATTTTCAATAAAGAAACTTCAATTTTTTTGTTGCAAATATATTCCAATTTATTGATGCTTATACAGAATAATAAAGTAAAAAAATATAAAGACATCTTTACCATTAAAGACTAATGATTGTATTACTAATTTACAAATTTATACATTCTGGGATTTGAACCTTTAGTTTCACAATAAATTGAATAAGACGAGAGACTTCGAGCGTTACCATTAGCGTTTCAAGCTCGAATAATCGAATATATTCGGCTCTCGTTTAACTATTCGATATTCGAATATTTAGGCCACTTTTCGAATAAATTTTAATGAAATATTTTACAAAATTGACGAAAGATGACATCCAATATCTCCTCATTTCAAGAACAATAATAACTACTCCAGGAAGTTCTTTTTTTGTTTTCACCCAACTCAACGTTTGACGAATGACACAGGGCTTAAAAAAATCCCTTAAACATAATTGTAATTTAAAAAAAATGCCGTTGTAGTATCCTGGCGTGGTTGCGATTTTAAGCTTTGTAATACAATATAACGGAATTGGAGTGTATTTATATTGTCTCTATCTGGAATTTAACGGAAGGGAAAAAAGGTTCAGTCGTAAATTATTACAAGATGTAGGTATCTCATTCTTAAGAAGATATTACATGTATAAATATCAGTGATTTAAAATTTGAATAAATGTGATTTGCTATTAAATTATTATTTTAGTTTATATTTACTATAATGTTATTAATTATTCAAATAGAATTATTAATATTATTTCATACTTCAGAAACTACTCGTATATTTAAATATATTCGAATAGTTTCAGTTTTATTATTTGATATACGAATAGTTGGAATCCCTAGTTACCACTCGGTGACGGCATCAGCATCAAAAAAATGATCTCACATAGATAAAAGCAAAATCGTAGTATAGAAACTCAAATTATTTACAAGTATATTATAAACTTTTTGTTAAAGATAAAAATGATTTAAAATAGTTATTTAATTCATTATATTTTCTTCTGAATGATTTTGATAAAGAAAAATATACATATTTCAAGAAGTTTATAGGAAGCAGCGTTGTACATATTTTTCGTCGTAGTTTGAAAGTGCTGCCTGGGAAATTAATCGAAAATAAACACAATTTAACGTAGCTGGTGGTGTAGCATGCCCTATATGAATTCTGTGAAAAAATATCACATTTCTTTACCTTGAAAAGAAAATATTATGAATAAGTTAAATGTATTTTACTAGCATGACAACTTAACAATAAAAAATATATAATTTAAAACATACGGTAATTGGTGTTCCGTATATTCTTGTACAAACAGTTGCACGATGACAAGCAAAGATCCAGTAAAGAAAATCAGTTTTATTTTCCGACTTCATCTGGTGAGTTCCCTTCTACCTAATTGAGTGCTTTAAAAAGTTCACGGAAAATTAATCGGTTGACATTGACGTATATTGCAGTGAAAATTGCTCACATGGAAGGCCTACTGCGCAGACAACTTATCGCGTGGAAAACTTACCGCAAGAAAATTGAGCGCACGGCTGACTGATTAATTCATTATTTTAACTGTAATCAAATATTATCTAGATGTTTTGACTTCACGACCATTCAAAATGTAGAACCACTCTGCCAATGGGGCATCACTGAGAAAAGCTTTTACAATGTTAAGCGGTATTGCTTCAGATGTTGACATATTCTGCGTGGACGTGGTATTAAAGTAAGCATAGATGTTTGTCATCTCTAGAATTCCGATCCTAAAAACGAATTATTAGACAATTACCCAAGACGAGGTAACTACATTACTATCTTGATATCTCTAGCAATGAAATTCTATCCAGTAAAGATAATTAAGGTAAAACTTTTCCAGAAAGAATTTATTTGGCGTCTTCATGATCAGATTCACATACGGCCATCAACCATGATATGCAACATTTTGTAAATCCATAAATTTGTTCATTTGTTTGACACTCGAAATAAGTTGACCCCCTCTATTTTCGTGTCGCCTTTTTTAATAAAAACATCGCCTTATAGTCAGGTTAATACTTTAAATCAAAAGAATATATTGCTTTGTTTTACTTTTATGTCATAGATATATTTTCTGTCAAATAAATATAATCTATCGAGGGTAATAAGCAAAGTTAAAATTAACAAGTAAAAATGTGTAAAGGTTAATTAAAAATATTGTAAACATGAATGTTTTGATAATAAACTAAGACATCTTTTGAATAACAAGTATTGTTTCTTATTGCAAAACGTACATGATATTTAAAAAAAAAATTCGCCCACAAACTGTAAACATTATACAAAAGATTGTTTTTAATTTCTATCTATGAGAAATATTCACATTATTTCTTTTCTTTCACGTGATACAGATATTCTCCAGTTTCATAATAAATCTGTAACAAAATCACGTATTGTTAGTAATAGTTTTTTTTATTTCTTTCGTTCAACATTGTATTCTTGGGATTTGGAAACATAAATCGACATACCCAACAAATGTTTTTATAAAGATTATATCTCAGACACGAGGCAAAAAAAATCGATTAATCATGCCCCGATATTATGATTATAACTGTTATTAGTAATGTTATGCTCAGCATATCATATTGTAGAAACGATGGAGTTATCAGATAAGTATATTGTTGTGCTTGGTGAAATGTGGAATTGGGCACAACACTATATTTACTACTCAAAATCTAATGGATACTTAGATAAAATAGATAATGTATCATCGCGTAAGAATCGCGTAATAAACAAATACAGTGGTATATTAAGTACATTTTTAAATTAGTATTTTTTTAACTATGTCTACTCCACTAGTGGTCTACACTAGTCAAAATTTTATAGAATTACTCGGTTCGAACCCGTCAATTTCAAGTTTGGCTCGGGTCTTAATATCAAGCTTGTTAACCAAACCCGAGGCGACGCACAGCTTTGTTTGTCTCGACTAGAAAGCAATTTTTTTTCAATTTACAATATTGCTTTAACTAAATTTTTTTCATGTCCACTCCCAATGTGGAGCATATGGTTTCCTAATGGAGGAGATCTTGACAGACTTTTTCTACGAAAACTGCTTGTTACTCAGTTACTCAATCTCTCTTTTTTAGAAGAGAGTAGGGATAGAAGGATGGAGTTATGAGAGGACTAGCGCGGTTAGCTAATTACGCCCCGTGAAGATGGGATGGGTGGGAGGGAGTACTCAGACTACGAACAGAAATTCATAAATCGATTGAAAAATCAATCTGTGAAAACCGTCCGCACCGGGAATTGAACCCGAGGCATCCGTAACTGCAGCCAGCGACGCTACCAATTGCGCCACGGAGGCCGACAATTTTTTAACAATTTTATTTATAAACTAGTGGGAACGTCCGTCATAGATGATGGTTTTGAAATTGAAATAATAAATGTCTATAGTAGCTGTCCTTTAGTTTCTGTACTGACCAACTGATTGTTGTTTGTTTACCTTGGTTTGCGTCACGTCTGAACTGTGTACATTATTTACGTCTTCATCTACGCCTACAGACCGCTCTGAGCTATTATATATATATATATATATTTTTTCCATGTCCGTTCCCAATGTGGAGCATATGGTCTCCTAATGGAGGTATCTTGACAGAATTTTTTCTACAAGAACTGCTTGTCACTCAGTTGCTCAACCTCTCTTTTCTTTTTCGAAGAGAGTTGGGATAGAAGGATAGGGCTATGACAGGACTAGTGGTTAGCTAATCGCTCTCGTTACGCCCCGTGAGGATGGGATTGGTGGGAGGGAGGACTCAGACTACGAACAGAAATCCATAAATCGATTGAAAGATCAATCTATGAAAACCGTCCGCACCGGGAATTGAACCCGAGACATCCGTAACCGTAGCCAGCGACGAAACCAACCGAGCCACGGAAGCCGACTTATATATATATAAGCCGGATTATATATATATATAAGATATTAAATTTTAATTGTTGAAATTTCGTACATTTCCATGTTTGTCGGGACTAACGACACGGGTTTTGCCTTTCGGACTCTTCATGCAAAGGCAAAACCCGGGTCATTAGTGACGAAATACATGGAAATGTTCAAAATTTCAATAATTTAAATTTTATATTGAAATACCATCAACCACGCTCAGTCAATACCTTAAATTTATCCATATTAAATCAATGGAAAATAAATTTTGAATAATATTGAAATTGTATTTATAAAGCATAGAATAATATAAATAATCATAAATCTTAAATATAAAAAGCATTATTTCAGATTAAGCTAAACAGAATGTTATGTATTTGATGTGTATGATTACGCCATACTTTTCAAACAATAGATTTTAATGTTTGCCAATTTCCAATGATATTCATAACAAATGTGAAATAAACTATTGATGTTCTTAATTTTTTTTTTATTGATATTATTGCCGCATTTTTTTTTTTAAATAATTCCTTACCCGAGACCTACCCGGGCCCGAATATCAGTTATTATTACTTACCCGAACCCGGCCCATGGGTTGGGTCTGATAAAGGGTTAAGGACCAACCCCGTGCCCGTGAATACCTCTATTAAACTCCAAAGGAGTGAATTTATTATACTGCGTTAAACCGAAATAGCTATCAAACCTAATAAAATTTTCTCGAACTAAATACTTTGATATTTTATCCTATTTTTAGGAATATGTGTGTTGTTTTCTGGTTTGTATTTCGGTTGACGTGATTAGGACGGCGGAGGAAGCGGTCCGTTCTGATTGAAAGTTGATTGTAGACTGGCGAACCCCTTCTCTATCCTTTTCCGTTGCTTTTCGTTCTTCAAAGTTACCACTTTCGCTTGCAGACTGGATTTGAGCTTGAGTCGCAGACGGTCTCATGTTTCCCATCCATTGTGGGAAATGGCACATTTACATGGGTGACGCTGCAATTTCGCGCTCGGTGTCTATCGGTGAGATATAGCATTTCACCGATAAGGAGAAATGCTGTTCCTACAATTATAATGGAGTCCTACTAAGTAAATTATAATTCAAGCAATTTATAGTTAGCTTATTGGTATCTCTCTATGCTCTCGAAGATGTTAGAATCCTTGTATATCTGAATACCATGCTTTTCAAGTAAATCTCAATTCCATCAATCAAAGCATTGAAGTTTATTGGATAAGCTTTTAAGCTCGATTTCTTCAACATTGACTTTTGAAAGCAGTTTGCAGAAATTGAATTCACATTTCTCAATTTGACGTTTGTACTTAGAAGAAGTAATGGAACAGCTGCCCGCACAGTAAATATAAAACTTTAGACCTCAATATGTTTACGACGATCATTTTGAGTGTCATAAAAAGTTCGATTACTTTGAAATGGAAGGGTTGAAATTGGAGAACGCAATAATCTAAGAGTATTTATTTGGTGATGTTTTAGATTTTATGCATCAAATATGAATTAAATAGGTCGTTAGTAATATTTTAAAATGCCAATAACTAATACGAACGGTTTGTTTCCACTGATCGACTCGATCGTCCAGCCGAGACAGACAACTCAAAAAAATGAAATTTGAGTTTAATATTCAGTTATATTATGTAAAATTTTGCGCTCTAAAACGTTCAAGAAGATAACCTTCTAATGATTTAAACAAAATTGACAATTCTTGGTCAGTAAAAGGATATTTTGAAATATCCTTCTGCTGATTATATTCGGAAAAAATCTAATTGTTAAACACCTGTTCATACAATTTATAAAACTCGGGTAAAAAACAGTAATGTTCGATTACATATTTAATTGCAGAATTTTTTACATTTCCATATGCATATTTCCTCACACGGGTTACGACTTTCGGCATCTTCAGGTATTCGAGTAAACGAATGAACGTGAACTGACAGCTAGTAAACAGTTTATATAGTTTATATAATACTTTTCTCACAACACTCAGAAGACCTCCAAAGCAGAATGCAGGGACTCGCTAAATTTAGCAACAATGCAGGTTTGAAAATAAATGTAACAAAGACGAAAGTCATGTTTAACTGCTTTGCAGGCCAAAAAAAGATCCTCATCAATGGCACTCGGTTCAAAAAGGTGAAAAACTACATCTATCTGGGACAACAAGTGTCTATAGATGGATGTATATTTAAGGAATTTGTTCACAGAGTAAAATTAGGCTGGAGTGCTTTTGGCCGCCTGAATAATGTCTTCATAGGTGACCTTCCACTATGCCTAAAGCGCAAAGTGTTCAACCAGTGTGTGCTTCCCGTAATCACATATGCGTGTGAAACATGAACTCTAAGTAAAAGAGAGATCCTGAAACTTAGAATAGCACAACGCGGTATGGAGAGTTGCATGCTGGGCATAATGACAAAAAGAGGAGTGAGTAGACACACATCGCAGACAAGGGTTTGCGATGTGTGTTCATCAGGAGTCTCAAATGGAAATGGGCTGGACACATAGCTCGAAGAAGAGACAATCGTTGGACAAATTTAGTCAAAACCGCAATGTAGACCTAGAGGCCGCTGGATCGATGAAAGATAAAGTTCTGCGGAAGTACGTGGTAATGTAACGAACAGGACCGAGAGAATTGGAAGAGGCCTTCATCCAGAAGTGGATGGATTCAGACTGATGATGATGATATATTAGAAGAGTAATTTAAAAAAATTATCGCCAGGTCTAGGAACTAGCTAGATATTTATATTAATTTTAATACTGTTCTGATGGTAATGAATTTTAACCTTCATTGGAAAAATAGACGCAAAAACAATTACAAACTCATAGAACTTAGCAACTTCAGGCGTGAGGTGCCCACATTAAAAAGTAATTAAAAACTATGGTATAACGATACTTACTGATTAGAAATAAACGATATGAACTACTTACTAGCTCTCAGTTCGGTTGAGTTTAAACGTTCTGATGATGGTGTGTAGTTGAAATAGCTTTCAACAAACTGATAAAATTCTTGTAGAACTGAATTCATATTAACATTGGCAACGTGCACGGCTGAAATCAAAAATATCCGATCCATTAGTGAAAAGAAGGTAAATACTGATGATTATCTTGCTTTTACTTCGGTAGTGTTACATTAAAAAAAACAGTCCTGGGCTCTTATGAATAAGGCGTCCTTTAAATAAAGACCCGTCTCACCGATACAAAAGTGACAATGGGGCTTATTCACAATGGTTAGAAAAGTTCCACAAAAAGAGTTTGGCAGGAGTTCATTACGTAGAGTGGTATTTCATCAAAAATTAACGCTTCCACAAAATCTTTTGTTTATCCTCAGTTAAGTGGGGCGGTAGATTTTTTCTCAGTAGATCGAATTGTTGGAATTTTTCGTCTCATTGTGGAAATAGAGTCAGCCAATTAAAGTATCATTCTAGATAAAACGGGTAGTTTCTTTGGCATTTTAGATTTTTACGTTACCGCCATCAGTCCTGTAGTCGTATAGTTTCGCTATTTGGATTTCGTCCACTCTGCTAAGGAGTCACTGCTTTTGTTTGTATCTAAGGTTCGATTACTTACTTACTTATCTCCTATATCGTCATTCCCATTTCAAAATTGTATATTTGCAAAATATATTTTTTCAGGAGAGCATAGAAACAGTTTAAAAAATATCTCTAAATTATCGAATTAAAACAGAAATAGAAAACACGATCAGTATAACACTGTATATTTAATATTTTTCTATTGTTCTAATTTGTTAAATTTGTTTTTTAAACTGTTTTTATGCTTTCGTAAAAAAAATTTTTTTTGCAGATATGCAACTTTTTGTATTATTAATACTGCGAAAATAATTCTTATTAACACGTAATACATTTGATATTAATTGAGTGTTTTTTATTTTTGTTTAAATGCGATTAACTTGTTTTTATCTTCCCCTTCAAAATTTATATTTTGCAAATATACAATTTTGCAATTAAAATGACGATATGTTGAATGCATTGGCATTTACTTGGTAGAACTCTATTTTTATAGGTTATACATAAAAAAGTATTCAAAACTACAAGAATTTTATCAGTGTATTGATAGTTATTTCGGCTTCTCGTCAGAACTGTGTTTCAACTTAATTATCATAGCTATATATATACTGTTTAAGAATAGACAGAAAATATTATGTCGTGTCACTTATTCGAACATAATAACTTTTATTTAAAGTTATATTTAATATACTTATTCTGTTTTTGAGTTGTTCTAGAAAAACGAAGATACACGGGATTATTAATTGAACGTTAAAGTAAATTGAAATCGTATGCTTTAAGGCATCGACTGAGGGTGCTTGATAGAATTTCAATATCAAATTTGAATTATTGAGATTTTGTAAACTTCCATGTATTCTGTCACTAACGACCCGGGATTGGCCATTCGGCATCTTCAGGCATTCGAGCGCACGAATGCCTGAAGATGCCGAAAGCTCAATAATTCAAATTTGAAATTGTATGCATTATGTGTAACTACGTGAGCTCCTTGTAATGGTTTATATTTTTTTTTTCATGTCCGTTTCCAACTTGGAGCATATGACCTCCTAATAGAGGAATCTCAACAGAATTTTTCTATTAGAACTGTTTGTTACTCAGTTGCTCAACCGCTCTTTTTTCGAAGAGAGTAGGGATAGAAGGATTGCTCTCGTTACGCTCCGTTTTTGAGGATCGGCTAGGTGGTGGGAGAGAGTTTTAGACATCGCAAACACTCAGACTGCGAACATAAATCCACAAATCGATTGAAAGATCAATTTATGAAACTATCCGCACCGGGAATTGAACCCGAGACATCCGTAGCCATAGCCAACGACATTACCAACTGCGCCACGGAGCCGACGACAATGGTTTGATTAAGGGTGATTAATTAATATCGACAAAAGATGAATTAGTCAAAACGTTCAAATATATGTTAATTGTAAGTAATAACTTTATTAAAGCAAAAAACAGACAAATTGAAAAGTTAAAATAACTTAAAATATCATATTTATTTATTGTATTCTGTAAAAACACAATGGTATTGGTTTTATTACTATTTATAATATTTGTTTAATTTCGACTTACAAAATACAACAATGTTTATAAATTTTTTTGAAACTTGATTTACATTGTGAAAGTACAAATATGTGGAAATATGTGAATCCAATTCTCCTTTTCAAGGTTTTTTTTTGCACGGTTTAAGAAAACTTACCAATTATATCTTTACATTGATTTTCGACACGGGTAAGTATTATTAAATACAAATAATGTATATATTTAAAAACAATTTGGTTCTTTGTGAATATTGGAATCGTAATTTTTGCTGTTTGGCGAATTTTAAAATTCGGATGTTCATAAGTCATGCACGACTCGTTATTGTTGTGACACATTTATGCTGCTCTTCTATGTTTCAATTTTATTCCCTATCTGGTTTTTATTCTTTAATCTCTAATGTGTAATTTAAATCGCAAATCATATTAATTTATAACGTATTATTATCTTCTGAAACTATTTTCATATTTAAATAAAAAAATAATTATTACTATTTTTGAGTTCGAGAATAGTCTTACATATAATAATCCAGACCAGTCTGTAGGCGTAAATGTAGACGTTTTATTATTATCATATACATATGTAGGTATGAATTTTTCTCATGACCTAAGCGTCCACGGCGTGTATAGACAATACACACAGTTCCGGCGTGACGCAAATGCCGAGGAAAACAGTCAGTCTGTCAGTACGGAAACTAAAGAACAGCTACTATAGAAATTGAGAATTTAAATTTCCATACCGTCTTCTATGACGGGCGTTCCGAATAGTTTTATATGGTTTTATAAATTTGAAGTAATGGAACCTATCTTATATGTGCGCACCTTAGATTTTTTTGTACGTTAGTCTCTCGAACGTATCCTCCGTGCAAAAAGAAAATCGGGTGTACTTGACTGAATCTAGATATGACCTAATATGTAGATAGCTTCTATATGTATATGCTAAGTACATCGAATTTATTACATGTAAACAAAAAAATATATTCGAGTTGACAAAGTTCGTTAGCTACGCTAACACACCATGTATCGGAAATGTAATAATTGTCATTTAAAATGTAGAATACAAAGGATACCGTCGAATAAATAAATCTTATTCTCGATAAATCACAGGTAACTCATTTAGCCAGGGAGGATTCTTGAAATCTGTACGGAGCGAGCGAAATTCATCTGGAAATATGTGCAAAGCTCAAAGCTACAAACTGAACTACGGAGCTTTTAGTATTTAACCGTCTCTCGCGTAGGGAGGTCGTTTTATCCACGCCGTGCAAAGCCTCTACTCTGAAACTTAAGTTTCTCGTAAGTTTTCATGATATTCAAGTACACTTGAAGTATTTTACGATATCAATTAAGCCTTGTGAAGTGAAGGGTTTTTTGAAATTTGTGACGTGCTAAAGCGAATTTTGAATGGAAAACTTTGATGACTTTTATTATTTATTATTTGCCAGATTACGGCACGACTTTGATTGTACGTAAAGTTTTTTAATTTCAGTTATGTTGGAAGTTTGAGACTTCTATGTTTTCTTGTTAATTTGTGTAATGTCTCATAATGAATATTTAATTCGGAAAGTTTGGTTCAAATAAGGTGACTTTTGGATGCCTGTAGAGTTTTTTTGTACTTCATAATTAGTACTAAAAAACGGTGCCGGATTCTGCAATCAAATATTAAGGTAATACTTATTTTAATCCAATATAAAAAACAGCTATTTAAACAATAATATACTTATAACTATTTATTTAATCACGATAAAAAAATATATCCTATACTGCATTCTTATTTATTTAAAATTACAACTGTACTAATTACAAATAAAATAATAAAATCACTTATGGAAGAAAAAGTCCTAATGACAAAAAAATTATATCAATGAAAAATTTACGTGCTATATTTTCTAGTTCTAGTTCAACTGTAACTTTATTAAAATTATGATTATATTATGATATGATTCTCACAAACACAATTTTCAGAACTACTCTTTCTGAGTTGTAAAGCCCTTAATATTGGAGTTTACATAAAAATAAGTTTCTATGATAAATTTTACCACACAAAGACATACCAGAGTATATAAAAAGAAGCTTTTTTTGTACGATAAAAATACTAAAAAAGAATATAAGTTAAGATATCGACTTACGTTGTTTGCTGAAATTTGAATATCAAATTTATCAGTTCGAGTTAATTATCATTAGTGACAAAACGTCTGAAAATTTACAAAATTTGAACGATTCAAAATAGAACATGTTGAAAAAAGTGTCACGATAAATATTTACCATTGGCTTGATTTGCAAAATTTCTGTAGATAGAAAAGATAGAAGAAAAATGATTATACGAAATAAAATGAGTTATTTTTGATATACTTTTACATTATACAATTTGCAATAAAAAGTTTAGAAAGTTCAAAATAATGAAATTTACTGATACTGATGCTGATGCAACCGTGAGCTAGTCAAAGTTATAAAAAATAGTATATTGTGTCTCAGTAACAGCACCAAAGTTAGTTTTTTCCGACCACCTCTTGATTTAAAACAATACTTTACTTATTATTGCAAAGTTTATTTTCATTTTACCTTACCAGCGGTAGAAATGCCAAAAATATCATTTATTAAAATTAAGTGTCAAAATTATTTTACAAGTTTCATTTTTTCTTTTTTTGTTGTTGGTTTTGAAACAAAAATATGATTAATTTCCCCTTTAACTGTCAATGCTTGGTGGGAAGGCATTATATTTTTAAAATAAAACACAATTTGTTTTGTACTACTTCCTGGTCATTCAGACAGGTTTTGCTCATCGCGAGAATTATCAACTGATAAAATATAAGTCATAACTAGGCTGTTTATAATAAATTGAATGTTAGTAATTACAAGGTAGGTGTATCAAACAATCGGTTAAAAAACTATGATTTACTTCTTATTTGTAGTTTATCAGTTGATAATTCTCGCGATGAATGAAGCCGGTTTTGGTCGTTATAATCATCTAAAAGAAGTACAAATAAAATATGTTGTATTGAAAAAAAAACAAAAAACTGATGATTACTATTTTTCGAAGCTCTATAAATTTGCGGGTTTACTGTAGATTTAATTAACAAGCTTCCATAATAGTAAACATGTTGATGAATAATAATTGGCTGTTTTAACTTTTTAAGTAAAGCCACCCTCAATTAGGCTGACGGGATTTTTTTAAATCACTTAAAACTTTCGCCTCTGCAGTTTAATTCTGGTGTTCTTCTACTCTTAGTTTATTGTTCTAGAAGCTTTTGTAAAAAAATATGAGCTTGAGAATTATTAAGGTTTACAATATATATATTTCGGTCTTAAAAGATCACAGGATCTCCTTGGCGTTTCGAATGCTGCTCGTAAGTAACCAGGAACTCTAGTATTCAGGTCGAAAAAGTCGTAGATTAAGAAAAGGAAATATGAGCTTCATTGATATGCAAAACAAATTTGAACCAAGCATCACTCTCTTCGCACATAACCTTGGATTGGCCCTTGCTTACATACTGTTTTAATTGTTATACTCTTTCATACATTTTTATTTATTAATAATAGTAAAATCATTAACCAACTTAAGTAAATTTGAATTATTGAGAATTTGTAGTGTACGTGTATTTACAAAATCTCAATAATTCAAATTTAATATTGAAATTCCATCAAGCACCATTAGTCGATGTCTGAAATTACAACGTAATAAATAAAAATTCACTCTTATTTTACACGGTGGATACGTTCCACAAAAACAGTGTAAAAAAGTGATAGAATACATAGAAAAATCGAAGGTTGGTTCCCTAAACAACAAAATTGTTTTGTAGAAAATCGTGTGAAAAGGCTAATAATTAAAACTCAATAAATAAATTCTGAAACTATTACACATTCTGGATAGAAATTGAAATGTATGCAATTCGATGTCGTTTATTCAACACTGAGACGTAATAACGCGCTAAACTGAAAATATGTAATATTATTGTTTATGAGAATCGCGTAAGAACAAATAATTCGTGTAAAAATACAGTAAAATATGTATTCGTTATTGTTATTGGGTGTGCTTTTTCAAAACCGTTAAAATGAGATTTAAGTCTAATTTCTAAATCAATAAAATCGTCATCAGAAAGTTTGAATTGATATGTCTAGGTTTGTATATTAGTCGACAAGGAAACATTAATTTTGAGGTATGAATTTTTGTTGTAGGCAAATTGCTACAATTAATTAGTTTGTTTTCGATTTGAAATAAGTAATGCAATACGATTCATTTAACGGAAACATAAGCAATACCACAGTTAGAAATGTCTGATTTAGAGTGCTTGAATTGTTATTTTGGTTGAGGAAGGATTATCAAGATAAAGTGTATTCATCTCAACGACCTAGGGCAAGATAAAAACTTTGTAAAATACAGTGCAACATATTCAATGAAAAGGACGCATATTTTACCAACTGGAGCTTATTTTAAATGTAATATTAAAATTTAAGAAACCAACCAAGGGTGCTTGATGAAATTTCAATATTAAACTTGAATTGTTAAAATTTTGTACTCTTCCATGTATTTACATTAAAGTTCATGTAAGTGTACAAAATTTGATCAAATCAAGCTTTGTGTTATAGCACTCGCCGATAGAAGCACCGTCTTAATACATGCCTAAGCTTTGTTTTACACTATATCTATGATGGGTTTGACTTATGTGTACAAATCCATTTTTTGTAATTTTACGATAAGTACGAAAAAACATTCCAAATATAGGACTAACAATATATGTACGTCGCAGATACTCTACAAAAAATTTAATAAATTTATTCGTCTATTAGACATTTGTCTACACACAATGTAATGCTTTTGTTATTATTTTCTGGATTCAATAGTATAATAAGCTTGATTATTAAATAAATATTTTTATGGTCTTAAAGCTATATAAATTCTTGTTTTAATCACATTTTGTTATTTGTGTGTGTGCAAACATTGTGTCCGTGAATTTGAGTTTACGGTGAGCTATTAATTCGATGATACAGATGGAAGTAAAGAATTTATTCAATATCTGATTACCAACAACATCTATGTAAAATTGAAACCAATACAAAATATTTACGGAAACGTTTCTGTTTTTTTTTGTATGAAGCTCGGCGTGATGCACATATTTATATATCCACATGGACTCAACATGTCGAAAAGAATGATAAATATCATAAATAATTAACATAATATGCCACGATTTTTCATAATTTTAGCAATTTTCCTGACTTCAGGTTTTACTGGGTTTTTCGACCATTTCAAAATTTCCGCGTTTTTCTTGCACACTAATCATATCTAAGCACTGCTGATAAGAATAGTAAAAATAAAGATTATAATCATTATTGATGAAAAAATGACTTCAGAATTTAATTTTGCTTATTCTCTCCTGAAAAAACATCTTTTTGTACCTATACTCATTAACTCACCCATCAATGATATACACTCGGGCTTCTTCATAACATGGTTATATGGTTCCACAAATATGTCTGAGTATCGAAGTTCATACAAAATTCCAAATTATCAAAATCGTCCTTTAATTTTAAAATTTAAAATTAGAAAATTTCATATTGATAATCCATCGTGCACCCTGAGTCGATGTCTTAAATTATACTTTATTTTTCAAATAAATAATACAGAAAATACAAAAACACCTACTAAATAAAAAAATCTTTACATTAATAAACTCTCTTCGTCACTCTCACGTCCCATTCTTCCTATTTTTTAGACTTATTTTCATCACCTCTCTTCAATATTTTGGAATTAAGCCTTTAAAAACTCGATTGCCTACTTTTAGCTTGTAAATCTTTATATTTCATGGTAAAGGTTCAGCAGTTTTGTAATTCCCTCTTGAATTTTAATCTTATTTTCTACAAAGGATTTTTTTCTTTAAAAAAAACCAACTTATCAGCCAATCCTAAGCCTACATTTATTGTTATATATATAATATGCTTGTGATGGCCTGTACCAGATGGATGTTCCAATCATATATAGTGTAGTATGTTTAATATAAATAAAATAATTTTATTTGAAGTCTTTTGTGGAAACAGTGATGCAGAAATACCGTGATATACGAGGCTCGATTGGACATAATGGAGTTGATTTCAGTCTAGTTCCATTAAATACTAAAAGTAAGCAATTTATTTATGTTTACGTCTAGTCAGTCTAGTGTCTAGTAGGTCAGTAAAATTCCGTTGGGAGTAATATATAATGACATTAACGACCGTTATTATAGTAAATAGTCAGTCTTTCAGTTTTATTGGAATACTATCACGTAAAAAGAAAATGCACTTTATAAAATCGTTTTAGGTATTAAAGAGAAGTGGAGGTTATTGCATAAGGAATGTGCCTTTCTTTTATCACTATTTAGTTGCAGAATAATTATGAAAATTGCAGTCAGTTAAATAAGTATTGTATTTAGCATTATTTGCGAAAATGATCAACAACTTAATCTCCCCAACTCCCCCTTATTTTATGTTTTCGATGAGTTCGTTAAATAATCATAAATTACTCCAGCAATCAGAATAATTTAATTCTTACAATAATACGTCATCTGATATTTGCCTTTATAAAACTTACAATTTTAAACTTACAATTTTTTACCATTACGTTTAAATGATAATTGATTCTTGTGTTCACTTGTAATGAAAAAAATTACTAAGAGTTTGTAATAGTTTATTTGATTGTTTAGTATAATTGAAGGGTAATTGCAAAACAATGATATGCCACAGAAACATTGTTCGGAGATATGGGCAATTTAATATTGAAAATAATTGCTATAGCCGGGTTGAATTGTATGCTAATTGTTGTATAATGGTTTTATTCTGAATTTTGGAAGAAAAACAAACAATAAATCATTTGATTGTCAAAACACTATTTCATTTTAAATAATAATATTTTTTTTATTGTAAATTGTAGCAAGTCGTTCACTTGCAAAGAAAAATTTAAACATTTTATCAGCATTAATTTAAGGAAAAAAATTACGTATAAAAGAACATTGTAGGAAGAATTAAATGTATACAATATTTACGTAAATTTCATCAACTTCATCCGATATTAACTGATGATGGTTAGGTGGTATGAAAGACATTAATGATTTTACATCTCTTAATTTTAGAAGAAACCTTTTGGTATATTTCAAAAACCGTTATATTAAAAAAATTCACATCGATCACTATACAGAGCAAACCCTTTTCTACGATTTATTCTTAGACATCAAATCTCGGTAATTTGCGATAAATTGTCAACAGGCGTCAAAACTTTACTGTTTACATGGAAATAAAAATGCGATTATGTAAAGAAATACTCTGAAAGCATAATTATTAAAATAAATATAAGTTTAATGAGATTTAGGTGACGGTCAAAAATTAATGATTTTCACGAAATGGGATAAAAACCTAATATACCCTCTTAAATACGATTGCTGCATATTGAAATAGAGAAAATATTAACCAAACGTTTTCGTATCCGAATCGATACGATAAGAAAAGATAATAAATTAATTGTAAAAGGTACTACAAAAAATGCTGCATTAGCTAACGATTTTTTGGAAAAAATTGTCAATAATCGCCACTGTTTAAAAGGGGGTTTATCTTATAATAAAGTGAAGGTTGTATCATCAATCACTGTTTTTAAACCCCTAATAAAGTTTGCGTATCGTTGATTAATTTGACATTTTTTTCGGTGGAAGCTTTGGGTGAACGACGGGCCTTTGATTACCCATGCGATAAAGAAAGGTTTTTTAAAATAAATATAATACCAATGTAGTTTAGCGCAAAGATATTGTATGTCCAGTTTTGCTTGTTTTGAGAAAATCGACTTAATATTCATAAAAAATATAGGCAAAATGAACATATCGACGGTGTTTTGGCCAATAATTGATGTAACCCTCAACATTGAAATTGTTCAGGAGAGAGTAAAAACTGCTTTTATCGGAAAAAATATGTGGCGAGTTGCGTTGTGAATCTTTGAAATACACTCCTGTAAATTCTCATGTTTTCAGATACGGGATTAAACGTAGGGAGTGTCGATATAATACTTACATCAAGTGGTCGGGTCAGATTTTTTAAACTTAAAACCAATGTAAAATCATACTTCCCTTCCAAAAATTGGTCAATTTATTTTTTTAATTTACATCATTTGGCTGAGACCTGCTCTGTCGTCTTTAAATGAGATTTTAAAACTCATTTTCGTATTTTTTGAGGGTTACATCAATTGGTCAAAACACCGTCGATATTATGCATTTGAATGATACAATATCTTTTTGATGTATTAAGCAGTACATTTGTAGAAATTATTTTTTAATATAAAATTAAAATTGATATCTTAGTTATTCCACTGGATATGTTACTAAATATGACTCGTGTTTCGCTTCTTTAAGAAGCATCTTCAACGAAACACGTATCACATTTAGTAACACAGCCAGTGAATAATTAATTTATTAATTTTAACTTTTTTATAGATATAATATCTCTTCAAATACCCTATTTGGGAGTAGAATATTTTAAAGTTATGATGCAGACGAACAACACATCCATATATACATTGTATGTTATGGAGAATTTAGTAGCTTAGTACAAATATTAAATAGCCCAAACTACTGTAATAAATGAACAAGACTGAGCAAGAAACCACAAAAACTAAGTAATGAATATTTATAAAAAAACTGTTATATGGTGTTATTAACAATTTTCTTTTGATGGATAACTTATAGAAATTATTTTTTAATATAAAATTAAAATTGAGAATATTGTTATTCCACTAGCTGTGATACTAATTGTGACACGTATTTCACCTCGTTGAGAGGCATCTTCAGACTTACTCTATAGAAAGGTTATTTATTTATAAGTTATACATTGTTTCTTATTAATATAATAAGATAAATGCAGTGCTTGTTTATCAGAATGGTCTTGTGGATAATAGAGATGTTAATTATTTAGATGACATTCCTAACACTTGTGTGTGAAAGAAATAAAAAAATCTTGTTTTTTATTCCACTGTCTTTCTATAATTACCCTAATCATACCAAGGGTAAGGTCGCACCCTTTCCAACTTTATACATTAGGGTGATTAAATGCGCTTACACCCAAGAAACCCCTGCAGTGGTAAATGTATGTTTTCGCTATGTATAATCGTTTTTTCTGATAATTTGTTACCCAAAGTTTTTTATACGCAAAAAGAGGTATAATTATTTTCAACATAGTGTAAATCTGACACAGTTTTCTGAAACAATTTTCACGCAGACTTTAAATAAACATTTTTAGTTGGGCTTTAATGAATCGATGCTGTTTCATATCATAGTGAATATAGAATACCAATGACGTTATAGTGTAGTGCTACCATTCGACTACGGTGATCTTTCGATAATTGAAAAATATATATAATTTAAATAAATCATTTAATTTAAAATTTATTTAAAAAAAATATCTGGCATTAGAGCTGAATATCAGTCAATGTACAAGATATTTATGAAATTGAAATGGAAAAAATCTAAATTTAATATTGACCTTGCTGGGGCTTGAACCAGGGCCCACCTGATTGCTGGGGCAAAGCTCTTACCACTAGACCTCAGGTTAAAGTTTTTCATCATAATCATAATTTGTTATAGTTATTGGCATCCACGTATACAGAAAATTGGTGATGGGCAATTTGACACACAAACAATTTATCGTATGGAAAGTTTACTGGAAAGTAAAATTCACATAAAAAAAATCATAAAGATATCAATTGACCGCGAGATGATTTTGAATGTATGTTTTTCAAAATTTGATATATCGTTCATTAAAATGAAATTTAAGCTAAATATGCAGTTAAATGTAAAATTTTGCGCTATCCGATTCACACAGATAACTAAAAAAAACGCCACTCAAAAATGTCAAGGCATGTAACCTTCTTCATTAAGAATTAAACAAAATGTTGATACTTCTGGTCAGTGGTCAACGTCGTTGGCTTCGGTTGACGTGTCGGGTTCAAATCATGGTACGGACAGTTTTATAAATTGATTTATTGATTTCTGTTCATAGGCATAGATGTTTGTAATGTTTAGAATTCCCCCCTCCCATAAGTCTCATCCTAAAAACGTGACGTAGCGAGAGCGATATAGAAGGAAGTACCTCAGAAAGTACCTAATAGATAAAAACATGTTTATAGAAAGCATACAACTCAAGTAAAAATCAATAATATTTGTTTATTGAATTGGCATTTACTTGGTAGAACTCCATTATAAATATGATAGTTCTGACGATGGCGTGAAGCCGAAATAGCTATCAACTACCTAATAAAAATTTTGTTGAACTAAAAACTTATTTTATCCTATTACAAAAATATTTGGTTTATGGTGACCATTTGAATGTTACTTTTCCCGTTATTTCAATATGGGTTATTTGTAGATGTCTGAGTAATGAACTAGACGATTGGGTATTTTTAATAAATATTTAAATCTCAATATAAGACATTTCTTATTTAAATAAGGGATAATTTCTTTAAATATTTTAACGAGAAAAATTAGAAAAAAACCATGTTTTAAAATTCTTACTCTTACTTCATGAAACATATTTTATCATTACGTGAAGTATACGTCATCCATCAAGGGTTGCTGTCTCTCGTCAATCGCTTCGCCTCCTCTTAGGTCATGTCAGTTTCACTTAGTTTCGCCGACTACATTCTATCGATAGAATTTGACGGTAAGGAATTGGAATCTCGCTTTTAAGGAGGTTGGCATGTTTTGATACGAAATGGTACACAAGTTTAAAATTTTAAAAAATTCAAATTGGCCACTAATTTTACTATTTCGAAATACTACTTTTTGATACCATAACTTCAAATCAAATATTAACTCTAATGTTTCTTTTTGTTTCAATTAGAGATTCTTTTAATCATATCCCTGAAAATGTGGATGGTCTAAAATCCCCATAGAGCATTCCAGCAGAATTTGATATACGAGAATTGCTCGCTATTTAGTCAATTAAAAACTTTTAACATATCCATGCCCTAGTTGCATACATTAGTGCTACAACTAGAAAATATGGCCGATCAAAGTTTTGACTCATCTGAACTGACACGTGTAAAAAGTGATGGTTTATTATTTGTATTACTTTTTTGTTTAGATAGGTGGTCAATAGTTTTAGGATTAAAGCTTGTTTCCACAATACGATATTTTAATATGTATGTATATGGAATTGAGAAATTATTTAATTTTCCTGATTTACGCATGCAAATATCTGCTTTTTGAGAGAAAACCTGTACATTTTACAAGCTGTACTTTTGTGGAACTGTAGAAGAGCGGTGTTCGAAAATAATGGCTAACGTAAGTCAAAACATCAAATTTTTGACTTATCGTCATACGGAACTGGACCATCGATATAAACGGTAATGGTAGAAAGATGGGGTTAAAAAAGGACAGGTAGTTGAATAATTGCTCTCACTACGTCTTGTTTTATAAAATAATAATTTTTAAGAATTCTCCATAATACGTACATGAATGAGGAACGACAATCGTAATAATAACCATATCACTATCAAAATACTATTATTTAATTTTGTAATTAGTAGTGCCATGGTAATTAGTAATATTATCGTTTGTGTCTTACCTTCTTACCACCTCCAGTAGAAGAAAATAAACCCATCAAACATTTCATTTTTAAAATGAGAATTAGAATCATTATTTACCTTAGAAATAAATAGTCTTGGGAAATAGTTAGTCTTAAGATGCTTCTTAAAGAAACACAAAAATACGTGCTACATTTAGTAACACTGTCAGTGGAATAACAAAGTTATTAAATGTAGTTTATATAATATAAATGAATTTTCACTAGTGATTATTTTCTTTATTCCTGAAAATTTAAAAAAGACGCTTGTGTCTTGTACAACTAACCATTGAACAATGTTATGGCGGTTTGTATATTCTATAGACTTCCGTTATCCACATGACAGATACATATGTTATACACATATTGCGTATGTGTAAGTATTATTTCGTCTTTTAATCTCATGTCACGAGACAGTTTACGTAAATTTGCGGCGAGTTGCCTAAACTGAAAGTTGCCTCACCATATTACAAACAGGGCGCAACACCAAAGCAATTTCGAAAAATGTCAAAAACTTTTAGGGACATTAGTTTTAATTTGGAAACAGGCTTTTTTTGAAACAACCCTGAAAAGCGTGTAGACATTTTACGATTTCGGCTAACACGACTGATATGCGGGTTACAATTTATACCCACGGTCCCGTCCTGTGATAAATATAAAACGTATCCATTTATAAAAGTTTTACTAACAGCGATTCGGGGTTACAGATTTTGGCAACATCAATTCAAATCTTTCCTCAATTCAATTAAACTTTGACATTAACTTAAAATATCGAGGGTATACTGACTGAACGAATGAAGTCAGTTTTTGACGGTTTTCTGTTATAAATGTCAAAATGTATGTAAGTTAACCTCTACGTATCTCTGAAAAAAAAAACAGTTTTAAGTAATTATTATTTTTTTATGACTATAACTCATAGATATAAAACATAATGATTCGTTGGTGTGCCAAGAAGATTATTGTTTATAATGTACAAGAAATCTTTTTAAATCACAAACAATAAATTGAACTTGGGAGAGAGAGTTCTTTGAATTAAAAAATAATGCTTTAAATTCTGTTAGTAAGCACGCACGCGACACATCCAAACTCTATGTTTATCTGCGCATTGTTTGCATAAAGTATTTTATTGAGGGAATGCATATTTTTATGTGGATTTGTTGTATTTAGGAAATGATTTTCAAAGACCGATTAAAATGTTCATATTTTCATAAATAAAACAGAATTTTTAATTGAAAGATTATCATTTGAATCGTAAATACTTAACAATCTTTATGCCAGCAAAAGACGACGGTGTCATTCCCGTTTGTTTAATTAATGGATGTGTCATGTCCAAAATGTACTGAAATCTCCTTATGTAAATATATTATGATTAATTAATAACAGCTTAGGCGTGAATGATAAGCCAGGATAGATATCATTTTGAATCCTTAATACGTACGACAGAATTAACGTAATGGTCACAACGAATAATAGCCATAAATAACAATCGAGAAGCCTCGCTGTACCAAATACAGTGTACAGAAATTTGTATACTATATGTCATAAACGTTATATATAATAAACCTTACCAAAACATGTACATAATGTATAAATCTTTCAAACGGTGACAACTTATCGCAGAATAATTACTCTGGTTACTATCTTAATAACACCCCCAAGTAGTTTTAGGCTGTGTCCTCTCTGTTTTATTGCTTCTTAGCTGCGGCTCTCAATCTTTTGAAATAGTCTTCTTGTTTTGATGAAGTCTTCGAAAGAACTTTGACAACTTAAGTCTTTATTTTGAATCAGCCGTGATAGACATGCACCGCCAGAACTGAGCCAATCCAAAATAGGTATTTTGAAAAGCTGTGAATTTGTTAAAAAAATATTTTCTACAAATTATGGTTTTATTATTCATGTCTTACTAATGTTTGTATTCACAATCAAAAAGTTTGTGTTGATAGGGATAAATAAAAATGAAACCAGAACGTTGTGAGGAATTTCAAAAAAAACAAGAAAATACAGATATTGAAATACGTTGTCTCTCGGATCTGTATATTTATATCGATCGTCCAGTTCATTCCTCAGACATCTCCAAATAACTCATATTGAGGTAATGGGAAAAAGAAATATTCAAATGGTGACTGTAAATCGAATATTTTTGACTATTAGGTACTTTCCGAGTATAGTCGGTAGAAGGATATTTCGAAATATCCCTTTACTGACCCAGAAATATCAAGATTCTATCTAATTCTTCAGAAAGTTATTTGTCTTAGCATTTTTTGGTGACATTTTTCAGTTATCTGAGTACTAAATCAGATGGATCGCAATATTTTACATATAATTGCAATTTTAACTTAAATTTCATTTTGTTATGTTGTCTTAGTAGACGATCGACATGCACTCTTAGTTTTATTTAATCTATATTTAAATATGTGTATATTTATATATACCTACATTTATCGTTCATTAGACCAGTGCTCCGCAATCTTTTTTCACCCACGGCACACTTAAATACTTGCTAGGATTTCGCGGCACACCACAAGCAAAAATATATGTAAATTTCAAAATCAAAATTTACATTCATCAATTCGAACTACAAGTAGCCGAACTATTTCTGTGTAACACAGTAGAAATAAATATACCTATCCCATTTTCTCATATTTCGAAAATTGAAAGTTCTCGATTCGAAAATGTTAATTGTTTTAATACATTTGATTACTATTTTTAATAATTCTAATGGCAACTTTTAGACCAATAATGATTCCAGCATACATCATGCATGATGTATGCAGCAATGTGTAATTTCTACTATAAGATTTTTTTGTTTTACAGTCGAGGTAAAAACCTTTTTTTTTTAGCTTTTTACTTTAGCCGTTGCACATCCCTACAAACTCTCATAACACTGTTGAAAATGTCGTCACCAGTAGTCCTCTCTGAAAAATTTTTGCGAAACGAATATCTAGTAACCAAGTAGCTTTATTTTTTTCTAAAATGGAAATTTTATCGTGCCGCGGTACACCGGTGCGCAGCAGCACACCGGTTGTGGAGCACTGCATTAGTCAGATAACTCTAAAAAAATGAAATTCCAGTTAAATATGCAGTAATATGTAAAATTTTACGTTTTATCTGATTCACTATTCAAACAACTCAAAAATACCGCCAAGAAAATGCTAAGGCTGATAACATTCGAAAGAGTTGAACAAAATATTGATATTTCTGAGAGAGTGAAAAAATTTTTAAATGTCGTTTTACTGACTATACTAAGTATCGTATTGTTAAACACCTGTTTATAAAATGTATAAAGCTCGGGTACAAACGAATAATATTTGACTTATGGTGACTTACTGAATATTGCTTTTCCCATTATCTCAATATGGGTTATTTGGAGATGTCTGAGTAATGAACTGGTCCATCGCATACTCGGACCACAGTTTGGAAGCCGTAACCTAAGACGCATAACTCGTATATCTGTCATAATCTAATAACAAACCAATACTGTTTGCTTTCTTGCAATGTTGCCTTAGTTCCAGCTAGCAATTATTTATTACTCCCAAGTCAAATGAATCATTCAAGCAATATGATAATAATTCTCACTATTTCGTGAGTATCTGGTAAAGCGTCCTACATAATACAAATATAATATATTGTATGCTATAATTTATACTTTTACCTATAAATTTCAAAATAATTTTGGCTGTTTATTATTGCTCACTGCTATGCTCGGAGTTAAGGATCGTGATTAGAGACACGAACACGAATATTCAAATATTTAATATCCAAATATATTCGGCCCTTCTTTAACTATTCGGTATTCGAATATTTGGGCAACTATTCGAATAGTAGTTAGGTCAGTTCGAGTTCATTACATGTCAACGTAAGGAGAAACCCGGGTCGTTAGTGACGAAATTCACGGAAATGTACAAAATCTCAAAAATTCCAATTTGATATTAAAAATTCCATCAAGCACCCGCAGTCGATGTCTTAAATTATTCAAATAGTATTCGTTATAATTTTTACTATAATCTATATAAATATAAAAATGAATGTTTGTTTGTTTGTTTGTCCCGCATGGGCTACTTTACTTTTTATACGATTGAGGTGAAACTTTAGTGAATTGTTGTGCGCACACTCGTGAAGGTGCGTAAAGAAAAAATATACCATGTTTACTAATTACAGAATTCTAAAGCGATCACATCTAAAATTTTGGTGTGGGGTGCCCTACCCTATTTACTGTACTAATAACTAATTGATTATTACAAAAATTCACATGTTACAAACAGTATTTATTCGTATTGATGAAATACGCAAAGCACGAAAAATTAAATAGCTAACATACAGTCCCTAACATACAGCGGGGCCCACTTGCCATCGGGCAACCTGGCTTGTATGGCCAGTCCGCCACTGTCTCTTACGGCTGGAACACAGAGGCGGATGATTGATTTGAGGGAGGTGTCGCCTGTCACATATTATTTAAAACATTCTATACTAAGAATATTAATCAAAGAGACAAAAACATGTAAATTCAACACATAAATTTAGCCTCCAGAAAATAGCACGATTTAAAAATAAAACCAATCTTTATCATTCGCGATGAAAAATTAAAAGCTTCCGTTAAAAACAAGTGTAAATATTATCTGGAAAAAAAAGCTTTCAAAGAATTTATTTCGGATGATTAGGAGGAAAGTTTTCATTTATCTGCCAGCGTATTACGAGGAACGTCATAAACAAACAAGATCAAAGTACGGATCGAGTGCGGAATTTACTTTAATACCTCTTTTAGATTACAAAAAAACTTTCGTGGAATTGTTCTGTCCATCTCTATTGTAAAATGAAAAATGATTTTAAAATTGATACATAACACGGTTCTACTATATCCCCATTTTTTTTTTATATCCGCTCCCAATATGAAGAATATTTTCTTCATAATGGAGTCATCACGAAAAAAGTTTTTATTATATGAAAAGCGCTTATTACTCACTTTTTTAACGCCATAGAGTACTCTACGTTGTAACGACCACTACGGCTTCCAATCCCGGGATCCGAGATCCCTAGCGATAAGTCAATCCCGTAATCCCGTAATTCGCTATAAATAGTAAAAAATAATTTATATTAAAATGCAAATTCTTATTCCCATCTCCGATGAACTATAAAGTATAAAATGCGAATTATTACCCGATATACGAACAACGTTACCGGCGGCCGAGTGCCTAGGTATGTAACACCATTGATATATGTGTTGTCTTCTCTCTCACACTCATATTTCGCGAGCGAACAGGAACAGACAATATTTTGTTTTTTTGCATCATTATCTACAAAAAACAGTTGACTACTATTCTATTTTTAGATGCGGCAGTGAAGATTTTTTGTCATTTAACTGTAACATGCCTTCAATTACTAATAAAATACAAAACGATCGACGAAAATAAACGCCCAAGATTTGCTTGGAAATAATTATTATGAAGATACTTAGGTACCTACATATTTTACAAACATTTTTACTGATCATTATAAATATGTGGAAGTAGTAAAAATGAATTGTGTTTTATTTAAAAAAAAAAAAATTATGTTTAATGTTTTTTGCCCGGAATGTCCGAGGAGAAATTGCTTAAGTCTAGGTTGCATGCACTCTAGTGTGCAGGAAGTTAATAGGAAATAATAATACTATTAAAAAAAGTTGCTCAGTTGCCCGACCATCATTTTTTCGAAGAGAGTACAGGTTGAAGGATAGGGATAGAACAGAACTAGTGATTGGCTAATTACTCTTGATACGCCCCGTTTTTAGGATCGGATGGATAAGAGAGAATCTTTAGAGATCACATACATCCATGCCTGCGAACTTCTTCTTCTTCGTATTCCTCACGTGTCAGGGTCGTGACTTCCGCCTACCGCAACAACTCCATTGCCTTTGATGATACTTGGCCACTCGCTCCTGTACTCAGCTACTCTGAGTGCCATCGGTAAGGAGAGGCCTGTGGCGTCCTTTACTTGGCCAGCTCAGAATGTTAGGGCCCTTCCACGTCCCCTTCTGCCTTCAACCTTCCCTGTGATGACGAGTCTCTCGAGATTGGCGATAGGCTTGCGGGCGATGTGGTAAAAAAAGCCGATTAGGCGTCTTGTATAGACGGCTGACAGTCTATCCTGTATTTGGAGCGCTTGGCCGCCTATGGTATGAGGAGCATCCTTTTCCAGCACCATATGCCTACGAACAGAAATCCATAAATCAATTTATGAAACTGTCCGTTATGGGATTCGAGCCCGTGAGACACGTAAATGAAGAAAACGACGTTGATCACCCGAAATAGTTGAAATTGTTTTATTTTTATAAAATGATGCAAAAAAACCATTAAATATATTGTTGTCAAAATTATCTGTTCCTGTCTACGGGAGTTACAAAATGTGAGAATTAGAGACAACCCAATACATATAGGTATTGTAAAAAAGTATGAATTTAAACAAATCGAGGTGCACCTTGGAGTTAATCATGAAGTATTTAATTTGAAATATGAATCATTTTTTAATAATATGAAGGTGAATCTGTTGACACAGGGGTAATAGGTTTAGCGATCAGTTGACAACAAATTTTTGCTACATTCTTCTTTCATAAATCTATATATTTACAAAATATGGATAATTGAATGATCGATTGATAGCGGAAATGATAACACATAGATAAAGTACCATGTCTTTGTGTATGCATTAAAGTTTTATATTACTTGAAATCCAATAGAAGATAAAAGTTTTCACGTTTATGAAGAGTATAAAACTATTTTATCCATTGTAGATAAACGACTTCTCCAATTCAATTTTAAAATGTATCTTGTTTCACGAAGATGTACAGCCTGGATATAGACCTTGTATAAATGTATATCCGATCTATATCGCTGTATTGTTATTTTAAAATGTTGAGTATTGAGTCAGTGGCGTCACTAGTGTGTGTGTACTTCCGAAATACAAAGGAGTCGGTCGTGGTTAGTTAAATAATGATTCATTTTTATTTAAAAAAAAAATCTCTAGTATATAGCAGAAAATAAATGTGTTTACATTCTGTCTGTCTGTCATTAGAACTCCTCCCAAACGGTGTACAGTAGCGGCGTGAAATTTGTACATGTCGTTTTGGCTGCTATTTTTAGGTCAAATGAAGAATAATATAAATTTAAAATTAATGAATAAGTTATTCTACTGGCTGTGTTACTAAATGCAACTCTAAGTGTTATTTCAGAGGTAAACAATGATTCTAATTCTTTACTTAAAAATGAAGGGTAGGGTGGGCTTGTTTTCTTCTATTGGACGCAGGGCAGGGGGAGACACAAACGATAATAATACTAATTACCATAACACTCCTTATTAATAATAAAAGTTTGGATTATTGAGATTTTGTACACTTCCATGTATTTTGTCACTAACGACCCGGGTTTCGCCTTTCGGCATCTTAAGGCATTCGAGCACACGAATGGACTCGAACTGACAAAATACATGGAAGTGTACAAAATCTCAATAATCCAAATTTGATATTGAAATTCCATCAAGCACCCTCAGTCGATGTCTTAAATAATAAAAGTGTTTGAAGGTTAAAATCCCAAGGGAAATATCAGAGTTTGCCAATCATTTTAAATTAAATGTTTCGCAAACTCTGAAAAATTATTACTTTACTTGTTTGCTTTAATATACTATAATAATAAGCAAACAAATAAAATATCTTATATAACTATTTGAATAACATAGGAATATAAAATTAATTCGAAGTATTTTGAGTTCGATAATTTTTGGGGCATGTTAAGTAATGGATCGTATCTCCAATTTATATATAAGCGCCTTATTTTATTTTTACGCGGTAGTCAAAAAGAGTACCGGGTCTACTGTAGAATCACTTGTTGAAAAAAAGGAAATTGTTTTTAAAAAAATGATACTAGAAAGAAACTAAATATAAAGACAATATATAAATATTTATTGTTCAATTAGTTGTAATATTGAATAAAATAATACGTCAGCCGTAAAATTTTCAACAAGCACTCCAGGATACTTAAAAAAATAATGTTTCCGCCCGGGATCGAACCGGGGGCCTTCCGCGTGTTAGGCGGATGTGATAACCACTACACCACGGAAACGAGTGTCAGCATGCGTATATCGAGCAAACTAATAATTGATTTTACCAATCAAGATGCATTAGAAAGTAGAACAGATTAAGAAATTTAAATCAACACATTAAACTGGTTACACTTTTTATTACGCTGTGGACATGCGTTTGCTTTAGAACAGTGGCGGTAAATAGGATTTGATCGGCGTGCCAAAACAGGTAATTTATTATATTTTAAATCTTCTTAATAAATAAAAAAAACTATTCCCATACATAAAAAAGTATAAAGTCATACGTTTATTAAAATTGAATCGGTAATGGAGACAAATTTAATATATAATTTAAATGTCAAATTACGCTAAATGATCAATCTCGGGATCCTGGGATCATAAATAGTTCCGGGATTGGATGCCCTAATCTAGTGGTTACCAAACTGGGAGACGTGCCCCCTTGAAAGGCTCGGACTAGCAAACGGAGTCGCGAAAATTTCAACAAATATATAGTTTTCATAACACATAAAAATAAAATAATACATAATAACATATTATAAATAAATTTTTTCAATATTAAAATCTATCCCTGAAATGGACGTTACTCTGTAGACTTCATTTTGCAACTCCATAATTTGTAGAACAGCCGCTAGAACTGTTAGTCATTCAGTTAAGCAGGTTTTTTTTAATTCATACATTTTTATTAATTAAAAATGTGTCTGTGTTCTTTCATTATATAATGTTTGCGTATGGTATGACATGAAGAGAGTGGCGAAGGGGAGGCGTCATTTTTTCAAAAATTGAGGCCTAGTGATATTATGTTTGGAATGATTAAATGAAATATACAGGTTATAATTTATAGCCTAATTGTAAAGCAAATAATTTACTCATAACAGTTTTAATGAGAGTGTACTGACAGAAGGAATTATGTCATAAACACAAGTTCTGAGATAAATGCATTTAAAGGATTTTTTTCATAGTTCTCTCTACCAAGCACAATTAGTATGTGTTTTTTTTTTAAATTTGTTTGTACATTATAAAGAAAATTTTTTTTGGTATACAAAACATATTATGTGGTGTCGATGAGTGTTTTATCATGTTTTTTGCCAGAATAACAAAATAACATTTTGACTTATGTGTTTTTTTTCAAAGGCATTATTTATTTATTTATTTAACAAACCAATTATAGTGAGCAGCGTTGTTTCCACATTTGAAGTTAATACATTTATAAAAATTCATGTCCACATACAGAATTGCAGTCAGAATGTCCACAAAAAATAAAAAGAGCAGTAAGAGATCCACGGGAAAAAATAGTTTGGGAACCTACGACTTAGAGCGTTAAATTGCCTACATTATGACATTTCATCAAAACAGAGCGTCATCAAAAACTGAACTGAGGTAATACGTGTTGTCAGTATAATGTATGATGGTTAAAACTAAAATAAAATACTTAATATTATATGATAACTGTATTGTGGCGAACATTAGTTTGCTATTACTACTTACGTTTAACTAAGTAAATATTATATTGCCTGGAAAAGTGGCAGTCATGGCAGGTTGAAATGGCATTTTTAAATTGAATTTAAACAATGTCACTACTTTACATACTCTATATGGTTATACGTGGATAACAATATAGTATATCTTCACGTGCAGTGTGCATTAGAAAATAGCATCGTAAACCCCTGTTGCAATATAGCTACGTGCACATAATATCATATGTATATATTTGCAATGCTCTTTTGAAATAATGTATTGGATCATTTCACATTCGCGCGTCCCGCTATGAGGAAAAAGTGAAAATGTTTATTTTTTATTATTTGACAAAGTAAAACTGAAGCTATTCGAATAATTTCTGAAATATGAAAATAATATTAAAGATTAACCCGAACATAGTCCTAAATATTTTTCTAAAGAATAAATTCCTTACCCAGGCTCGGCCCGACCCGAATTTCAATTGTCTCTACCCGCCTAAGCCCGGCCAAGCCCAGACTTGCGCAGACGTATATTTTTGGAATTGTTGATGCTTGATTGATAAATTTTAAATTTTTTCTATGTCTCGAAAAATTTCCGTAAGTGATGTTTATATTCATGCATTTAACAATTGGTATTGAATTTAGGAGACTACACTACTGTTCCGTTTTGGAGACAGTTATATAACAAATAACTAACATAGTTGGTATGGTATCCGTGACGATGAATAAAATATTAAAATTTGAGCGATTTTAACGAACAAACATTTTAACAATATAAAAAATATACTTTGAGGCTATCGAAAATATTCAGTCGTATGCGCTGTAATTATAAACAATCAACAACATAGCAGCGTTGATAATAAACAACAGAATATTGTAGAACTATTGTTATAAGTGTAAGTTAATTCATTACAAAATTCAATATTTACTCGACGCCTAGCATTCTCCATTTTCCCGGGACTATTGCATGATATTTGTGTCACTCGTGAGTAGGGTTTCCAATCCGGTTTAAGCCGTAACCGGTTAACCGGTTTACCGGGTGTTTTGAAAAAAAAACCGCATCCTGGTTTTCATCTCTCAAAACTCTCTTTTTGTTTATCATTTTTTTTGAAAAATAAAAATCTTTCCTCAATAAATTAAATGCGTTTTATTGGAAGCAATATGCATTTACACAATATAGTGTAACCTCTGACACATAATTGTCGAAACTATGCCCAAAAAAATGATTTTATTTAATCAAAAATTAATTAATCAATAGCCGAAAGGATTCCTGTATTATGCTATAAATACGTTACGTGTTACACAATAGCTTCTATTTTTAATGCGACAATTGAGAAATAATGCGTATACATCTTGAAATGGTTGACAAGGATACTATACATTATGTAACATTAGAAAACTATACAATTTTATTAGTTATGTTACCATGTTTTATTTATCAAGTCTATGTGTGCTTGTTATTAAAAGCTTACAGTTAAATGCACTTTTGCTTAGATCATATTCACTTTCATAGTTTTCACATCGCTTCATTTTACAACATGGCTTTATAGTATTTCAAAAGCGGCCAGTGTTATATCAGCCGATGGTATAGAAACTCACCCCCAGCTGCTCGGCAGTTAAAAAAAAGCCTGCCCTTAAATTCTTTAGCAGTTGGTCTTCGTCAGCGGAAGCGGTCGGGCGTCTGCTACACCCAGACCGTCAATAAAGTTAACCATTTGCTTGCCGCGTGCCACTTTTACGCGCGCTGTTAAATTCTCTTAAATTTGGGCTAGTGTAATTTGTAAACATTTTTGAAATATTTATTTTTTTAAACTGTGTATTGAACTAACTAACTGCAATAAAGATAATTTGAACTGAACTGGAGTGTTTGAAAATAGCTAACATTATCATCAACACGCCCGCTACGTTTGTTTCGAGCTTATCATATGATAATTTGTAAACATGTTTAAGTAGTATAACGAAGGTTTTATGGTTGCTCAAAATAACTGTCACTACAGTGCGAACCTGGGCATCAATATTAAATGACTTACAATTAAATGCACTTTTGTTTAGATCATATTCACGTTCATAAAAATAGTTTTCACTTATAACAAATAAATTTCACAAAAATAAATTATTTCACTAAAAATAAAGTGATCCCACATAATAAAATATATTTAAACGTTGAAAAAATATATGACACTTACGAAAAAATATTTTCACATAGATAAAATAGTTTTACTCAATAAAATACTCACACTTTGTAATCGATATTGCAAGAAGCTCTAATGAAATGTTACTTATTGTTCTACCCTATATTGAGTTTGCTCCACGCATTAGAATACATTACACAAACCAAACCAGACCAACTTTAACCTAACTTACTACAACTTAACCCACTGACGTGAATACGTGACTAAGTGGAAACTATTAACATCAATGTTTGAGTGTACTGTGTTAATACTATTATATACCAAAGTGAAAACTATCGAAACAAAAGTTTAAATATACCAAATGAATACCATCTAACATAAAGAATAATTATTTATAACCCGTTATTAAATGGATTACTACCGAAAACCGGTTAGTATATATATATGTCCGGTTAATTGTAGGCCCTACTCGTGAGGACATGCAGCATCTACTTTTTACTCACGACAAAATTCAATTTCTAACAACTCGATGGTACTTATATACTCTTTGAAGAGATCTTATTGAAACATTTGCACTGAATTTCTACTTGATTGAACAGTGAGAAATACAATACGTCTCACGTTGGAATCTCGATCAGTCAGACAGAAGTAAAAGCCTTTTGATGCTTGTTTCCAGTTTTATTTTTAAAACTATTTCAATTATTTAAAGGAAGCTGCATGTTTTTACATTGTACAGTACTTCAACTGGTCTTGAAAAAATGTGGAAGTAGTACAAAACAAATTGTATTTTATTTTTAAAATTAATTATTTTATTATTAAATATAATATGAAAATGAAATATAAATATCGGGTCAGTGGTACAGTGGTGAATGTCTTACGCACTTCATGGGCTCGAATCCCTGTACGGACAGTTTTATAAACTGATTTTTCAATCGACCTATGGATTTCTGTTCGTAGACATAAAGGTCTGCACGGGCCTGGCCTGGGTAAGGAATTTAGCTTTCATAAAAATATTTCGGGCTATGCTCGAGTCATGATTCAGCCACAAAGCAATACTACTCATAACTTAAATAATTTGTTTTACATGTGTTGTGAATGTAGTTGGAAATATGGAAACAATAGCATATTTTGCTTAAACATTATAAATGAATTTCTATATTGAAAAAATCCGACTTTTTCAGGCTGAGAAAAATAAATCTGGGCTTCGGTTCGGGTTCGGGATGGGCTTAAAAATGTCAGGCTCAGACCGGGTAATTTTATAAAATTTCGGCCCGTGCAAACCTCTTGTAGGCATGGATGGTGTGATGGTTAAAGCTACCTTTCATCCACCCACTCCAGCTTTAGCCCTATCCTTACTCTTTTCGAAAACGGGAGGTTGAGGTACTGAGTAACAAACAGTTAATGTAGAAAAGCTTCTGTTGGGATACCTCCATAGGATTTCATCCGGATTGAGAGCGGACATGGTAAAAAAGAAATATACACATGGGTGACACTGTTGCCTTCTGCAGCCGGGAAAGAGTTAATCTCGGTTAAATTGACCCTACTGTTAAAAAGGTTTTGTACTCTTGGTGTAAGTCTACAAGTCTCTATAGATTGTACCGACTGATATACATGTTCGCTGTGCAGAGCTGGGATCAAATGCCTTTGGGCGCTCGAATGAATTTCCATTGGTTAAGCGCAATGCTATCAAATAATATGTGCTTTCTTTGTTGATATATTCACTCAACATTAAAAGTCGTAAGTCAAGTGAATTAATTCTATATTGCAAATTCATCGCACAATATGCCACGACACATAGTTGTTTCCGTGGTGTAGTGGTTATCACATCCGCCTAACACGCGGAAGGCCCCCGGTTCGATCCCGGGCGGAAACATTTTTTTCAAGTGTTTTTTTATTAAATTATCAAGTTCTTCAATAGTATTCTGATTTACTGAATAGCAGGCGGCTATCATTAATCAGCCTCATTTGAAAAAAGGATCCATAAGGTGTTTTTCATCAATATTTTCGATAGATTTCGTGGTAATTCTGTGAAAATTAATTTTTAATATAAAATTCAAATTGAAAACATCGTTATTTCACTGTTTGTGTTACTAATATGACGCGTGTTTCGCTTGTTTGAGAAGCATCTCCAGACAAAGTATATGGCAAGGTTATTTATTTTTTATAATCTTAGGATATATTCGGGTTCGTGGTATAGTGGTCAATCTTGTAGACTTCGGTTACGGATCTCACAGGCTCAAATCTCAGTAAGGACAGTTTCATAAATTAATTTTTCAATCGATTTATGGATTTCGGTTCGAAGGCATAGATGTTTGTGATATCTAAAATTCTCTCCCACGGGACGAAAAAGAGAGCGGTTAGCTAACCACTAGTGCTGCCCAAACCCTTTGCTCTTCTATTGCTCCTTTCTTCGAAAAAGAAAATGATTAACAAGCAGTTCTCGTAGTGCTCCGCTACCTTTTCTCTTTCACGGCACAATAAAATTTTCCTCACGACAGCGGCACATCTTAAGTATACATATACAAAAAGGTTAGACACTAAGCGTATTCAGTGTTTAAATATATAAAATCGGCGTCCGTGTCGCAGTTGGTAGCGTCGCTGGCTACGGTTACGGATGTCTCGGGTTCAATTCCCGGTGCGAACTGTTTTCATATATTGATCTTTCAATCGATTTACGGATTTCTGTTCGTAGTCTGAGTCCTCCCATATAACACAAACTTAACCATATACCATTAATTATTCAACTAAAAACTTTTTGAGATTCGTAAACGATTTACAAATTATTAGTTTTACTTTTTTTTTGTAGTAATATTAATTAAAGCTCTTTGTCGCTGAAATTTTGTAACGAAGTTTACTTAATTCATACCGTCTTTTTCCGAAAATAAGACACTGTCTTACTTTCTTTTTTGGTCCAAAATACGTGCTATTGCTTATTATTGGGGGACGGTTTACTTTTCAAGTACATAAGTAGATTTGTATATTTTTGTTAAATATTACATTTATTACTTTTAATTTATTTATTATTTGAGTTAACTAGTTTTCATTCATCGGCGTTTGAGGCGCAGTTGGTAACGTCGTTGGCTACGGTTACGGATGTCTCGGGTTCAAATCTAGGTGCGGACGGTTTTAATAAATTGATCTTTCAATCGATTTATGGATTTCTGTTCGTAGTCTGAGTCCTCCCACCCACCCATCCCATCCTCACGGGGCGTAGCGAGAGCGATTAGCTAACCACTAGTCCTGTCATAGCCCTATCCTTCTATCCCTACTCTCTTCGAAAAAAGAGAGGTTGAGCAACTGAGTAACAAACAGTTCTCGTAGAAAAATTCTGTTAAGATACCTCCATTAGGAGACCATATGCTCCACATTGGGAGCGGATCTTTTAAAAAAGTGTAAATATCTACTATTTATATAACGGTATCGACAGCTTATATATAAAATATCAAAATATTTAGCTGTACAAAATTTTATTAGTTAGTTGATAGCTATTTCAGCTTAACGCCATTGTCAGAACTACGTTCACTACAGTAGATAGTTCTGGGTATAATAGAATTCTACCAAGTAAATCCCAATTCAACGAATATTTTTTCACTTTTTCACTCAATCATATGTAAAATGAAGGGTGCAAGCGAGATATAAACGATGGCGTTTGCTCTTTTATCCTACTTGATTTTACACCAATGAGGTTGTGTGATAGAGATAAATTTATATACACAGCACGCCGATAGCAAACAAAGGTTTCAATCATTTCGTTTCGTGCCGTCCATACATGCGGTAGATGCGGCACATGCCTAAAAAATTTATCTTTGTAAAGTTATTAAATTATAATTTTAGGTAATGATGAAGCAATAGTGCTTCAAAGTTCTGCATTTATTCAGAAAGTGTGTTCGTCCTGATTGACATTTACCTTTGTTCTATTCAGCCGCGAGCGCTCGATAAACGTACGGCATCTGATGGAATATCGTATGCATGTGGTAACAAGCTTGCTTTACACGCGTATGCGCGTTAATGAAAAATCCGAATTGCGCTATAGATTGCGCATGACAGTTAGTATGCGGATGAATGTGCTTGCATTTTAGCATCTCACCGTTAGTATTGTGTTTCGGATTGTCAGATAATTCGTTTTTGATTTGTCGCTACCCTTAAGATGGATTAACAGCAGAGCAATGAAAGGAGGTTTAGCAATACAAGAGCAGAATATTAAATATGGAATATTGCAGACTGTAGAAGATTTGAAATTGAGAGGTAAGAATCGATACAAATATAGAGAATCTAGAAGTTCTTGAAGCTATTTCATTGACCCATATAGAGATGTCAAAAGTTTTAAATTTAAAATATATGGCACTCCTAAAAGTGAATGACTTTAACAAATATCTAAGTATTTTTTCAGACATTTATCTCTTATCAACTTAAAGGTGAACATTTATTCATCACCGGAATTTTGTTTGAAGCTCATAGATTGTATTAAAAATTAATTGAAAGATGTTTCAGCGGAAGCATTAAATTCATTAAAATTATTGTTTTACTTTTTACTTTTACCAGTGCTTCTGTTAACAGATCATTTTCTACAAAAAAATTGAATTTTCTGTTGCTTGTTTTTCTCTCGTATAGCATGCCCTGCATCAAAAGTCACCACACGCCACTGAACAGTATATACCCTGCCAGAAGCGTTCGTTTCAAAGAATAATTCTGTTTTATCTCATTCAGACTTTCGCGGCTTGAACTAATACAATTATTATTTTGGGAAAAGACAGTGTTATGATTTACACTTAATGATATCGCAAAAAAATTACTACGGTATTCACTTTTATAGCGTAAGCCGGGCTTGTCCAACCCGCGGTAAAAGCACGTTGCCTAATCAAAATTCAGCAAATAGCGAACTGTGTCGTCTTTTTTTTTCTTTTTACATTTTTCATTTTACAACAAAAAAACATTCAAATAATTTTCTATTTTACCTTTTTTCATCTCTTGATCGAAATTAAGTACAATGTATCAGTTACCAAGAATAGAAATCTTTCAAATCGTTTTTGTTACGTAACTTTTTAAATTTATATCTTCTTTAAAACTCATAAATGTATTTATTTCATTCGTAAAGTTAAAATTACACCTGATGGAATTCGTTTATTTATTACGAAAATAATAACTTCAAAACAAAATTGTGCTTTCTCAAAATGCGTACGATTAAATATAATGTGATACCACTTGTTCAATTCAGAAATTTCCACACGAGTTTAAACTTTCATTGTTTTCAGAGTTTCCATAACGATATATGATGAAAAGTTTTATGTTTGAAGTTTCAAAGATAAGTAGTAGAGGCCTGTTTGCGTGTATCATAAATTATATCACAAAATGAATGGAAAGACTTGCAAAATAGCGAGCTGGTGAATTTTCACGTACATATTTGAAACCATGGGCGATAACATGCCAATAACCCTTAAATTGAAACAACACGAAAAAGTATGTTGAGAAATACAATTGGATACCTCAGTGAAACAATTCAAAAGGCAATATTCTAAGATAATTCGGAAATAAAATTTTGCACAGTTATCTTCTACTGTACATCTGATTTTTGTTGATTTTTTATGAAATTTTCGGATTACCTATTACAAATATATATAATTTAAGTATAATTTAAGACATCGACTGAGGGTGCTTGATGGAATTTCAATATCAAATTTGGATTATTGAGAAAGGCGAAACACGGGTCGTTAGTGACAAAATACATGGAAGTGTACAAAATCTCAATAATACAAATATATATATTTTTAAAGTCGACGTCTTCCAATTTGAAGCATTTGGCCTCCTAGTGGAGGTATCTTAACAAAAGTTTTCTCTAGGAAACTGGTTTTCACTCCAAGAATTCGATTAGAATCGAAGGGTGAGCCATTTGTTTTTTTTTGTTTTACCAAGTAAGAAAATTTTAGCGACCCCTTTATTTATTTTTAATAGAAAAAATAGTTTCAAAGTTAATATACGAAGCAATGAAGAGTTAAAAGTTTTAATTACTTGTTTTAAATGAATATTTTGATTGGAAATCATTGCACAAATCAATATGACGAATATGCTACCAGCGCAAAAGTTTTTTCTATCGATTACCGATTAATAAAAACCAAGAAAAATAATAAATAAATATCTTTCAATAATTGGCTGTTTATTGACGATCCGGATGACACAGCCTTGGTTCTAAAACAAGTTAGTAAAATAATGTCATTTCTGGAATTTTAATTTCATATTCCATATTAAAACCTACTTATAATTCCAATTAACGGATTTGCGATAATCGGTTCGATGCTTATTCGCAATATCCGGTTTGAGGTTCACGCTTCAGTCTCAGCGAATCGTGATGCTAAGCTGGAAGTATTTGTTCATTGATACAAATAAATAACCCATTAGTAATTTCTAATTGCGCTTTTAGATGTTAAACATCAAAGGATGCGATATTAGCAGCAATTACGTAGACGAAATTCTCACATACGTATTTGAAAATGCAATATTTGTATTGTATTGAGGGAGTTCGTAAATAATTGGATTATGCTTCGCTGTATCGCGGGGCAAAGATTTAGATTTGGGAAGCTTACTGCATATATAATAATGGCAACAAATTAAATGGTCAGAATAAAATTCAATTCTTGGTCAGAATAAAAATATGAACGCTCTGAATAAAATTATTGATGGTTTGAATAAAGTTATTATACGGTCAGAATACAAGGTTAGGTTAAATTGGTTAAGTTAGAAATTATTTATTCTTCTCTCTGTAATTCTGACCGATACATTATGACCAATGTAATATAAATTATGACCAGAAAAATGCGAGCCAATAATAATTGTTTCTTCTTTCAATTCACTGACAATAAATCACATTTTATAATGTCATATTCGCTCTTCTTCTTTCCTGGCGCTACATTCTGGGGTAGGGATTCTAACTAGAATATTTGGGCTATTCGTAAGAATTTTTAATAAAATATTTCACAAAATAGATGAAAGATCACATCAAAATTTTTTCAGATTTCAAGAACAATAATGAATACCCCAGGTAGAGTTTTTTTGCTTTCATCTATTTCAGGCGCGTTCAATATCTTATCATAATACTTGAGTTTAACTAATGATTCGTTGATAAAGAACTTTTTCAACTTGCCGTAGTTTCAGTAATTGTAGAAATATCGTAGAATTAATCCTATGCAGTTGCAAATTTAAATATTTTAATACTATTGAAAGGTATTGTAATGTGAATTTATATAGTGTTGTGTATATATAATTTTCATACTTCAGAAACTATTCGAATAGTTGGAATCCCGAGTCTGGGGTCATCCTTGGCCACCTCAATTAGTTTTCTCCACTCCGCTCAGTCTTCCGCCTTCTTACATCGATTATCAGCCTCCAGCAGCACCTTGTAGGTCTTGTGACAGCCTGCTTATACAGAAAAGTCATGATTTACTAACGCTACGCGTTCCCCACAGAGTTGAAAATGTGAGGCATTTAGTGGGTTTCGTGGGATAAACGTATAACACCTGGGTACTTGCGTATAACTATTGGAATAACGTTGTGAAATGAAAACTTGAAGATGACTGAATCCCACTTTCCTAGACAATGCTCAAGGCAAACACCAGTTCTGTGTCCCGTCTTTTTTTTATCAAAAGACGCAGTCGATTGGTCTACAAAACATATAAGTTGCAATTATTTACAGTTTAAAAGTTAAAGCACGTAATGTAAAAACAAAATTAAAATGGCAATCCAGCATTTGGCAAACAAACAATAGGACTGTCGGTCGATCTTTTTTTTCTGCGGCGGTAGAAATATTTCAAACGGCCACCTAAAATGATTTTATTATTACTACGCCGATTTACATAAATGAGGTTAAATTAAATAATATATGTAAGCCAAATCTGTAAAAAAATGAATTGAATTCATTAAAGGCGACTCAAGGCACTGTTTTGGGCAGTCTGCAACATGTAATTTGTATAAAAATACCTGTGTCATAAATATGCAGGAATGCGAAAAATGTACTCAGGTAATATTCACTGCATTTATTAATTAAATAGTAAGTGAATAAATAAAATAAATAGTTGTTCTTTGTTATTTCCTAACTCCAGAAGCGGTGCTCGAATCCCAGCATAATAAGCCCTGGCGACATATCATTTAAACTTCAGAGGTTAACAATTCTCTAATTTTGCGCTGGTGTTTCATTATAAGGTACATACAAGAGACTTAACGCTGCGATTGGGATTTTCATTAGACTTTGATAGCGTGAAAAGTGACGGTGCTGTTTCCAAAACATTAATTTATTTGTATCACAGTTTTCAATTAGTGATAAATATAATTTCTTGGTTGTACAAACAAGGAAAAGAGCAAAACACATAAAGTAAAGTGTAGCACATTCATCTAAATTAGTTGAATGTTTCTCATTAAAACAAGTAGGTTTCTAACTTCGTCTAAGTTTTCCATTAGTAACAAATTTGATTTCCGTGTGGTGTAAACATAGAGAAAAGTAGATACTAGGTCAGGAATGGCAAATAGGATTTGATCGGAGTGCCAAAATAAGCCCTGCGTGCCATTTCTATTGAAGTATAATTCGTCAGGATAGTGGCAAAAAGTGATCGAAACTCAACTCGTTCGGTCGAAAAACTGTTTTGATGATATGAATGCGTTACGATAGATTTTAAAAACGGTCTATAAAATAAGCTCAGCGATATTTCATGTAGTATTTTTCCGAAAATAAGGCATCCTCAGAAAATCAGCCCTAGCGTGATTTTCAGGTTTTTTTGAAATATAAACCCTGCCCCCAAAATAAGCCCTGATTAAAATAATGTGAAAAATATAATTCGTTAAAAGATGCTGTTGAGTTTAGTTCCTCTAGCTGGCTTTATATTCCTAAGAATCGCATAGTCTGCAACAAAAAAATCCGAGAAATACCTTGCTTACGTCTACAGTTCCTTGCAAGTAATGCACCCGCAGGTGCCGAAATTAATTTCTGGAATGGAAGGGTAGGATTTCCCTTAATGGACGTAAACGTACATTTTTTTCCATGTCCGCACCCAATGTGGAGCATATGGTCTCCTAACGGAGGTATCTTAACAGAATTTTTCTACGACAACTGCTTGTTAATCAGTTGCTCGACCTCTCTTTTTCGAAGAGAGTAGGGATAGAAAGATAAGGCTAGGACAATACTAGTGGCTAGCTAATCACTTTCGCTACGCCTCATGAGGATGGGATGGGTGGGAGGGAGCACTCAGACTACGAACAGAAATCCATAAATCGATTGAAAGATCAATTTATTAAAACCGTCCGCACCTGAATTTGAACCCGAGACATCCGTAACCGTAGCCAACGACGTTACCAACTGCGCCTCAGACGCCGATGAATGAAGACAAGTTAACTCAAATAATAGATAAATTAAAAGTAATAAATGTAATATTTAACAAAAATATACAAATCTACTTATGTACTTGAAAAGTAAACCGTCCCCCAATAATAAGCAATAGCACGTATTTTGGACCAAAAAAGAAAGTAAGACAGTGTCTTATTTTCGGAAAAAGACGGTATGAATTAAGTAAACTTCGTTACAAAATTTCAACGACAAAGAGCTTTAATTAATATTACTACAAAAAAAAAGTAAAACTAATAATTTGTAAATCATTTATGAATCTCAAAAAGTTTTTAGTTGAATAATTAATGGTATATGGTTAAGTTTAATAATTAATGGCGTACCGTCAAAAATATTTCAAGTGCCACGTATTTGCCATCTCTGTACTGGGATAAGCTATGTAAACATACCAAATGCAGAAGTAATATAATACAGCGGTCTCCATCCGGTGGCACGTGAGAACATTTTTGTGGTCCGCGGAGTTGGAACTACAGTATCTAACATCATTGTAGCTAATTATCAATAAACTTGTTGCATTTTTCAACCATTTCCGTTATCAATGTGGAGCATGTAGTCATCTTATGTAGGTATCTTAACACAAGTTTTCTATGAGAACTGCTTCTTACTCAGTTGCTCAACCTCTCTTTTTTTTTGAAGAGAGCAGGGATAGAAGAGTAGGGCTAGGACAGGCTCCATGCCTTCGAACGGAAACTCATAAATCGATTGAAAAATCTATTTATGAAACTGTCCGTACTGGGATTCGAATCCGTGAGATCCGTAACCAATGCCATTGAACACCGTGTACCCGATAATACGTAATGAATGTCTGTCGGTGATTTTTTGAAGCCATTATAATATGCGTTCTATCGGTAGCGTTAAATTGCATACATTTTGACATTTAAAACAGAAAATCATTTAAAACTAAATTTATACGTTCTGTCAGTATAACATCGATATGTACATGGTGTAAGAAAGATAGGTGAGCTGGATCGTTGCTATTTGTAAAAGGTTTAATATTAAATGAAGTATTGTTTAGATCATATTCACTTTCATAAACATAGTAATCACATAATAAAATATATTTAACATTGAAGAAATATATTACACTTACGAAAAAATATTTTCACATAGATAAAATAGTTTTCACTCAACATGAATACTCACTCTTTGAAATCGATAGTTGCACAAAGCTGTAATAAAATGTCACTTCTTCTTCTACCCTATATTAGGCCGCCTATATTGTCTTTGCTCCACGCATTAGAATACATTACACAAACCAAACCAGACGAACTCTAACCTAAACTACTACAACTTAACTCACTTTTATAATTTAAGACATCGACTGAGGGTGCTTGATGGAATTTCAATATTAAATTTGGATTATTGAGATTTTGTACACTTCCATGTATTTTGTCACTAACGACCCGGGTTTCGCCTTTCGGCATCTTCAGGCATTCGAGCACACGAATGGACTCGAACTGAGCGTTAGTGACAAAATACATGGAAGTGTACAAAATCTCAATAATCCAAATTTAACTCACTTTGTTAAAATAAAATAATCAGTGACCATTAAAATAGAAACCATTAAAACCAAAGTTTTAGTTTTCTAAGTTAATACTATATAATGCAAAGTGCAATTATTTATAGATACTTTGTAAAATATGTGACGTCACTTTGACGAATGATTCTTTATTGTAACCAAAACACTGTTGTAAATATGGTAAATTTTTTATCCAGCTCATCTGAAGTAACGGGGTGAAAGATTGACGACTCCTAATATAACATGTTAACTTAATAGGTTAATGTATTAAATATCATTAACGTAGAATTCAATGTAATAGAGTGGAATTTATGAAAGTGTTACTAAATAAATGAACAGCATAGTTTCATTAAATTGTGACACACATTTCAATTGAGAACTCATTTCCGCTATTGATAATACTTATACTATTTCGAAAACGTTAAATTTCTCGTGAAACATTTTAAATTAGAAGTAAATATAATTTTTCCGCGATGTTAACCTACAAAAGGACAAAATAAAATCTAGCACATCCATGGTAACTGTAATAATTACAATGAATAATTTAAACATATACTATTAATTACAATTGCGTAATCATTTACATTGGAGTGAAATATTGAGGTATACTGACAAGGCATTTAATTATATAGACATGCTCCGAGACAAACTTATTTAAAGCATCATTTTTTTCAAATTACTTTCTGTCAAGTAGAATAGTTTGTTTTTTAAAAATGTGTTTTGTACATTTTAAAGAATAATCTTTTTAGCATAGAAATCATGAGATATTGTTCGGTGAGTTATAGTTATATAATGCTTTTTGCCAGAATGACAAATAACGATATTACTTAATCTATATCCATATATATATAAATGAATGTCTGTTTGTTGGTTTGTTGGTTTGTCCGGATCTTATAGGCTCCTAAACTACTCAACCGATCGCGACGAAACTTTCAGGAAGGACTTATTGTGATCATGCCGGGAAATATTATATAAAATAAATGTTTGTTTGTCTTTTACGCGTTCCTTTACCATTCATACGATTTCGATGAAACTTCGGTGAGTTGTTGTGCACACATCCGTGAAGGGTTCTGAAGAAAAAAAATTGAAAATCTAAAATTGAAAAAAAGAATCAAATACGTACATACAGCGACATCTAGGAAAAACCTTCTGATTTATTCGTGTACACACCAGACGAAAAACAAAAATATTGTGTTATAAGAAGTGTGATATTGAAACTCGGGTTCGGGTCGGGCCAGACCTGAAGATGATGGGCTCGAACCGGGTAAGTCTATGAAATTTCGGCCTTTGCAGACCTCTAATTCAAAAGCAGTTCAATAAACAGAATTAAACAACACACACCTTTTCTTTCTTTGAGTGGCATTGCAACGCATGCCGGGTACTCACTAGTATATATATAAATGAATGTTGTTTATCTGTTTGTCCTCTATGCAATACTTTACCATTCATCCGATTTTGATGAAACTCTGGTGAGTTGTTGTAGGTACACCTGTGAATGTTTCTGGATAAAAAAATCTAAAATCTAAAAGGAGAATCAAATACGTACAGATAGTGACATATCGGTAAACCCTTCTGATTTATTCGTGTAAAAATAACATATATTGTTTGAAAAGTTTAAATAAATTACTGTATTGAAAAAAAATTGGGCTTTTTTCGGGCTGAGAAAAATAAATCTGGGCTTCGGGACGCGTTGGGGTAGCAAGTGTGATATTGAGACTCGTGCTCAGACCGGGTAAGTTTACGAAATTTCGGCCCGTGCAGACCTCTAATCCAAAAGCAGTTTAATAAATAGAATTAAAACACGAACCTTTTCTTTCTTTGAGTGGCATTGCAACGCATGCCGGGTACTCACTAGTACTGTATATTGATTAAATTGGCATGTACTTAATTATATAGGGTAAAATATCAAAGAATTGGAATTTAAATTGTTGAGATTTTGTACATTTCCATGTCACTAACGACCCGGGTTTCACCTTTTGACATCTTCAGGCATTCGAGCTCTCGAATAAACTCGAACTGACTATTTATTTCACTATTTAGTTCTATAAAATTTTATTACGTGGTTGATGGCTATTTCGGCTTAACGCCATCGTCAGAACTACACTTAAACATATTTTAGCTTGGTTATATATACTGTTTAGAAGAGATAGACAATTTCATGTTATTTCAAATAATATTTATTTAAAATTAAATTATTTAACGTACTAATTGTATTTTTGGAAAAAGAGCTAACGTGGTGTTATTAATTAGTCGTTAAAAAAAATAGTGTTTTTTTTCGTATGAATTTGGAGCATATGGTTTCCTAATGAAGGTAACTCATCAGACGTATTCATACGATAGTTTTTTATTACTCAGTTGCTTAACCTTTAATTTTCGAAGAAAGTAGGGGTAAAAGGATATGGCTAGGACAGGACTAATGGTTAGCTAATCACTCTCACTACACCTTGTATTTAGGATGAGATGCTGACGACATTTCATACATCACAAAACATCTATGCAAAGTTGATTGAAAAATCAATTTATGAAACTTTCCGTACCGTGATTCGAGCTTGTGAGATACGTAGACCAAGTTATCGAAGCTGACCACTGGGCATAAGTGAATAACAGAATGATGATTTTGCATACTTCGCTTTATTATTTCCACTAGAAATAGTACAAATTAAACTTAAAAGTCGAGGCTTAATTCTGTGTTTCTGTGGAAAATTGAATTAATTCTGTCATCAGAGTAATTTTTACAAAAAGAAAAACAAAAAGACAAACCATTCTTCTCGCTTTGAAACAAAACGCAATTGCTAATTATGAACGACGTGACACTTGCCATGTAATTTATGAAAGAGGCAGAGAGTTTTAAAGGCCCTTACCGTAGACAAAAAGCTGGACAATAAAATGAAATTGGACAAAGAGAATGATTAGAGACATTACTCTTCTCCAGATATATTTCGTCATAAATATTATTTTTTCTTCTCTTTCGTCACGTATTTATTCGGTCCGGAAAAAATCTAATAATGTATTTTTGGATTAGTATTTTTTTTTTATTCTGTGCGTAATTTCTTTGTGGAAAATTGTAGACATAATCATATTACTTGGTAATTTTTTGCTTGAGAAATTAAAACTTTTTGAAACATTTAATGTGGTCCAAAATTTTTTCTTGTCAATTTCACCGTTGACAAAAGTGTACTTGCTAAACGAAAACGTTAAGTAATTCATAATAATAAATGAAAAGTTACTTTCAATCTTTACAATGACGCTGTCAATATTGTTAATAGGTAAGGGTTGAATGGAGGGTGGGCTCAAGAGCACAAGAAGCCTCAGAGAGTGGAAGATTTCTCGTCATTTTTAGTGCATTTATAGGTTTACTGCATATTACGAATTTTTCCACAATGATCATACAAATATTATTGATTTATGTACAAAGAGGAAAAAGAAGTAACTAATTGTGTACAGTAGATCAGTTATTTTCAAACTGTTTGATACTACGTCCCGCAAATTTCCAAAAAATAGCCCCGGGTCCCCTTCCTCAAAAAATTACTCAATTTAGTTTTTACTAACTTTAAATGGCATTAAATATTATCGAGGACGAACAAGAACTTCCTTATAAATTATGTGCGCAGTTTTTTCTTTAATTAAAATAAGAAAAAAATTCTAAGCGTATAGCCAAAACAATTGAACGAGAGTGATGTGGAAATGAATATTCTTCTGCCTTATTATTATTTTTTAAACGTTTACGAAATAACCAGCTAATGTATATTGTGTTCTTATAATATATATAAATCGACTGGGTAAAGGAAAAAGGACGTAACCAACACCAAATATTGTATATTACTCACACAAAACGTGCTAATACACTTTTTTTTTTTTTTTTTTTTTTTCCATGTCCGCTCCCAATGTGGAGCATATGGTCTCCTAATGGAGGTATCTTGACAGATTTTTTTTCTACGAGAACTGATTGTCACTCAGTTGCTCAACCTCTCTTTTCTTTTTCGAAGAGAGTAGGGATAGAAGGATAGGGCTATGACAGGACTAGTGGTTAGCTAATCGCTCTCGTTACGCCCCGTGGGGATGGGATTGGTGAGAGGGAGGACTCAGCTACGAACAGAAATCCATAAATCGATTGAAAGATCAATCTATGAAAACCGTCCGCACCGGGAATTGAACCCGAGACATCAGTAACCATAGGCAGCGACGAAACCAACTGCGCCACGGACGCTGACACTATATTTATATATAAATATACAATATATTGACTATAGAAAGGCAAAAGGACTTATCCCTCCGGCATTTCAAAATATTTTTTTTCGATAATCACAATGTATACAACTTAATACACGTTTTACTTGGAATATACACAAACAATTTTGTGTGTGTTACGTCCTTTTTCATTTCCCCAGTCGATATATAATCGGAAAAAATATGCATAAATAAATATTTGTAAATAGTTCTATTAGAAAATTACGCAGCATTTTTTAAAATTATTGTGAACAAGTCTTTTCCCATCAGCTACCATTTTATATTAAAAATTAATTTCTACAAAGTTACCGTCGAATCCATAGTAAATAAAAGATTTGAAAAGTCGCGTAAAAGTGCAATCGTACAAATAAAAATCGCATAAAAATAGAACTGAATGTAATCTTTTCAAATTTATGAGACAGTAAAAACTATGTAAATTCAATGTATGTTTGAGCAACAGGCAGATAAAATTGTTTTGTGTTTTATGTTAAAGATATTCTATCAATTCTTAAGCGCACTATTTGAAACAAGTAAAAAAGCCATGTAATCCTGAAGAATCGACGAAATATCCAATTTATAGTTTTAGCCACGTCACTCTGAAAGTCTCGTGCTATTTTTATGAAATATGTTCGTCCTCTCAAATAATAAAAAGATTTTTCAGAATTTTCGCGCAGTCATCAGCTGAGTCTGCACACTCACAAATCATGCGTAAAAAATATTTCTCTGGGGTAATAAATATTAGACACTACCCCGTCGACGGTCTCCCCTAAGGACCGAGTATAAAGAATATCCTAGAAAAGCTGGTAATAATTTTGAAAGATGGTCTAAATCAGGACTTCTCAAACTTTAAGGAAATCTGAAAATAAGTTATTTAAAAATATGAAAATGAAAAGAAATTGTAAAACGAAAAAAGCGATTCGTAATATATGCTGCTACTCGTAAATTATATTATAATTATTATTAATAATTACGGGCTCGTGATCGAGTGATCTCAGCCATTGGCTTCTTATTTTTTTATACGGTAAAAAATACGCATGTTCCAATTGAGGGTTTTAGTATCATAAGTCATAATCTCTAGTATAATATGAGCAATGAATGCAGCATTGTTCTTCGTGTTCACACCTACCATTTAAATAATAAAATGTTGTTCTAAACGTATAAACTCCCATATAAAATGAATGTGGAAATTTTGTTAATTTTCAAAACTGATATTCTTTACCCTATAATTTTTAAATCATCAATCGCCATTTCACCTGATGAGAGTACAGCAATGTACTGTCATGGCCACCAGTGTTTGTTTACATATCATGATGTAAGTATCTGTTCGATGGATTTGTAACTGTAGCATGAAAACGGTTTTTTGGGTTTGTATTAGAATCATTGATGGAGATTCTTAGTTATGATACTAAAGCCCTCAATTTACAGACATAATATCTAAAGCCGGTTGTAAACGATCAACTTTTAACCCAAAGCCGATTATGATGAGTGATCGTGTATAAAACAGCAACACATGTGTGTTACCGGCAGCACGATTGGACAATATTTTGAGTATCAGACGTAATCAATATTACGGTAATATTTCCAGGATGTGCCTCTTCTTTGATCGTACAAGCGCACGGCACAAGACCGGATTTGAGCACTTTAATACGTAGCTGACTAGCACGAAAGCCTGTAAGCTGAGCAGCATACGGAATCGTTATTTTGATTATATAAATAAGTCATTTTAAAGATTGAGAAGAACTGGTTTAAATATTATTTAAGGATCTATGCTCGAACGAGCGATTACATCATAATCAATCAGAGATGTTGGGACGCCAAAATTGCTACTTAACTTTGAATTGGCTCAATTTTTCACAAGCCAAAAGATTGTCAAAATATAATGACCATATTTCAACAATTTGCTTAAAATGATTTATCTAGATTTATCAATTTCACTTAAAATATATTTCGCAATTGAAACGCGTTAAGAAGATCTTATATTCCAAATATAATAAATATAAATGATGTGTTTATTTTAATTTTTTTATATCTAAATTGTCGGGTTCGTGGTGGAGTAGTCAACTGTGGAGGCCTTCAAGTCCCGGTACGGACAATTTCATAAATTGATTTTTCAATCGATTCATGCATTTCTATTCGTAAGCGTGTGTGTTGATATCTAAAATTCCCTCCCACTAAGCCCATTTTAAAAACGAGGCATAGAGAGAGCGATTGTCTAACCACTAGTCCTGTCCTAGCTCTATCCTTCTATCCCTATTCTAAACGAAAAAGAGAGATATTTTCTAGCAAGTGGAATAACTAAGTTATAAATTTTTAATTTAATTTAATATTATTTTATTTGAAAAAAAGAGATTCAACAACTGAGTAACAAGCAATTGTCGTAAAAAAATTCTGTTGTGATACCTCCATTAGGATTCCATATGCTCCACAATAGTAGTGGACATGGTAAAAAAAAATAGGAATTGCACGCGTTCCCAATTAAAAAAAAAATACTTATCTTGACAGGTCGATTAAATCCTATTCGCCATTCCTGTACTAGAGGAGTTTATAATCTTGTCACACAATATTTACATTGGTATCTGATAATGAAGCTAAAATTTCTAAAAAACAATTCTTTGAAAACTAGTGACTTGTTTAAAACTACCAAAATATCAACGACTGAATAAGCAAATGCCATTTCTACCATATTATATTATATATATATAAAATTGAATGTCTGTTTGTTGGTTTGTTGGTTTGTCCGGATCTTATAGGCTCCTAAACTAGTCAACCGATCGCGACGAAACATTCAGGAAGGACTTATTGTGATCATGCCGGGAAATATTATATAAAATAAATTTTTGTTTGTCCTTTACGCGTTCCTTTACCATTCATGAGATTTCGATGAACCTTCGGTGAGTCGTTGTGGACACACCCGTGAAGGGTTCTGAAGAAAAAAAATGAAAATCTAAAATTGAAAAAAAGAATCAAATTTTGGCCTGTGCAGACCTCTAATCCAAAAGCAGTTCAATAAACAGAATTAAAACACAAACCCTTTTTTTCTTTGAGTGGCATTGCAACGCATGCCGGGTACTCACTAGTATTATATAAGAAAAGCGGGCTCTCAGTTTATCAGACAGCTCTATATTTTAAAAATAAAGCACAATTTGTTTGTACTACTTCTACATGTTTATATTGATCAGGAACAGTTTCGATCATCGCAAACATTATCAATTGATCGTCAGTTAATAATGCTCGCAGGTTCTATTTGAGTTAGATGTCTGCACGGTCCAAAATTTTATACTATTACCCGGTCCAAGCCAGGCATCTTCGGCCCGGTCCGGCTCGAGACCGAGTCTCAATATCACACTTGTTACCCGAATCCGACTCGAAGCCCAGATTTATTTTCCTAGGCCGATTTTTTTCAATAAAGAAATTCATTCATACTTTTCAAACAATATACCTAACACATGGGAAATAAAATATTTAAACTATGAATAGCATTGTCATCCGACTCATGATCCGAACATAGTCCGAAATATATTTTTGGAAATTAAATTTCATACCCGGGCCGGGCCCGAGTCTGAATCTAAACTGTCCTTACCCGACCGAACCCTGCCTACGGGCCGGGCACGTACAGACATCTAATTTGAGTTGAGGTGTCCACGCCGTCAAATCTCTCAAATGACATTCTAATCCATTAAATTTTCAATCAATTTATGGATTTGCGTCCGAGTACATGTACTTTAAAGAAATTAAATGAAAAGTTAATACATTCTTCTTATAATATAAAGACTAAAGATAAATTTAATTTTTTTGGTGTTTTCTGAACAAACTAGTTTTTGGGGTTCAGAGGTATTCTCTGCGCGTACCTCTTTCGCGCTTTTATATATACCCACATAAACATTATAAAACTTACTTTTATAGACTATACGGCCCATGGGGATATTATATGCAAGACGATTTTAGGTAATTTTAGCATTTCAACAGTGGTCATTTCTTGTCATAATCCTTATGTTTGAAGATTTTGAAGGTTTTCTTTTCACTGTGTCTTTTATGGATGATTTTGTTCCTATTTTAGCATTTCAACAGTGGTTATTTCTTTTTATAATCCTTTTGTTTCAAGATTTTGAAGGTTTTCTTTTAAGATGTGTCTTTTATGTCAAGTTTTCTTGTCATTTCAGCATTTCAACAGTGGTTTATTTCTTTCATCTCCCTTATCTTTCAAGATTTACGAGATTTTCTTTTAAGATTTATTTAGTGTCTTTTATGTCGACTTTTGTTACTATTTTAGCATTTCAAGAGTGGTTTATTTCTTTGATCTCCCTTATGTTTGAAGATTTACTTTTATATATACCCACATAAACATTAAAAGACTTGCTTTTATATACTATACGGCCCATGGGGATGCACCGTCGATATCATGCTTGCAATTAAAACTGATTTAACGCGTTCTGTCAGCAAACCCTTGATATGTACATTGTGTAAGAAGTATAAGAGAGCCAAATCGTAGTTTTTTGTAAAGTATGTGACGTCACTTTGGCGAGTGATTTTATTATTGTAATCAACACACTGTTGTAAGTATAGTAAATTGCAATTCAATAAACACGTCTGTCATTTTTTATCCAGCTCACCTATATATATATACTAACGGGATGAAAAGTTGCCGACCGCTGATGTAATATGCTAATTGAATAATAATGTATTAAACATTATTAACATAGAATTTGTTAAAGTGTTACTGAATAAATAAAGCAAAAACTGACTTAATGCATTCTGTCAATATACGCTCGATATGTTGTTTTATTATATTAGTATGGTTTAATTATTATGACTTGAAAATTAAAAAAAAAATACGAAATTTTCCTACGGCATAAACATTTAAGCAGACACTAAAGGCATATATGTATGTGCCCCGTTCACATAATTAAAATATTCATAAGTAGAGCGAATTCCCGGCGGAGGGTCCCGCGGTAATTGAGGTCACAATATAATACAAACATTCCCCAAAACTCAAACTATTTTGAGGATCCCTATTAAGCCATTACGAGAATAATAATATCTCATATTGTTTTGCATTTTCGTCGAAAATTCTTTGGCAAAGGTAAAGGAAAACAACTGACTATTGTCTGGAAACTTAATAATAATTTCACACTTCAAATGGTATAAAATTATTTTAATATCAAATTTAAAAGCCGTACATATATATTCATGACATTTTGTAATTGCATATTATTCAATTGTTAAAATTAAGTAAAAAACAGAGGTAAATAGTAATTGAAGATCTTGGCCTAAAAACAACAAATGCTCACATTTCGTTACCTTACTTTAAAAAGGTTCAAATTGCAATTGAACATGTTTTGAGATACAAGCGTTTGAAGTTTTTACTGATCATAATATTTTGTATTTTGAAGGAAAAAATGTATTTTTGATTACTGAGTTGGCAAATATTTATATAAATATATATAAATATTTTACTTGTTTTTTATATAATTTATTTTAACTAAAGCCTTTATATAAAATAATGAGTATCTAAAGCTTTAATTAGAACTGACAACAATAGTTTGTTTGAAAAGGTTTTATCGAATATTTCAATTTTATCAAACAAAATGCTCTGATTTTTGAAATATTAATTATTAATACTACATATTATCATGAATTGGTGAACTATATAAACTAACAATAATATTGTAATACAACAGAGTAATAATACATATATACTGTGAATGTTTGAACGACCTCAGCTAACTTTCGTCAATGACCATTTCGATAGAATAATACAAGAAAAGTGTAAAACACACACCAAACATCGATCGAAGAATGTTCGACATGACGTTAAAACCTTTTCAAAAAAACTGTTATGTGTATTTTTTTCTGTGAGATGATAATATGCAGTTATAGCGATTCAAGCGTATATAAGGAATTTATGAAAAAAAATGTGTGAATAGAACTTCGGCAACCAAAAATTTAACAATCATATAGTGTTTTAAAAAATAACACACAATTTGTTTGTATTAATTCCACATATTTATAATGATCAGGACCGGTTTCGCTCATCACGAGCATTATCAACTGAATATCAGTTGAACATCAGTTGATAATGCTCGTGATGAGCGAAACCGGTCCTGATCATTATAAATATGTGGAAGTAGTACAAACAAATTGTGTTTTATTTTTTAAAATATAATGTCTTTCCACCAAGAATTGACAGTTAACACCTTAAAAGTAATCATATAGTGCTCCTCCGTGGTTGCACATTGTCAAATGAATAAAAATTATAGGTTTTTAAAAAATAACAAATTGATTTTTCAATCATTAGAAGTATATATATGCTCCACATTGGAAATACATAGTAAAAAAGGACAAAAGTAACTACCACAGAAGTTTCCTCATTGGTGTTTATATCAATTATTAAAAATGCCTTATCTATATATGTAAAAATGAACGCTTGTTTGTCCTCTATGCGTTCCTTTACCATTCATGCGATGTCGATGAAACTTCAGTGAATTGTTGTGCGCACACCCGTGAAGGTGTCTGAACAGCTGAATCTAGGAAAACCTTTTGATTTATTCATGTACGCACACGGGAAAATATTGTGTATCCAAAATCCAAAAGCACTTCAATAAACAGAATTAAAACACAAACATTTTCTCTCTTTCAGTAGCATTGCAGCGAATGCCGGGTACTCACTAGTCTATATACATAAAAATGAAGATTTGCTTAGAGATTCGGTTACTCGCTAGTTTATAATATTTAAGTATGCAACAACATTTAAGTATGAGTGTTGGAAAAGAATCATAAAACATGTAGCTAGTCTTTAGTGAAATGTTTATCAATATTTGCTTTATAAGAAAAAAAATAAACATCTTAAATGTCATATTTATTGTTGTTTTGTGAGTTGGCAGATTGTATAATAATAATATTTCTAAGAAATTGATTCTCGCTGACATTTTGATGACACTCAAGGGTTTCATAGCCTTGATAAACAATATTTAGATTGGTATTCGAGGATGAAGCTAAACAGTTCTAAAAGAACAATTCTTCGAAGACTCATAATTTGATTAAAATTATAAAAATATCGACGACTGAAAAAACAAATTTAATGCTTTTTTTTCATAAATATAAAGCCATAGAAGCGGGCTTTCTGTTTCTCAGCTATTTTTTTATTTCTAGTGTGAGTATTTATATCTTTAGCCGGGTTCGTAGTGCAGTAGTCTGTTATGGATTCCACGGGTTCGGACTGTTTCATAAAATGGTTTTTCAACCGATTTATGATTTTTTGTTTGAAGACATGCTTGCTTGTGATGTCTGAAATTCCCTCTCACCCATTCGATCCTAAAAAACAGGGAGTAGCGAGAACGATTAGCTAACCACTAGTTCTTCATAGCCCTATCATTCTATTTAGGGATGTCATTTTTGCATTTGATAAACGAATTTTAATTTGCATTATTTTTCATTCAAGAGAATCAAGTTTTTATTTTCGTCTTTTTTTAATGTAAACTTAAATTTTATGTAAACTTGCATATGGTAGTAAATATGTCGGGGTTGTGGTACAGTGGTCTACGTCATTGGCTACGGTTACGAATGTCTCGGGTTCAAGTTTTGTTGCAGACAGTTTCCTAAATTGATTTATAGATTTTTGTTCGAAGACATGGTTGCTTGTGACTTCTGAAATTCCCCTCCCACCCATCCTATCCTGAAAAATGAGCATAGTGAGAGCGATTAGCTAACCACTAGTCCTGTCCTAGCCCTATTCTTCTATCTCTACTGTCTTCGAAAAAGGAAGGTTGAGTAACTGAGTAGCAAGCAATTCCCGCAGAAAACTTCTGTTCACATTTCAAACGGACATAGTAAAAAAAAAGTAAATGTGTTAGAACATAATGAAGTTGATTATTATTTAAAATAAATTTATATCTTAAAAAAATATATACTGAAATTAAACTTTTACAACGCCACAAAACGTAAAAATGAAAAATCATAGTGCCACGGAGATTTAATGAAACTACTATCAAATTTAACACTTGGCCAAATTCAAATACATTGCTGCCGAATCAATATTGTATTGTTTCTAGTGTGCCGATGACAAAAATCGTGGCTAAACTTCCGCGCTAGAGACGGCCAATGTTTACTTATCTGAAATCGTGCTTAGTAGTACCGCCACTCGATAGAATACATTGTGTAAATATTGTTGGATACTTAACAGACCCCATAACTCCCAACATACATATTATAACGAGGCAGGTTTTAACATATGCCCTGAGACACTGGCTCTCAAAAGTTTCATTTAAAATGTCACTATAGTTTTACGATAATTAACAGAATTGAAGCGATAAGGTGATAGCTTTGCCAGTCTGTTTTTATTATTAAGAAAAATACGTTATTTGTAGATTTTTTATCCATTAGGAAGTGCTTTATGCAATCTTCATGAGGATATCAGAGATTAGGGAACGTACCTGGAAAAGCCCTATTACATCAGTGGTCATGGAGAGACGTTGAAACTGTCTGCGGATGTCTCCGGAAAACTTCAATACTGCTTGCTTCTTCATCTAACTGGTGGTATTCCGGCGTCTTGGACGATCATAGGATACTATCGACAGGATGTACTCGATGGAGCTGAGGGACTCTGGCATGTCACGGGAGGAAGCAAAGCGATTGGAGGGTGACAGGGAATGATGGAGGCGCCGCGTGGTGGTCCTATGCTCCACATAGGGAGCGAATATGGTAAAAGAAAAAAACTAATCGTCTTTTCTGTATTTTTTTCTATATAAAATACTCAACATTATTAATCTTGATTTAATATTGAAACTCAAGCAATTTAAATTTATCTTTTATCAGATACATTAAAATCGTAAGGAGTATTTCATGGTGTATGTAACGTCACGCAGGTTTTTTCTTATTTTATCTGCGATATATTGCCTGTTTTGTAGTGTTTTTTGTTTTTGTTTTTAAATGATTGGTTATTTTCAGATCAATCTTTTGAATCCAGTAACTATATTATAACTGCAAAAATGCTTACGAAGTTTACGATGTTCTTTTTTTGAAATTTATAATATTTTTTTCATTCGGGTTGCTATAATAACATTACGACTTGCTATGATAACTTCACAGATATCAAATAACGTATTTTAAGGGCACGTGCATTGGGAAACCGCTATGGGTAATAGAAATTTAATATTGATTCATGTACGGTGAAACAGTAAGTTTAGTAGTAAAAACAAGTTAGTATATCTATTAAACTACCTACCCCGCTACTAAACTTTTTTCAATTGATTTATGGGTCTGTGTCAAAAGGCATGGATGTTTGTAATGTTTTCATTTCTTCCCACCCACCTATTAACTCCTCCTAATAATATGACATAAAGAGAGAGCGATAAAGAGATATATATATCCTTAGCCCAATTATTCTTTCACTCCCTATCTCGAAAAAAAAGCTTGAGTGACTGAATAACGGCCATCTTATTATGTTATAATGATATCGACGATATTTTGACCAATTGATGTAACCCTCAAAATTGAAATAGTTCAGGAGAGAGTATAAACTGTTTTTAACGAAAACATTATATGGAGAGTTGAGTTATGAATCTTTGAAATGCTCTACTGTAAATTTTCATGTTATCGGATACGCGATTATATTATACTTATTGAGTGTTGATATAACAGTGACTTACACCAAGTGGACGGGTCAGAATTTTTAAACTTAAAACCAATGTAAAATAATGTTTCCCTTCAAAAAAGTGGTCAATTTATTTTTATAATTTACATCATTTGGCCGACACCTGTACTGTCGTATTTAAAATGAGATCCAATCATTAACTCATTTTCGTATTTTTTTAAGGTAACATCAATTGGCTAAAACACAGTCTATATTATGGTGAGATTCTCCAATCTGACTCCATATGTTTTAAATTGGTAGTAGACTTAGAAACTATTTAAAATGAATAATAAAAAAAATAGGATTTTAATTGTAATTTATTGAGAATGCCCGGTCAAAGAGAAGCGAATGCTTGGTTATCACCATCCAGGATGTATGGGGTCTCAATCAGAACACCGCTTCAGTCCGGTTAATCTCTTATTTATAAATGAAAATGCAGTGATTTAATACACAAAAATTACCAGTAAAACATTAAATTGAGTCTTCATTTACGTTTACTTAGCACATGAATTAACCTTTAAGTTATAATACAATTGACACAACAAACGACTTCAAATTTAAATTAAATCCAATTTCAAAACAAACAAAAACAATTTATAATGACTGCGATGAGGTGGAAACCTCGGCCAGTTCACCTAGCCGCCGAGACCTCCAGAAACACACTGACTACCAAAATAAAAATTAAAACTTCATACAATGTAGGCTGTTCCCTCTTGTCAATGATTATTGTCAAACGGACCAGTATATTAACAAGTGCCTGCTTTCTAATTTCAGCTTTAGCCCATTGGTCTGTCAGCAACCGATTGATTTTTAACGGCCATAAACGGGTTCGGCTAAATAATTAGTTACCACGAATCATTGTCGTTAAAGCTATTCGCTGTCAGTTTTGGATCCTTTTAAAACTTAAGCTTAACAAAAAAAAAAACCATGGTGTGTCGCTATGTTATTATAATATACAATAATTGAATTTAAAAGTTTGGGAAAGTTTTTTTTCTAAATAAACACCGTGCGGTGACACTATGTCGCTGATACGGGTCTTTTCCATAGTCTAAATTATTCATCCGGCCCTCGACAGCGAGTTTCGCTGTAGACTCTGGAAAATTTACAGAACCGAACTGGAGAATAATGTCAGAGGTGATTAGATGTTGTCAAAGGAAACAGCAGAAATTTTCGTCACTCCCATTTTTGATCTGCGCTTATTTAATATAATGTGGTGATGGTCGCTATTAATATAATGGATAAATATTTATGACTTCATCACTGGATGCTAATCACATTTTCTATGACTTCCTTGAGAATGATAACGAAAGGTAATATTCACTTAAATCCATAGCATAGACTAGGTGTCAATGGGTGTAAATTGTCCTGCTTTTGGTATCTTTGCGTCGTCATGCGGAGAACGACTTGATTTCATTCGTTGAAGTAAGCCAAGGCGTCATTTTTAAGCATACCAAATTTAACAAGCATCATTTTTTTTTTTACTTCATTTTGTACCGGTTTCGCTCATAACGAGCATTATCAAGCGATGATAATGATAATGTTCGTGATGACCGAAACTGGCACCGATTGCTATAAAAGTGTGATACTACTTCCAAAGTAAATTGTGTTTTATTTTTAAAACTATTATAACTGTGCCAGTCATAGATGACGGTATTGAAATTGAAATACTGAATGTCTAAAGTAGCTAGTACGTCAGAGGTGTGTGCACATTGCATAACATTTTATTTTATATATACACCGCGAACGCTTCATTTCGAAAATTTCGTACCTACATGTGATATGTGATAATAATAAAACGTCTACAGAGTAAAAGTGATAAAAAGATTTCATTAAATTTATACCATATATGAGGTTTAATTCATGAAGATCTCACACAATCACATGTAAAGTGAATGGTGCAAGCAAGATGTAAGGACATGCTGACATTTGCTCTTTTATCCTTCTTGCTTGTATAAAAGTGAGGTTGTGTCATAGAGATAGAGATACATTCACCGCACGCCGATGGTCTGTACAGGGATTCGATTCCGTGGACACCGCAACTGAAAAAACGTTGACCAATCGGCTACAGAATTTCTATTGCTGGCGTGATATATACAATTAATACAGCAACAAAAACGAAGCTTCTAGGAAAAAAATATTTGATTTTGAATTTAGTTACGTGGAGATGGCCTGGTTTCTTTTCCAGCGGCTCATTTTTCAAATGTGTTGAATTTCATTGTTGTCATATAAAATTTGTCAGCTGTAATCCTCATAACCAACCCTGACGGAGGACTCCCTCTGGTAAATGGTTAGCTTTTTGGTTGAAGAGACCTGTTTATTAGGGCTTGAAATCCCGGGATACCGGGAAGTTGGGCGATTCCCGGTACCATCCTGGGATTGACAAAATATGACTGTATAAAAAATATACCTGCATTATAAAAATATTGCTATAAATAATTATTTTTCATTAAAAATATACGTTACAATATTATTTTGTATTCTATCTATTGTTAATAATATCTAAAACTTTTATTGGTTTCTGATTCGTTACATATTATCTATATTTTCTGTACAATACTATTTTATGACCATGTCCGCTCCCAAAGTGGAGCATATGGCCTCCTAATTGAGGTATTTCAACAGAAGTTTTCTATAAGAACTGCTTGTTACTCAGTTATTCAACTTCTGTTTTTTCGAAGAGAGTAGGGATATAAGGATAGGGCTAGGACAGGAATAGTGGTAAGCTAATCGCTCTCGCTGCTGCCCGTTTTTTGAGGATCGGATGGGTGGGAGGGGGTTTTGCACATCACAAACATTAATGACTACGAACCGAAATCCATAAATCGATTGAATGATCAATTTATGAAACCGTCCGCATCGGGACTCGAACCCGAGACATCCGTAACCGTAGCCAACGACGTTGCCAACTGCGCCACGAACGCCAACATACCTCCTTTCCCAATGAATGATTAATTGCAAATTACAACTTAATGATCCCGGGATTGCAAAAACGTCAATCCCGGGATCATAAAGAAGCTTCGGGATTGGATGCCCTAATGTTTACTTAGATATTAGGCAAAACCTTCCAGCCAACAACCTTTTACAGTGCGAACATAAAGTATATATAGTATATGACCAGACGTAAATTTCCCTAAGTCGGCGATAAAACTAAAATCCATCCACCGAGTCGACTTCCTGTAAACCTCACTTAAATGAGCGTTAAGTCTTTCACATTCAGTTTCCGCTTTTATCATCATCAGGTGATAACTCCGTGTTCAAAATCTTTAGGGTGGAGTTATTTATTTTACGATTTATTTTCTTCAATAAACGTTTAGAATTCTTTCAAGGTTTTATAGAGTATTAATAAGGCTGAAGAAAACGGTTAAATGTGTATTTTTTAAAATAAAATTATAAGAATTTTTCTCTTTCCTTTTAACCATAATCCCCGAGTAGATAATTTGGTTAAATATAATGCACAATCTTAACTTTACTCTTTTAAGAGAAATGCGTAAAACCATGGGATTAAAAAACACGCTATAGTTTTTTTTTCAACCATTTCAGCTACTAATGTAGAGCATATGGATTAAGCAAAAGTTTTTTTGACTGGAACAGGTTGTTATTCGGTCACCCAACCTCTATTTTTCAGAGACGGTGATATAGGAAGAATAGGGCAAGGAAACGCGAATAGTAAACTAATCACTCATTTTAGGATCAAATTGATGAGAAGGTACTTTAAACATAGCCAATCTATGGATAGGTTGAACAATCTATTTATGGCATTGACGATCGCTTAGCAGTGTTGGATAGTCGGCTACATAGCTTCCTTGACCATATTCGGTATGTGGAGTATATGTCTACTTCCTGCGCATTCATGACTCCCACGCACCGGTGGGTTTGCTTCCACCTATGATATGCAAGAATGCAGGATCGCAGAATTGAGCCTCTCCGACGGCATCCACAACATGTGACTCAGCCAGTTCCAACGTCTCTTCATGGCCACTGATGTGACAGGGCGCTGCCTGGTACGTTTACTAATCTCCGAGTTCCTCACGAAGTCAAACCAACTCATCACCAGTTTCCAATGCAAGCATTTATTCTCGAAGCTCAGCTTACGGATTATTACTGGCAATATATTATTTCTTACTAACGAAAAATTAAAATAGTTACTGATCTAATAAATGCAGACCTTATTTTATGTATTGCTTTTGAATATCTCAAACAGTAACAAAATAAATTTGGTGACAGATATCTCAAGAAAGAATTATTACACTTTTTCTTCGAGCTGTTTTATAAAACCTTCTATAGAAGAACATCCATTGTCTAGCATGACTCATTTTATATTTGGTAAATTAAAAAAGCGTAAAGAAATACATCAACTATATTTAAAATTCAATCGAAAGATTGTGCCAGACTGATTTGAAACTATAGATATCATGGGATATCTCCGGGATATCACGGTAAGATGGAATTTATTAAACGGTTATCAAGTATTGATTTGCCTTGCCTTAAAATATAAATGTTTATATAAATATATGCAATAACAAGTGTTTATTATTCGTCTTTATTATGAATAGAGGGCGTTAACAATAGGTCTTAGACGTTGGCGTTATTTTGATTTAATATTTGGAAAATTTAAATGTTGAAAATATCACAGTTAACAGTACTTCATGTAAAACCCACAAAATATAGTCCATCAATTAATAATAATGTTGAATTTGGATTATTGAGATTTTGTACACTTCCATGTATTTTGTCACTAACGACCCGGGTTTCGCCTTTCGGCATCTTCAGGCATTCGAGCACACGAATGGACTCGAACTGAGAGACAGTAAACAGTGTCTAACGTTTATATAGAAGATACAAATGCGACAAATATTATTTACAAGGTAAGATATTATACGTCTGAGAGCCACACTGATACCTGAGTTAAAATTTCGGAAATCGCCCTAACGTAATCGCCCTGTTAAGACACTGTTTACTGTCTCTCAGTTCGAGTCCATTCGTGTGCTCGAATGCCTGAAGATGCCGAAAGGCGAAACCCGTGTCGTTAGTGACAAAATACATGGAAGTGTACAAAATCTCAATAATCCAAATTTGAAATTGAAATTCTATCAAGCACCCTCAGTCGATGTCTTAAATTAAATAATGTTGAATGTTGTAAAAGTCACAGTTGACCTAGAATTGGCAGCCAGAATCACACGATGTGCAAATATCACGTCGCTACTGTACACCGTTTGGGAAGAGTTCTAATAACAGACAGACAGATTGTAGATACATGTATTTTCTGCTATATAATAGAGATATTTATGATAGAGCTTCTTTCTGAAACGTGAATTCAGTTGTGATAGGAAAACTAATAACTTCATATTTTAAAAAACTATAACTTTTTCAAAATATCGACAACTCGTATCATATTTTATAAAAATAATAAGCAGGTAAATAATAATCTAATAGGTATGTTAATATATAAATTTGAATAACGAGAAATCAGTCATTGTTATTATAAATCAAAATTGGTAAACTATTTAGCTGTGCTCTATTTATTTCCAAAATTTCCTCATAAAATAACTTATAATACCCCATGATTTGATGCAATATTTTAACACCTGTATCCCCGTTCAAAAGTCAAATTTTCGGCTGATGGTAGGGTTATATCTGCCACTTTTAAACGTACAAGTTATGTATACAATCCAGAATTGAGATTAAAATACCAAATATATTTTAAGAATTTAAACAAACGAGAGGAATAAATTTTAATATGTTTTGTTCTATGTAAATAAATATGAGGATGGTGAAATATCGGTCACGAATTCCTTCGGAACATTATAGTAAATAAAATAATTGAAAGAAACTGGGTTATGTTCTTTTTGTTTTACTTATATAAATAAACATTTAATTCATCACGGTTAAAATAATAACTATATAAACGATTTTAATTAAAACATGTTTATGATGACGTGTGCTAAGTTAAAAATAAAAAAAAAATTGGTTCATGTGATATTTAACAGTCGGCTACGAGAATAGGGATTTCAATACTGGTATTACCCAAACCGGGATCCAAGAATTTTGGTTGTTTTTTTAAGGGTAATAAATAATTGCACTTTGTGTTAGGTAGTATTCACTTGGTACACTTGAACTTTTGTTTCGATAGTTTGCACTTTGTGTAAGCTAGTATTCACTTGTTACACTTGAACTCTTATTTCGATAGTTTGCACTTTGTATAAGATAGTATTAACTTAGTACACTCAAACTTTGATTTTAATAGTTTTCACTTCAAAACGGATTCTTTTAACAAAGTACCACAGACTAATTTTGATAGCTTGACTTTGAAACGGATTATTTTAATTTTGTATGCTATGGACATTGAAATAAATTATATTAACATATTGCATGTTCACTTAGAACCCTGCTTCTTCATAAATACCACTCCTATAATATACTAGTGTATAATTTCTAATGCGTGGAGCAAAGACAATACAGGCTGCCTAATATAGAGTTGCGACAAGTAAACTAGTCTATGGTGGAAGATCCTATGTTGCAAGTAGTAAAGAATAAGTGACATTTCATTACAGCGTTGTGAAACTATCGATTTCAAAGTGTGAGTATTTATATTGAGTGAAAACTATTTTGTCTATGTGATAATATTTTTTCGTAAGTGCAACATATTTCTTCAATGTTTAAATATATTTTATTACGTGGCATCACTTTATTTTTAGTGAAATAATTTGTTTTTTGTGTATGTATTTGTTATAAGTGAAAACTATCTTTACGAAAATGAATATCATCTAAACAAAACTGCATTTAATTGTAAGTCTTTTTTAATACCGAAACACCGGTTTTTAATATTAACACTTTAGTACTGTAAAATTATTAATTAACCAACAAACGTTGAATCTGACTTACTTGCATAAAGATTAGATTCCAGCACTTATGAACTAGCCCAGATATTAATAAAAGTCAGTCTTTTATAGTTCTATTGTAGTTACATATATATATATATTTCCATCGTATTTTACTTTCAATTAAGAAAAGTATGCATATTTTCAATAGTCAGTCAACCGTTAATTGGAATAAAAATAAACGAAATAGAATTGGACAGATCAGCGTTTGATTGTATATATTTAACTTGTAGGATTCTGGAGCGCCATTAAAAGTTTTCAGTATGTCTTTGTCAGGTAAAAATTGTGTGTAATGATTTATAAATTACGGGACCGACATATTGAAAGTTACTTCTAAATCGCAAATGTGTTTATAATTATTAGTTAAAATTATTGCCGGATGGTTGACTAATGAGTAGTCTAAACATAGTCAGAAATATTTGATGGAGAATTAATTCCTTTCCCTGGCCCAAATCTCAATAATTGTCTGTACTCACCTTCACCTAGCTCTACGGCCAGGCCGAATAGGCGACCACGGGCCAAGCCCGGTCTTGTGCTGACCTCTTCTAGATTATGAACCCTTACAGGGCCATTGAAATGCCAGTAAGAAACGATTTCTTAGAAATATACTCATGAAGCACACAGAAAAAAAATATTACTTCTAAGGTTCACTGTTATTAATTCACAAAAATGAATCATATCAGTTTTTTTCTACATTTTTTCCACTCAATTAGGAACAAATTTTCGTTAAAATTTAAATTGTAGATAAATAAATTTCACTGATTAATATATTTATGATGATGTGATAATTCTTTTCATAATCCGTGTACCAATTGTTTTGAAAGCCTTTCCATACATAATTTTTTGTGAATTAATTTGTTAAAATGTATTCTTTATCATTCGAAAATACTCGGAATAAGTGAAATCAGTCCAATTTCACTAAATATATAATAACGGGAACAGCAATGCAGAAGCTTCTGTAGTGGTAAAGAATATTGATAAAGTATTTTAATTAGTAATGGTACTAGCATATTTGTTATAATACAACTCAGTATAATGTTGGCAACGTCTCGGATGATTTAGGTATAACAATATAAAACAGTTCATCCTGTAGTTGAAGAATGTCAACAATGTTGGGATTTTTTCATTCGGTAGTGGGTACGCGGGTCCGAATTCTGGAATGGAAACTATCTTACAATAATATTCAATCGATTTAATGATTTGTGTTGGAGTTCTTTTGTTACTCCATTCTCCTCTGAAAGTTGGGTGACCGACTTACAAAAAGTTCTCATAAATACAATTTCTGTGTAGTCATATTTTTTAAATCCTACAGTAAATTAAAAAATATATATTAAAAAACTGAAAGAGAACCAGTTCTCGTAAAAATAACTTTTGTTGAGATGCTAAATTAAAATTTCAAAATATGATCCACAGTATGATCGGACATGTTTGAAAAAAATCATTTGAATATTCTTCATGCCATTTTTAAGACAATGCAAAAAAGGTAAATTCAATGGACAGTTATTTCGGATAAAATGTCGACTTAATCTGTTGCCAGCGTCGTTATCAGGCAAAATTTACAGCCAGTGATTAATAGCAGTAGCTAATCTCGATAAAAATGAAATGCTATTATCAAAAAACGATTTTACACTAGTAAAAAGGGAATTAGGTTGATAACGTACCAGAAAAGAGCTATCCAATCGGTTGTTAATAATCTGTATTTTTGTACGCGATAATATAGCTGGATATCCAGCGCGAGTGAAGACGCATTAGTTAAACCAGGGGTCTTCAAACTTTTTAGCCTAAGGGACACACTAAGTCCTCCTCTAAGTCCTGAAGGCTAGCTTATCATACCAACATACTGCAGTTTTAAATTACGCGCAAGTTTGGTACTTACGGCAAGTGTCAAAGACATTTTATTGCGCCGACAAGGAGAAAATCAGTTTCTGCCTGATTTATGCACTCATATTAATTCCTTTTGACAAAAAATTGGTTGATGAGTTGCATAAATTTTCTCTTGGCTTTTTTTCTGCTTTCGGCACTACTTATCTGTGTGAAAAAACTATAGTGGGCCAGATTGGTAGTGCTCGCGAGCGCGTAACTTGGAGACCCCTGAGTTAAGAAAAAAAACATTACACAACATTTTCGCTCGCAGTGGAGTCGTAACTATGAAAAAGACTTTTCACTATGTAAGCTAAGTTAGCACTAAACTCGCAGTGAATATTTAGCTAATGGGTAATTAAGAATAATATTTTTTTGTTTTAAGCCTGTATTTAATTAGTATAATATATTATATCGACGAAATGCTAACTGAACGCATTAAGTAAATTTTTGACGATTTTCTGTTTTATATGTCAAAATGTATGCAATTTAAAGCATTACGTACTGGTAAAACGCATTAAGTCATAGGATATAATTGATTTGAAAAATAAACTGTATTAAGTCATATTTTGTTTCTTTTTATTGGTAAAAAGAAGAATATAACTTTAACTCATTGATACAAAATCTTATGATTTTTATACCAAAAAGACTATTCTTTATAAATAATAAAAAAATCTTTTTGAAAAACCAACAGAGTTGTACTTTGGAGAGAGAGAAATTCGAAAAAAATAATGCTTTAAATGCGATTATCTCAAAACTTGTTTTTATTTTATCAGTATCTCCTCGATATTAAATACACTGACAGTCTATACAGTCTTTTTTTACGCGATACAAAGGTTTCAAAAATATAAGCTTAAAAAAAATTGCGTAAAATAATACCTTACTTTTTTGTATTTTTATGTTGGTTCCAAAAAACAAATCGCGGAAAAATTCATCAAGAATTTGTGAAAAACTAAAATTGAAATTTGCCAACTCGTTTGATGAAACGATTTTAAAAGAAATAATCGTGTAATAGTGAATATGTCGTGTAAAAAAGAAATAGGTGACAACCAAACAAATCGTGTTAAAAGAGAACCGGGTATACTTGAAAAGAGAAGTCTTCATGTTGTCAAAATTTAATAAAAGCCATATGCCTTATTTTTTAAAATCCAAATTTAAAAAAAGTTACAGTCATTTACCCTAATTCTTCAGTTTAATTGAATTGAGATTTATATTTCAATTTCTCTTTGTCGCACAACTGCAATTTATTCCTCCCATAAACATTTTTAAAATTCGTAAGCTGCGTACTAAACCTTTGATTACAACATTAATATTGCCATAAATTAACTGGGCTTATTTCTGCGAAATAACCGTTTTTGATTGCTGTCGCGGCTCTAGGAATTCGCATCAAACTAATTAGTATGTTAGGATTATCAGATTAATTAAGGAATTTAATTACTTTTTTTATAACTCGGTAGAGGTCTGCACGTGCCCGGGCACGGCTCGCGGGCCCTCTACCCAGCCCGGCCCGTGAGTTGGGCCGAGTAGCAAATTTATTTTTCAGAAAAATATTTCGTACTATGTTTAGGTTATGGCTCAGCCATCGGTAGTAGATATTAAAAAGTTAAAACATAAATAATTCATTTCACATTTGTTATAAAAATATAGAAACGATGACATTTTCTTTTTGAAAATAATGGCGTCGTTATAATTTTTTTCGGGAACTTGAAGCTGAGAAAACCATAAAACTGTGTGAGTTAATTGAAGCTAAATCTGAAACAATGCTTTCTATATTAACGAATGACCAATAGTTATATTAGTCGTTCGCACATAAATTGGCCAAAAATAAATCAGGTTCAAGCAAGCAAGGTGAATAGCAAATTTGGACTTTTTCAATTTAAATTTGTGATCTTGGACATGAGTGACTTATAGAAATTATTATCCAGTTTATCTCGTACAATTTTCAAAATATTTGACGCATTGGCTGTCAGCTGTAATGCCAGATATTTTTAAAATTATTAATTTATTTTAATTATAAATCTGTTTTTTAATTATTAATAAAGTGTCAATATTACTCAATGTCTGCTTTCCGTTAGATTTAATTGGTTAACAGTTTGTTGCACTTATCAGACCATTTATTATTAATAAATAAAATTCATTAGTTACAAATGAATTTCAACAATATTGTGAGTGAAAAAAAAAACGGAATTTTGTCGGGATGTGAAAAATATATCTGGGTTTCGGCCAGGCCTGAAAACGCCGGGCTCGGACCGAATAATTTTATTAAATTCTGGCCCGCGCAGGCTTCTATAGCATGGATATGAGTTTTATTGAGCACGTTAAAACAGATGTTATATTCGCGATACAGCTCGTAATAACAGTAGTAAATATTTTATTGTTATCATCAATCATGATATGATTTTTGCGCTGGAAATAATAAGTTTTACAATATCGACGGTGTTTTGGACAATTGATGGAACCCTCAAATTTGAAATTGTTCAAGAGAGAGTAAAAACTGTTTTTATCGAAAACATTCTATGGCGAGTTCCGTTATAAATTTTTGAAATGCAATCCTGTTAATTCTCATTTTGGCAGATACGGGATTATACGTAGGAGGTGTTAATATAATAGTAGTTTAAATTAAGTGACCGGGTCAGAATTTTTAAACCTAAAGCCAATGTAAAATGATAATTCGCTTCCAAAAAGTGGTCAATTTATTTTTATAATTTAGATCATTTGACCGAGATCTGCTCTGTCGTCATTAAATGAGATTTTAAAACTCATTTTCGTATTTTATGAGGGTTACGTCAATTGGCCAAAACACTGTCGATATTATGCATTTGAATGATACAATATCTTTTTGATGTATTAAACAGTATATTTGTAGAAATTATTTTTTTATATGAAATATAATCACTCATTCGCAGACAGAGAGATTACAAAGAAGTGCGTCTCTAGCGAATTTGGACAGGTGGCACATATTTTGAATTGATTAACATATATTTTTTGAATATGAAAGTAATATTAAACAAGAAACGAATTTCAGTCAAATTCAATGATTAAATTAAGGTTCCTCATCTTCTGTTAGGGAAGGATCACTCAAAATTGGAAAACACGTAACAAGCACAGTTGATTTCTTTCATAAAAGTAACTATTAGTATTTTATTAGAAGTTATCTGTAGCTCACAGCTCAACGCTGCACATTGCACACGGTGTACAAATGCTGTCTTGAAATTCTGCAAGTTACATCTCCAAATCATAAAATTGCACCCATTGGAGACCGTTTAATTTCAAAATACTCTAGATAACTGTTTATTAACCTGTGGTCCGCGAAGATTTTTGGGTGGGCAAACATTTTTTTAAATTCCAAGTAATAAAATATTAAGCATACGGTGTTGAAAAATTAGTTGTTTTCAATTAAAAAGCAATTTTTTTTTTAAATAAAACACAATTCATTTGTACTACTTCCACATATTTATAATGATCAGTCCTGATCATATATATATATATATATATATATCCATATATACATATATATATATGTCCTGTTATAATGATCGGTCCTGATCATTATAAATATGTGGAAGTAATACAAATGAATTGTGTTTTAATTTTTAAAATATAATGTCTTTCCACCAAGAATTGACAGTTAACACCTTAAAAGTGAAAAATCAATTACATAAATATTTATTATTTTATTCCAATGTTGATGGTCCGCAAAACGTTTTTTGATATTTTGGTGGCGCATGGATGTAAAAATGTTGAGAAAAATTGATCTAGATATTTAATTGTTCAAATTTTCTTCTCCTGGCTTCTTAATTGATCAAATTTTTTTTGTTGAATGTTTTTTGGTGAATATCGTCCGTAAATGATGCCCGTTACCCAAAATGTCTTGGCTAAATCCCTGTCCTAAACCATAATCGTTTTCTATACTTATATATTCTGTCTGGTTAATAATTTAATGTTGAAAATAGATTGATAAAAATGAATCACCTACAGATATGATAAATCAAAGCTTGCAACAGACGCTAAAAAAATTAATTATACTGAAAAAAAAAAATGCAAATCTTTTCTAAGAAGTAAGACATTTTTAAATGCAATAAATTATACCACAAATAAAATTAAGTGCGCAATACGCAATAAATTTTTCGTAATTAAGATATTTTAAAGATGGAAAAAATAAATAATAATAAAACACTTGAAAAACGCGTTTCGGATTTTAAAAAATATCTGCTTATTGATGTTTCGTTAAAGATGTTTTTAAATAAATTTATAAAGTATATGTAAGTATATAATTATAATATATCATACAGCAGGTATTGTGAAGGATGTTTTTAAAGACATTACACTTACGCAATAAAATGGGGTGGTCCGTAGTGCAGTGGTCAACGTCGTTGGCTTTGGTTACGGATTTCACAGGTTCAAATACTAGTATGGACAATTTTACAAATTGATTCTTTAATCGATGTGTGTGATGTCTGAAACTCCCTTCCATCCATTTGATTGTAAAAACGGGACGTAGATAGAGCGATCACCTGTCAACTACTCTTCTCCTAACCCTGTTCTTCAATCCCTGCTGTCTTCAAAAAGAATAGGCTGAGCAACTGAGTAATAAACTATTCTCGTATAAAAACTTCTGTTAAGATAACTCCATTAGTAGTCTAATCTATATCATCCACATTGAGAGCGGAGATGGTCTAAAGAAATATTGACGAACTGACGGAATAAAGAAATATCAACGTCTTAATTTAATTAGTTTGTATTAGTTCGTATAAACAAGAAAACCTCGTAAAGACAGATTAATGTCTATTAAATTCAAGCGTAATTGATAGTGACACTAAGAAGTAAAAATAAATCCCGTTTAAATTATGGTTTATGGCAATACTGAATGTTTTCTCAAGGGACATGACAGCTTCGTTCTGTCTAGTAGTTTCTATTGATAAATGAGCTTTTTAAATGGTAGAATCACACAACTCGTAAACCATACCGTTCCAGACATACTGAGAGTATTTGACGCGTGGGATGTAAAAAACAACAATGCCCATGTTCATTTCCTTGAAGGGTAGATAGATACCTTGGGTGATGGGATTTTCCGATGCTTTTACGATACGCATTTAAGTAGGAAAAAAAGATATCAGCAGTGGTGACTAACTGGAGAACGCATGAAGTCATAGGATATAACACCTTTGAAAAAAAAAGTATAATCATATTCAAATTTGGATTATTGAGGTTTTGTACACTTCCATGTATTTTGTCACTAACGACCCAGGTTTCGCCTTTCGACATCTTCAGGGATTGAGCACACGAATGGACTCAAACTGACAGTAAACATTGTCTAACGTTTATATAGAAGATACAAATACGACAAATATTATTTACGAGGTAAAATATTATACGTCTGAGAGCCACACTGATACCTGAGTTAACATTTCGACAATCGCCTTAATCCTTATTTTGTAAACAACACATTCACAGAGTGGCGAATTGCCGCTTTCCTCGTTTGCCTCAGACGTATAATATTTTACCTCGTAAATAATATTTGTCGTATTTGTATCTTCTATATAAACGTTAGACACTGTTTACTGTCTGTCAGTTCGAGTCCATTCGTGTGCTCGAGTGCCTGAAGATGCCGAAAGGCGAAACCTGGGTCGTTAGTGACAAAATACATGGAAGTGTACAAAATCTCAATAATCCAAATTTGATATTGAAATTCTATCAAGCACTCTTAGTCGATGTCTTAAATTGTATAATCATATTGTTATTTTATTTATTCTGGCATAAAACATAAAAGGACTCTAATAACTCATGATAAGTAACAACCAAAAAATATTTTTAAATCACAACCAATTCTGTTTACTTGGGAGAGAGAGAGTACTTTGGAAAAGAAATAACGCTTTAAATGCGATTATCTGAGAACTCGTTTTTATAACTTCAGTATACTCTCGAATTGTTTAGCTGTACGGATTTGTATCCAAAAGCCATGAATATCTGTAAAGTTTTATTCGTTCCCATTCAAAATCTTCCCGACGCCGGTAACAGAGCGAAGAGGGAAGTGTAAGATTTATACGATTCTTTTCCTAGCTCCATCCTTCTATCTCTAGCCTAGCCAAAAAGAGTGATTGAACAACTGAATTACCACCAGTTTTGGCTGTTACTAGCTGTGACACATCCAGTAGAATAACGAAGTTATCGATTACAATTGAAATAGAAAGCCATCAAAAACTGACTTAATACGTTCTGTCAGTATAACCTCGAATTAAAGTGTTTCAATTGAACAGACAAAAGCTCAATATCGTGTGCCAATCAGCTACTTTGTTACAATGAATTGATATTGTTTAATAAGATACTAATCTGTTATGTTACAAAAAGTGGTTATTAATAAAAATCTAAGATTTCATTTGATCTTATCGATAAAGTAATTTGTAATGAACCATAGGAAAGGATAAAATCAACAAAAAATATTGTCATACTTCATCTCAAGATGCGAAGTTGCGGATCTGATGTTAAATTGTAAAACTCATTTGTAAATGGTTGTGCATAACTTTTATCAAACACGGGGAGGAGTTAGAAGGTTTATAGTCTATTTGAGTTGTTGATAGTACAACTACGGATGCATCGACATTTTCGATTATATGAAAACTCTTTTAGCTTTGTATATATTTTATTTAAAGAGATAAAAAATTAGTTAGAGCACAAAAAGAACAATCCAACATTTTTACAATCCAACGTATTTACACTTTTCATATAGTTTTTTAATTAACTTAGCAGAGCTTCATTATAATATGATAAAAAAAATGTAAAGAGATTTATCAAATATTGTACTGTAATGAAATTTCGGGGTCACGAGTTAAATTTCCTGACCGAACTCTTTCATTAATAACGTGTTGAGTCCAAAGATATATAATTTAATTTAAGACATCGACTGAGGGTGCTTGATGGAATTTCAATATTAAATTTGGATTATTGAGATTTTGTACACTTCCATGTATTTTGTCACTAACGACCCGGGTTTCGCCTTTCGGCATCTTCAGGCATTCGAGCACACGGAGTTCGAGTCCATTCGTGTGCTCGAATGCCTGAAGATGCCGAAAGGCAAAACCAGGGTCGTTAGTGACAAAATACATGGAAGTGTACAAAATCTCAATAATCCAAAACCAAAGATATATATTTAATTGTAAGGTGATGTTCCCATAATGTCTCGTCCAGTTTTTTTTCGATATAAATACGATGTAGAGAGATAGCGATGAGATAAATACTAGTCCTTTTCTTACCCTATGATTATATTCATATAATTGATATCTCTTTAGACTTTTACATGTTTGTCCCACATATCTGGCTGAACAGTTATCGCAGAACAATGTATAATTACCACTGTTTTTGATGAAATTTACCATAATAATTTTAATTTTATGACACAATAAAGATAATTAATTAATGTATACGAATACCGTCGTGCCTGTGGTGCAGTGTTCAACGTCGTTGCTTTCGGTTACGGATCTCACTTGTTCAAATCCTATTACATAAACTGGCTTTTCAATCGATTTATCGATTTCTGTTCGTATCTTAAAGTAATTATTTTGACTTGTTTGAATTTTCACAGTAACTCGAAAGCGAGCTCATAAATCTTCTACAAGAATTTATCCTTTACTTACTCTTGGAGCATTTTATGAAGTGTCAATATTGTAGATTGTTCTCGTTAAAAAATAATTGTGTCCATCCAAATTTTGAAACTATTGTTGAAAATATATTGTTTTATTACCACCAATCGATAAGTAGTGGCTTTATAAATTATTGTCGTACTAAATACAAACGACGGAAGCATAACACTCTTTTTTTAAGACATCGATTGAGGGTGCTTGATGGAATTTCAATATCAAATTTGAATTGTTGAGATTTTGTACTGTCAGTTCGAGTCCATTCGTGTACTCGAATGCCTGGAGATGCTGAAAGGTCATTAGTGAAAAAATACATGAAAATATTGAAAATCTCAACTATTCAAATTTAATATAATCAGTGACGGCTCGTGGATAAGATATCTGGGGGTGCTGCGGTTGACTAAAAATAAAAAAAATGTATATTTGGATTACATTTTACTATTAACATAAAAATTATTAAAATTAAACATTACATGTATTTTTATTTCATTATAAAATTGACTGTTTTGTCTTTTTTCCTTGAAAAATATCGCTTACATTTAGGCAGATGTCGCGCGCGTAGTCAGACCGCTGCACCCAAACACGCACGCAGAGCCTGACATACTGTCAAATTGGCAGTTAAGGTCAAGCTTCTAGTTGCGAGTCCCCCCTCCCCACGCACCGCCTTCGCCAGCTCGAGCATATTTCATCGAAAACTGTACTGCACAAATTCATGAAGATGTCTCACTTTTTGATATTAGTACCACGCTATATACCAATAATAATATTTTCGTATAACATACATAAATTTATGTATATTGTAATATTAAATTTAATCTCAACTTGTTTGGGGGTGCTGCAGTTCTGCAGTGCGTATAGACAAGCTGTGCCTGAATATAACACTCTTTTGTTTAAACAAGCATTCGTTTAATAAAAAACTAATGTTTAATATTTTTCATTTGATTTAAAATGGGCTCTTAGCATCCATAAATTACAGAGATAGCGCCAGCTGGAATCATCCATCCAAATTCTAAACCATCGTCCTTCACTGAATTAATGCGACTTCCTTTAGAAAGGTCCTGGATAGCTTTGCAATAGCCGTCCTGAGTGAAAAGTTTACTTGAATGAAGGTCATTTTACAGCGAGCATAAATGTCTTGTAGAGGTGTGCACGGGCGCAGGTTTGGCCGTGGGGTGGTGCCTGGCCCGGCCCGTATTGATATTTGGAGTTCGTTTTTCTGAGCCAGCCATGCGGTAAACAATCATTATTGATAAATAAAATTGATTCACATTTGAATTGTTGAAATTTTGTACATTTCCATGTATTTCGTGACTAACGACCCGGGTTTCGCCTTTCAGCATCTTCAGAAATTCGAGCATACGAATGAACTTGAAAATCGTGCTTTTTCCATGCTGAGAAAGTAAGTAGTAAATAAGTATACGCTTTGGGTCGGGTTCTGGTGACAAGTGTAATATTAAGACTCGATCCCGGTCCAGACAGGGCCAGAGTCGGGCTTGGGCCGGGTAATTTTATCAAATTTCGGCCCGTGCAGATCTCTAATGTCTTGAAACGACCACTTGGCGAAGTAGCTGGGTCAATAACTTCAATGCGGAGGTGCGGGTGTTGAGATATTAAGATAAAGATAATATGCGCCAGTCTCACAAACTTTTTGGAATAAATTAACCGCTTTAAAAATAATTGCTAGCGAAGTACTTACAGTGTTTGCGCTAAGTTTTAATTAGTTTTTTTCTCCACGTAACACGGTTGAGAGCAAACTGATCGTCATCAGAGGTAGTGATTGAAAGTTCTTGAAGTGAATATTTGAACAGTTGAAATAAATAAAGGTCTGTTGGATCCTAGTCATATGTTACTTAGCGTCCTACTCCCATAATATTTTTTCTTGACACTTTATCCTTTATTTTTAAAATAACTTTTTATATGTTTTATATATTTTTTACCATGTCCGCTCCCAACTTGGAGTATATGGCCTAATGGAGGTATCTCAACATAAGCTTCCTATGAGAACTGCTTGTTACTCAGTTGCTCAACTTCTCTTTTTTCGAAGAAAGTGGGGATAGAAGGATATGGATAGTACAGGACTAGTGGTTAGCTAATCGTTCTCGCTACTCCCCGTTTTTGAAGATCAAATGAGAGGTAGGTAGGAGTTTAAGACATCACAAACATAAATGAGTACGAACAGAAATCTATAAATCGATTGAAATATCAATTTATGAAACTGTCTGCACCGGGAATTCAACCCGAGACTTCCGCCTACGACGCTACCAACTGCGTCACGGACGCCGACTTGACATGACATACTTAACTCAATTTTAACTAGGCATGGATGTTTGTGATGTGTGACATTTCCTTCCACCCATTCGATCCTAAAAACGGGGCGTAGCTAGAGCGAGTTAGTCCTAGGGCTTACCTTCTATCTCTACTCTCTTCGAAAAAGAGAGTAACAAGTAGTTGTAGAAAACAATTCTTTTGAGATACCTCCATTAGGAGTCCACATGCTCCACATTTGGAGCAGACGTAGCTTAAAAAATGCATACCGAGATAGTAGAATATTATAATAAAAGAATTCGAAAAATTGAATGCTCTTATTAGCCTTAAAATACACTCGGATAGAGGACGCTTCCCTACACAAACAAATTATCAATTCTTTGGGTTCCGCTTCGCATGGAAACGTACAAAATTCAAAAAAAAAAGAGACATCACTAGGGTTGCCAGATTTCTCGCAAGTCAAAACGGGACACCTCCCCCCGAGAAAAAATAAAAACTCAAGAACACTTCATTTCTCCTTTGCCTTGGCTACCATGTGGCCTCCATTCAATTTTCAATTTATATTAAATTAAAAAATGTAAGTTTTAATAAAAATAAATTAATTGGTTTTTATTGAAAAATATAATAGCTACTATTTCAAATTCATCAAATAACAACAAATAATAAATTGTAAGTTTTGTTTATGGTATTTATGCCGCGCAATATTAATGAGTGCCTGAGAATTACCATGGGTGCGAAAAGATTGCGGAGCCCTGGTTTAGGAAATAATCGTATATTTCGACACAATTAAAATCATAATTCTCAATGCACTGTACGATACCACTTTTCTGTACTGTTTCTACTGAAAGTCTATTTCTTTCATCCGTCCATTGAATTTCTCATTGAATTTTTCATTGAAATGAAAATGTTCTCTTCTCGTTACCATTATGACCTGGTAAGGAAAAAATATCCTCGCACTCACAATATAAATCTTTATATTGTTCTGGAAATTCTTTTTCTATCTGAGAAAAAACAACGACTCATTTTTCTGATACTAATGTTTTGTTCCAATCGAGAGATTGCATTTCATTTTTAATATGCCCGAAAACGGGACATTTGGTTGTGACACTGCGACACAAGACTTAAAAACGGGGACAGTCCCGTTTAATCGGGACGCCTGGCAACCCTAGACATCAAAAAACTAAGGATTTTCACCGGTGGTGAAATAGCAAAACAAAATAACAAACCCAAATACTTTCTTGTCTAGTTTTATAATAGTAATCTGTGTGAAAGCGCCGGTAAGTGGGACTCGAGGAAATTCATTTAGGTCTTTTTGTTGGTAGCCAGATGACAATTGTGTGTAAGTGGCAACCCTTAATGTAATCTCTTTGGACGGAGTATATTATTATTTTAACATTTGCTTCACTTGGCTACCGTTGACCGTCTTTAGGTTGGTACAAAGGAAAAGATTGCTTTGATAAAGTTCTATATTTAGTCGATCAATTTTTGGTACTATGTCAAGATGAGAATTGCACCATTCTTAATAGTGTCACACATTCTATTGATTCATAATCATTTTCTGAAGAATCCTGAATTTAAATTTTTAAGTCTTCCAAAATGTAGAAGAGCATTGTTGAAAGGTATTGCATTGGATGTTGACACATTCAGCTTCGACGCTAGTGTCTTCAGAAGATTACTATAATTTATGTTACTTGATTGTTTCTCTTGCCAATTTAACTATGTTTCTATCATTCGTCACAGTGCAAATGTATATATCCATGGCGAAACGAATAAATACGATTGTCAACCCGGACGAGTTGACAACACTTTACCAAACCAGAGATACCTACAAAACGCGACATACTGATAGACGGAAGCGCGCGATACACAGAAGCCTGACTGCCTAACTCTTCTGAAAAAGGCAACAATAATTTCTCGAAGCCGTCGACTGCAAAGTTGAGGGCAGATCTTCAAAATGTTAAAATATCTGTAATTAAACAAGTCAATAAACATGTTCCAAAATATCTCTATGTTAGGTCCATGGTGCAGTGGTCAACATCGTTTACCTAGATTTTTGTCAAAAGGAATGTAGTTTTGTCATTTTGTATCCACCCTATTATATCTACAAGGCACAGCGTAGAATAATTGATTAAATTAAAAATCTCTTTCTTAATGATTCTTCCTGTCACACTCATTCTGGAAAAGGGATGTTGAGTTGATCGTCACTTCTTGTCAAACACCTTGTGGTGAAAACTTTCATTATTTGTCAATTTTTCAATGTTAAGGGAGGCAGACACATGCTTGCTCTGATAGTTAAGATTTATTGCAATATTTTGCATTTCAATAATAGAGTTCTACCAAATAATTATTTTTAATTTCATTACAATAATATAAGTATTGTTTTATTTTATTTTCTGATACATACTTATCTTAGTCAGGTCCGTGGTGCAGTGGTTAACGACGTTGATTACGGATACGGATATCTCGGGTTCAAGTTCTGGTATGGATAGTGTCATAAATTGATTTCCCCATCGATGTATGTTCTTATGCATGGATGTTTTTGATGTCTAAAATTCCCTTCCACCCATTCGATCTTAAAAATGGCGCGTAGCGAGAGCGATTGTCTAACCACTAGTCCTGTACTAGCCCCATCCTTATATCTCTACTATTTTCGAAAACGAGAGGTTGAGCAACTGAGTAACAAGCGGTTCTCGTAGAAAAGCTTCTGTTGAAATACCTCAATTAGGAAGCCATTTGCTCCAAATCGGGAGCGGATCTTTTAAAAAAGTGTAATTATCTACTATTTATATAACGGTATCGACAGCTGCGACATGAAATTACCTCATGTCTTTTTGGCTGCTATTTCTAGACCAACATCTGTGCTGTTTTCAACATTCAACTTTTCACATTATTATTTTTGATGTAGTATATATGTTGTGGGTGTTACACGAACAGTCTGCTGTGATGTTTAAACTTTCACCTTTTGATATTATACTTAATCAATTGATTGACTATGTTTTGTGGATTTCACATGAGGTGCAAGCCATAATGATATTTTCAACTTCCAACATTAACTTGCGCAAAAATAACGACAAAGTCAAAATGTTAGCGACCTCTATCTCGGACGAAGCTGAGTAATAAATACTAGTAGGTATATATCAGGCGCGTGCCGTGGTTTCTCACTCAATCACATGTAAGGTGAAGGGTGCGAACGAGATAAAAGAGCAAGCGTGCACATGCTCTTGTATCCTTCTTGTTTATACACAAGTGAAGTTGTATGATAGAGATAAAGATACACCCATCGCACATCGATGGTATAAATTGTATCGTCGATATTCTGGAAGAAGACACTAACTAAAAAACATTAGTTTTGAGTAAATGAACTTTGAAGTTTTTGAAATGCTTGAAATACTGTAGCTGTTTCATTTAGTTTGTTTGTATAAAACTGTTTTTAAGTAACAGTATACTTTATAAAAATATGTGTGTTCTTCCATACGGTATAAATAACTCAATATCTATGTCATTTTTTCGATTTAGTGTTTTCTTTCAGAACAACATATGTAAAATAAATTGAAAGTTTAATTGAAAATTTTGTAACCTGTCTTGTGGCCGAGTGTTTAAAGATCTTGGATGTTGTTCCTATTTGGCAGTTAGTACACAGGCATAATCAGTAGCACTTATTAAATTTACTTTCAGTATTTTTTTAATGCCGCTGTCTAGTGATTGTCATTCTGAAAGAAAAATTGGATATCAAAGTCATTTTTTGACTATAAATAATTTTGGAAACTAGCCACACAAAATTTTACGCTTTTTAAAGTTTATTTGACTTTGTTATACCATTTTCAACGTAATGTCGCTAATAGGCAAGAATGACACGTGTAGGAATATATATTCTGACTCAGAAATATAATATGCTTAATCCCGTGAAAGCTTTTTGGGAAAATGGGAAGATTAATGGTGGGGGAAAAGTGACTGAACTGGTCAAAGAAACAAACAGAAGTGATGCAAACGTAATACGACTGTGTTTAGTACGACTGGATAACCTCAAGGATTTCAAATGGAAATGTACGTTTTATAAAGGACATTTTGCGAGAGATATTAACTAAACGAGGTTGGTATTACTGTTACATTAATGATAGGGCGTGCAATCTTGCATGTAGATTTTTCTCCTTTATCATTTAAATGAGGCGTTCAAAAACCGATATGTTCACTTGATAATACAAGAAGTAAACGACGGTTTTGTGTTTCACGCAAACATTTTAGTTTTAACGATAGTTTATTTTTTCCTATCTTATTGTTTTTCTTAAAAATAATAACGTATAAACACTCCATCGCGCGAATAAAATATGTATTAAAAGGAATAGTTTATAATTTTTAAAAATTAATAGAACTATTGATAATAATCGTTTTTCAGTAAATAAAATCTTGAATAGGACAGGTGGCTCACCACTATTAAATTAATTTCCCTCGGAATATTCACCTCCGAACACTAGTAATTAATTTTTAATTAGTAGTGTTATGAAAATTAGTACTCTCACTGCTTGTGTCTTACCCCCACCCCACGACCAGTAGACAGAAACAAACCCACCTTACCCTTTTCAATTAAAGAATTAGAATCAATGTTTACCTTAGGAATAAATAGCCTAGCCAATATAGTTCGTCTGAAGATGATTTTTGAAGAAGCGAAACGCGTTACATTAGTAACACGGCCAGTGGAATAACCAATTTTAATTTTGTATTAAATATGGATTTCCACAAACTTACCACCGAATCCATTGGAAGCATATCAAATATATTCGAATAGTTTTTGAAGTATTAAAATAATATTAAAATTTCAATTTGATTGAATAATTAGCAACATAAATACACATTTCAATACAGTTACATTCTATTACAATATTGAAAATTTGCAGCTGCGTCGGATTACTACAACTACATTTTTTCAATTGCTGAAATTACGACATGCTTAAAGTGTTATATTTTTCAAACTCAAGTATTATGGAAAGATATTGAAAGCGCCTGAGTTGGGTGAAGGCAAAAAAAAACCACTGCCTGGGGTAATCATTATTGTTCTTGAAAGTAATTGTGATGTGATCTTTCGTAGATTTTGTTAAATTTTTCATAAAAAAATATTACCAATATATTCGAATAGTTGCCTAAATATTCGAATATCGAATAGTTATAAAAGGGACAAATATATTTAGATATCAAATATTCGAGTTGAAACTAGTCTTCACCCAACAATTTGGAGGTTATAATACTACAAAAAGTATATGTTTCGTTTTTTCTTTGATTTAAGATGCGAGATGCTATATAAAAGGGCCCGACTGTAGAAAAGCGTGCTTATTATGTGGGTAATTGATGTGTCTCAACGTTTTGCAGGGAAAACGACTGAAAGTTTTCGTACATTTATGAATGACACGTTCCACAGCAAAAAAAAGCTCGAGCTTTTTGAATAAAGTAGTAAATGGAAAAAGTGAATGTGGCGAAAATAATTCAATGTGAAAACTTATGTAGGCGTTATGGTTTGAAAAATGCGGAACACAATTTAGACACGCAGGTTGCTGGTTAAGACGACAGTATCAGTTCATATTGGATAAAATCTTCAGAACTAGCTAAGAATTGAAATAGTTGTGTCCTTTACGTGAGATGATTGCGTAAAATAACGATCAATAAATTACTACAGTTATCAGAATAATTTGATTCTTTCAATAATACGATGGTGTTAAGCCAAAATAACTATCAACAAACTAATAAAAAATCTCATATAACTGAATGCTTTGCTATTTCTACAGTATTATAATTGAGTTCTACTAAATTCAATCAGTTAAAGGATTGCTGCAGAAATAGTACAATTCAAATTTAACCGCGAAGAAGGTTTTACATATAGTATATATATGATAAGCGAACGTATGAGTATAAATACAAAAAGACGATTTTCCAGGGGAACAACAATCCATTTAAATTTCGAAATCATTTTGTTTTTAAGGTTATCATTTTTACTATTCTTATCAGCAGTGCTTAGATATAAAACAAAACGTCACTAAAACAAGGCTTAATGGAATTGTAGTTCCAGAACCATAAACTTATTTATTTCATGAGAAAATCTATACTACTAGAACCAAATAATAATAATAATTACATCACATTTATTTCAGGTATAAGTAAGTGTAAAATACGGAATAATTTATTATAATTTTTCTAGGGCATCTGAGATGTATACTTTTAGTCCCACTGAAGCGTTCTTATATGTAAAATGTTATTTCATACTTATCGTAAAATTATGTTATAAAAATAGAGTTATACAATATAAGTATGGCATTTTTAAAGAACCTTGTATTTTTTAACATACTTAAGTTAGACATTTCAAAGAATTTTCCATCACACTCGGCTAGCTCAAATGGCCTGAGGGCTCAGACTGCAACGAACTGTATTTAATAATTTCTGAAGAGTTTTTAATATAAAAAGTAATTTTATCGAAAAAATCACATCATTTTGTTTACGCTTAGATAAACATGTTTTCGCTTTGTAAAATGTTTCGTTCCATAAAACAAATTTCCTTTTACAAGCAAAATTGATGGAGACGTTTTTGAAATTTCGAAAAAGAATATTAGCATTATGAAAATATTTCTAGAAACCCCAATAGACTGATCCCAAAATACTTCAAAAATAATACATGATTGTAGGTAAATTTTTTCGGTTCCATGATAAAACAGGATATGAAAAAACAGAATTAGTTAAAAATAATTTATCGTATCTATTTATTATTATTTAACGGTATATATAATAATTATGTAATGTATAAATCAACTTCTAACAGAAATCCATAAATCGATTGAAACATCTATTTATGAAACTGTCCGAGCTGGGACTCGAACCTGTGAGATCCATAACCGAAGCCAATGATTTTGATCACTATACCACGAACCCGACGTCTTGTTATTTTCACCCTATTATAATGGATTTCTACTCAGTAAATGTCAATTTAATTGGAACTAAAAATGCTATGCTATGCTAACTATGCTATTCTTTACCAATTCAACTTCAATCTAATAAATTTATATATTTTTTTCATTCAAACTATAAACGGAATTGCTTTTTTGCCATAAGTACATTAATTTAACTGAATAACTATAATTTTATACGAATTAAACGACCCCTATTATTAAAAGTTTGGAATTCACTACCCCACCCCACTATCCTTAGTAAAGTGTCTTACAAAACTAAAAATAGTCCACCAAGTATAAATATCAAAAAATTAAAATTAATTTATGGTTTTGTATATTTTAATTTACATATGAACTTAAAAAATAAACTAAAATTTAAAGTTTGTTTTGTTATTTGAAAAGGCTAACCTTTCAAAACTATTTTGTTATACACGCCAGACTATTAATCAATTTATTGTTTACAGAAAATTAATCAATTTATTATTTAATCAAACGCTGATTAAAAGACACTTCAATTTAAGAAGTATTAATGAAATTTCATTAGTTTTAGTTTATTTATTAAATTAAATAGAAAACCCATCAAAGTGCTTTTGTTAGACTTTAAAACTTTATTGTATCTTAAATTTAATTAACCCAACATTCAAGTGTATCTAATAATATTGTTTTCTTCAGTAAAAATAATTATAAAAATATTGTCGATACATATTTGTATCGATATTATAAAATCAAAACATATTGTATGTAAACGAAGCGAGATAAGTTCGTATACCATGCTCTTTTCTTATTTTAATATGGTGGACTCTTTATTGGATATCTTTACCAAACTGATTGTAAGTCAGTTGGTAAAACTTTCTCTTTGGAGAGGGTAAGAAAGGCATGATGGAGCTGAAAATGAAGTCACTCTATTTCCCGTTTTAAGAGGGAATTGCAGGTTTTTCCCATTTAGTGAAGATCGTTAATCGTTTACCGTTGCCTTAATCTTATGAAACATTGTCGTACTTTTTTTTTACATGGAAAAAGTAAAGTTTTCAAGCCTGCTTAGTAAAGAGTACGCTAAATGTGAAAAAAGCCTACTAGACTCTCTTAAGGAACAGATGTATGGTAGGAAATTCGTGTTTCTTTGAACTGAAAACTTTTCTAATCCATAAATCCATTGAATTATCAATAATTTTTGAAAGTGTCCGTACGGGGATTCAAGTCTGCGAAAACTGCAATTGAATTGGATTTACGCCTAAAAGCATTGATCACTTGTCACTTTTAAGGTGTTAACTGTTGTGTTAAGAATAGAATTTTTTCTCCCATTAAAATGTATGTTAGGTCTTTTAGTATTAGTTTTAAATCCATTTCTGGTTTTATTCTCACCTGCTATTATAAATATGAATATCGCTAGATCTTCTATCTTACTAATATTATTAAACAATTATGTTTAATTTTAATCAAAAAATATTTTACTGGCACGCAATGATGTTTTCAATTCGGCAAATATTTTTACACAGTTGTGCATCACCCGCATTTTTCGTTGGTTATCTCTACTATATAACAGTAAATACGAGTGTAAATCTGTCCGTATGTTTGTCACAACAATTCCTCCTAAACGTTGTAGAGTTGCGACGTAAAATTTTCACTTGTCATTCTGACTGCCATTTCTAGATCAATTGTGCAATTTTTCACATTCAACAACGATAACTGAAAAACTCTCAATGTAGATCCCATGACAGAAAACATCAATAACAAACGAAGGTTGCTTGGCAACCGCTACCGTAAAATCCTAAAATATTCCCTAAGTGGCAGTTGATAATAATTTGAAACATATTTAAATATAACTCAAGAATGTAGTGGCCAAGCGAGTAGAAAGAATTCAAATTTATATCATTTACAGAGAGCAAGCAGTTTATCTGTGGTGATTGTGTAATACGTGCGTAAAAATATTAAAATGTTCTTGAAACTTACCCGTAAGTATCCACCGAAATTTGCGCATAATTCAATGGTGTGACTTAGTGGAGGAGTCAGTGTGGCTTCTAAACTAAAAAGTTTAAAGACACCTGGTTTAGACCATTGCTTCCAAAACTATGGGCCAAAACTGCCTGGGGGCTGTGGGGCTTCTTCGAAGGGCAGTGAAATGTTCCAGTAGAGCTACAAGTATTTAATAATGATTTTTTTTCTTTTACGTATGTATAATAAACATTCTTCAAATAACAGCACACTATTTGTGATTTTATAATAAAATTGTAAATATGTGAAAGTATATTATATACTAGTGAGTACCCGGCATGCGTTGGAATGCCACTAAAAGAAAGAAAGGGTTTGTATTTTAATTATGTTTATTGAAGTGCTTTTGGATTAAAGGTCTGCACGGGCCGAAATTTCATTAAATTACCCTGTCCGAGCTCGTAATCTTCAGGCCCGGCCTGGCCCGAGCCAGACTCTCAATATCAAACTTGTTACCCGAACCCGACCCAAAGCCCAGATTTATTTTTCTCATCTCGAAAAAACCCGATTTATTTTTTAATATAGTAAATACTTTTCAAAAACATGTTATTGTTTCCAATGATATTCGTAGCACATGTGAAATAAATTATTTAAGTTACGAAAACTATTGCCTTATAGCTGACTTATGACCCGAACATAGTACCAAATATTTTTCTCAAATTTGAATTTCTTACCCGGGACCCGACCCGAACCCGAATCTGAATAGTCTTTACGCGTAATATATAAGATTTTTCGTTTTTCTGAAAGGTTAAGAGATGTCACTAGTTGTACGTATTTGATTCATTTTTTTAGATTTTAAATTTTTTTCTTCAGAAACCTTCACGGGTGTGCGCATAACAACACACGAAAGTTTGATCGAGATTGGATGAATGTTAAAGGAATGCATAGAGGACAAACAAACAAACAAATCTTCATTTTTATATATATATATATTCAATTTTCAGGGTAGGGGTCCGTGGTTTATTATTTTTAAATATAGTGGTCCGTGGAATGAAAAAGCTTGGCGACCACTGGTTTAGGAAAAAAACTGATGTTGCAGGAAATTATTATATGAAGAATTTGTTAATTGAAATTTTAGTAATGTGTATTGCTATTATGAATTGAAAACATTTTGCTTTTGCAAAAAAAATATCTTTTACAATAATTATAAGACTGTTATCTTCTTTGGCATTTTTCATTATGTTTATAGAACATAAATTAATGGACATCAAGTGGAATCCCAATAGGGTCGTTCCGATAAAAAACTTAATTAAAATTTGCAAATGGTTGTTGTTGGTTGGTGTATCTTTTACAATTATAATTAAATGAGGTTTTTATAATTAGTTAGACCAGCCTTTTTTAACTGCTGTGTTGTGACACACTATTGTGTCACAGTTACCACGCGTGTCGAGTAATTTGGTAATAAAAGGACTCAAGTATTTATGGAACTGTGAATAATAAATACAATTTATTCAAATGTTAGATAAATCAGACAGTTATTAGTTACATTGAGGCATACCATAATGCTGTACATATTTGATTTGATTTCAAAAGTGAAAATATACTTTGCTTTAAACAAAGAAGGGTGAGTAAAATAAATATAATGATTTAAATCTAGTACGGTATATTTTATTTTTTTCATTATCTATATTCTATAATATACTGCAAAAATTACATCTATAAATCTGTCTGTCGCAAGAACTAATCCCACAAGATGAACAGAAGCGACGTGAAATTTGGCTGTAATTTTTAACATAGCAATTAAATGATATACTATATTTTCATTTTTTTATACTACACATATTCTGTCAGCGCAATTGTAGAAAGTGTGTGTGTGTGTGTGGGTGGAAGTGTTGAGAGACCTTTTAATGCACAGCACACATACACACACTGTCTCTCAAACACGTGATACCAAGAAGACAAGTATTTTTTTTTAATTCGTCGACCCATCTTGAAGATGACGAAAGGCAAAACTCGGGTTGTTAGTGACGAAAAACAGAAATTTACAAAATTTCAATAATTCAAACATGATATTGAAATTCCGTCAAGCACCCTCAGTCAATATCTTAAATTATATTTAAAAAAAGTGTATTTTTGTTTGTACATATGAATCCAAAAAGTATATTTATAAAAAGTGTTTAGGCCAATTGATGTAACCCTCAAAAAATACGAAAATGAGTTAATGATTGGATCTCATTTTAAAGACGACAGAGCAGGTCTCGGCCAAATGATGTAAATTAGAAATGTACTACTTTTTGCGAGGGAAACATCACTTTACATCGGTTTTAAATTTAAACTTCTGACGAGGCCACTTGTTGTAAGCCACTATTATATCGACAATCGGCCTCCGTGTTTGTAGCGTCGTTGGCTACGGTTATGGATGTCTCGGGTTCAATTCCCGGTGCGGACGGTTTTCATGGATTGATCATTCAATCGATTTATGGATTTCTGTTCTATGTAGTCTGAGTGTTTGTGAAGTCTAAAAACTCCTTCCCACCCATCCGATCCTCACGGAGCGTAGTGAGAGCGATTAGTTAACCACTAGTCCTTTCCTAGCCCTATCTATCTATCTTTACTCTCTTTAAAAAAAAGAAAGGTTGAGCAACTGAGTAAGAAGCAGTTCTCATTGAAAAATTCTATTGAGATACCTCCATTAGAAAGCCATATGCTCCAAGTTGGGAGCAGACATGGAAAAAATATATCAACAATCCCTTCGTATAATCCCGTATCTGCAAACATGAGAATTTACAGGAGTGCATTTCAAAGATTCATAACGCAATTCACCATATGATGTTTTTGATAAAAACAGTTTTTACTTTCTCCTGAACAATTTCAATTTTACATCAACTGACCAAAACACCATCGATATTATGAAATTAATGACACACGAAGACTATATAGTTCAATATAGTAAGTCTGAATACGCACTTAGCTTTCTATCTTACGTGAAATGACCATGTTGTTATTTCACATGTTCTTTGAATTTAAAAATAGTTTGGTACTATTGAGTCAATTATTAACGTCTGAAAGCAGCTAAACTATGAAATGACGCATTGAACATAATACCGCCAATCTTAACAATGTATTTTTTTGTGTAGATAATGCCTTTAACTTGTCGCTTTGTCCTTTTTTCTTGTAAAACCATGCTAGCGCTGTATTACATTCTTAAGAATTGCGTTCAGAAAAAGTCTTTATTTCAATTATTATTATTGATGAAAAGTAATATCCATTTTGAATGGGGTTAATAGAAAAAAAATACATAAAAGTGCTACGTCTACAGAACTACAAAGAAAAAACTCCGGTCGAATGATAATATATATAATAATTTTTATGTTTTCCTTTAACTTGAGAATATTATATTTCCTAGAATTACGTGATATTCGTGACAAATTGTTGGTCTCAACTATGCGACTATAATAATGCTATTTTTCTTTAATTCCAGATCGAGAGTACACCGGTTGTTTTGGGGTATTGGTAAAGTCCCGGAGGACAGTTTAAAATAATTATACAAACATGTTTTTGGCTTGTCAGGGCTAAGCGTAAATAAAAAACACTCGAAGAAAAGTAATGGATTTGTAATAATCGTGAACGTTTATAAATAAACATGAAAGCTAAAAAAATTTCGGAGGAGTAAAAGCTTTAAATGATAAATAAATAAATTTATTAATTTGATGTGTTTCATATGCCAGTGAAATTTAAAATGACTTTACTGTGTCAGTCAAGGGATTTATTTCATTTTGTTTTATAAGTTTGAAAACCTAAAATTCGTTGAAAACACCCGAAGTAATTAATTTCTGTTTTTAAATAAAAATTAAAATATGGCGACTCCATCTCCTTCAGATTTATATTCCTGGTGTCAAAACCTCACAGGAACAGTCGCTCCAGGTAGCGACAGAGCAGTGACCGTGGGACCAGGTGTTGCTGGATGGGCAGAACTTTGCACCAACAATCTAACATGGCTGCAAGAGTACAATGGAACCAGCGGAGAAGAAGGGAATCTTGAGAGGATCGTATCAGCTGTAGTGCCCGTTTTCTTCGGAGTAATAGGCCTTGCTGGTCTTATAGGAAATGCTTTGGTTGTGCTGGTGGTTGCAGCTAACCCTGGAATGAGATCCACAACGAATTTGCTGATTATCAACTTGGCAGTTGCTGATTTGTTGTTTGTGATATTCTGCGTACCGTTCACAGCGACGGACTACGTTCTGACAAGGTGGCCTTTTGGAGACGCATGGTGCAAGTTGGTTCAGTATTTGATCGTGGTGACAGCACATGCTTCAGTTTATACTTTGGTCCTGATGTCACTTGATCGGTTTTTGGCAGTTGTGCACCCTGTTGCGTCCATGGCGGTCCGCACAGAAAGGAATGCTTTAAGAGCAATAATCCTGGTGTGGGCTTTAATCCTGAGTTCTGCCGCTCCAGTCGCTGTATGCCACGGTGAACAGCAGTATTGGCATAGAGGCAGGTCGCAGTCTTCTTGCGTATTTCTAGAGAGGGGTTTTTGCCAAAAGCCAGCGTTTTACGTGGCTTTCTTGGCATCATCGTACGCTGTACCGTTAGCGTTGATCTGCGGGCTGTACGTGAGGCTTCTGGCAAGGTTGTGGCGCACGGCCCCAGGAGGGCGGCTTTCTGCTGAAGGGCGACGAGGGAAGCGGCGCGTCACGAGGATGGTGCTGGTTGTTGTAGCGGCTTTTGCATTCTGTTGGTGCCCCATACATGTAAGTAAACTATGCACCAATTTTAATAATAATAATACATGTTTGAAGTATGTCTTACAACGTTTTGACAACCTGATAGTATAATATGGTATCAATGAGTAAAATGGCTACATAAAATGAGCATTGTCAAGGTATAATAATGAGATAACTACTTTTGGTAGCGAATCGATACAGATGGAAATACTAGACTAGAAAGAAGATATACGGGCTGAAGCCGTATTACCTTACAGACGGACGGACTACAATACTACTTCACTGACCATCGGCCGCACGGGTTCGCTCGTGCTTCTGGACAAGTCGACGGCCGATCTATTATTAACTTAAATATCTGTAATTATACAAGTTAGGAACGCTAGTGGAGTGAACTAAATTAATAGCAACTCAATTTATAAACTAGGTACTTCAATTATTGGTAAGATTATTTTTCGAGAAATAAAATTATTTTCTAAGATATATTATTTAGCTCGATAATGAGTTTCAAAACATCGGTATAGACGATCGTTTGATCGACCCACCTTTGAAAGGTGCCTCCTGAAAAATTTGCAAATTGAATTAATGTCGATACGGAATGAAATAATGTTCAAGACGTCGTATCATTTCATCAGGCTTTGTTCTTTTGCGTCACGGCTCCGTTTTGTACAGCATGTAAACACTTTTCTTGAGAGGCGAAATAGAAAATGGCTTTAAAGCGGTTCTCAGAAGATCACAGGAAAATTTTTTCGGAAAACTCACAAAAACAGCGCGCTTGAAGAACGATGCCGCAATACAGTTTTTATGAAGAGATATTTTTTTTAAGAATAATCCTAGAAAGCAAATTTTTTTTCTTCTTTTCAACGCATACTAAAAGTCAAGCCGTAATTTGTGTCAACACATTTACACTATTGTTTATACGTAAAACATGAAATGGATTTCTTGAAGTAGGAGCCAATTTATACTATTCTGATTTCAATGCAGAAGAACTCATATACACTGCCGCAGAGAAAAGGTGAAATCGTTCAATCGGATTTCAGCTACTGCCCCAGATTTTTTTTTTAAATTACGATCTAGATACTAATGTTGAGGATACGTCCTACTAATAGAGATATTTCAACAGAAGTTATTCTACAAGAATTAATTATTACTCAATTGCTTCATGAATTTCATAGTTTTTCTGGTAAAAATTAACGTTCAATCCAGATACAAAAAGTATAACATACACATGCAAATGGTTTGCTATATATAATATTAACCGGCCAATAGCGTCTGAAGACATGGGACTTTCCGTGAATGGAACGCCGCTCATACAAAAATGATAAATAGACATACCGGCAGTTAAAAAGTTAATTAAACCATTTCTGCTCCCAATGAGGAGCAAATGGATTCTTATGAATTTACCTCAACACGTTTACTACGAGAACTGCTTATTACTCGGTCGCTTAACCTCTCTTTTTCCAAGGAAACAGAGATAGAAGGATATTGCTACGATATGACTAGTTGTTAGCTAAGCATGGGTTGGAAGGGTGTGAAGGAAACATAACAGAAATCCATGACTTGGAACAGAGATCCATAAATCGATTGAAAAATCTATTTATGAAACTGTCCGAACTGGGATTTGATATTGTGAGATCTACAACTGAAGCCAACGACTTTCAATTCTTGTTTATAAATTTATCATTGAAATATTTTAATTATCAGGTTTAATTTCGTTTACGGCAGTTTATCGATCGGACTGACGAACCGTTTGAATGTGGGTGAATCACTGGCAAGGTTTCCGAGATGTAGGAATTGGGTTCATTTTGGAATGGGTAAGTTTTTTATGCCCGCTTTTAAGTGTCGTTTCCTGGAAAAACTGTCCTGGCTGCGGGGAATATTTCTTCGCTTCCGCTTTCACCACTTCCTTTTATTTATGTCCTTTCTTGAAAAACCCGTATTTGGGATACTCTAAATAGAGATGTACAATTACTACTGTCCTTTTAGAATACTCGGTATAGTGAGTACTTTTGAATTCAATATACAGAAAATAATTAAAAAATATCTTTGTGGCAGAAGTCGAAGATCGGCTGTTTTAAGTTATAAATGCAACAGAAGATTTTATGACGGTCTATCATCTGAAAAAATAAGCAATGTATTTTTTACGTAATTTGGAGAAATCAATATATACGAATTAAGTCAATTTCAATCATAGTTATTAGTGGTAAAAATCTGTAATTAATATTACATTAAAAAAGAATAACTAATGATTAAATGGAATTTGAAAATGATTAACGAATCTCATAAATTTTTTAGTTTAATAATTCATGCTTAAGGTATGTAAATAGAAAAATTTAATGATTGACTCATGATTTTTTTAAAATTCGGTTATATCAAAACAAGGTTTTTGACTTAACTCCTTTTTGCCACTATACTGAAGATATTTTACAATGATTTACAATTAGTACTAACTTGCTACGATGAAATAATTAATCATTTAAAAGTTTTGAATTTATCTAGTCTCCGTGGAAGAAAAACTCGAATAAAATATTTAGTTGACGTATTATAACATTTGTAAAAAGTAACTATTTAAAATAAGCAAAAATGCATTTATTTAAAGCATAATTCTATATTGAGTACATACGTTATTATGTTAGTCGGGTCCGTGGTCAATGTCTTTGGTTTCGGTTGCTGTACTCATGGGCTTGAATCCCAGTACGGACAGCTTCATAAATAATTTTTTGAATTTATTTATGGATTTCTGTTTGAGGGCATGGATGTATGTGATGTCTAAAATTTTCTCCCACCCATCTGATCCTGAAACGGGGCGTAGCGAGTGCAATTAGCTGACGACTAGTCCTGTTTAACCCTATCCGTCTTTATGTTATATATTCTGTTCTCTTGAAATAAGAGAGATTGAGCAACCGAGTAAGAAGCAGTTTTTGTCGTTGACTGTATGTTGAGGTAAATTAATAAGAGTCCATATGCTACAGGCTATGAATGGAAATGATTTAATAAATATAATTTAATGGTGTACCATTTGCATGTGTTACTTTTTATCTAATGATTAAACGTTAAATTTGTTTTATAAAAAATATAAAATGGATGGAGAATACACACATACTTTTAAAATCAAAAATATCCTACGTAATGCAGTTAATTACTTAATATAGACTTTGTTGAATTATTCCTTTTATTACGAAATAATTTCAATAATTCACTAGAAAAGGTCAAACATTAAAAAACTAAAAAAAATACTTGATCGTTTGGAAAAATAATTCCGACAATCGAGCACTCGTAATCCCAGCAGATATAGCTAGTACCCGGGTATCCAATATTTTTCATTGGTGACATCCCTAATCCCTTCGAAATTTTAATCGCGGATTAGAATATGTTCCCGCATTTTATTCCAGGAAATGTACTATTGTAATGGTATTACAGAATACACGCGATATCCATATTTCCACTCGTTTCATTGTATGCTAATATAATATTTATTACTACACTGGATAACGAGTGAGTGAACTCTTGGAAGGGGGACGTGCGCTTGGAAAACGGGCCAGGATTTTATATTCCGTTAGGAACTGGACATGTGTAATATAAGAATAGTAAACTATTCAAGTCTACGATAACACTACGAACAATTCTTGGTAAGAATTAAACTTATTTTAATGATTTAAAAACCATCATTCTGGTAAATGGCGTTTCTTAAGTCTTTTCCCCACGCAAAACCGTTGGCTAACAGAAACTTTTAGACGTTCATTATTTAGATAGCTTACATGTGGGAAAGGGACATAAGGACATAGTATGTACCTACCATAGCAGAAACTTTAGCCAGGAAACTGGGAGCCCGTTTTTCAGACTTCACATATAGTTTCAGTAGGAAAATAGAGGTAGAAAAAAAATTGGAAAATATAAACACATCCAATTCCAATGTGTAACATTATATGGGTTGCTTATTGATATCTCAAAACAAATTGTTTATTCTAGAACTATTTGTAATTCAGTCGCTGAATGGTGGAAGATAGAAAATGTGTTGTTCGTAGCTCAAATATTTTTATGACCGACGATGCTTCAAAACTCGTGTCAATCTTAGTATATTATAACACATCCAGTGTACTAAAATACATTGTCTATTTCAATTTATAATTCAAGTATTTTTATTCACCAATAAATTCAGAATATTTAGAATTTTACGTATATTTTTAGGTTAGCTGATATAAAATATTACAGTTCTATATAATAATTCATAAAAAAAAAATGTTTCCGCCCGGGATCGAACTGGGGGCCTTCCGCGTGTTAGGCGGATGTGATAACCACTACACCACGGAAACGGATAGCTTCAGTTATATATTGAGTAAACAAGTTATAATTACTTTTATCGTCGATGACGAAATCAAAAGTGGAATAGATTAAGTGATTACTATTATCATATCAATAAAACTAAATATAATTGGAGCATTAACAAATATTACTTAATCACTTTCTAGTTGGCTAGTAATAGTTAGTCCAATGTTAGAATTATTTGAAAAGTAATTTTTAAGCCTGAGGGTACAAGGAAGTATTTTCAAGAAGGCCTTTGTAGCTATACGTCTCTACTAACAATACAGATTTGAAGTCCCTCCACCACTCGCTGTGTACATTATTTATGCATTCATAAGCACAGAAAAAGAAATATTAGGAGCAACGATACGGAAACTGTTTTTTTGATAAACATGTCTGCTCCTAATGTGAGTTAGAGGCATTTAACGAAGACTTGTTGTAAGTCAATCGCTCTACCCCATTGTTCATTGGAAGGGTTTTTTTTTTATTGTTTTCACATATGAGAATAGTACTGCTTAAAGTATCTGTCCAGTGCTGCTCTGCATCTGGTGAAGAGCGTCATGAGTACATTGATTTGTTTTTAATGTAACATTAAAACTGAAATGTTATTCTACTGGTTTTGTTACTAATTGTGGCACGTGTCTCTCCTCTCTGAGAGTCATCTTCAGACAAACTCTATCGTAAGGTCATTTATATCGTACAAAGTATACATTTATTCTAATTATTAAATAATAAATTACGAAATTGAAGAGACAGAGTATTCTTTCCGCTGGACGTGGGGAGAGGATTAGGCACAAACAATAATAGTATAAATTGCCATAACACTACTAATAGCAATATTATTTACTTGCGTTTAGAGGGGAAAATTTCATGAGAACTGCTAATTAGTCGGTGGCTCAACTTCTCTTCTTCGACGAGAGTAGGGACAGTATGATAGCGCTGCGACAGGGCTACCGGTTAGCTAATCGTTCTCACTTCGCCTCGTTTTGAAGATTGGATGGGAGGTAGGGAATTTTAGACATCACAATCATCCATGTCCATGAACATAAATCCATAAATAATTTTAAAAATCAATTTATGAAACTTTCCCTACTGGGACTCGAGTCCGTGTGATCCGTCACCAAGGCCCACGACTTTGATCACTGCACCACGGATCCAACAATACAAAGTTATTCTGCGATAACTGTTTGTTACTCTTCACTCAACTCTGTTTTCGCTGAGGAATACTCCCCGTGACGGCACAGCGACTGGAGGTAGTTTCCAATTGAATAAAAAGTAATGTAGTACTAAAACGGAATATTTCAAAGAAAACCGATTTAAAAAGTATTTAATTGATTTCTTAGCTTTATAATATGGTGTTGGAATAATCTTTTCGACAACGTGAAAGGCGAGATACGTTTTTGATAGTATTGAAACAGGCTGACATTAAAATTAATTGCAAAATTCTCTCAAAGTCAATATGTCGGTTTCAGTAACATACATAAACAAAGTCTTTCACAAATAGGGCATCCAGTCCCGGATCCTTTTTATAATCCCGGTATTTCTTGACTCAGAATTTCTCAATCCCGGAATTGGTCACTAAGTGTAATTTCATGTGGTGTATATATAAAATTTAATTTGTGTCCATTCTTGCTTCAATTAGAATGAATACATCGATGGCCTAGTGTTATAATCCCGGTAGTGACTTCTTACAAATTTTACAGGAGGCAGAAAGAAACTGAATATTTACTTTAATAAGTATATTAGACTTTTTTTTAAATATTAAATGGATGGTAAGTTAAGGTACTTGTAAATCACTTAAAAGTTTAAATACTTTGTATTATTTTAAATAAACGAGATACGGTGTATAAAGACATTTCTGTCAAAATATCAGATACGGGTTAACAACATTAGGCCATCGATATGATTTATTATTTTTTTTGCATTGGAATGAATTGTAATCAGTCATTTTAAAAAAAAAGAGAAAACTATTGGAAAATACAAAATTATCAAAATGGTTCCATATTTTATTTATTGCACTATTATGGTATTTTTTTGTTAGATTTTATCCAAATGGAGGACATTTCATTCTATTCGACTTTAAAATATTGTTCACTATCCATTTTTTAAGAAACGGTCCTCTTTTGTCCTCCATTTCATATTTTAAAAACAGCTGTTACGAAATATGAGAAGGAGGAAGTCCACAGTAAATTTACATTAATTATAAAATATAGGTATTGTAAAAATAGCTATGTGCATAAACAGATCGTGGTACAAGTTATGTTGATTTGATATGTGAATTATTTATTTACCATTTACAATGAATTCTGAAATCCCGGGATTACGTGATTGAATAATTGACCGGTATTCCGGGATTTTGGGGGAAGCCCTACTCACAAAGCGGTGTATGTCTGAGTAATTATTTAGGAAGATTTAAATTTAATAATATTTTGCGAAACGTAATGATGAGGTAAACATTGATTTTCAGATGACAAACATTAGGCCCTAGACCAGGGGTTGAGAACATTGTCATACTCGAAGGCTGTATTCATGTATATTTAAGTGAATCAAGTAAGGCCACATTTACGCAATTTAAAAAAAAATGACAAAATTAAAATTTGGATTCAGTCAACATTTTGCACACCAATACACGGAATGCCGCTGATTAATTCACATTTTCTAGGCTGTAATATGTGACACGGTCCAATCGTGTTGGGTGCAGCCCAGCGGCGAATTGTGTTAAGAGCTCTCTTCGAATCATCTCTCACCAAGAGAATAACAAAGAAAGCTTCATTTTGCGACATGGGTTCATAGTGTTTCAAAAGCAGCCAGTGTTATATTGGCCAATGGTATAAAAACTAGCCCCCAGATACTCGGCAGTTTTGTTTTACAAAAAAGCCTGCCCTTATGAAATTATTTAGCAGTTGGTCATCGTCAGCGGAAGCGGTCGGGCGTCTACCACACCCGGACCGACAATAAAGTTAACCATTTGCTTGCCGCGAGCCACTTTTACGCGCGCTGTTATACTCTCTTTAATTTGGGGTCGTGTAATTTGTAAACATTTTTGAAATTGTAAATTCTTAAACTGTGTATTGAACTAACTAACTGCAATAAAGATAATTTGGACTGAACTGGAGTGTTTGACAACAATTATCATTATCATCAGCACGCCCGCTACATTTTTTTCGAGCTTATCATATGATTGTAAATATGTTTAAGAAGTATAACGAAGGTTTTATGGTTGCTCAAAATAACTGTCATTACAGTGCGAACTTGGGCATCAATATTAAATGGCTTACAATTAAATGCACTTTTGTTAAGATCATATTCACTTTCATAAAAGTTGTTTTCACTTATAACAAATAACAGATACATTCCACAAAAAACAAATTCTTTCACTAAAAATAAAGTGATCACACATAATAAAATAAATTTTAACATTGAAGAAATACATCACATTTACGAAAAAATATTTTCACTCAATATAATTACTCACACTTTGAAATCAATAGTTGCACGAAGCTTTAATGAAATGTCACTAATTATTCTACCACATATTAAGCCGCCTATATTGTCTTTGCTCAACGCAATAGAATACATTACACAAACAAAACCAGAACAGACCAACCCTAACATTACTACAACTTAACTCACTTTGTTAAAGTGGAAAATACTAAAATCAAAGTTTGAGTATCCTATGTTAATGCTATCCAAATAAAAGTTCAAGTGTACCAAGTGAATACTATCTAACGCAGAGTGCAATTATTTATAACCCGATTTAAATTAAAGTGTTATGGCGGATTGTTTAAAAATACGTTATTAAATTAAATGAGATTTACAAAACAATATTTGGCATAGGTTTATCCAAAACAGGGCGCTGTCTGCTGCGCCCCCTGATCACCCATCTCTTAATATTCTAATAAATAAATACCTTAACTCAAATTAAATTCTTTATTTAACTACATTAAAATATTTTGGCAGCATACATTTTAAATACATGTATTTAGATTATTTAAAAGACTTGACTGAAGGACACAATTATTTTGCAGTCAGCGCCAACTAACGAGCACTTTATATTACCAGAGACGCAGCAAAAATGAGGAGGTAGATAACAGCACACCGTCTGTAATTTTTTCGTGAAGGTTTTTAATGAGTAATAGCGACGGGCACCGTGTTGGTAAAAAAATCGTATTTTTCGGTATAAAATATTAATAATCTTATTCTAGCCTATCCAGCGCTGTCCTACAAGGACAGCTCTAATGAAAATTTCGTTTAAACGTGAATTTTTTTTATAAAATATTATATTTTAAGTAATTTTCCCTAGAAATTATATTTTATGGTGACACACGTTTTCAACATTAATTCTTGTTGAAATATTTTAATGGAACAAAAGTTAGCGATATAGTTAAAAAATATATTTGATATTATAAAAATATATCGAGTGTATACTGACATAAGACATTAAGTCATAAAAATATCTGAGATAATCGCATTTAAAACATTACTTTTTTTCAGTGGACTCTCTCTCAAGTACAATTGTTTGTGATTTAAAAAGATTTTATATACATTATAAAGAATAATCTTTTTGGAATTCAAATCATATGATTTGGTATAGATGAAATAAGGTCATATCATGCTTTCTATTAGAATAAAACAAATACGACATTACAATATTATTTCTATTTCAAAGCTATTATATTTTATGACTTCATGCCTTTTACCAGTCAGCACGTAGAGCAAAAATTGCTTGCAATTTGACATTCAAAAAAGAAAATTATCAATATATTACTTAATGCGTTCTGTCAGTATACACTCGCTATATTATATTAATTTGTTATGATTAATGTGTCTGTGTAAAGCAGCACACACACGCAACAATTGAGCATGCGCTGACAGAGAGAGAAAGTGAGAGTATGAGAAAATGTACCTTTTGTTATTAAATAAATGATATGGTCCCATGACTTACGTACACAAGAGACAGGCTCCCACACACAAGTACAAAAACTCTCTCTCTGTCAGCGCATGCACAGTGAGAAAGTGTGTGTTTAGAAAGCTTCGTCAAAAGCGACGATAGATCTACCTGATGATGTGGATGCGCCAGAGGATCCTAAAGCCTGTCTGTCTCTTCCACCAACCAGATGGTTTTGCACCTTAGAAGACCACTGAAACATGACGCTGCAGATTTACGAAACATTATGCTTATCATTATTCGTCAGCAATAAAGATGAGGCTAATTGGCAAACAATATACTATTTTTTAACACACTTAAAAATTAAATCAGCGAAATCAAGCGGTGATTTATATTCGACAAGGATTCTGCACACTCTGCAATACAAGTGAACGCTCTGCAAAGACAAATCATGATGACTAAAGTAGGACACAGACAATCGACGACTGTATATATGAACATAGAAGAAAGAACCGCATTCATTCCGTCGTGGCATAAATCGATTGGAAATATATACCTAAATCACTAATTCTCATAATTAATCCATATTTAATTTAAAATTATCTAAAACTGATAAAATACGTTTTTTTGAATACCGCAAAACGTGGCATAAAAAGGAGCTTTAACGCTTTAGAGTAGGTTACTCAAATATAACTGCTTTAAATCTATTTATTAAAGTATACTGTTTGAAAAAGATACCAGATTTAAAAAATACTTTGAAAATCATGATTTAGGATTGATGTCAAAGGGCACATAATTAAACCTAATTTGAATAATTCCCCCTTTAGCACTATTTAGCTGTGAAACTGGACGAAATGAAAATTCCCGAAATGAATTTTTACGGCGTGTAATTCTGTGTTTGTGTTATTTATTTTTTAGTGTTGTTTTTTTTATTAAATCATTTTTTATTACGAAGACATGATCGCGTTATTTTTTATTATTGTTTCTGTTTGAAATTATTGTATGCGAGATATTTTTATGCCCAAATTGTTCGCGAACAAATTATTTGTTTGTTTTCGTCAAAAGAGAATTGGATATAGATTATGCAAATTATTTTCTGTTGCCTGGACATTTCGGTTATTGTGACAGTTGTGACAATCTTGGACTGACGTCCTTTTCGATTGTGAAATTAAGGGTTGGATATGGACTAGGATTTTTTACCCGGCTTCGCCCAAGATAGGGGTCGCTTATATTAGTTCATTGAATACTCTTCTCTTTCCTTTGGATATACTTCTTGTAAAACCAACAAAATGAGAAATTCACTGTTTTAACAATTGCATTTTTATTTTAAAATTACAAAACTTTTAAGGTGTTTACTGTCAATTCTTGGTGGAAAGACGTTATATTTTAAAAAATAAAACAAAATTCATTTGTTCTACTTCCACATGTTTATAATGAACAGGACCGATTTCGCTCATCATAATATATTTATAAAGCTTTGATCCTTTCCTGTATACCCCCTATCTCAAAGTGAGCACATCCGCCCCCTGGGGGCACTGGACGGAATTGAAGCGGCAATGCTGTCCCCAAGGAAAGTAGGGGGCGTTAAAAGAAAAAAGAGGACAATGAGTTGCTTTTTTTTAAATCATATAACATATTCTAACATTAAATTTGGATTATTGAGATTTTGTACACTTCCATGTATTTTGTCACTAACGACCCTTGTTTCGCCTTTCGGCATCTTCAGGCATTCGAGCTCACGAATGGACTCGAACTGACGATTCTGATTCGTGAGCTCGAATGCCTGAAGATGCCGAAAGGCGAAACCCGGGTCGTTAGTGACAAAATACATGGAAGTGTACAACATCTCAATAATCCAAATTTGATATTGAAATTCCTTCAAGCACCCTCAGCCGATGTCTTAAATTATGTCTTAAATTATATTCTAACATATTGTCAACATTATTTTGGAGGCACTCCATACCAATTTTAACAATTGAATTAAAGATATTCATTCAATGAAGATTCCCTATTGGATATTAAGCACATTCTTAAATACTGACGAAAATGAATTACACTTAAAAGAAGAATTAGTTGAAATATTGAGCAATGAAGAGTGAAAATTGAAATTCAAACATATAAACCAAGAGTTCTGGTTGCAAAGGCAGATACGCAATCTTAACCCTAGACCAGGGGTCTCCAGACTAAAGCCCACGGTAGCTGACTGAACATACCTGCTACCCAACCCACCATAGTTTTTTCACACATATAAGCAATGCCAAAAGCGGAAAAAAAGCCGTGAGAAAATTTATGCCACTGTTCAACCAAATGTTTTGTCGAAAAGACTTAATACGAGTGTATAAATCAGGCAGAAGTTATTTTTGTCGGCTATCGGCTATCTCCGCCGCAATGAAATGTCCTTGAGAAATGGCCGTAAGTAGCACCCAAAATTTGCGAGCAATTCAAATCTACAGTATGTTGGTATGACGAGCTAGCTAGGTCTTGGCTCTTGGGACTTAGCGGAGGAGTCAATGTCGTCTTTAAGTCGAAAATTTTGGAGACCCCTGCCCTAGACTATGTCTGGGCTGTGGTTCGAATATTATTGATTAAATTTTCACCATTATAATTGGTAGAACGTGGATTTTGTGCGGTCTCAAGTTTTTAAACGAAATAAAGAAACTAACTGCAAATAGTTGATAATCTGGAAATTTGCTGCTGACGAGAATATTGCCGAATATAGTAAAATTAATGGAAAAACAACAGACTCATTAAACGATTTAATATTCTCAAGCGATGGAGTTTACGTGATTTGCAACGGGTGTGGACATACTTACAAAAGAATACATTTCAATGCAAAAAATAGTCTAAAAAAATTCCTATTTATTTATAAAACCGTTAAATAAAAACGGACATATCAAATTAAATCTTTAATCATATATGCGTATATATGCATGTTTATGCATATCTATAAAAGCAATGAATGGTTCAATTCTGTAGGTAGAGGGAAGTAATTTGATGAGTATAAAGGAAACATAATACCAAATCGAATTAAAATGTCAACCCTCAATCAGTGGTGATCGACTTAGAAGAATGCGAATATTTTTCTGGCCGACCTAGAATAATTCTTCTCACGCCATGGTATAAAAATTATTTCATTATTAATGGATTCGTCACTGAATTTGTAAAAAAAATATTTTCCATGTTGGATTAATTGACATCTTATCGTTATTCTACTGGTTGTTTCACTAGCTATGACACGTGTTCGCTTTTTTGAGTACCATCTTTATCAATTTTAATTTTATATTTATAATAAATTTCATCACCGCACTCATTGGATAATTTAAAATATATTTATGATTACATAATTATACTCAGGCATAATGGAAGGTCGCTCTTGAAGATATTACTTTAGTGCCCGGATGCAGTCCATGCTAGCTTGGCTCTCCAAGCGATCTCGTCATCTATGCCTCCACCTACACACATTTACTGTCCAAGGTAGACACGCTGTTAACCCTTTCGATCTGATTGTCGTTGATGAAGATCGCTTTTGGGTCAGCACAGTGTTTTATCATAACTTTTGTCTTTGAGACATTAATGTTTTAACTAACTTTCAAGCTTTCATTTGTGAGCTCTTGCATCATGGCCTGGAGTTCTTCTTGAGTTTCTGCAAAGACGACAATTTCATCTGCAAGGCGCAGGTGACTGAAGTATTCTCCGTTGATGAGGATTCCTCTCCTTTCCCAGTCGATGCGTTTAAATATATGTTCTAGAGTGGATGTGAATAGTTTGGGTGAAATTGTGTCATCTTGGCGGACACCCTTGTTAATTGGGAATTTACAGGATGGTTTATGAAGCTTTTCATTTGCTGTTGCATTACTTTAAATGTTATTAAGGAAAAGTGTTAACGTATACCTGTGAAACATGGACTCTCAATACACGAATGGTCCAAAAACTAAGAGTGGCGCAACGTGGAATGGAAATGTGGATGTTGGGGATAACGCGTAAGAAACGCAAAATAAACCGATGGATAAGGAAACAAACAAGAGTGACAGATGTGATAGAAGTTACTAAAATGATGAAATGGCGGTGGGCCAGACATGTCGCACGGAGAACAGACAACCGCTGAACAAATGCAATCGTTCAGTGGTACTCGAGGGACACTAAACGGCCTCAGGGGCATCCCAAAACCCGCTGAACTGACGAACTTGTCAGGTTCGGTGGAATTATGTGGTAGCGTGAAGCTAGGAACCGAGAAGAGTGGAGGAAGCTGGTGGATATTCACGACGCATCGACAGTATATTAAATACCTATGATACTTAAAGTAAAGAACCATCATCACAGAAAACCATGAATTTAGAAGCAATTGCATAAAAAATATGCGATTATCTCAGGACTTGTTTTAATGCTTTCTGTTAGTATATCTTTGACCTAATGACAGCCCGGATTTTTATAATACACCCAAAAAACCGGCATAAAAAGGTTGATAACTTCTGTTTTAAATAATCACAGCAATTTATTTATTCAAAATTAATCTCCCCGAAGTTATGAACTGTATTCAAGGTACTAATTGGAATTACAACAAAGTTCATTCGGATCGTAAATTCTGTCTTAAGTGATGAATAATTTAGACACCTGGGGGAAGAGATTAGAATTAACTCTTGTTTGTATGCCATCTACTCAACGTCGCATTAAAAACCCCTGCCTTTCTATCAACTCCTGATTTCTAAGCAGGCGGGAAGGCGAGAGAACAGATTACGGGTTATGTTAAAATATTGAAATCGTTTTAGGTATATAGTTATATGATTATCTTCAGTGCGGATGTAAAGTAAACAGCTATTAAGAAATTAGGACCATGAAAATAAAGGTGGTAATTTCCTAAAATGTTGACAAATCAATAAAAACACTTTTTTATATCTCGACTCTCCCTACACGATGCGGCACTTACGTGATTATACGTCTTTTGCATTACTAGGCACCAAAAAACATTGGGAAAAGTACCTACTTCACCATTTTTTTCTCAATGTATCAACACATAACTAGCCACTTATACGAAAGATCTTTACCTAAAATTCGAAGTCGAATTTCGTATCTGTAATATTTAAAAAAAAAAGCTATAAACTATGTAAGATAAGAAACTAGATTCAAAATAATAGCACTGTTTAAATTTGAAGAAGATAGATCCAGCCGTTACTTGGCAACTGCGTTTTGAATCATTAAGAAGCTCTCCTGTAAAATGTCTGCAAATATGGGATTATACATATGGAGTGTTGATCTGTTTATTTGGCCATATACGCTTCTTATCTGAAACATACAGCCACCACGCGGCGTCTCCATGATCCCTTGTCACCCGCTAATCGCTTTGCTTTCTCCCATGACGTGCCAGAGTCCTTCAGCTCCGCCGAGTACATTCTGTGGACCCTACCTGAGTCGTTCAGTACTTCAGATTCCCACCGGTCAGAAGAACATGTAAGCAGAATTGAGGCTCTCCAGAGGCATCCGCAGCACGTGACTCAGCTATTTCCAATGTTTCTTCATGATTAAGGTACGTTCCCTAATCTCCGAATTCTTCACGAAGTCAAACCACCTCACCTGGCATCTTCAGGCATTTCACTGGTCAAATTTAACTTGAACTTCTCACTGGTCAATATTAAAAATTGCTATTTACTCTTTGGGTCGCAATATATGTCATTTTATTCCGCGGGTTATGCATCACTGACATATATCAACCATTTTATATTTCGCCATTTTTTTATTACTATTTTCAAATGGCTAAAAAGCAATCTTTTAAATCTACTAAGTGGGGTTTCCAATTTCTGATCTTTTTTATGATCCCGTGATTTCGGGATTCAAGAAGAGGACATGTCCCTCGTTTCGACTTAAAAATCTTGTCCTCCATCCTTTTAAGAAGTGGTCCTAATTTGTCCTCCATTTAAAATTGGTTAAGAGCGGCTGTTACGAAATATGAGAAGAAAGACAATACAGAAACTGTATTTGTTATATTAATAATATAAATATTATAAAAAATACGTACATGAACAAACCGTGGTACACGTTGTCTGGAAGTTTTAATTTGAAATATGTATGAATTATTTTTTAGCATTTTCAGTGAATCCGAAATCTTGGGATTGTCTTAATATTAAACCCGGGATTACGGGATTGAATAATTGACCGGGATCCTGGTATTAGAAGCCCTACTACTAACATAAACATTTTCATATAGCTGCATATGTAACTCAAATTTCATTTTTTTGAAAATGCCTGACTAATGGACTGGATGAACGAAATATCTATTTATAAATAAATACATCCTTGTTATGTATAGACAATGGGTTTCGTTAAACATGAAATAAAATAGAGGGTCTAAAGGTCTCACCGAAAAGATCCTCAATGATAATATGAAAGCTGAAATTTTATACCTTCCGTTTGGTTTCAGGACACCGAAAGCTCTTCCGTGTAGTTTTATTCATAAAATGAGCTTATTCCGGAAAGCCTGTCTAGTCGGAATGGCCTTTTTGGGCTTATTCACTTTACTGCAAATGAAATCAATTTTTCGTCAGATATTTCGTGAAAGAAACCTTTTCAAATGAAACTGTATGACGTCTCGTCACAATGTAATATGAAGATTTATTTTTGCAACATTTCTTTGATTGATTCAATACAGAATCTCTTCTATACAACACAAAATATATGTGGAAATCTGTATGTTTGTATGTCTGTCGGTAATAAGAACTCCTCCCAAACGGTGTACAGTAGCGACGTAAAATTTTCTCATCTCAATCTGGTTGGCATTTCTAGGTCAACTGTGCTATTTTCAACATTTAACATTATCATTAATTGATGGAGTATATTTTTTGGTTGTTACATGAGGTACGGCTCACGGTGATTTTTTAAACTTGCAACCAAATTAGGTAGCCGACGTCTAAACCATCTTAGATAACCGAGGCTGGGTAAAAAATACTTATTATAATATTACTTTCAACTCTCTACTTTTAACTTTTAACCTTAAACTGAAAGTGCTATATTTTTGACGTCAACAGTAGTTGCTTAACAACTGCTCCTAAAGTAATCTATCACGTATTCATAACATAACAACTCAATCTGTGTTGAATTTGCTTAGAGACTATAAATATGTTATGGTAATTTATCTTATACAAATGTCGCAAATAATAACTTTTCATGCGAATCGTAAAATTTGTAAATACTCAAAAGATTGAGCGGAAAATTAACCATAATTTAAAATAGTGAAATCCTCATTTCGTGGGTTTTCAAGAAGTATGTCAAAATGGAAGAGAAAGGTGTTAAATGAACTAGTATAAGCAACCCCTATTTTGGATTAAGCCGGGTTAAAAATAGTAGTTTAAATATAAGAACCTAGAAAGGTATTGAACAAAGATGCAAAATATTTTCGCACAGTAACAGTGATACGTCTTGATGTAGACGTGAAGAATAACAGAAGAGAGGATTTGTATCAATCGGAGATTTCATTTTATAATTTGAACTGTTTGTATTCGTTAGTCATTCAACGTATTTCTTAAGAGTAAGTATAGAAAGAATAACATCACACCGCATCCGTGGTGAAGTAATCCAGTGTTATTCAACCTGTGGTCGGCGGACCGGCATCGGTTCGCGAGAATTTATTAACGGTCGGCGAAAACTTTCACCCGACTGCACCGCTATACGATTTGAGGAGTTCCTACTGCTGTGACCAGCTCCATATAAAAAACTACTAAGCGGTCTCTGACAGCACTTTATTGTACCCATGTCCACGACCACCGAGTGCTACTATTGCATCAGTTCACCTATCGACAACACTTATTTTATCGCAAATATGCGTAGTGTTTTTTTCTAATATTGTTTTAAAAGGTAACCTCTGGATTATTAATCTCTTCTTAATACATATAAAATCATCCACACTTAATCCTCCTAGGAAAGAAAAGCTGATCTTGGCTTAAAAAAAGTAGCAACGAATGTCGCACTAGCAAAAAAATTAAATTTTATAACATGAGATTTAATAATTAAAATACTGTGTGACATTATTTTGTAAAATAGTTGACAGAAACTGAAGAGAACAATATTTTTTATAAATTTACACCTCATCGTACGTCAAGAACTGGCTTTATGAATGTATGTGTATCTGGTTGACGCCGGTTCGCAAAATATTTTTATTCCATTTTCAGCGGGTCTCGGATGTTAAAAGGTTGAAGAACACTGCAGTAGTCAACGTCAGTGGCTTCGGTTACGGATCTCACGGGTTCAAATCCCTTTTAATTTCATATTTTGAATTCCTTTCTAAGCGTGATTAATGCAAAGTTATAAAGCGAAAAAATTCAGATTAATATGCTGTCAAACACCTTTTCATCGACGCTTATCAATGTAAAAATCGTACAACACGAGCTTTCAATTATTTTTACGAGAATTGTGTCGTATTTAATTTTCCTCATCCAATATTCAATTCTTTTGATTTGATAGAGAATTTTAAATTACAACGTATAAATGTAATTGTCGAAACAATTTCCCATAAAGCTTTATTGTGTGCCAGGGTTTCTTAAATTTTCATTTTATTCAAGGCTATCTCAACAGTGTGTTTTAGCTTTATTGAAAACAAACTTTTTACATTATTAATTCGTCGTATTTCCAATGGAGCTTTTTAAAAATAATATTCATTGTTTATTCAATAAAAAAGTTAGAAATATTCGATATTTTATAAAGAAAAACTGAATATTAAATAGAAATTTTTCTGTAGTAATGAAAATGACATATGCTTTTATTTTAGAAAAGCAGTAATGTTTTAAGTTTTGAGTGACAGAATGGAATGCTTAAAAAATGTAAGTAAAAGTCAAAAGGTTTCTTAACATCGGTTATCAAAGGCGGTAAAGCTGCAAACTGGTTGCATGTTACATTTATGCAATGAGAAATATGAGCTATTTTATATCATGAGGCTTGCAAAAAATATCAATAACATAGGCGTTAATGGTAAAATGTTCAAGTTATCTTGTTTAAAAGAATACAGGATAAAAAAAATATGCAGTGCTAACTTTTTCAAATTTTCAAAAGCCACTTCATTCAGGAAAATTAAAATCTTCTACGATGTTAGTATTGTAAAATGATAATGTCATCAATTTTTTAAGAAGAAACTAACGAAATTTCAGTTCGTCTTTGAAACTGATATTTTGAGGTTTTATTTTCTTACACAAAGTTGAAAACCAGAGCCATCGCTTTGGAGTGGCTCTCCTGTGGTTGCGCCGCACAGCCTTTGGTGTAAGGTTTCCTTTAGTGGAACCTTTTCATCTTGAGCTTCTCAACAGTCTTGGCAATATAAATCTTCCCAAGTGGCTCTTGTAATTATTTACACACTCAGTTTACAGACAGAGATTTCCGGGTATCGGAAATTCGCCACTTTAAAGTAAAACCGTAGAAAAAATAAGTGATTAATTTAAATCGGCCAATTAAGTAAACATTTTAGACAAAGACTACATTAAATAATATACAAGTTTTCAAATGTCATGTGTTTTCATATCCGTTCGCAATCTGGAGCATATGAACTCCTAATTAGTTATTCCAACTATTCGTCATTATCAAATATTCGAATATCGAATAGTAAAACTGAAACTCACATTTAAGATGTTAACTGTCAATTCTTGGTGGAAAGGCATCATATTTAAAAAAAAAAAACTGAAACTATTCTAATAGTTTAAGACATCGACTGACGGTGCTTGATGCAATTTCAATATCAAATTTGAGTTATTGAGATTTTGTACACTTCCATGTATTTTGTCACTAACGACCCGGGTTTCGTCTTTCGGCATCTTCAGGCATTCGAGCGCAAGAATGCCTGAAGATGCCGAGAGGCGAAACCCGGGTCGTTAGTGACAAAATACATGGAAGTGTATAAAATCCCAATAACTCAAATTTTTCTAATAGTTTCTGATGTATGAAAATAATATTAAAAATGTGATTTGAGTAATTAATAACATAACATTAGATAAACATACGTTCCATATATTTAAAACTGGCAGCTGCGTTGGATTACTATAGCGCTAGTTCTTCAATGACTGAAATAACGACATGCTTAAAAGTTTTTTAGCCTCCGAGTCATTTTTCAAACTTAAGTATTATGATGAAAGCACCCAAGCTTGGCGAAGGCAAAAAAACCACTACCTTGGGGTATTCATTATTTTTATTGAAATCTGGAGAAATTGTGATGTGATCTTTCGTCAATTTTGTAAAATATTTCATTAAACATTTTTTACATGTCCACTCTCAACATGGACCATATGGTCTCCTAATGGAAGTATCTCAACAGAATTTTTCTATGAGAACTGTTTGTTACTCAGTTGCTCAAACTCTCATTTTTTTTACGAGAGTAGGAATAGAAGGATAGGGCTAGGACAGGACTAGTGGTTAGTTAATCGATCTCGCTACGCGTCGTGAGGATCGGATGGGTGAGTGAGAAGGTTTAGACATCACAAACACTCCAAATCCATAAATCGATTGAAAGATCAATTAAGGAAAACTGTCCGTACTATGAATTGAAGCCGATACATCCGTAGCCGTAACCAACGACGGTACCAACTGCGCCACGGACGCCGACTTTTCGAATAGTTGCCCAGATATACGACTATCAAATAATTAAAGAAGGGCCGATCATCTTCGAATGTTCAAGTTGGAATTTTTATTCCTAATACAGCTTATCTCTAATAACAAAAGTTGTTTTAGGTCTTGAGAACTGCACGTTAGTCAGTCGAGCATACTCTCTTTTTTTCGAATAGAACAAGGGTAGAAAGATAGTAGTGCTAGGACAGGAATAGTGGTTAGCTAATCACTCTTGATATGTGTAGTTTTTAAGATTGGATGAGGGGAAAAGAATTAGGACACCTTAGAAATCCACGCCTTCGAACACAAATTCATAAATCGTTTGAAAAATCTATTTAAGAGATGGTCCGTTTCGGGAGTAGAACCTTTGAGCACCGGATCCAAAGTCAATAACGTTGGCTATTCAGCAACAGGTATGGCACACATATTTTGTAATTTTTTACAAATTCGGTAATACAGAAATAAGAAAGATTTTCAGGTAAACGCTTGAAGAAAGCATTAATAAAATTTTAACTTGTAAAATCATCTCACGACGATTTTAAAATTTTATAAATTAATTATCCTTTTGGGGAAAAGTTTCTCCCGACAGAAAGACCTCTCTTTTCAAGTTTTCAAAATTAATGTTTTCCGTTTCATTCTTCGATATCCGACAAAAAGGTTTACCAAGGCTTTCCGCTCATGCGAAACACTTTTTTATTTAACTTGAAAAATTCTTTAAATTAATAATTAAAAGTGTTTTTTTTCCTTCAATAAAAGTAGTACAAAAGTAGAATTTCAAAACTCAAAAAGAGAAAGGAAAAGTTTTTGGAATAATTATTTAATGAAAACATTTTCCGACCCTTTTTACTTTTTCGTCGGCAACCAATTTTTGTTTCGAACTATTCAAATTTTAAAATAATAATCCTTCAAAAGGTAAACGAAAACTATTTTTATTTTCTTAAAAAATTCATTGAGCAAAAATCGTAAAATGATTTCTCGTTGAACAAATATGATTTATTCATTCGTAAAAATTGAAAATCTTTTGCCACTTCTACCCAATTTTCGAAGCATATGACCACACATCTGTTGCCTTAAAGATTTCATGTTACCTACCAACCTTTTTGCTTCCCCCGAGATATTCCAGCATTCCGTAGCTCCGCCGAGTACATATTGTACTATGGCTAGTCACTGATCTGAAGAAGAGAGAGAGACGAGATCTAGGCCTTATGGTGCATCCGTTACACGTCTGAACCAAGTCCATCGTCACCTTTTAATTAGACGTTATGTGGAGATGGTTGATCCATTCTATTTCTCCGAATAACTGACGAAGAAAAACCACTGTTTTTAATACCCATTTTGAAGCTTATTATTATCACACAAAATATGACCTTGTCCGAGTAGTAAAGTGATTGAGTTTCTGCCTTAATCCACGACCAATGGTTCGAATCTCCGCATGTAAATCTTCAGTTATTTGAAGTTATATCGTTTGCGGAATAATACCAGATTAGCACACCGTAAATTCAAAGCGGTTGGCAGCAGATACGATGTTGAAAGCCCTAAAAAGATAGGAATTTCGTAGTTCACTCAGAGCTGTTTATTGTGATTTGAGGCATTCGATAAATTTGCAATATCATTATGGGTATCGGAATATTCTTGATTCCTCTTAATATTCAACGCGGAGTAGATTATACTCTACTGCTACGGAGTATAAGGATACTTAATATCACTGTAACCTGTAACCAACTGGCTGAGCAAGTAACATTATATTTTTTTTCTCTCACTCTATATAGATAAAAGATCTGTATTGCATCATGAACATAAAGAGTAAATTAGTTTCTTTTCTTGATCATTATTGTGTTATGGAAGGTGACCGTGAAACAACAGCTGTCATCCAACACTTTACGAATTTTGTAGCACAAAAAAATTCAACCGAGCAATTTCAGCAATTTTGTTTCACACGATTATAGAACACTAATTTTAATTCAAAATGAAAAGAATTTTCAGAGAAGAAATACTTTATTAAATTTACAATCATCCGATGCCTGTAGGAATTATAATATATCCCTGAGAGAGAAAAAATCTTGGCTTCATTTCTTTCGGTGGCAGTCAAAAATATGAAATTCATGCTCATTTAGATTTATGGAGCAAAGAAACGGCTGCGCGAAAACGGTCTAAAACAACTGCCGAGAGCCTCGTATTGTGTGGTAAATGAAAAAAAATCACTAAGAAAAGGTCGTCATAACAAAACAAAAAATGAGTTCTACGACGTGGACACGTTTTGCAAAATGACTGTTGTGAAAATTCTATTGCAAACTCGGATTATATTACATTATGAATGAGTGTGTAAAAAAGGTGTTCTTACAGTGAAAAATAGCAATGTGTTACATTCTACAATGATTATTAAATATACAGGATTCTCAAAAACACGGTGTTGCAATAGGACGTTCTAAGTCATTTTTTTAAACTAATTGGACTGTAATGCCTTTTTGGAAAAAGGCATTACATTTTAAAAATAAAACATAATTTGTTGTGTACTATTTTCACATTTTTATATTGATCAGAACCGTAATAGCAAGCATTACTTATAAATCTTGAGAATTTTATTTATGTGGGGAACAAATCAATACAGATGGCAATATAAGAACAGAAGGATAAATACGGGCAGAACGCGTACTACCTTACACACTGACGGGAGACAATACGGCTTCACTGCCCACCGATCGCTCGCTATATTCTTAAATTAAATATTTATAATAATACAAGTTAAGAACACGATTCCAAATTTGTATAAACTTGAGTGTTGAGTGTGAAATAATTGAAGACGCTGGCATAAAAACAGAAATCCATAAATCAATGGAAAAACCTATTTATTAATAAAACTGTCCTTACTTAGATTCGAGCCCGTGAGATCCACGGACCCTGCAACATTGTATACTATATTTCACAAAATTTATTAGAACTATAAACTGTAAAGAAAATGCTGATAATTTTCTAGAATTTGATATTCGATTACAGTCAACTCTAGACTAACGACCATTAGCATATACGATGTAAATAAAAATCTTAATACACTAAAAATAACCCTATTGAAAAAATATCATATTTGTATTATCTATAAAAAAAAGATTGTGGTGAAAATGACATTAGAAATATAAACACTACTTTTAATTAAATTAAATTTTAATACATATTTGTGTTGAGTCTTTTTATAGAAAATGAGATGAATAGAAAAAACATTTCACAAATTTTAAGAGAAGTTTTCTTAGTTATGTATTCTTCAAAATTTTTACTAAAGCAACTATTATTTATACGTAAAATGAATTAATATTATGTAATTTGTGTACCATAAATGATTAATTTTAGATTTGACCATTTCTGATATGAAGTTGAAGATTTGACCACTTTTGAAACAAATAGTGACGATTTGTTTACCTTTGATACAAAGTTTTTACTCGCCACTACAAGTGGTTAGTCATTACTGTGGATTACTATGAAGTAAGCTTAGGTTATGCGAGACTGTTGGTGAATTTGCCGAATTTGCCTAGATTTGATATGAAAAATATATTTAACTTGCTTTTTTCATGGAATAATGTTGAATTTGTTCAAGTTTGTTAAATTATTTCTGTAAATGGTATACCAGCGTTTCACACTGCATACTCAGTTGAAAAAAGTTAAATATCGATTTGATAATTTGTTATGATACCAGATAACAAATTTATTTGTTTTAATTAATTAAGTAAGCTTAGGTTAGGTGAACAGTGTATAACAAAGATTAAGGAATGTAAGCAAAAGGATTTTAGAAATTTAGCCCGATTAAGTAAATCCTTCACACAAAAGGAACAGAATACAAAGAACCTTTATATGCAGTGATTTCCTCTATCTTAAAGAAATCAGAGCTTTCTAACGCGTGCCTTTGCCTTCAGAAGAATATCTATTGTAGTTTCAAAACTTATGTTCCCGGCTTCTCAACTATTGGGCAACGAAGTATTTTATTAGTATATCACAACTAATTAAACAAAATAATCAGAAGGATATTGACGAGTGTATTTGGTTCTACGAAGATAATCAAATACCTGTTGTTGCTATCCTTTATTGGGTCAGTACCTATTTCAATTTTTGGTCAGTAAGAAATAATAAATAGTCAGTAACTAATTAAATTAATTATTAGTATACATGTGGTCAGTCAATAAAATAAACGGTTAGATATTTATATAAAATAGCTGTTTTTTTTAATTGAAACAAACCTTTTATTTATTTGGAAATTATTTACTCACCAAATTTAATTATTAACTGACCATTATACGAATAAGTTACTAAACATTTATGGAATAAGCTACAGACCAAATAATTAGTTGGCCTATTAAATATTGATATTTTATAAACGTTGTCTGCTCTCAACACAAATCATATGGACTGTTTAAACAGTATTTCATCAGAAGTGTCTAACGATAGTTAGCTAACTGTTTGCAAGTGACTCAGTTATTTTCCCTCCAAATATGTGTAGAAAAAACGAAAAGGGCTACTTAGGACAGTTGCCGAGTCAGTGGTGCTATGATCAACGTCGTATATCAAAAACAATTACTTGGGAGAGAGAGTAGTTTGAAAAAAAAGTTTGAAACGTGATTATCTCAGAACTTGTTTTCATGACTGAATGTCTTCTGTCAGTATACTCTCGATATTCCCCGTGTTGGGAGCGAAGAAGTTTTAAAAAGCAGATATGATAAAATTCAAGGTTTTTTTGTTTATAAAAAAATACGAAATCTAAATAGAAGTGTTGACCAGTAGTACTCCACTTATTTCTATAAAACATTAAGTACCCTGATGTCTATGAACAGTCCCAGCAGAGTATCGATTGGAAGCACATAAGCGAGAGCATCTTGTTGACCTGATTTTCCTCGCCGTCAGCACCTGCTCTATGGAGCATCCACCTCGCCTCGCTACTCAGCTTTCTTCCTCACATTTCCTGAGGACTTTTAACAATCACTGCCTTCTTGTCGAGAAAAAAATCTTGCGTTCGCATTTTCTTAAGGGTTTTATTTTTCAATGGAAACGGGGAAAACTTAAATAATTTTTAAAGCAATTCAAATACAGCAAAACGTGAGCTTACATTTTATTATATTATAATTATAAATACTGGGTTTTTATATTTTGTAATTTGGCCAGCATTTATTGGCTCAGTAATTATTTAAATTTTTGGCCAGAAAGAAATAATAAATGGCCAGTTAATAAAATAAATGGTCCGTAATTTATGTAAAAAGGTCATTTAATTAAAGATAACCTAACCTAACCTTACCTTTATTTATTTGGCAATTATTTACTGACCAAACATAGAAATTAACTGACTATTTATAATTTCTCACTGACCATTTATTGAATTAGTTATTGACCATTTATAATTTATAATGTATCATTTTCAACAAATATAGCTACGGCCGTGCGGTGTAGCATAACCACTGGTTCCGAAACGTGGCCCCGAACTATCATAGCACAATAACCATACAATTTTCTAAATTATAGTAGAAAATAATTATTATAAAAAAAAAAACATTTAAAAATTAATCACTCATAGCTGAACTGAAATCCTGAAAAAAACCGTTTTTTTTCGTTTCGGTTTTGGTTCGAAGCTCTGAAGTAAAGTGACAGAATTAAAATCGGAGTCCCTCATAGCGTATTCCGTTGAAATGTTCTATTAGGAATCCATGTGTACTAGATAAAAAAATATCGATGTTTCAGATACAAAGCGAATGTATATGTAAAATTATGAAATTTTAAACAAACAATTGAAGTATGTCTCTGAAACTAAAACAGTCAGAAACAATATTTATGCAGAATATAAAATACAATAACACAGGGTTTCATAAACTTTTCTGCAATGGAACACTTCGCGAATCCTGAAATTTTAACAACTTGTTTATTTATTAAGGTAGATATTTTTTATATTAAATAAAACACGTAGTACGGTCATAACATAACTCACAAAAATATAATATCTGAATAAAGTTCTTAATACGTTTGATGATTTTGCTTATTTTCTTGATATCAGGCACAATATTAAAAAAATTGAATTCTCATATCTGTTCCGCGACTTCCAGCACAACAATAAAATACTACTTCACATTAATATGTTCTAGTAAATGAAAGAAAATCAATAATAGCTTGTTTTGACAATAGTTTAATTGCTAACCTTTGAATTTTTGTCACTATTTCAATCAACTAAATTTTCATTACCACTTGCACATAAGCCTAAAATTTTAACTGCCACGGAAAATGGATTCCAAAAGGAATCGTCCTTACAAATTTACAGAAAACATTGTTGTTATAAAGTTAGGTCGCATGCTTGAATTTATTGCAGCCGTTGCAGTTAGGGCTTCCAGTCAATTATCTAATCCTGCAATCCCGGGATATAAAATATTAAAATAAGACCTCAAAATTACTATAATGAATACCTCGGCTTGTTTTTTACAGACGTTTTTAACCAATTTGAAATGGAGGACAAAGGTAAACTGTTTATTAAATGGACGGAGAACAATATTCCAATGTCAAATTGAAGAATATGTCCACTAGATACTGGTAAACTTACCTTGATAATGTAATAAATAAAATAATGTACACAATATTTTGATCATTACGTTTTTTTTAATTTTAAATGACTGTTTAATTACCAAACAATTAAAAAACCATTCCAATGCCCAGATAAAACATTAAATCATATATACATGTCAATTGAAGCACTGATGAACACCAGTTAAATTTAAAATGTAGAATTTAAGTCATGAAATAACACTTTTAACCAATTCCAGGATTGAGAAATTCTAAAACCACAAATCCCGGGATCGTAAACTGGGAGTGGATGCCCTAATTGCAGCATATAAAATCATTGCAAGTTTTTACGGAACACCTATTATTTACTTCGGGCGGAATATTGTTTGAGAAATCGTGCAATAACAGTTTGATTAATTTATTTACTCGTTGTGACATCTGTGTTTCACAGCTGAAGTTTCGATAAAAATTTCAGGATTTTCTAATTTATAGCAGTGCTACGATAACCTCACCTAGTCAGCCTTATTTTTTAAAAAGTTTTCCTATTAAAATGAACCAGGCTGGAATAATGAAATGAGATAGTCAACGTACCTTAAATTTATGTGAAAATCGTTAGGGTGAAACAGATGACGTGTCAAATATGAATTATTATCATTTGTGAATCAAAATCTCTAATATATAGTAGAAAGTGCACGTATAAATCTCTCAGTCCGTCACAAGAACTCATCCCAAAAGTAGCGACGTGAAATTTGCATATATGTAATTCTAGTTGTTATTTATAGGTCAACTATATTATTTTCAACATTCAACGTTATTAATTCATGGACTATATTTTGTAGGTGTTACAACAAGAGACAAGACGTACAGTCCACGGTAATATTGTCAAAATTCAGCTTTTGAAACTGGTGGATTATATTTTGTGTGTGTTATATGAGGTGGGGGCGCAGCGAAAGCTATTAGCTAACCATGTTCCTGTCCTAGCACTATTCTTATATCCATACTCTCTTCGAAAAAGGTAGGTTGAACAACTGATTAACACGCAGTTCTCGTAGAAAACTTTTGTTGAGATACCTCCATTAGGAGACCATATGCTCCAGAAATATATTTTGTTTCTCTTATAAGAAGTGTGTTTCACGGTAATATTGTCAACATTGAACTTTTAACATTATCAATTGATGGATTATATTTTATGGGTGTTATATGAGGTACGATCCAATGTGATAATTTCATTTATCAACATTATTTAGCACCAAAATAACGCCAAAATCTAAAATATCTCATTTTAACACCCTGTTCCCCTGTGCGAAGGCGAGTAATAAATACTAACAATTTAGTGATAACAGGCATGTGTATTCAAAGACGGATCAAAGGAAAGTCATTAACCTTAGTAACTGTCTTCGCTACTCGACTTGTGTAACTGGGGCATTGTGGCTTGGAAAGTTGCTAGGGAAAAATCGTGCTTTGATTTCCGAACTGGTAAATAATATAATAGAACATTCCTATACAATAAAATTAATACTTTTTTTATTATATAAGAATATTTTTCCTTGAAGCTAACATTAATAATATATCAATAGGCATCGTAAAATAATTATAAATGTCACTTTTAAGATGTTAACTGTCAATTCTTGGTGGAAAGACATTATATTTAAAAAAATATAACTGTCTTCAGCAATTTTAATAATTTAATTCATACAATAATACATCGTCTGATATTTGTACTTATAAATACAGGTGTACAGTAGCGATTTGAGATTTGCACATGTCATTCTGGTTGCGATTTTTAGGTCAACTGTGCTATTTTTAACATTCAACTTTTAACATTAATATAAAATTTTGAACGATATTTTTTGAGTGTCATATGAGGCAGGGTTCACGATGATATTTCCAACTTTTAACATTAATATTATTTGATGGGGTATATTTTTGAGTACGATGGGGTGCGTAAAAGCAATAAAATATTATTTTTGTCAAAATTATCTGTTCCTCTCTACGAAGGTTACGAAATATGAAAAGTACACAAAAAGAAACAGTGGTACATGTTGTCGTTAATCAGGAAGTATTTAATATGAATTATTTTTTAACATTTACAGTGAATCCCGAAATCCAGGGATTGACTAGTTGACCGGGATCCCGGGATTGGAAACTCTAACGAAAACCTAATGGAATTTATCTTAACTACTCGTTACTCGGTTGATCAAACTCTATTTTAGTCTTCAAGAGAGAAATGGTAAAAAGATAGTAGTTCTAGGACAGGAATCGTAGTCAGCTAATCACTCTTGTCCGTGGCGCAGTTGGTAGCGTCGTTGGCTACGGTTACGGATGTCTTGAGTTGAATTCCCGATGCGGACTGTTTTCATTTTCAACCGATCTTCAAGAGGAGTAGCGAGATCGATTAGCTAACCACTAGTCCTGTTCTAGACCTATCCTTCTATCCCTACTCTCGTAAAAATGAGAAGTTGAGCAACTGAGTAACAAACAGTTCTCATAGAAAAAAATTAAGATATCTCCATTAGGAGACCATATGCTCCACATCGGGAGCGGACGTGAAAAAAATCATTCTTGATATGCGTCGTTTTTAGGATTGGATGGGTGGGAGAGAATTAAGAGATAAATATATAAATCGGCATTGATATTTAGACAATCCCGAGATTACGGGATCGACCAATTGACCGGGATTCTGGAATTGGTTGCCCTAGTCTCTATTAAGTATATGATTATGCACAGTTCAATTGCAAAAATAATTGAATTGCATTTAAATATTTGTATATAATGTCGGCAAAATATCGAAGCTGTTTTGGCCAATTGATGTAGCCCTTAAAAAATACAAAAATGAGTTAATGATTTGATCTCATTTTAAAGACGACAGAGCATGATGTAAATAAAAAAAAAATTGACCACTTTTTGAGAGGAAAACATCATTTTAAATTGGTTTTAGGATTACAAATTCTGACCCGTCCACTTGATATAAGCCACTATTATATCGACACTTCCAAAGTATAATCCCGTATTTGCAAACATGAGAATTAGCAGGGGTGCATTTCAAAGATTCATAACGCAATTCACCAAATAATGTTTTCGATAAAAATAATTTTTACTGTCTCTTGGAGAATTTGAATTTTGAGGGTTACATCAATTGGCCAAAACACGGTTATATATCATAAATGAGTCGTATGGTATCAAAGGTAGAACTATTCCATATTTGTCGAACTTGAACTAATGCTGCCACACTATTTTTCCGATTATACTGTATGGCTAGAAATAAAATTTTGGTATCAAAATCATGTAATGTGGTATAAAACAAAAAAGAAAATGATACTTGCTACTAAAATCAGAACGATTAACAACTTTGGAAACAGAAGTGAACGGTTTGGTAAATCATAATTTCTACCAGTTATCTTAAGTGATGTCACAATATGGCCAATCATCCAAATTTGAAACTTTACAAAACTAAAAAACTCAAAAACGCCAACAAAACGTTTTTCGTATTTATCTCGAAACTTAGAATAATGGACATTTCTACTTTTGATTCAAAATAGTAAACTGTTTACTGTGTAACCAAAAAATGGCGTATTTCTTTTGGATGTTTTCTTATTCAACAGTCATCTCTTGACAAAACGAAATATGCGGTGGAATTTATTACGTTAGAAGTTATTTTTTTCCATGAAGTCATAAACTCTACTTCAATCTCCTGATGTAATAAAAATGAATCTCCGGAATATAAATAAATACCTACGAATGATCACATTTGGTTTATTTTTTCCGTCAGCCATGTTAAATAATATTTTTATTGAAATAAATTGGTTTTACTCCATTGAGCTTCCATTATGAATGAAATTGGCAAAGTTTTATATAGCATTATTTGTACAAATAAACAATTTGTTCAATATTTCCGATGGATTCAGAGGTAACTTAGTGGACATTCATTTTTAATATACAATTACAATTGATAGCTTAGTTATTCCACTTGCTGTGTTACTAGATGTGACACGTGGTTTATTTCTTTAATTGGCATCTTCAGACTAATTATATCGCAAGGTTATTTATATCTATGGTAAACAATGATTCTAATTCTCAATACCTTTCCCGTTATCCAGTGGGATCATTTTTACCTAATCTTGTCTATTGTATCACGGCTTTGGAGCTGAGTGAAGCACTTGAACACATGTTTTTAAATTCGAAACTGTGTATTTTGAACTGTATTCATCTTTGTATAAGTAAATGCAATAAGTGATATTGATCTGGAACGACAGTTGTCTTTTTCGCTTGTGAATGGTCTTGGAAGGTGTTTATCCCTTGCTGACGTCAACAGAAGAAGACTGCTATCCTCTTTCACTCCACCTCCACCTGACCAAGTGTATCAAATTGTGTAAGATTAATAAAAAAATCCACCCTTTCCCCGGAATACCGCGAATAGCTCTGAGATTAAGCGAGCTTCTTGTATACGTATTGCCAGTAAGCCCAATGCTGCTTTTAGTAGCTCAATAGTTTGGTAATTTAAGACATCGACTGAGGGTGCTTGATGGAATTTCAATATTAAATTTGGATTATTGAGATTTTGTACACTTCCATGTATTCCTCAGTTCGAGTCCATTCGTGTGCTCGAATGCCTGAAGATGCCGAAAGGCGAAACCCGGGTCGTTAGTGACAAAATACATGGAAGTGTACAAAATCTCAATAATCCAAATTTAAGTTTGGTAATTCTTTAAAAAGAAATAATTATATTTTCATTTACATGCTTACTAGGTGATAACGTATTTAAATCACGAAACGAACTGTGACATCTAAAATCACAGTCTGCCTCATCTCCATAATTGTGCGAGGATCTCGTCCAAACTTTTTTTTGTTTTCTGTGACTGTTTAAAAATTTTGCGGAGTAATTAAATTAATCAATTTATAAAGGCTGAATTCGTTTTAAACATTTTTGCGATTCAATAGCTTTGAATGCTACATGCGTAAGTCGTACAAATTTAATGGGAACGGTTCAATTAACAAATTGATTTAAGCGCTCATGTTTTAATTTCACACAGTGGCGTAGGAGAGCATATCGAGGAAATTTTTTTCCTTATAATCATGCAGAAGCATTTGTTATTACAATTAATATCGATTTCTGCTGAGATGGGTGGGTATATAAAGACAATTGGGGACTATTTTTATCACATAAAAATGAAAATCAAATCACTTTATTTAGGTAAATCGGCGAGTGGCCAATGTCATTGGTTTCAGATCACAGGCTCAAATATCAGTTCGGATAGTTTAATAAATTGTTTTGTTAATCGATTCACTTAATAAACGGCGCTCTTGTCACGAGACCAATAATTTTTTTTAATAATTTTACTACGTCCTAGTGACGCCACTGCTCATAAAATACAGACTAAATTAATATGCGATTCGATGTGTGTACTTTAAATGAAAATCGAGTGTATTAAAAATAATGAGTTTTTAATTGATTTGCCATTAATTTGAAGCCAGAAGCCTAAAAGCGTTATTTGAATGAATGATTAATTTTTTCACTTAAGAAAATGCTTTATAATGATAATTTAATAAAATATTTACCAACAGTTGGGAAGCACTGATTGATACTCTGAAATATTAGTACATAATAGTTTTGACAACAAAATGTATTTTTTTTTATTATTTTATTAAAAACTCAACTATTTATAAATAAATAATGTCGGCGTCCGTGACGCAGTTGGTAGAGTCGTTGGCTACGGTTACGGATGCCTCAGTTTCAATTCCCGGTGAGGGCGGTTTTCATAAATTAGACTTACAATCGATTTATGGAGTCCTCCCTCCCTCCCACCTATCCCATCCTCACGGGTCGTAGCGAGAGTGTTTAGCTAACCACTAGTCCTGTCCTAGCTCTATCCTTCTATCCCCACTCTCTTCGAAAAAAGAGAGGTTGAGCAACTGAGTAAAAAGCAGTTCTCACAGAAAAAATCTATTAAGATACCTCCATTAGGAGACCATATGCTCCAAATTGTGAGCGGACATGGAAAAAAAATTATAAATAAAATCTTCTCAACAAATATAAAACTAAGGACAGATTAAATAAAAAATTCATTTCCATGTAAAAAAAAAATTAAATCATATATTCATTCGAATTGACGCTATTAATCGACATAAATATAATTTTTAATTAATTTAAAACATGAAATTGTGCTCAATGACCAATCTCGTGATAACGTTATAGAAAAACTGTGAGTCCGGAAATCCCGGGATCATAAAAAGGATCCAGGATTGAATGCCAATACAAACGCATATAAATTTACGGGTTTATATAAATCATGACATGTTTACATAAAGTAACTGTGAATTATGGTACGTAGTGTTTCATTGGACATGTACACCTAATTTTATTTTTTTTTCTTATAATTTTCCTGATTCACTATTGCTTATTGCATTAGTAATGTCATTAAAATTTTTGCTCAGCTAATGGACTTTTAATGTAGCTATATTTGTGATTTCAGATTAGTATTTATTGATTTTTAAGAGGTCCATAACATTTTAATTGTAGACTCTTTTATTTGATTTATGTATCATTTGTTTGCCAATCAGTATTTTCTTGTCTTAGTTCATGAACCATCAGTTTTATATTCCTTCATTTTTACACTCAATTTTATATAAATAATCCTGTTGTGTTTGTATTTTTATCAGCTGATAATTCTCATGACGAGCGAAACCGGTCCTGATCATTATAAATATGTGGAAGTAGTACAAATGAATTGTGTTTTTTTTTTAAAAGAATAATTAAAAGCATAAAATTATATATTTCACTGCATTATGTGCATCCTGTGCCATTCTAGCGTAATTTAAAAATGGTTACGTTATGAAAAATTATATAAATAACTTAAAAAAATGAAATCACAGCATCTGATAACCAATTTTTTACTTTAAAATCAATGAAGCAGAAGGTGGAAAGTTTATTAAAGATCACAAAAAACAACAGAAAACGGGCACGCTTATTATAGTGGTGATACTGAATGACTAAATAATTATGTTATAATATATATAATGCTAAATGCAAATTTTTAAATAATACACAATATTTTAAAAAATAAAACACATTTCATTTGTACTACGTCCACATATTTATAATGATCAGGACCGGCTCAGTTGATAATGCTCGTGATGAGCGAAACCGTTCCTGATCATTTTTAATATGTGGAAGTGAATGAATTGTGTTTTATTTTTACACCTTAACACCTTAAAAGTAATACACAATATGAAAAATTGACGTTTTTTATTGTACATTATTATTTAAGACATCGACTGAGGGTGCTTGATGGAATTTCAATATCATATTTAAATTATTGAGATTTTGTACACTTCCATGTATTTTGTCACTAAAGACCCGGGTTTCGCCTTTCGGTATCTTCAGGCATTCGAGCGCATGAATGCCTGATAATGCCGAAAGGCGTAACCCGGGTCGTTAGTGACAAAATACATGTATGTGTAGAAAATCTCAATAATTTGTATATTATTAGCTGGAACATATCTACCATTTTTTGCACGGTAGTCTTTGGAACGTATCCCCCTTGCAAAAAGAGAATTTGGTGCATATGTCGATGGCCTAGTTGCATAGTGACACAACTAGAAATTGGTGGTTTTGAGATATGGCCGATCAAAGTTTTGACTCATCTAAACTGACTCTTAAAAAGTGATGGCTTATAATTTGTATTATTTTGTTATTCAAATAGGTGGTTAATAGTTTATAGTTTTAGGATTAAAGGTTGCTTCTTTATGGAACGTCACGATTCACAAAAGTATATTTCCACAATACGATATTTCTATATGTATGTATATGAAACTATGAAATGCTTATTTCCTTATGCGAATTTCCGTCTTTTGAGAGAAAACCTGTACATTTTTTAAGCTGTACTTGCAAGCGGAACTGTAAAAGAGCGATGTTCGAATATAATGGCTAACTTAACTCGAAACATCAAATTTTTGACTTATCGTCATATGGAACTGGGCCATCGATATAGTTCTGTATATTATATTAGATTAAAAAAATGACATTTCTATGTGAAATAAAAAAACATGAACCTCAACTCGTGAACAAACAGAAATATAAACTAAATCATTTAATGGAGCCGAAAAATTCAGCAATTTAATTAAACAAATACCAGGCAAACATGATGTGAAATAGGAAAATTCCACGTAAATGAATGTACGGCTCTCCTAGGCTAACGTTGATTACGTATAATAATTAAGAGAAAAACAAACCCCTAGAAAAACATTTTCTAGTTGAATGAAAAAATAAATACCCCCCCTGGAGCTTGTTCATACATACTTTTCACATTTCATTCAGTAGGCAACCGTTGCTTTTGTGAGCGAGGTGTAACCGGGCCGACTAATGTACTGGAACAAAAAATAATTGGCCGTAGCGAGTTTCTGTGCTCCTGGTAGGGTGGCATACATCTCTGCGCCACTACTATTTTTATATCTAGGGGCTGTTTCAGCGTCAGCATCACAGCCTTCAACCCCTTATTGTGACGTATCGATTATAAGAGGTATGGTTAATGCTCAATCATTCTAGGATAAGCATTTTATAGATATATTAATGAATATCTATAGAAGCTAAATACATTAAAAAAACTTAATATGAGCAGGAAAAATATGATGATATTTTTTTCATTTATTTATTTTATATATATACTAGTAACCGTACCCGTCATAGATGACAGTATTGAAATTGAAACACTGATTGCTTAAAGTAGCTAGTATGTCGGAACTGTGTGTGTATTGCATAACATTTGATTTTATTATAAACACCGCAAACGATTAGGTCATGAAAAAATTTCATACCTACATGTGATAATAATGAAACGTCTACAGAACGGTCTGGGCTATTATATAAATATTTTAAGGTCAATTCTTGGTGGAAAGGCATTATATTTTCTTTGCACTAATTCCACATGGTTATAATGATCAGGGCCAGTTTCCCTCATCGCGAGCATTATCAACTGATAAAATACAAATCATTACAAGGCTAGTTATATAAAATTGAATGTTAATAATTACAACAATTGGTTCAAGAGTTATGACAACAGTTTACTAGTAATCAAATAAACTATGTATGAACGAAATTAAATAGTCTACTTTTAAAATGTTAAGGACCTCTTGCAAATCTCTGTTAGCCTCTGTGGTCTGGACCCAGCGATCAGGTGGGTCCTGTTTCAATTCCCAGCAAGGTCAAGCATTTAGATTTTTTCAATTTAAATTTGTGATCTTGGACATGAATGACTTCTAAAAATTCTCATTGAGTTTACCTCGTATGATGTTTTAATTTTCAAAATATTTGGCACATTGGCTGTCAGCTGTAATGCAAGATTTTTTTTTTAAATTTAAACACTAAAAAAAAATTAATAAAATCTCATCTGAGAGTAAAAAATAAACTACATTAAAAGTCAAAAATATGTAAGAAAACTGTAATTAGCTTAAAAATAATTCGTAAATATTCATTATCCGAAATAGCAAACTGGTAATGTTTACTGTAAAATTCAGACCTCTTAAATAATTTAATAACCAGCCCTGATCATTATAAACATAATGAAGTAGTGCAAAATAAACTGTGATTTATTTTTTTTAAATATATTATAGTGCGTATACACCTAGAATTGACAGTTAACTCGCCAAAGCGTGTATCTAGCGTCAGGCCATCGGCGAGTTAACTCGTGAGTTTTTATCATGGTAATAGCAAGCTATCAAATATTTAATTTGGATTATTGAGATTTTGTACACTTCCATGTATTTTGTCACTAACGACCCGGGTTTCGCCTTTCGGCATCTTCAGGCATTCGCGCACACGAATGGACTCGAACTGAGAAATTCCACCAAGCACCCTCAGTCGATATCTTAAATTATATCAAATATTTATTTTGATGTTTGTAGTGTAAAATTGTATAGTGCCATCTATTGACAAGTAGTGAATATTTTTTCCTGAGGTTAAATATCGATATTATCGACGTAATCTGCAATTTTTAAAAGCGCTGCGGCTTGACGCGTGTAAATAGATTCGTTTGCACATAAGGTACATATGCAAACAATTTAATGTGGCATCATGTGTGAAGCCTTGCTTTGAAATGAGCTTGTTAGAAAAGTATACTGTGTAAAAATATTGATGGTGATTAGTTCGGTACAGTGACTTAAATTCTGAGGTTGTGACAACCCTGTTTAACTATATTTTTGAAGTAGTGTTTTTAATTTTAGTGTGAATTTTTTTACGAAAATCTCGAAAAACGTGTTTGTTTGGTAAATTTTGACAAATGTACATCATTTTGTGCCTTATTTATTAGAGTTGAAAATTACACAATCCAGCAGCCCGAATTATATAATACTTTGCACGCTGAGACTGCGGCGCTGTACCGTGTGACAACATCTCCAGAACATGGTCAACAACGTCACACGCTCTGCGCAACGCTGGTCGCTTGATTGACTTGTAATTGAATTAATCGCCGAGTTTGTGACGTACTCGTCTACTGTCATGTTTTGATGTCGCGCCGATATTCCCTCTCAATAGTTTTTGATTTAATTACGTCGCTGCGGACGCTGGGGAATGTTGCCCGACCGGAAAAATGTTTTTAAAAAATAGCGTAATCTAATCTTCGTGCGAAACGGTTTTAAAATACCTGAAAACTTTTAGCTAGCGGTGGATTTAAAAATATAGTTACTAAATTAAATTATAAATTAATATCTATACTTTTTTTATTCACTTTCGATGGATTCGGCGGTAACTCATGTGTGGATATTCATTTATAATTGCTTACGTTGATATTGCATTGATTGTGTAGCAAAAAATAAATCTCTCCACATGAACGAAAAGTTTCTTTGAGTTTCGGCCGAGTCAGTTTCCGTATGACGTCGAAATCTTTTTAAAGGCCTGGTAATTTGCCGTATTCGCCACCAAATTAGCTTGGCCTATCGGTCCAATAAGGTTCGTACAGCTTGTGCAGCTCTTCTCTTTATTTATGCATTAAATGATACTCTCGTAGGATGTGTTCAGCATCTTGCTTTGTATCACCGTATCCGCATGTTGGCCTATCCACTAACCGAGTGCTCCGCAACAATGATTTTTTATAATGGTAAATCTGTCCAATAATATATACAATTATAATATAACTTAGGAAATGGACACTTTTGAGCTTCTTTAGAAATATTATCAAGAAAATTGTTAGTCTGACAATGCTCCCTGAGGAAATTCACGTGTAGTTTGCTGCTATAGAAAAATTTCCATTTAATATTCAGCTTTTCATTATAATGTATCAAATATTTTTTTTAAATAAATAGTGAATATTATTTTTTATAAAAGCTCTACAGGAAATAAGCGAATTAATTATTTTAAAAGTTTTTTTTCAATAAAGCTAAAACACACTGTTGAGATAACCTTTAATAAAATTAATATTAAAAAAATCGTGGCATACAACAAAGGTTTATCAGAAATTTGTTTCGACAATTACGTGTATACGTTGTAATTTAAATTTTTTCATCAAATCAAAAGAATTGAATATTGGATGAGGAAAATTAAATACGACACAATTCGCGAACAAATAATTGAAAGCTCGTGTTACACGATTTTTAGATTGATGAGTGTCGATAAAAAAGGCGTTTGACAGCACATTAATTGCATTTTTTACGATTTATAACTTTGACACTATGCGGAAGCAAAAATGCATTTATCGCGCTTCGAATGAATTCAAAATATGAAATTTAAAGGCATACTGTAGATAAAATTATAAAAGTTCTAATTATTTTCTAAACAACTAATACAAACCAATATGACGTACTCGTAAACTCGCAAAAAACCATCGAAATAATGGGAAAAACCGGGTATACGTTCTGTGAACATATCATATTCAAAGTTTATAATTTCGTCTCCAGTAAATTAACCACTTGAGTACCGAGGAATTTTCAGGACCCCCAGCAAATTGGGGACTATTATATATATTCTTTAAAGAATTGTTAGGTACATATTAATCAGTGGTTAATCGTTTTTTCCAGTTTTTAATTGAAGATTGTAAGATTTCCAAAAAAAAAATCAGGGTTGGCACAACATAGCCATTTTTTGTATGAAATTATTTCCGTTTTTAACATAAATTAACTTCATCATTTGTATCTTAAAACGATACTATAATGTAAGGGCGCCACAAAACATTTTTTAAATATATTTACATTTTTATACAAAATTATATTGGAAAGTTCAGGTTGCCATAAAATAGCCTTTTATATAAATAAGTCTTCAAAATTTATCACAAAATCGGTCTATATCGCGATAAGTCTCAAAACCAACTAAAACACGCTTTAGTGAGAATTGAAAAAAAAAATCAGAGGATTTCTTGGAATGAATGTCATAAAATATGAATTTTGGTCATCTCGTATATTCAATGCATTTGAGATGATGGTCGTAAATCATAATAATAATGTTTTCCATGTGGCAGCCCTTGTCCTATCTATGTAAATCTTTTGGGGATATTATTGTTTTTATGTAATATACACGTGAATTTATTTTTTAAATTTAATATTAGATCTACATACTTGTAGATGTCACTATATGTATTCACCATAATCTAAATAAAATGCCTGAGCGCACGAATGCCTGAAGATGCCGATAGGCGAAACCCGGGTCGTTAATGACAGAATACATGGAAGTGTACAAAATCTCAATAATCCAAATTTGATATTGAAATTCCACCAAGCACCCTAAGTCGATGTTTTAAATTACTAAATAAAATTGTATTGGAATACCATGTAGTGATTTTTAAAAAGTCTTGGACACCAGTGTCCGTTTGGGATTTAAATGGTGGTAACAATGTCGGCCCCGTGGCGCTGTTGGTAACATCGTTGGCTACGGATGTGTTGGGTTCAATTCCTGGTGCGAACAGTTTCATAAATTGATCTTTCAATCGAATTATGAATTTCTGTTCGTAGTCTGAGTGTTTGTGATTGTTTAAAACTCCCTCACGGGGTGTAGCGAGAGCGATAAGTCAACCATAGTCGTGTCCTAGCCTTATTTTTCCATCACTACTCTCTCCGGAAAAAGAAAGGTCGAGCAACTGAGTAACAAGCAGTTTTCATAGAAAAATTCTGTGGAGATACCTCCATCATGTGCTCCACGTTGGGAGCAGAAATGGGAGACAAATAACATCACGTCACAGATCTCCTTGTAAGTGGCATTTCCAAGATTCATGCATTTGGATAACAATCCATCAATCGAATAAAGGTTTTATGTCCATGTTCAAGCAAGTAAGTAATGTGTGTAATAAAAAATAAGTAGAATAAGTGCACAACGAATTTAAAAAAATATTTCCATTTATATAAAACCTATAACTGATATACTCATTTATCATAAAAATGTTTAACACATAATATATTAGGTCCCTTATATCAAATCGTACATAAATATGTGTGACAGATCTCTGTAATATTTTTTCCTTTCCATTTGAACTAAACATTTCACCCCTTGCTTTGCTATAAGTTAACCGCCTTCCCTTTTTTTATACTTCGTGACATTGGTGTAACTAACAATTAACCGTGTGGGATAAATTAAGCGTAAAATGTTAAATATAAACAGATAATAATAATACTTTCAATAGACTCGGTGATAATTTTGGGGAAATTGTTTTTTTATATGAAACTAGTATTTATTACCCGAGTTCGCCCGGGATAGAGGTGCTAGCATTAAGTCACTTAGGCGTTTTGAAGATTTGATGCTAGTTAATGTTGAAAGTTGGAAGTTAAAAATATCACAGTGGACCGTACTTCATGTAACATCCATACAATATAGTCAATCAATTAACAATAATGAAGCTGAAAGTTTGAAATGGCATTTGCAAATTCCAAGTTCTTGTGACAGATAGACAGACAGATTTTTTAAGTATTTTCTTCTGAGAGAATGGGTAAAAACTAATATTTGGTTAGTGGGTAAAAAGTTTAAAACTTATTTTTACCATTTTTTAAAAAGTTTTTCAATATTTGGCAAATATGTAGTTGACTTAAGTCGAAAATAGGAATCAAAATTTTCTGGCGTTACTCTAGAGTCCAGACACATTTCATTTAAGAAAATGTTTTCGTAAAAAAAGAATATGTTGAGACAAATTCAATGAAAAATTATGTGGTTATGACGCTCAGCATGATAAATAATAAAAAAAAAAATCATATTTTCTTGGCGGGTAACTTAAAATGTTGTAATGGGTAATTAAATTATCCATTACGCCCGCGGGTAGTAGGTTGCCGATCACTATTAGGATTAAAATTGGTTTCTTTGTTATTCCACTAGTGATATTTAAATTTACGGTCTCGGGTTCAATTCCCGGTGCGTACGGTTTTCATAGATTGATCTTTCAATCGATTTATGGATTTCTGTTCGTAGTCTGAGTCCCTCCCACCAATCCCTCACGGGGCTAAGCTAACCACTAGTCCTGTCAGCCCTATCCTTCTATCCCTCTCTTCGAAATAAAAAGAGGTTGAGCAACTGAGTGACAAGCAGTTCTCGTGAAAAAATCTGTCAAGATACCTCCGATGAGCCATATGCTCCACATTGGGAGCGGACATGGAACAAAAAAAAAAAAATTTAACATAATTAGTGGTTTTTATACAGTTCCCAATTAAGTTAGCACTCGCACTATACCCTTTTTGCGATAAGAACCCCACTGCTTCTCTCGAGCGTGGCATGCATTTTATTTTCTTCACCCTCACCTCTACTAATGCGCCCAGCCTACTGCCATTTCGGCTTGGTGGTGCGTTGTATAATAGGGTCGCCCTCGACACCCTGTCAAATAACTCGAGACCTATTTCGATTTTGGATTGACCTTTCTATAGCCGAACAGCTCTGAAATCGTATGTTAACTCTCATCTCACATTCGCACATGTCATCCTCAATAGAAGGTGTTGATTGAACACACTTAGGCTACGCAAACTTCAAGAGTTAAAGTAAATGTAATTTGAAATCATATTAGATCTATCAGTTTAAATTTTGTTGGTTAAATTATGCAAATATTTCTTTACGTTGCGACGGTTCACGTATTTTTTTTCGTGGTTTTGAGTTGTACCTGTCAATTGATTTCAATTAGATGGTTTTTTTCTACTTTCAAGTTACGTACAGGGCTTCTAATCCCGTTCAATTAGTCAACCCGTAGTCCCTGCATTGTCTAAATATAAATTCCGGAATTAACTGTGAATGTTAAAAAAATCATATTTAAATTTAAATACTTTCTGATTAACTACAACGTGTATCTCAGTTTGTTTGTGTGCATACTTTTTTATAATACCTACATATTTATGCATTGTGGTCTCCCTTTTCATCTCATTTTTAGAAACTTCCGTAGACAGGAACAAATAATTTTGATAATCATATATTTCATTGTTTTTATTTTGCATTGTTTTATAAAAAAAAACAATTTCACCCATAAACAAAATCTTCTGAATAATTGACAAAATATAGTCTGCTTCTCAATAAATAACAAAAACCATTCAGACACCCCAAAAAAAATGCGAAATGATATATTCATTCCAATTGAAGCAATAATGTAGATAGATTTGATTTTAAATGTACAATTAAAATTTTTCAATCCCGGGATTGAAAAATTGTGAATCCCAAAATCCCAGGATTACAAAAAAGGCCCGACATTGGATGCAATAGTTACGTATTTATATACTTCTTAGTTTCTCAGTTTTATATAAGTTAAAATAAAATAGTATGTTTCATACAAGGTAGTAAATGGACCTTGTTATGTAAAAACTATATATCCCACAAAATGTAAAATTTGATTTTTACATGAATTCTACTTCACCAATAGAGATATTATAATTTGCTGAAGATTTCCATACTAATTCATGCTTTTTTAGAGGCATTTTTTCTTACACACATAACCATCCATGTGGGTTAGATGTAGGGTTTGCATTACGGGTAAATCATCAAAAACGCACCATCGGTAATTACTGGTAAATTGGGAAATTTTCCGGTAATTAAAGAAAATGATTTTATCAAAAATTAAGGACAGATACAGGCATAATATAACGAAAGTTTATTGTAAATATACATGAGGAATGGGGAGTTTGATTTTGTTTGACTCTGGCAATATTGATACGCATTTTTTTACTGGTTAAACTGGTCACAAAAATAAAATGGATAATCCGAAAAAAGATAAAAATAATGTTATTCCATAAATGTCGTTTTTGGAACTCGAAAAAATTTATGGCATTTATTTGAACATTGAGTTTCATAATCTGATGTCTTGCCTACCAACTAGTATCGTATCAAAACAAGTGTTTTCATCTGCGGGACAAATATGTACAAAATTCATGTCAAATCTAAAAGACGAAAGTATTGATATGATTTTTTTATGAGAGCATATATTATTTTAATTCAAAAAAATTATTATACTATATTTCAATTAAACAAAAATCGCAAACATACAAGTACACTTCACAACATTATTACTCCCATAAAACGTATTTTAAATTATTTACGTTACAATCTAGAATACCGTTTTTAGTAAAAATAGTAAGTTATACTTTAAACATCTAATCAATGTTAATTAAGGAGAAATTATTTACCGTTTACCGGTTATTGCAATTCGACTGTAATTTGCAAGCCCTAGTTGGATGCTTTCAGTATTTTTGTGATAATTCTTCTAAAAAATATATTTAAAAATTTAAGTCAATTAAAAACGATATTATTCAATCAAATAAAATTTTAAATCTAAATCGTTCATATTTAATTTATTTTTTAAAACGTTTTGTCAATAGCGACCTGGGTTTATCCTTTCGGGATCTTCAGGGACCCATGTACTCGGTTCGTCAGTGACAAAGTATTTGAAAATGTGCAAAATTTTAACGATTAAAATTTGATATTATAATCACATCAAGCATCCTCAACCGACATCTTAAAAAACTGTCACACGGCTATATTGATTGGTTACAAAATGGTTACAAAAAATTTGTCTATTCCAAGAATTTAGTAGTGCTTGGAGGTGAAAATCCCAAGGGAACAGTATATTTAATATTAGCGAGTTACCTGTCGATTTAAAATGAACAATCGATTACTATTGATGATTTCACTAATTTATGTAAACTCTAAACTCTGAAAAATTATTACTTTTTTAATGTTCTTTAATTCTAATATTAAAATGTCTACTTGTCTGTCCTAGATAAAGAGCTTTACAGTCTTCGCAAGGGACGCGGTATATGCCACACTGTGACAATGATTTTATTTGATCTTTATTATTCAACAAGAATTTACCTAAATTTGTAACTGCAAAGCACATCGTGAATTGGGAACCGGTTTTGATTATTATAAAAATGTGGAAGTAATACAAGAAAAGTGTTTTATTTTTAAAATTTAATACCTTTCGAAGACCTTAAAAGTGTTAATTTATCAAAAAATGTGATCTATATTATTATGCTATCTATATTTTATAATTCTAGAAAAAATATTTTTCAGTTTGAAGTACTGAACCAAGTACACTTAATTAGTAGCTAGATTTTTTTATTACAGAGCTTCATTCTGTTTCACCGACAAAGAAAAATTGTATCACAGAGGCCTTGTTAGATTTTAAAACACCTTATTGTAAGGAGACTTATTCTGGATTTGAGTTGTCACGAACAATTATATATTATATGTAATACTGTGTTTGAGCTGGGCCCGTAATGAGTCAAAGGAGGGGTGTGTTTTATTCGACTCACCCTAGTGAAATTGGCCAATTGCAAAAGACCTCTCCGATGTAAAAGAAAGAAAATTCAGCCTTTGAAAAAACATATATATCGTCTATGGCGATGTTTATAAATAAATCCGCAGGGCAGAGTGCTTTCCAATTTATTTTCCCCATAGTGGCACATTTTAATATATCAAATTACCTAAATTCTTTATTACAACCATCTGCTGTCGGTGTGTGATTAAACAGTCATAATATATATTGAAATCATAACATATGTGAATCGTTGAAATTTAGTACATTTGAATGTACACGAATGAACTCGAGCTTAGTAAATAGTTAAATCGTTTGTGTATACAAACTATTTACTATATAATAATTTTTAATAATATATGTATTTCTAATAAATAATAATATAATAATTTTTCTAAATAATTATTATCACTAAGTCTAGGAACGAGATTGATATTTGAATTACTTTTAATACTGATTTGGTGATAATGACTTTAAAACTTAATTGGGAAAACAGTCGGATAAAAAATTACAAACTCATAGGACTTATAAACGATATAAACTATTTACTAACTGTCAGCTCGAGTTCATTCGTGTACTCGAATGCCTGAAGATGACGAAAGGCAAAAGCCGGGTTGTCAGTTGTGAAATACATGGAAATGTACACAATTTAAACAATTCATTTGTAATTAAAGTAATTTGAAAAAAATGAACATGATTAAGCCAATTTCATACACAGTTATTAGTGAAAATAAAACTATAATTAATTTTACTATAAAAATGAATAACAAATACTTAAATCGAATTTATAAGCGATTAACGATGATCATAAAACGGTTAGTTTAATAAATAGTGGTTAAGGTATGTACATAGAGAGTTTTGAATTTCATGATTTTCTTAAAAGTCGATTATTTCAGAACAACTTTTTGACTTAACGCCTTCTACCACTTTACCAACGAATAATAAATGAAATTGACCCTCATGATTTAAACATAAGTTGATGTTATTAGTTATTTCATTATATCAAAGGATACCATAGTTAATAATCATACATATTGACACTTTGAAAATCGCTGATCTCGTCCGTATTCTTTTTTTGAATGATGTGTAAGAAGAACAAAATTTGCAAATAATAAAAATTGAGCTTTAATTAAAATGAAAGCTACAACTTTGTGAACACAAGAAGCACTTTCCTCTGATATAAGTTTATTCACGCGTAAATTTTAATATTGCTATTTTAAGGATGAATATTTTGTGTAAAATATACGCGATGTGTATTATATTTTGCAGACTTCATAAGAAATTTCTGAAAAGCACGCAGATGATTGTTTGTTTGAATTATTTTCTCGAATTCGTTCATTTTTAATACTTTTCTAAGCGTTATTCAAGTGAATAATTCACTAAAACACACAGAGAGGTTTAAATATATATCTCTATTTATTTTAATGAAATTCATTTTTAATTTTTCTAATAAATATAGTATAGTAGTCTTCATCCCCTAGAATAGTGCTCTTCAAACTATGGGTCGTGGCTCCCTGTGGGGCCGTAGAGCTTCTATGGGGAGCTGTAAAATGTTCTAGTAGAACTATAATTTTTTCATTTTACATATGTATACATTTGTTAATTAACAATATGTACATTATTCATGACTTTGTTAAAACTTTGTCTTTGAGACGGTTTTAGACTGCAAGTGTATTTATACATATATTTTATAATGTCAAAGAATGCTTCTGATAACTAAATTGATTTAATTTTCAGGGTAAGGGGGCGTGGTTTTTTTTGAAAATTTTGTGGACCGTATAATGAAAATGTTTGGAAAGCACTGCCTTAGTGTACTAAGCCTAGCAATACCCAATACCACCCGCTACTGTTTCGTATTTTCTAACGTTGCGTATTTTGTAGCATTTGCTTAATTAGGACTAATTAAATAAATACGATTTGTTAGACACTAGTCCTGTACCACATATCCTAAAAAGAGAGGTTAAGTAACTGAGAAACAAGCAATTCTCGCAGAAAAACGTCTGTCGAGATATGTTCATTAGGAAACCATATACTCCACACTTAAAAAAAAAGAATACAAATATGTTAATGTAGCAAAAATTTCGCAGTAAATTTCGAGGGTAAACTGAGAGATCGCATTAAGTCAGTTTTTGATATTTTTTGTTTTAAATATTTTTGCAATTTAACAATGTACGTATTGGTGAAACGTATGAAATCATAGGATATAATGGCTTTGAAAAGAACCATATTAAGTCATATTGTTATTTTTTTATTCGGGTCTCGTAGAAAAAATTCTGTTAAGATACCTCAATTAGGAGACCATACGCTCCACATTGCAACGAAACAAGGTTTAAAAAAATATGTATATATTGTTAATTTAGACAGTTTTAATATTAAATGAGTAAAGAATTAGCGTTGATAAAAAAAAAAACCGCCAACGTTGGTGGCAACTTTATCTCTTTCTTTAAAATGCATGATAATTTTTAGTTAAAAAAATATGAATTTGAGGCAGTTTCTGACTTTTGATTCATCTACTCAACTTCTTCATACCAAATTACACCAATATAATATGATTAATTTTAAGGAGTCAACTGTCAATTCTTACTGGAAAGGCGTTATATTTTACAAATAAAACACAATTTCTTTTATTACAATCTCGTTTTTTTATCTGATCACTATCAAGACCGGTTTCCAATTTACCATGTGCTGTTTAGTGTTAATGTTAATTACCTTTTTAATAGTTCATTCAATGGTATTGCATTATTTAAGTAATTCACAACTTCGTTGTAAAATTTTCCAAATCTACTATTTCCTTTAATGAATATTTTTTAATCTCATTTTATTTTTCTCACATAATTGGCTTCTAATGTGATTTAATTTTGAATTTCAGATTAGTAGTTATCGATTTGTTAACATTTTAATTGTAGACTATTTAATTTTTTTTTCATATAATTTGTTTGATTATCTGTAATTTTTTATCACAGTTCTTGAACCTATTGTTTACTATGCCTTGTAATTATTAGCACCAAATTTCATATAAATAATCTTGTTAATATAAATTTTATCAGTTGATAATATTCGCGATGAGCGATACCGTTCTTGATCATTATACAAATGTGAAAGTAATTAAAAACAAGCGTTTTATTTTTAAAATATACTTACCTTACCACCAAGAATTTACAGTTAACACATAAACAGTGAAATTAATCATGTTTTTGTTTCATATTGCGGTAGTTTTTTTTTTAATATGATGTCCGTTCCGAATGTACAACATATAACTAAAAACTATTATATGGTAATAACTATAAAGAAGCAAAAAATATAAAAAAATTCGAAAACATAAAAACCTCGATGAAAATAGTGAGTAATAACGATATATCAGATAAGATATCGTAAAAATACATTTGCCATAGAGAGAGAGATAAAATAAACAGGTGGATTCTTGGATAGATTCGAATCGATTCAAATTCTAGCATCATATCATTGCTCCCTATTGGGAATCGGAATGTGATTCGAATCTCACCGATATTGATCTCAAAAGCCCACGACCAATGAATCTTTCTTTTGGGATATAGTATAAATTACGATTCATACTATATTATAATTTAAAGTTCTCACGTTTGCTAAAAAAACTGTAGTGAAACGATTTGTAGGTACATCGATTGGCCAGTTAATTATTCGAAAATCTCCCATATAAACCATATTGAAATAATTGGAAAAGCTATATACAAATGGTCACTGTAAATCAAATATTATTGATTTGTACCGGAGTTTTATACAAGTGTTTAACAATTAGGTACTTTCCGAGTTTAGTCAGTAGAAAGATATATAGAAATATCCTTTTACTGAACCTGAAACATCAACTTTTTGTTTAATTTAATTAGAAGGTTATCGGCCTTAGCATTTTTGGTGACATTTGAGTTATTCGATTATTGAATCAGATAGAGTGGAAAATTTTGCGAAATAACTGCATAGTATTTCCCTTGAGATTTCACCTTCAAACACTAATTGTTAATTTTGTAATTAGTATTGTTATGGTAGTTAGTTCTATTACCGTTTGTGTCTTACCCCATCCTTACGTCCAGTAGAAAAAATTAATCCAAACCTATCCTTTATTTTTAAGTTGAGAATTATAATCACTGTTATCTTAGAAATGAATAAGCATACGATATATTAAGATGATGCTTCTTAAAAAAGCGAAACACGGGTCACATTGAGTAATACAGTCAGTGGAATAAAAAAGTTATCAACTTAAATTTTATATTAAGAAGTTTTTATTACATTTAATTTGCTTGGGTTCTGTTCAGTAGCTTTTTAAAGATTGAATTTATGTATTTGAATTCCATTTTCACCTGCTGAAAGTATACTTGCAGATATATGAATACATTTTGAAATACAATGAATGAAAAAGGTACCGGGAAAAGGACGGACTATGTAAATTAAGAATAAAGTGGTGAGAATTTCCTCGCCTAAGATTTTTCGCTCTGAGTTTTCTTTTTAATTGGTTTTTTGCCTCGCAATTAAAACACTCAGTCCAAATTAAAGGTGAATTTGAAATAATATAGACTTTGAGATGTATATTATTTTTAATAAAATTTCCTTGAAGAAAAGAAGTTGCTTATTTTTTTCCTAGATTAAAATAACGAGCGCTTATTTAACAATTAATTCATTTGGTTTTAAAATTATATTTGTTTAAAATTATTACAAAAATATTAGATTTGAAGATTATTTTCTGAAGCGAAATACTTTATGTAACAATTTTGTTGTTCTGCGATTTGCAGACTGTTTGCTACATTAAAGTTGTTTTTTTTATGTGCATTGGTTTGATTTGTGTTTTTGTGCAGCAATCTGAAGTTAAGAACAGGTTAATTAATTAGCGTGTACGTCGACAGTTTAAGCTACAAACTTCACACGAAGTCAAAAACGTTGTTCACATTGAAAGATCACGACACTATTAGTATTTAACATTCAATCAAAATTTGATAGTTCAAACGATTTTTGTTTTTCATCAGAGTGGCACGATTGGCTATCAACCTGTTAATAATAAAGACACACCTTTGAAAGTTTCTATTTGAAAACTGAGACCGATGATTTTGAACCGATCCTTATTGTGATACGAATAACCTATTATTAGTTTATTGTTGTATCTACATTAGAAGTGGATGTAATAGTCAAAAAACTATCATAGCAAGGATTAAAAACATCGTCAATTTCATTGAGAATTGAAAATAACTTTAAATTTAATCATTCATTTGATTGTAGCCGAATTGTAAGACCGAAAGGCTTTCGTAGTACGCGGTACCCCTTGTTCCTGATCTAAGAAGTATAGATGATCTGGATAAAAATGACAGTCGCCATTTTGCGTATATAAAATTAAATATGTTAACAACAGTTTTTTGATGAAAGTAGATTCATAGAAGTGACGTCACATGGTTTACACAAACAATGATTCAGCTGATAGTGTAAGAAGTATAGGTGTGTTGGATTGCCGTTTTTGTAAAATATTTGATGTCACATTGAAGGAAAAAATATAAAAAATAAAACATATTTATTAAACTGTAATTCAGTAAAAACGCAATGACGCCGACATATATAAAAATGGCCTTTGTCATTTTTTATCCAGCTCACCAAATCTTACACCATGAGCTGGATCAATGGTGTAAGGTGAGATGTATAAAAATTACAGCCGCCATTATGGCATTTGTTGACGTCGTTGCGTGCCTATTGAATTACAATGTACTTTGTTAAAAACAATGCTTAGTGACAATAATAAAATTGTTTCGTCGAGGTGACGTCACAATTTTACAAAAACGACGATCCAGCTCATGGTGTAAGAAGTATTTATAGGTGAGCGGGAATAAAAATATCAGTCAACATTTTTGTATATGTTGACGTCATTGCGTGTTGCCCCTTGCTTGTATTATTACTGTCTTTGAAACTGTCCTTATTGAACGATTAACTGAACTATTATGTTATACATTTTGATTGAACATTAAATATTCTCTACATTTTTGGTGAATATGTTAAAGTAAAAAGTATTAAAAACACAGTAAAGATATCAAAATAATAATAAAAGCTACTCGTTTTAAGACGTAGGTAAAATATAAATATAAAAGTACATGAAACTTATTGGCAATATTTCCATACGTAATATTTTTACGGGATCTTCAGTTATTGGGAATAAATTCTTGTTATGTGTCGGTTGCCATATCAAAACACTTTAACTTTAAAAGCGACCTTCATGTCAATATTTTGTTGGTAACTTAAGCCGGAGTATAAATATGAACTCATAATTTATGATAGCATTTATGATTCCATGGCAGTTAAAAATGATAGCCATTATTTCTCCCTCATCATTCATATTTGAGTGGATTGGCGTTTAGTAATGAAACTCTGAATCAGTGGCGAAACCTTTTCCGTGAAAATAAATACTTAATTAAATATAATTTTTGTTTAACCATGTCCACTCCCACTGTGGAGAATATGGCCTCCTTATGGAGGTATCTCAATAGAAGTTTTTCTACGATGACTGCCTGTTACTCAGTAGCTCAAGCTCTCTTTTTTGAAGAGAATATGTATAGCTAATCGCTCTCGATACGCCCCGTTATTAGGATGGGGTGGGAGGGAGAGAATTTCAGCCATCGCTAGCATCGAAAAAGAATCCATAAATCGATTGAAAAATCATGTAATGAAACTGTCTGTACTGACTTGAACTCAACACATCCGTAATCGTAGCCAACGACTCTACCAACTGCACCACGCAACTGAGATGCTTGTGGCGAATACTAGGGGTATGGTGGTTTGACTTTGTCATGAACTCGGAGGTAGGGGAGCGGACGGATCAGGTCCTTATTACGTCCAACATAAAAAAATGGAATTGACCTGGCTATGTGCAGCGGATGCCCCAGATTAATCTGAAACCTGCCTGTCTCTTCTACAAACCGGATGGATTCCGTTGCCCTGGAATGCCACTGATGACCATCCATAAGATGTACTCGGCGGAGCTACGAGTCGCCGGGATGATTTGAGAGGAAGCAAGAAGACTAGCAGTGGACAGATTCACTTGGAAGCATCGTGTTGAGACCATTCACTACATTTAGAGAGCGGATGCAACCGTAGTCGACGACTTTGATCACTGTACCATGGAGCCGACTTTGGGGGTAACACTAGGATGCCATAAGTTCCATTAACGCCAATATGAACAAATAAGAATAAGTAAAATACACTGATTAGAGAAAATTTGCACCAAGTAAGAGAGTACAAGTTAAACAAAATACAGATAATATTAAAAATTGTTTCGGAGCACTTTCGGAGTATCTGGGCCATTGTAAAGACGCGTATTCAGTCTTCGATTAGTGACGTTTATTTTATTCGTGAGCCGCCTAAGTGTCCGCCCTATAAACGATCTCATTAAACAGAGTGCCTTTGAGTGTTGACGAGAGTTACGCCATCTTCTGTTTTGTTGCGGAAGTTATTGACGAGCTTAAAAATAATATCGACGTAACTTTGCACCCACGAGGTGACGTCGTGTCACATCGCAAATGCGCGTTGGGAATAATGGCGTTGATGCTATTGGCAGACATTTTGAAAATGGTCTGCCCCTTGAGACGTTAAAATGAAAACTGTGGGTTGGGAGAGTTTACTTTGCTTTCGCGAGGTAAGAATATATATAACCTTGCAGTAAAATGTTGCTCTTATACACTGACTTAGTGGCCACGATTCATTAATATTTTGGTAGTACAGTACATTTTCTGTTTTTGGTAAATATTCGGAGGTTTTGATCCCTTTGAGTAGTACGACAAGGTATTGTGTAACACCACCTCGTTGTTTCAGCGTGCCAGGAATTCTCTTAAATCACCTCTCGTTGTAGCAATTAGGGTGAAATATACATTGGCAAAGCAACATAGATTCATTTAGTAGATTCCTACATTACATATTCATTAAAGATGGTCGTACAACTGTTGTGCACATAATTAACACCCTAGAGTTGTGTGTCTGTGACAGAATGTATGGTACTGTACAAAATTTTAACGATTCAAATCTGATCACTTTTAAGGTGTTAACTGTCGATTTTTGGTGGAAAGGCATTATATTTAAAAAAAAAAAAACATAACTTGTTTTATGTAATTTAAGACATCGACTGAGGGTGCTTGATGGAATTTCAATATCAAATTTGGATTATTGAGATTTTGTACACTTCCATGTATTTTGTCACTAACGACCCGGGTTTCGCCTTTCGGCATCTTCAGGCATTCTCAGTTCGAGTCCATTCGTGTGCTCGAATGCCTGAAGATGCCGAAAGGCGAAACCCGGGTCGTAAGTGACAAAATACATGGAAGTGTACAAAATCTCAATAATCCAAATTTGATAACTTGTTTTGTACTACTACCACATTTTCATGACAATGATCAGGACCGGTTTCGCTCATCTCGCCTCCAGTTGACAATGCTCGTGATAAAAATGTGGAAGTAATACAAACAAGTTGTGTTTTATTTAAAAAAAAAAATACTACAGTTTTATAACGAATGGTACATATCAAAACATGGTGCCACATTTAATGTGGCATTGCGTATTATCTTGAAAATATAATTTGATGTTGAAATTTCACTAATCACCCTCAGTCGATATTTTAAAGTAATTAATTAGTGATCGATTTATGTCATATTGTGAATTCAGTGGAGATGGTTTCAAAATGTCGTCGTTGTTCTGGAAGAAGACACTAACAGAAAAATACTAGCTTTGACTAATTGGACTTTAAAGTTTTTCAAATGTTTCAAATGGTTTTTCATTTAGTTTGTACTAGTCTGTTTTTAAGTAAAAGTATAATGTGTTCTTTTATACGGCACAGTTCGAAATAAGTAAGTGAAAGGTAAAAATATCCGGACATTAAAAAGATGCGTCGCGAATTAAATTAATGCCGCAATTGCGATGGTTTAACACGGGGAACCGAAAACACGAATGAAAAATCTTTTTGTCACCTTTGCTATCATAAAACGAGTTGATTTATTTTCAAACGCGCCATTTAATTTGTGGTAAATCGACCACATTTTTTGGGTTTCGCTACCGCCTACAAAATGAAAACATTTCCGACGGTAACCGACCGTAATTGGTATATCGTGCTAAAAATGATAAGCTAAAAGAATACTCGATCGCGTTATTATGTTGTAGCTATTGTTTTATTGTTTCATATTTGATAATCATGACTTAAAGTTTGTTCAACAAAAGCCATCACCATTGGCTACGACTTTACGCCCTCCTTACAGAGTGTATTCTTTAATTCACTATTTTTAAACAGTTCAATAATTTCTTTTAAAAACTTTCTAATCTGCTATAAATTTGCTTAATTTATATTTATGCATCAGTTAAAACTTATTATATTTTGCTCAGGTAATGGATTTTTTTATGTGGCTTTATTTTTGATTTCGGATTAGTAAGAGGTCCTTAACGTTTAAATTGTAGACTATTTAATTTCGCTTATCTATAATTTGTTTAATTACATGTAAATTCTTATCTTAGTTCATGAACAAACTGTTTTATATAACTTGTAATTTTTAACATTCAATTTTATATAAATAGCCCAACGATTTTATTTAAAAAATGTAATGCCTTTCCACCAAGAATTGACAGTTAACATCTTGAAAGTGAGGGTATTCCTGAGCGTGACTTCGTTTATTCATATTAAAATTTTCGCCATTAAGAATAAAATGATAAATAACACAACTATGGCTGTATTTGAAAGACTAGAACATAGGTTACAAAAATTATTTTCGGTGAACCCCCTCAGTCTGCCTGATATTGAATTTTCTAAACTTATTAACATAAACTGTGGACACAATGCTGTTCACGCTGACAGGTTTTTTGTAGAGTGGAAAATTGTAAAAAAAGAAAAACGTGAATCAAATTTGAATTATTGAAAATTTATACACTTTCATGTATTTTGTCACTAACAACCTGGGTTTTGCCTTTCGGCATCTTCAGGAATTCGAGCGCACGAATGGACTCGAACTGACAGAAGGTAAATAGTGTCTAACGTTAAAATAGACGATACAAATATTATTTATGAGATAAAATATTATTAAGTCTAGAATCCACACTGATACCTGAGTTAAAATTTCGAGAATTAAGGCGATTCTCGAAATTTTAACTCAGGTATCAGATAAAATACATACAGTAAAAAATCTCAATAATTCAAATTTGATATTGAAATTCCATCAAGCACCCTCAGTCGATGTCTTAAATTATAAAAAAAAACGTGTATAGTTGTTAGTCATATCTTTATTGAAAACAAAATGTAAAAATATTAATTTTGATTTGAAACCAAACAAATCAGAAACTGTTGATGAGAGCGATGAACCTGATGCTCTTATGGCAATTGGTCAATATTTGGCTTCAAATTAGTGAGGTATAGTCATAAATCTCCACGTTCAGTGATTTGCAATCGATTTCTTTTTTATGAAATGAGATTGGTAGCTGCGTTTAAGCCCCATTTCACGATGTATCAAGATGGAAAAACTAACAAAATCACATAATTACACGGCTCTGGGACTTAACGTGTTAAGATCTTCTGTATTTAACCATCTTAGTGATTTGTCGGAAATTTAACATTTATCGTTAAGGTGTCACAGAACAAGTTTTTTTGTATTTGTGCTTGATAACGAATTTGCACGCAGAATTTACGCGTACACTGACTCTTCTAATATAAGAAAAATCGTAAAAAATATACAGCTTAAATTTTTACTACTTTACATGTTCAAATTATTAATAAAAAAAAACTGCTTTTACGGGTGCGCATTCCCTAACATATATTTTATAAATATAAGATTTTGGATTATATTATTTTCGTTTGAAAAATAGCCGCACGGCGTAATAGGCATTGCTATAATTTACGTTTCAAATAATAACAGACTCTATTGAATTACATATTCTAGACCAGGGCTTAACAAAAAAAGATTTTTAGCCTAATGTATATACACCTTCACTAAGTTTTAAGGACCAAGACCTAGCTAGCCCAACACGTCAACATATCATAGTTTTGAATGACGCGCAAATTTTCGTATTGGGTCTAAGGGGCGAGTGAAATATTTATAGAGTTTAATTTCAAGTCATCATTGTTGGAAGTCTTTTTTTATAAAATTTTCTCTTGGCTTTTTTTTCGCATTCAGCACTATTTATCTGTATAAAAAAACTTTCTCCAAAACGAAATATAAAAAAAATATTAACAAATACAAATTAACTAATTTGCACTTGAAGTCACTAATGTTTCCGCTAGAAAACTTGATCCACAACTGCAAACAATTGTCAATGAAAAGTTACAGCCTCATAAATCTCATTTATCATAATTATCACGTTAAATTTCAATAATTTCAATTAGCTATGTATGTCATTTATTGTAAGTTTTTAGGAAAAATTTTATATCATTAATTACTGTTAAACTGTTCATTTTCATTAAGTTCTTCAGTTTTTGTGTTTCCTAATTGGTCGTTAAACAAAAACATCTGATTGTTATATTTTATAATTGACTAACATTGTAAATTTAACAATGTGATCAAAATAGCCGGCCGGAAAATTGAGGGCCGGATACCAGGCATGTCCATTTCGCTACTGGTTGCTGGTTTGGTGGTGCTCGTGGGCCGTAGTTTGGAGACCCCTGTTCTAGAACGTGGGCTGTAAACACGATTCTACAGCCTTAATTATGCCTTAATCGTGAGCCCGGTACACGTGCAACACGTGTACCTACGTGTCGGAGGGTGTAGTTTGTGGTTTTTGAAATCCACGCTAAGAAGTTGTTATGTAATCAGTTTAGAAGCAACAATCAAGTATAAATCCTAACTTATCGACAACAATAATGATATAAACAGAGGATGATGATCTGGGTAAGATGAGACTTATATATACTTATAGATATTTTTGATCCTTGATTGTTGAACGATTTTTTTTCATCTATTTGTTTTTAATATGGCGCATATAAAATAGAAAGGAAACATCTCAAACAGTTTGTTTAACAAGAACCATTAACTAAAACTAAAATACATAAAACCTCTCTATTAGGAAGGTAAAATAAAGAAGAAAATTATAGAACTGTAGATACCGTTCTTTCAACGCAACGTTTCTGGGATCTGATATGGGAAGCTGAAAATTCAGTTCCATTGCTTTGCCAAGTTTTGACAATTTTTAGTATTTTTTTTAATAGTTAACTAACACTACGGCCATTAGAAATCAGTTAGATTGGTCGTATAACTGTTTTTATTTCACATCACGTAACCCTTTAACTTTCGGTTGGCTACTGAATAACAAATTTAAGGTGTTAACTGTCAAGTACATAGTGTACAAGATATATTTTTGTTCACGAAGATAAGATATGTCCGCTCCAAATGTGGAGCATAAGGGCTACTGATAAAGTGATCTCAACAGAGATTTTTCTACGAGAAATACTTGGTACTCAGTTGCTTAACATACCTTTTTCGAAGATAGCAAAGAAGGATACGGGCTAGGACAGGACAAGTGGTTAACTAATCACTCTCCCTACGACCTGTTTTTAAGATTGGATGGTTGGAAAGGATGTTTTAGGCATCACAAATATTCATACCTATGAGCAGAACTCATTAATCGATTGAAAAACCAAGGGAAATGAAAGTAAAACAATTTAAGACATCAACTGAGAGTGCTTGATAGAATTTCAATATCAAATTTGAATTGTTGAGATTTTGTGCATTTCCATGTCTTTTGTCACTAACAGACAATTCGAGTCCATTCCAAATTTGAAAGTAAAACACTTTTGACAAAGCAGTAACAATCCACAAATCGTAGAAGAACAAAATTGTTACAAAAAATATTTTGCTTCAGAAAATATCTTTCTAACTAAACAAATCTAATATTTTTGGAAAATTTTTAAACAAATATTTTATTAAAACGAAATGAATTAATTTTGTGCTAAGTTAACGCTCGTTATTTTAATGTAGAAAAAAAAATAAGAAACTTCTTCTCTACAAGAAAATTTTATTAATAAATAATATACATCTCAAAGTCCATATTATTTCAAATTCACCTTTCTTTTAGACTTGAGTGTTTTAATTGCGAGGCAAAATTATGAAGAAAGCTCAGAAGGAAAAATCTTAAGGGATGAAATTTTACATTTAGTATTTCTGTAAATGAATATGATGCGGCGTTTTCAAAGTTTTGTATTTTGTCAGAGCAACGTTGTGCGTCGTGTCAGCGAAATTTATAATAGTTATTAAACAGAAAAAGCTTCATTAAAATGATACTTTAGTAAAGTCATCACATCACATCACAATATTTGATTGTAAGAGTACGCCGTCTGCAAGCGTGAGAATTATCAATTGCGTTATTTGGAAGACACAATATGACGAATGAAGAATAAAGAAAAAGGATCATCAGTCTGTCGTCACTCGCCGAGGGTAAAAATCTACTCTGAACTGCATTATCGACATAATCACCATACTCATCCGTATTTCTTTTTAGATCACGTCAAGCATTCAACAAAATTGGAATCATGTTCCTAAAAATATTTACGAATTATTTTCTCACATACTTGATTTATATTGTAGCTTAATTTTTTATTCAGTAAAGGTAGACATTGACTTTCAAGACATCGTTAAAGTTTTGATTGTTGACTATTCAAGTTCGTTTGTGTGTAATTTATTTATTTTATTATCTGCAAATTCTTGCCATAGCTCTTGAACCAATCGTTTGATATACTTTGTAATTATACACCCTCACTTTCATATAATTACCCTTGTTAAGATTTATATTTTATCAGTCGATAATGCTCGCGATGAGAGTATAGGTACTGATCAATCAAAAATTTGTGTTTTATTCTAAAATATTTTATAACTGTTTAAATGCCGCCCCTTTGTATACGCATTAAATGCTATACTATTTGTTGTGATTGATGAAACCTCATTATTCATACGATTTCATTATGAAATAGCAATTTTGTCAAAATCTGCCACAGTCCATTATTTACTTAATAGCGTTATGAGAAAAGACGGATTGGAAAGATTTGCGTGCAAGATATAATCCAGTTTTTTTAGCTTAATTGTGATTGCGGACAAATCATCAATATTCATAATAACAAATATTACGGAAATAATAAAGGGTGACCATTGCTAATTTTATTTTTGGATTTATTTTATTTCGGAACCATATCCGCTTCCTTGTCGCAAGCTTATCTCAACAGAAGTTATTCTATGAGAAGTGATGGTTTTTTTTAACCATATCCCTATTCGGAGCATATGGTCATCACGTGGTTCCTCAAAGCTTCTCTGTCCCCCGTCAGTCTCCTCGCTTCCTCTCAGGTCATCCCAGCGTCTCATAGCTCAGCCAAATACATACAATGGATGGTTATCAGCGGCCTTCCAAGGCGACGGAATCCATTTGGTTGGTAGAAGAAACAGGCAGGATTCAAGCTACACTGGGGCATCCGTAGCACGCGTCCAATGTGCTTGGTGAAGTCTAATGAAATGATTTTTACTTTTTAAGTGGTAAGCATTGAGCTTGTTAGCTTATTCTTCATGTTAGTATCCGCTTTTAGGATGGGTATATTATCCATATACTATCGACTCCGTGGTGCAGTGTTTAACATCGTTGGCTACGGTTACTGATGTCTCGGGTTCAAGTCCCCAGTTATAATCACGTCAAGCAACATACAACATAGGAAGCACACAACTCCTAAAGAGATAATTTCATTAGGAAGCCATATGCTCCACACTGGGAACGGACATGGTAAAAAATATTAGACATCACAAAAAACCATGCCTTTGGAGACAAATCCATAAATCGATTGAAAAGTAACTTTATGAAAGTGTCCGTAATAGTCGAGTGGTCAACGTCGTTGGCTTCGGTTGTGTAGTTGACGGGCTTGAGTCTCAGTACATACAGTTTCATAAAATGATTTTTCAATTCCGTGTGCAAAAGGAAAAGAGAGTTATGTCTTAAAAATTAAAAAAATCAGTTGAATATCAAATTTGGATTATTGAGATTTTGTACACTTCCATGTATTTTGTCACTAACGACCCGGGTTTCGCCTTTCGGCATCTTCAGGCATTCGAGCACACGAATGGACTCGAACTGAGAGACAGTAAACAGTGTCTAACGTTTATATAGAAGATACAAATGCGACAAATATTATTTACGAGATAAGATATTATACGTCTGAGAGCCACACTGATACCTGAGTTAAAATTTCGGGAATCTCCCTAATCCTTATTTTGTAAACACCATATTAACAGAGTGGCGAATTGCCGCTTTTCAACTTCTTTTGAAGAGAAGTTGAAAATAATAAAAAAGCGACGATGGACCTGGCTTGGAACAGCGCTGCGGATGCCCCAGGGGAGCCTGAGTCTTGCCTGTATCTTATACCAACCAGATGGATTCCGTCGCCCTGGAAGGCCGCTGATGACCATCCATAGGATGTATTCGGCGGAGCTAAGTGGCACTGGGATGACCTGGAAGGAACCAAGTAGACTGGCGGGGGTCAGAGAAGCTTATATGGTAAAAAAAAATACTTAACTGAGCTACGCCTTTGTATTCACGCAATATGCTGGAAAATTAGAATTGGGTATTGGGCTCAGGGACATAGTTTTCAGTTGCAAAGCTCAAAATAATGTTTCAGACAATGTTTTTTTTTAAACCACGTACGTTCCCAATGTGGAGAATATGTTAATGTGTTAGTTCAGTTGTCTAAGTTGAGTTAAAATACACAGAACATTCGTCTGCATTATATTTTTATGCTGTAAAAATATTGTACCTTTAAATAAGGTATTCGAGAAGATATTGTATCATTTAAATGCAAAACGTGTCCATGTCGTCTATATTTATTATATTGCATAATGTAATGTTTGAATAACGAAAGATTTCTTCGGAAAAATGTTTTATTATACCCTTTTTGATTTCATTTGATATTCAAACATTTTTTCAGTCGAGTCCCATGGCATCGAAGAAGAGTCTCAATAAAACGTAATTGCAAAGAGATCAACCCAGTTTTGCTTTTTCTCGTTTTGCGCGTCCGGACACCCGGAAGCAATTCAGAGGAAGATTTAAAAAAAAGAGTGACAAAACTGTCCCTAGAGTTGTTTACGATAACAAATCTAGCCAGAGATAATATGGATTGAGAAAAAACTGGGAAATATAATGTGTATTTAAACATCAATGTTCGTCATTTGTGGCCTAGTGGTAAAAGCTTTTCCCCAGCGATATCGGATGAGTTTATGTCCCAACAAGGTCTATGTCAAGTTTAAATATGACCACACAGTTCCTCCAAGATTCTCTGTCTCCCACATGAAATTAAATAAGTAATTAATATGAACAATAAACAGCCATAGTAAATGGAGAACGTCAAGCAGCCAGGAGCATCCAAAAAAATTAATAACTGAAAAAAAATTAAAGAGACCAGAATCAATTCTTACAAGTTAAATTATAGAAAATAACATTACTGGTTTAATACATACTAAGCATAGATTAATGAAACGGATATAAAAGAGGAGACGATGAAAAAACGAGTTGCTCATTCAATTGTGTTTTATTTTTTAAAAAAAGTTGGATTTTATTGTAAAAAGAGAATTTCTTTCAGTGTCACCCTACTAGTAAAAAGTATGAAATAGTCAGTAAAAGCAAAACCCGTTCATGTAATTATAGCGCATTTTTTATTTTGTATACTAAATTTCCTTTCTACGAGGACACGCGAAGCGAATCAATCAAACGAAAGTAATGTTGTTCTGCAAACAATGATATATTACGCGAGACTTCTATATTGCTACATTTGTTGTGACTTTTATTAAATAAAATAAAATAATACGTTCTATTCAAAGCGGACATTTTTAAATGCGTTCAAGAAATAAAAATCAGTCGTATTAGATAAAATAGAAATGCTGGATTATTTTGTATCGATACCCAGGTAACTAATCATTACAGTTATGCCTCGTGAGAAAGGCAGGTTAAAAGGGGGCGAAGAACTGCATATCAGCGGGAAGATCTAAATACAAACGCCACTTCAGTTCAGTTAATTTCTTTTATTGGATGCAGTGATTTATAAAAGAGTGAGGACTATGTTCTAATAATGAAGCTTGTAAAACTATATCAATAATTCCATTGCGTATCAGTTGTTCATATTCTCTCTTCAATTACGGTAACTAATAATTAAAAATGCGGTCGTTAGTTGGCAAGTGGCTTATCATCGATTGATTAATCCTGCCTAATACTTGAAAAGTATGTTGGTAACAGTGATCAGACAAAACAGCACTGGATAAAAATAAAGCAGATAAAATCGTATCTAATCATGAGTTAATTATTATACATGTACAATGCAATTTCAAAGAAATATTGAATATAATATAATAACTGAAGGTTGTATAAGTAATAATGAGCAGTAGCGTCTCAACTTTTAATCTTGAAGTGAAAGCGATATATTTTTGACGTATCAATGAAAAGCAACAGAAAAAATAATAGCAAATAGTTGCTTAGCAGCAACTCCATACTAAAATAATCCGTCATGTCGTCATAACAACTCAATCTGTATTGAATTTGCTTAGTGACTATACATTTTTTTTAAATATAAAGGTCACAAATAATAACTTTTCATACGAATCGTATTATTAGTAAAAAATCAAAAAGTTCGCGGAAAGTTATCCATTATTCATAATTATAAAACCTAAAACAGTGAAATCCTCATTTCGTGTCTTTGACTCACCAATGAAGTTGCCATCAACATTGCTAGAAATGAATTTGAGAAACGTTATATTGCCTTGAAAATGCGCAGTAGATAACGTTTTGTAGACGCCTAACAATATCCACTTACGTTTTCATATAGCAAGGATAGAAATGAAATTAATATTAATCGAGTTCAGCCCGGCACTAAGAATTAAATTTACAATATGGTATCTGCAATATCATTTTACGTTTTGTTGTTTGATGGTGCGATCGAAAGAGAACATTTTGCTGAACTAAATATATGCAACTGGATCAATATTTGGTTGACATACTGGCTTGCAAAGCCAACGTTTAAATGACCGTCTAATAAATATTAAGCGTCTTTTATTTTGGACGAAGCCGGATAAAAAATACTATTTTATATATAAAACAAAGTTCCCTTGTGTTCTTTAATCATTGTTCTGTTTTATAATGTTCTGATTTGTCACTGAAAAGTCAAATAGCAATGTTAGCAACGGGTATTCAATTTTTGTATTGACATCCCTATATCACGCAGTGTACAATTATTATTACTTTGGCTGATAGTGATTTATACAGTGAAGCACTTAGCTGTTTTGGTACACAATGAGTTGAACTATTTAGATTTTTTTTTATTGTATTGTCTTTTTAAGCAATTTCCTTGATAGGTTTTTCGTTCGAGTTGTTCATTGAAAATGCATAAACAATGTAAACTATTGATAAATTGAAGGGTTAACACAATAGAAAAACGGCTTGAATGATACAATGGAAAACAGTCGACAAACAACTGGGGAATTGTCTCTGTCGAACAATATTTTTTCATTTAGAATATTGTTTTTTAAGCATTTTTTCGAGAACAATATATTAAAATATTATTACAAGCATGTCCTTTATTTTATAGTTTTGACTAACGATTTTTGGTAGACTTTTAGGAATATTATTCAAATGTTGAATGTGTGACTCGATTAAATAGTAGGACGGATGATGTTGATGGTGATGATCACGCTCGATGAGTGGCGACAGACTGATGATCCGTTTTTTATTCGTCATATTGTGTTTTCCAAATATCGCATTTGATAATTCTCACGCTTGCAGACGGTGTTCTATTACAACTTAACACGATCCGTTATTATTCAGTGTAAATCATGCACGGAACTTTCATCGGACCGCCTCTTGTAGCTCAAAGTCAAGAAAAAATACATTGTAATGTGTCAAGCGCATTAGTTTTTGGTAACGTTGGATGAGTTTTTAGAAAGTGGCGAGAATCTTCCTAGGTTGCTACTACTAGGATTCTACCCTTACATAAGCAAGGAGGCGTCATCTCACTGTTGCGGGGATTAATTTTTCCCTAGTCAGTTGCCCGCCGTGAGGGTCGCGCGTCGAGAGCGCGTCGCTCGGCTGTAGGCGCTGACTGTCAAGTTAACCTTTGCAGTCACGTATTACTATATCACGGATTAATTTTTTAAATGTCAATTGTGTTTTTTTTGTATTTGTTTTTATTTTAAATTGTAAACACTACATCTAAACTACTAGCTGGAATAAAGTGAATTTGAGTAAGTGAACGAGCTTGTTTGAGTGTACCTGAGAGATCTCTCCATCATCATCAGCTCGCCGGGCGAAAGTCTTACTTACAAATTAGATATTTATTTTTCGTAACTGCTGTTATGTGAAGTGATGACTTTATATAAGTGTCATTTTATGGTTAAGCTCTGGCAGAAGACAAAACTTTTTCTCGAATGTCACATTTCGAAAACTCAAAGCGTCATGTATCCTTATAGAATTAACAAATTAAACTTAAAATACAATTTCTGTGACATATTTAAAACAAAACTAATAATCTCAATAATAGAGTTCTACTAAACAAATATTTTTTTTCATATCATTACAATATTGATGATAAAAATTATAGCTATATCATAAACTTATCTAAATTATTGACATGGTTCATAAATGATTTTTTAAAAACTTTTATCAAAAAGTGATCGTTTTCAGAAGTAGATAAACATAAAAATAAGTTACAAATAAATAACGCCCCTGTGTATGATATGCCATTTTTATGATAATAAATCACTAAAATCATTCATCAAACTTTTTATTTTTTGTATGAAGTAAATAAGCTCTATTTTTAAAAGTTTACAACATAAATGGTAACCCTTTTTACAAAGTAATTTATCAAAAAAGCACAAGAAGCTTTTGAAGAATATTTCCGAATATTTAAAAAGCTCAATAATGAAGTATGTGACACATGAATAAAGCGGAGAATTCATGTACACTAAGGTTTTTTTAGAAAAGACATAGTAGATATTTTAACTGGTTGAAAGTAAATAATTTCATATGTTTGATACCGTTATTCTATGCAAAATTGATTTGCTCTATCAAATATTTTTTCCATCGACTTAAAATGCTTAAAAAACCAGTTTTATTAATGTTAAAAATAGCGTTTTTAATAAAATTAAAATACAAAATTTAATTTTCACTTCCTCCTTAGCGGTTTCATTATGATTTAATATCATATTTATGTAGCGCAATGAGAGCGAACACGGTTTCGAAAAAAACATACTCGAATCAAAGCATCGCTTATTTGGTTTCTAAGTGTACTCTTTAAATATATGATTCACGCTTGAATATAATTAGACATAACGGATAGTTATGTCGGGCCTCATAAATTGATTTTTCAATTGATTTACGGATTTCTGTTCGTAGGGATGGATGTTTGTGACGTCTAGAATGTCCTCGCACACATCTGGTCCCAAGAACGGGGCGTAATGACAGCAATAAGATAGCCATTAGTCCTGTCCTAGTCTAATCCTTCTTTCCCTACTTTCTTCGAAGACGAGAGATTGAGAAATTTAGTTAAAAAGTAGTTCTCGCAGAAAAACTCATTTTCGGATACCTCCATCATGAGACCATATGCTCTACATTGGGATCGGGCATGGCTTAAAAAATGACTTGAATCAAGGTATCACTTATTCGGCTTCTCAATATACTTTTTAAATTTGATTCATATGTCTTTTCAGAGACTAATAGTTTTATGTCCAAAAATAGCGAAATTGAGTTATAAATGTCACATTATTTGGAATTTTAAGATCTATAGAAGAGTAAACAAAACTTTTGCGTATTTGGGCTTGTTGCCAAAAAACCATATCCAAAATCAGTCCTACGTCACAATGCATTTACGAGGTAAAAAATTCTTTTCAAAAGAACGAAACAATAAGGGAACAGTTATGATAATTGATACAAAATAAAAACTTTTTTAGAAACGCGATCTTCCTGTAAAGTTGATAAAATGGGCATAGAACTATTAGCCTCTCAGGTACAGATAGATGATTAATGCTTGAATACAATTTTTCATACGCATGTATATGTACTTAAAAAGAAAAAATGTAATTTTATTTTCACAAATATATAAATAATAAGTTTCAAAAGCCTTACAGCCGCAGTTCGACGACCACTGCCTTAGAAAATGTAATTTTCATAATATAACTTACTTCGGTGATACGATTTTCGGTAATAGAGCAAGTATTATATGATGATATGGCATAATGGGTAAACTTTTGATAGCCAAATACGTCTTCTGCAAGAATGGCAGACTACTTATGCTAAGTTTTATGTAACACACAAAAAAATGCGAAAAAGATTACGCCGTTTTCAGCAAAAAATGCCCAAGTATTTTTAAACTTTCTGCTTGAGGAAATTCATACGATTCAGTCGAAAAAAACTCCTTTCAAAGTTAAGCAACTGTCTGCCTTAAAGATTGTTTTGATATTTAGTTTCCAGATTTACTTTATTCTTGAAAACGACTTAAGTTTTGTGCTCAGATATAGTACATAATCTACTCAAAGTCACTCTTTAAGCTGATTTAAGTAAGAAAGACTAACGTACCTTTTTTTAAATCTCTTCTATATAGCAGAAAATCATCTATAAATCGGTCTGTGTGTTTTTATGTGTCTGTCTGTCACAAGAACTCCTCCCTAATGGTGTATAGTAGAGATGTGAAATTTGCACATGTCATTCTGGCTGTCATCGGTGATATTTTCAACTTTTAAAATTATGATTAATTAATGTACTATTATGTGGGTGTTACATAACGTCGTAGTATTTTCAAATTTTAGCATTATTATTGAAAATTGAAGTATCTTAACTGCCCACTACTTAGTTGCTCAATCTCTCTTTTTCTAAGACAGTAGGAATAGAAGGATAGAACTAGAACAGGGCTATTTAGATTTTTATTTTATCAGTTGATTGAGTGTTTGTGATGAGCTAAACCAGTCCAGATCATTATAAAAATTTGAAATGAATACGAAAAAAAATGTGTTTTATTGTTAAAAAATAAACCTTCGTCATAGTGGCAGAAGGCGATAAGTCAAAAATCGACTGTTTTGAATTGTAAATGCAGTGCGACAGAATTTAAGATGGTTTATCGACTGAAAACACAAGCTCATCTTTTTTTTACGTAATTTTAAGAAATCAATATAAAGTAAGTCAATTTCGTTCAAAGTTATCAGTGAAAAAAAGCTATAATTAATAGTTAAATCGAATTTGTAAATGATTAACAAATCTCATAAAGTTTTTTGTTTAATGATAAATGGTCAAGGTATATTTATAAAGAAAAACGTAAGCACAATTTTCTCAAAAGTCGCTTATTTCAAAACTGAGTTATTTGACTTAACGCCTACTGCCACAATACTGACGATATTATATAGATGAATCTAACCAAGTTATGGTTTCATCCGTTGAAGTCCTGATATATAATTATCGATATGACACTTTAGCACGGAGTGGGTCATTTCTCAATGCAGAAATCATTGTGTGGTTTCCTTACCCAGACGAACTTCTATAATGAAATTTTCTCGAAAGTGTCTATTATATTGTTTATTAATTCCCAAACTTCGGTTGCCACTACGGCAGGGTCGGGTAGACTTTAGTTTGCTGCCATTCATAAGGTTTGTCGCTTCAGGCTGAAATAGTAACGGCACCTAGTGGTAGCTTACTGGCGTAGTATTTACTAATAAGCGATTTTTCTTCAATTAAATATCTAAACATTAAATTAATATTATATAAATAAAGTGCAAAGTCTATATTATTATATCGACGGTATTTTGGCCAATTGATGTAACTCTCAAAATTGAAGTTGTAGAGAGGTAAAAACTGTTTTTATCGAAAACATATGGTGAGTTGAGTTTTGAATCATTGAAATTCACCTTTGTAAATTCTCACGATTGCAGATACGGAATTATACGTAGAGAATGTTGATATAATAAAGGCTTCCATCAAGTAGCCGGGACAAAATTTTTAAATCTAAAACCAATGCAAAACTATGTTTTCCTTCCAAAAAGTGGTCAATTTGTTTTTCTAATTTACATCATTTGGCCGATACCTGCTCTGTCGTCTTTGAAATTAGATCCAATCATTAACTTATTTTCGTATTTTTGAAGGTTAAATCAAAGGTCCAAAACACCGTCGATTATGTCTTAAAAAATAAAACACAATTTGAAATTTGGATTATTGAGATTTTGTACACTTATTGAAATTCCATCAAGCACCCTCAGTCGATGTCATAAATTACATATTATAAAACACAATTTGTTTTGTACTTCTTTCACATCTTTACAATGATCGCGACCGGTTTCAGTTTATAATATTCGTGAAGAGCGAAACCGGTCCTGATTACGAGACAAAACAAATTGTGTTTTATTTAAAAAATATTATTTTATATTCGAATAACCGAATACAGCGAGACATGACGCTGCAGATTACGAAATGTAAATAATATAACATAAATAATATACCGAAAAAATATGCTTCAGTTCCTTCAACGTAATTGACTAAGCATTTTTAATTGGCAAATAATATTTAACCAATATTCAATATTCTGCTGACACTGCGCAACAGGTAGGCACTCATCAATGTCTGATGAAACTAGGTCACAAACATACCATGCAACAGTATAAATAGAGAAACAAGTGACTAATTCTGTATCGTCCGCCGAATGCAATTCAATAACCGTCTAAACGTGATTTCTGTCGTTACTCGCTGACCGAATTTTGGAATCACCTATTCCTAAACGAATAGCAAAAAATAGTCAAATATATTCGATTAGAAAAAATATAATATTATAAATACTAAAACGGAGTACATTTTCCACGTTTTATTTCATGAGTAAGGCAACATTTTGATGTTACATTTAATATTTTCCGCGTCGGTAAAATTATTTAATAAACAAAAGGAACAACATTGTTTCATAATATTTATATTACGTCAAAAGTACCAAAATATTAAGTGGCACTGGGCGAATACTTTGTATAAGTAGACAATTTGAATATAAAGGGGTCGCTTGAGCAACTTTCTTATTAAATCTCTCGCGAAGGAGAATTTAAAATAAGCGCCGCAGTCAATGTGGCGAGATCAAAACGAAGACTACTCGCTGGGGGTGTCAAGTGTCACGTCATTACTTGCATTGAAATTTGTCACCTATTTCAGTGAGCGAAAAATGAATTAATTAAGTAAAGAGAAGAACACTTAACCTTTTCAATGCCATGCACAATTTACTAGGCAGACACTTGTTGGTCAGCTATTTTTGGAATAAAGTAAGTCACTTATAAAATGTGAAATAGGCGTAAAATGATTGAACATTTTTTACAAATTTCAAATTGGATTTTTGTAAATATTTTCATACTAAAATGATATTTTTCCTCATTTCCGCTCCAAACGTGGAGCATATGGCCTCCTAATGGAGGTATTTCAATCGATTTTTCTATGAGAACTACTTGTTACTCTGTTTCTCACTCTCTCTTTTTTCGAAGAGATTAGGGATAGAAGGATAGGGCTAGGACAGGACTAGTAGTTAGCTAATCTCTGTCACTACGCCCCGTTTTTGAGGATCGGATGGGTGGGAGGAAGTTTTAGACATCACAAGCACTCAGACTACGAACAGAAACCCAGAAATCGATTGAAAGATCAATTTATGAAACTGTCCCCACCGGGAATTGAGCCCGAGGCAACCGTAACCGTAGCCAACGACGTTACCAACTGTGCCATGGAGTCGACGAATGATCAATACTATTTCTATTATCACAATCTAAGAATTAAAGTCATATTACTAAATTAACCAGTATCACTTTTTACGCGATACAGTTTTTTAACGGATGGTATAATATTTCAAAGCAAGGATCCACACATTATGAAACATTACATTTTTTGAATGTGTACCTTATGTGCAAACAAATTTCTAATAGCGCTGTGATATCTGTGAACGTCAAGCTGCAACACTTATCAAAATTGTCGATTATGTCGACAATATCGTCAATATACACTACAAAAGTCAAAATAAACATTTGATGGCTTGCACTAACGTTGGTAACAGATCACGCGTTAAATAGTCGATGGTCTGACGCTACATACAGGCATTGGCGAGTTACCTCACTCGTGGCAGTCAAGAGGTTAAAAAGAGATTTCTTATAGTCGAAATTCGCTCCGGAGAAATTTATTAATGTGAGATATTATTATTTCGTCGAGAATCTTCTTGCTTGAAATTTATTTTACGAATAACAGGAAGTATTTGTACCGAATAGAGATGTGAAGGTTTTGCTCCTTTTAAGCACGGGTAATTCCGTATTTTTATAGCAATATTATTTGAGCCAGTGGGAAGTAAATTGAGCCAACTGTTATTTTCGAAAAAAAATAGTTATTCAAAATGTCATAAAGTCTTATTAAAAATAAGTTAGCTAAGGAAATACAAGCTGTAAAATTATTTTATTCCGTTTGAAGCTAAATTAAATAAAATTTGAATTATTTAGATTTTGTACACTTCCATGTATTTTGTCACTAACGTCCCGGGTTTCGCCTTTTGGCATCTTCAGGCATTCTAGCGCACGAATAAACTCGAATTGACAGACAGTAAACAGTGTCTAACGTTTATATAGAATATACAAATACGACAAATATTATTTACGAGATAAAATATTAAAAGTCTAAGAACCACACTGATACCTGAGTTAAAATTTCGAGAATCGCCTTAATCCTTATTTTGTAAACAACGCATTAACAAAGTGGCGAATTATAAATGTTCTCGGACCCGGATTCATTCTCGAAGCCCAGAATATGGTTTTACTGAGTCTTCATCAGGTGCCATGATTCCCTTTAGATTTGGCTTAGACAGGGATAGTAGTTAGCGTATCACTGATACACTGATAAATCAAACAGGGCTTCAAATCCCTGGGCATTACCGCCGAAGAAGACTACGCCGACCACTTAATAACAGGACCGACAATATCATTCAATTTATAACTTTTTATTTATGCTGAGTCAGTGGTGCAGTGGCCAATGTCGTTGGCTTCGGTTACGGATCCCATTATGAACAGTATCATTAATTGATTAATGAATTTCTGTTCAAAGGCATGAATTTTTGTGATGTCTAAAATTCCCTACAAACCATCCGATCCTAAAAAATGTGCAAAGCGAGAGCGGTTGTTTAACCACTAGTCTTGTTCTAGCCCTGTTGTTATATTCTTACTCTCTTAAAAAAAAGAGATAATGAGCAATTGAGTAACAATTTTTGTGGATATACCTTTATTATGATGCCATCTGCTCATCATTGGGAACAAACATGTTTAAAACAAACAAAATATTACATTTTAACTTAATGTTTAAAACTAAAAGCATTATTTATGTATTTTGTAGAGTTTTAGAAAAATACTTGAAAAGCTCTGTGAAGTGTTCCAAACCACCTACTCAAGTATTCGTAAAAAGTTACCCGGACTCACTCAATGATTGCTACGTTTCTCATCCCTAATTAGTTTCCGCCCCTGTCTTTTTATAGTGAATTCGCTGAGAGTACAATCTTAACTTTTGTACTCAAAAGAGATTTGTATGAAAAGTAAGTCTACAATAAGGCTTTCAAATCACTCAAGTGGGTGAAGATACTATAATCTTGTTTGGAGAAAGTTTTTCATACTTATGAAAGTATTCTAATAAAGCTACGCTGTTTTTTCTCAAATAAAGAATAATTAATTATAAACAATAATGTTATATATCATATAAGGTCATTTAATAATAAAACAGTTTCTCTATTCACGAACCACATCCTAAAATAATCACACAACATTACTTCGAAATCAGACTCGGTATGCCAGCGTTTGTGTAATAAAATCCCTATGCTTAATTTCCTTGGACAACTGGAAATTAATAAATAAATCTCATTAAGAAATATTAACTCATTTCCCTTGGTTAAACCATTAAGATAAACTCGTAATTAAACGTACTTAAACGTTATAATGTATAATTAATAAAATTTCAATGCATTTAATTACGCGATTAATCAATAGTGCCATGTATGTTACCTTTTCTGGTACAATTGAAAAACACAATTAGTGTATTAAATATTTCAATTTTAAATAAAAGTTGTGATGTTCGAATAAGTGAGATGAGATCTTTCCTAAAACAGTACATATTGCTCAATTAAATTACGTTTAAGTATAGTTCTGACGATGGCATGAAGCCGAAATAGCCTTATCTGATGTCATTCTTGTAGAACTGAATACGCATTCTGGTAGCTTTATTTTATTTATTTGATTTAATTATATTTGGAAATTTGTCATAATATAATAAAAATTTCATTAACTGAGTAACAAGAAGTTCTCGTAGAAAAACTTATGATGAGATACTCCATAAGAAGTCTATATGATCCACATTGGGAGCGGCATTGTATAAAATAAAGTTGAGTGCTATTATAGTTGGTATTTTAATTGATTTCCTTGTGCAAGTCTCTATTTGGCAGAATCTTTAGTAATGCAGTACTTGATATAAAATTAAAATTAATAACTTTGAAATTCTACTGGTTGGGATACTAAATATGATAAAACCAGTGGAACTACAAATTTACAAATTAAAATTTTAAATTATGGACAAATTTCAACAATGTAGTCGTTGAATTCATCGAATTGTGCTCGCAGGAAAATAAAGACTTAGTCTGTACTCATGGTGTAAGAAGTGCAAGGTGAGCTGGATCGTTGTTTTTGTATTATATGTGACGTCACTTTGCACGAACCAAATTTTTATTGTCGCCAAAACACCGTTGTAAACATAGTACATTGTAATTGGATAATCACGTAGTGATGTCAAAAAATACAAAAATGACGACTGTCACTTTTTATCCAGCTCACCTTGTACTTCTTACACCATGGTCTGTACTAGAAATTAAATTAGTTAGAAAATTGATAATCCACTTCATAGGATCCACATTCACTATTTTTAGCAAGAATTGATAGTAGATAATATTCAACTAAAGAATAAAGATACCTTACTAATGTTAATAAAGTTAAAAAATAATAGTTTTCTTGGAGATACACAGCCCTATTTTATATTTACCAAAATATATAAATTAAAAAATACGAACCATATAAAACAGAAGATGATAGAATCAAACGTTGCTTTATTGGTTTAATTAATTCTTATACATAAATTCAAATAACATCCAAGTTCACAATACCTCCCTTTTCAGTGATTGATAAAATACTTTATTACAATTATTATGCCATAGCGGAAAGGACTAAGTCCCTAAATGAATTTCCTTTAATATTCAATCATCGAAAAAATCACTGAAAATAGATCTCTAAATTATATCAAATATTTAATATCTCTCACATAAATTACCCTGATATGATTGAAAAGCTTCATTTATACGAATTGAGCTATTTCTTATATATTTAGCCATAGAGCCTTTGTAATCTTTGTATTCACGAATTATGCCATACCAACACCATGACCGAGTTAATCCTAGATAAAAGGATAAGACTATGACAGGAATAGTAGTTCAATTATCGTTTTGTCCAGTTTTTAAGAACGGAAGGGTGGGAGAAAAGTTTTAAATACATGCCTTTGAACAGATATACAAAATTGATGAAATTGATAACATCCATTTATAAAGCTGTCTGTACTGGGATTTGAAGCCCTAAGTACTGCAATCAAAACCAACGACGTTGAGCACACGATCACAGACCGGACTCAGACAATGCGTAGATAGAATAAATAGTTTTTTTTTCTGTTTTTTCTCAATTCCGGTTGTCAGTTCTTTTTTAACGATGCAAATATATATATTTTCGTTGGACTCAGCTGTTATTTTTAAGAAACTTATTTTCAATATAATCTGAATTGATTTAATCAGTCTGAAGATACTTTTCAAAAAGCCACTAGTAGTGTTATAACCATTGAATAACCAATGTAAACAAATTACACATTTATATTAACGAATGATGGATTTAAGATAATTACTCGTAGTTAGCCCGTTTTCATAATGAATGGTGGGTCAGGAGGAGTGCAAACATTAAAAACACCCGTAAATTTTGAAATATAATATATATAAATTGATTGAAAAATCAGTGTAATCAAGTGTCTATGTAGAAATTCGAATCGTTGACCAAGAAATTGAGAAAGACTTTGCCTTTTCGACTAGACTACAAAACCAATTGACTGTGCATTTAAGAAAGAATCAAAGGTAGAAAACATATTAGAACTTCTTCTTAGTCGTATACCTCACGTGTGAGGGTCGCAACCTCCGCATACTTCAACAATTCCACTTGCTTTAACAATACTTCGCCACTCGCTCCTGCACTCCCGTTACTCTGAGGGCCATCGGCGGAGAGTCCTGTGGCGTTCTTTACTTGGTCGCTCTGGCGAGTTGGAACATTTCCGCGTCCCCTGCTTCCTTCGATCTTTCCTTTGACCAACGACGAGCCTCTCAAGATTTTCTGTAGGCTTGAGGGTGATGTGGCCAAAAAAGCCGAATAGGCGTCTTGTAGAACTTAGACATACGATAATGTTCTTCGCAGAAATATTACAGGACGTGTTCATGATTTTTTTCTTTGCATTCTTCTGATGATTTTCAGATGTAGTACTTGACACATACTGTGTAAATATATTAATAACTAAAGTTTGCAATTCATATTTGTACGTCAACTGTTGTTGTTTGAAGTAGTAAAGAACCATAGTTCATCCTAGACGACCGGGGTTATTTTTCTGTCACAAAGTAAAGAAATATTATGTCTGGGAAATGGCATTTCCGCTTTCCATGAAAATCATACCGTGGAAGTTATTGCCAACTGACCATTCCAAGGGAGCCATTAAGTCCGATAATAGTCTCTCGAAAACACTTTATTGCCATGTAAAACGATAAAAGATACCCAAGAAATTTTTCACCCACCATTTTAATGTAATTTGTAGACACTTTCGTAAACTGGCTATAGTAATTTCAATTTTGAGTGCTATTCTATCAAAGTGTCATGAAACTTTTAGTCTGGTATGAATTATTTTGTTTTTGAACAAGTTGATTGACGATCACCATCTGTCATTATGTAAAAAATAGATTATGAAATCGTGGTCGATTTTTTAATGTATACAAATTATAATCTTCTACGGCAAATGCGTAATTAAAATTTAGGTTATTTCCTTATAGTTGGTATCCCTAAATTGAACGATCCAGTATATTGTCAAAACAAGTTCTTCGAAACAAGTACTTCCCCTTGCTTCTCCCGCAACCAAAACTCCTTGTATATGATACATTTTTTTTAATTTGTAATGCACGTTTATATACACTGTATTATACATAGCATTGTGTGCTAATTTCACTTTCATCGATTTCCAAATGTCAGCCCTGCCAGCCAAATATCATGTCAGTTAACGAAACTCACCACACATAAACGTATGTTAACTGTTGTATTTTTGTTATGAACAAAATAATTATTCTCACATAAAAACATGGAAGTCACTTCTTCTGATTAGCAGAAAATAAAATTTACTACATTTTCTAGAGGAAGGCTTCTTATTAAACAAACGCAGGTATACCGGGGGCTGAATTAGAAGTTATGTTGTGTGATTCTTTTAAGATGTGGATAACTTCGGCTATCAACAAACTGATAAAATTCTTGTAGAACAAAATGCTTTGTTATTTTAACCCCATTAATTATTACACGTGTAACGAGACGAGCTGCCAACACTCGTAAGAAGGAAAGACACCGAGCCGGACTGCAAGTCAGCCAACAATAATTTCTCACTGGCTGTCTATCTGGAGGTAGATCTATTCTTAAATATCTGTAATATCGAAAGTTAAATAAACGGTTTTTAAAGATTTAAATTCGGTGAACGCAAGTTATTAATTTGGTTGTAAATAATTCACGATTATCATATTTTTATTTAATTAGGTATGAAGAAGTAGAGCAGATGAATTAAAAGTCACCAAAATGTCTCCCATTCATATTTTTTGAACTAAAAATTACGACACATTTTTAAGAGAAAGATAAAGTTACCTCCAACGTTAACACTTTTTTTATCAACTTTAATGAGCGGGCGAGTTCTTTAAACTTTTGTCATGTTTACTCAGTTAACATTAAAACTTTACTTAGTTACTTTTCTAACTGTCAACATTCTTACTGCTGTCAGAAAAAGTAATTGTCCACGTCCGCCACTGGTTAAATTTTGACTAAAATATGCATTGCAGGAACGTTTTATTTATTTAATATTCAGTACAGAATCTGAATCCAAGAATTGAAATTTTGTTATCAATGTTGTCTGGGATTTTTTGCTAATTTTAAAAGGATTTTTATAAATTTGTGAAAAAAGATTTACAGCCCATAACCAGTTATTTATTTTTTAACATTGCTTATTTAATAGATTCAAAATTCAAATTTAAATTTAATAAATCAATTGTAGTTTTAATACACTTTTTTATATTTTAAGTAATATTTGTTAAGCACTCTTTGCTTTGCGTCTTAATCAGCTTTGTGGTCAATGTTTTGAATCTAAGATTTACATATTCTATTCAATGACAAATTTATTTGTAATGCTCTGTACCACTTTTTTATGGTCACTATTGTACAGGTGGTAATAAAATAAATGGTCAGTTATTAAATTAAATCTAGCTTAACTTTTATTTTTTTGACAATTATTGACTGACGAAACATAATTATTAACTGAATATAATTATTATTTCTTACTGACCAATTACCGAATTGGTTACTGACGATTTATGGAATAAGTTGTTCTATTAAATACCGACATATTCTGCTCTCAATACAAAGCATATGGGCTCTTTAAAGAGTATTTTATCAGAAGTTTATAACAATAGCTGTGTGCAAGTGACTCAGTTATCTTCTCTGTTAAAATACGGGTAGGAAACGGTTAGTTGTGAGCTAATACATTACTTTTTGTCGGGTCCGTGGTGCTGTGATCAACGTAGTTGGCTTCGGTTACCAATGTCATAGTTATATAAATTGATTTTGCAATCGATTTACAGATTTCCGTTCAAAGACACGGATGTTTTTGATGTACCTTCTACCCATTCGATCATAAAAATTGGGCGTAGCGAGAGCGATAAGGTAACCACCAGTTACTGACCATTTATGCAATTAGTTACTGACCAAATAAGTAGTTGCTTTTTTTTCGAAAACCAAATGTTCTTTTCACCCGAAGATAACAACACTAAAAAAATTAATCCCGTTAGAATGAAAACGGTAAAACAACCAATTTTTTAAAAACCTTGCATATTTATAAAAAAACCCTTCCAAAAGTTTATCCCTGTACTCTTGTATGCCAGCATATTGTTGTCTTATGCAAATTTAATTGTTTACCGAGTAGAAAAGTGCCTTTTTACAGAGACGTTAAATCTTACTGATATCTAAAAAAGCAAAATGAAAAAAAAAATGTAATTGTTTTAAAAGATTTACTTTCAATTTATTGGCTATAAAAACAGACGCTAACGGCAAGAACAGATCATTATACTCTTTTTTTATAAGGGTAAGAGTATTTTTGCCAGTGAAAGATTTTTTACTTTATTATTAAAATCAGTGGTCGTCAACCAGTGGTCCGAAAGAAAATTTACATGAATCGGAACCCAAGTGAAGACCACAAAATATAGTCATTTAATTATTGATAATTCTAAGAATTGAAAGCATCACCATCAGTTGAGTCCATGGAGCAGTGCACAACGTCGTTGGCTTCGGTTACGGATCTCACTGGTTCAGATCTCAGCTCGGACAGCTTAATAAATTGAATTTTTGATCGATTTATGGATTGAAATTCCTTCTCACCGACTTGATTCTAAAAAGTGGGCGCAAGCGTGAGCGATTAGCAAACCATTAGTCCTGTCTTATCCATATTCTTGTATCTCTACTCTCTTCGTAAAACAGAGAGGTTAAGAAACTTTGTACTTCTGTTGAATTTCTGTTGAGATACCTCCATTAAGAGACCATATGCTCCATATCATTAGTGGTTGATTAAAAACAATTTAAAAACCACCATTTACCGTATCTTATGGAACACCCACAAAATAAGGTACATCGCTTTATAATAATTTTAAATGTCTAAAGTTGAATGTTGAAAATATTACCACGGATCCTACCACATGTAACACTCACATAAAAAAGTCAATCAAAAGATAATAATGCTAAAAGTCGAATGTTGAATTTTAAAAAAAATAGCAGCCAAAATGACATGTGTAAATTTCACCTCGCTACTGTACACGATTTGGGAGGATTTCTTCTGACAGACATACAGACTGATTTATACATGGATTTTCTGCTATATAGTAGAGATCTTTTTTTTCACCTTGCCTTGTATTATGGACACGAATAATAGCTTGTCATTTTGAATAAACTTCCACTAAACCAAAATAAACAAATTAAATAAAATACCTTTAAATATACATAAAAAAGCGATTAAATATTAACTTCGATATAAATATAGTGTTTACACGGTAATATTTTTTTTAGTAACTCTAACAAGTATAAAGGTATCGAGCTCAGAATAATTTACGCACGTCATAAAGTTACTTATTTAGTACATAAAATATTTATATACCAAAAGCACAAAAAAGCACGCGGATAAAACTTTCAATACAACTACCTGGTCAAGAGGGAGGGAAAATATAAAAGAATTCCTACCCTAATAGAAAGAATATAAAGATTTTCCTTTTGGGGTTTGGCAGTAAAGTTTTACTGTTTTATTGCAACAAAGCATTATTATTTTATTCTTTTCTTTTCAAAAAACTTTATTTATCGAAATTTGTGGGCTATGACAGAGTATTCTTGGGCGGAAATTAGTTTTCTAGAGGTTTGACATCCGGCTGCCGACGCTTTATCTCTTTTTCGGCGTCATCATTTCTTTGTCGGACACTCTTTTTGAAAAAAAAAAAAAATCGTGACAAATTGATATTCCTGCAATCCTGCACCATCAGTTTTCCATTAAATGAGAACAGTTTTTTTATAATTTGTTTGACGTTTACACTTACTTAATAAAATGTTGTCTGATCCGTGGAATAGTGGTCAACATTGTTTGTTTTGGTTACGGATCTCACGCGTTCAAGTCTCAGTACATTCAGTTTCAAAAAATTATTTTTGATGTTTATGATGTCTAGAATCGCTTTCCACCTATTCGATCCTAAAACGGGGCGTAGCGAGAGCGAATAGCTAACCATTAGTACTTTCTTAGCAATATCCTTCTATCCCTACTCTCTTCTAAAAAAGGGAGGCTGGGCAACTGAGTAACAAGCAGTCATTGAAACAAAATCTCTTGAAAATCCTCCATTACGAGGCTTTATGCTCCACATTAGTGTGATAATAAAAGAAGGATTAAATTAAAATTTCTCATTATTAAAAAAATATACTGTATGTATTACAAGCTTTTGTGTGAATAGAGCGCTTCCAGTTAATTACTTTTTCCGATGCATTCATTGGAGTCGTATCACTGCCTATCGAAAAAAAATGACGCAATTCTAATTAGATTCTCTGTGAGTCATTTTTATTTTCCTTCCCGTTATTGCCAAATCAGTATAAGGATGTGAAAAAAATGACTAAATGTTATGATTGAATTCTCTCCGAGGTATTTGCATTCTTAAAATATTATCTCTATTTGATAGTAAGTATCCTGTGTTTTCTTTGCCATGAACCTGTTTTGACAAATACCCAAACCTCATTTGAATAAATTTTGTCTGACAATATGTGAGGACGAAGTTAATTTGAAATCAAATAGTTCATGTTTTCTTCTAATCTTTGTAATGCGATATTATTTTAATGAGTAAAGAGAATCAAGGAAGTCTTGTTTTTTTCATAATTCGATTATTTCCTTTTTTTGCAGGTAATCCTGGTGCTAAAGAGTCTGAACCGGTACGAGATTTCGCAAACTACGGTAGCAGTTCAAATAGCTGCACATGTCCTGGCCTACACTAGCAGCTGCATAAATCCCCTGCTCTATGCCTTCCTGAGCGACCACTTCAGGCGAGCATTCCACAGGGCGGCATGCTGTGGACCTCCTTCTATGCCACCGGTTGGATCAAGACCTGCCGTGTCAAAGATCACCAGGACCACGGCGAACGCAAATGGAACCTGCACAGATGTAGTCTAAATAAGGTAACAATTTGACAGAACGCTTTAAGTCAGTTTTGATGATTTTCTGTTTTAAATGTATGCAATTTAATGTACTACGTACTGGTAAAAAACATGAAGTCGTGTGACATAATGGGTTAAAAAAACAGTATTCAGTCATATTGATATTTTTTATTCCGGCAAAAAACATGACATAACCATAACTCATCGATACGAAATCTTATGATTTGTATGCCAATAAGATTATTATTTATAATCTAGAAAACATCTTTTTAAAAATCAAACAGTTGTACCTGGGAGTGGGTGTACTTTGAGAGAAATATTATGCTTTAACCCGATGAACGCGCTGGTAGAACGCGCGAACGATAGCGTTTTTGAATAATGTTTTGAGATCAAGTGACGTTTATTAAAAATATACAAATTCATACTACAACATTGTGATATATATTATCTTCAGTTAACAGGTATATCGGTCTCTTGGTTCTAGTGTTCTAAATTTGAGAACATGGATTTTTGTGATGTCTTTTGTCCTCGAGTTGATCTTGAGTGAATTCACTATATTGACATGTTTTGAAAATAAAACACAATTTGTTTGTACTACTTTCACATGTTTATAATGATATGAAATATATCTAATGAAATATAATGCCATTCCACCAAGAATTGACAGTTAGCACATTGAAAGTAATATTTACGTGTATTATAAAAAATAATTAATTTACGTAAGCAATCCGAGGTACAATTTGTAGTTCATCACGAAGTCTACCAATTTGAAATATGAATTATTTTTTAATATTTAGACTGCGTCCCAAAATTCAGGGATTGATATTTACACAATCCCGGGATTACCGGATTCACTAATTCACCGGGATCCCGGGATTACAAACTCTAGTAGAAACTTTTTCACAAACAAAAATTACAGGTACTGAAATTTGTATAGAAATGACTGTTTGAATAGAGAAATCTGTGCTGTCAATCCTTTAGTCGTTTATTGCCATACTTATATACGTTGAACGGTGAATAATCCAGTGCAATTTTATACCCAGTCGTGCATTACCATCTTCGGCGAAAAAGACAAAAGAATATTCAAATGACACTTTGCATATAACGCGGCAGGGGCACACACACAGTGACGCTAGAGCTAATCCTCTGTAATAATTTTGACTTTTAAACGGTCATGAGAGGAGGTTTTCCAGTTTCGCTCATTGCGAGCATTATCAACTAAAACCAGTTCTGATCATCATAAACATGTCGAAGTACAAATCGTAGTACAAATCAAAAAAGTCACACGACTTTTAAAATATAACGGTTTCCACCAAGAATTGATAGTTAACATCTTTAAAGTGATTCAATCTTTGCAAAAACTCGGCTTTATTATGTCATCGTTGTCCTGGAAAAAGACTCTAACTGAAGAATACTAGTTTTGAGTAATCGGACTTTGAAGTTTGTCAAATTTTTGAAATGCTATACTTATTTTATTTTGTGTGCTTGTATAAAACTGTTTATAAGTAAAAGTATAATTTATAAAAATGCGTGTCTTCTTTTATACGAAAGAATTCGAAATAAAGAACATTTTGCTATAACTAACTCAATATGTCAATATGCGATGAAACTTTGGTGAGTTGTTGTGCGTACACAAGTGAAGGTTTTTGAAAAAATCTAAAATTCTGGATTGAGTAAAGTACTGCAATCTTGTCAATTCATTATATAGAACGAATATACTATGCGCACAAAAAAGCATTGGAAGCGTATGCCCGTGAATATTTCTTGATTAGTACAACCATCTTCTTCTTCTTCTACGACTTGCGCGCCACCTATTGTAAAATGGTTGTATTTATTCAGAAATCTTGGGCGTGCGCAGAATTCACCAAAGTTTCATTGCAATCGGATGAATGATATAGGAACGCATACGAATGTACAGTTCAATAAACACAATTAAAACACGAATATTTTCTTTCTTTGAGTGGCATTTTAACACATGGCGGGTTCTCATTAGTAGTATATAAAAAAATAATGATATTCATTACAAAATTGAATAGCGTGAAAGCTACAAATAAGCATTTGATTAATTTCATTTTGAAATAATAAAGTGAAACCATTTTTGCTACTTACCCATAAATATTCACAAAAGCGTTTCGCTAATTTATTAAATTAATTGTAATGTAGTAGAATTAAATTGAGCGTGGGTAAAACTGCTAACGACTCCTGCACAAAATCTCTCCACGGGCTGCTTAACCGAGACGTGTGGCTGGTTGCAGATCGGCATTCTCCCTAGGATTAAGTCATTCATCTCCAGAGAGCCTGGAATGATGTGTGTTCACGTAAAATGGCGCGGAGACATTTATCTGCTTTACAGTATTTGAGAAGAATTTTTATTTTAGCGTTCTCTGAAATTTAAATACATATTTAGGAATCGTATTCCTAACTTGTGTTATTACAGAGAATATTTTTAAGATTTGAGCGGCCGTCGAAGATACACTATCAGTGGCCGTGGCGTAGTTAAATAGTTGTGAAATATTCTCCGTATATTTTGTCCGTTCTTTCAAGAAAGTTGCATTTTTCCAAGAAAGCAGACCACATCGGGTTCACTACTTTGGGAATCGTGTTCCTAACTTGTATAGTTTGTTAATTTGTTTGTACTATTTCCACAAGTTTATAATGATCAGGACCGGTTTCGCTCATCACAAACATTATCAACTGATACAAATAAAATCATAACAGGGCTACCTACCGCGGGTTGACGGTCAATTATAAAGTATTGTCGTTCGTTTCTGCTTACGGTATTGGGCGTTCTGCCCGTGTCTATGTCGAATTAGTCACTGACCGTTTATTATTTCTTACTGACCAGTTATCGAATTTGTTACTTACCATTTATGGAACTACTGACAAAATTATAAGTTGCCTTCTGTCTGACCACCAAATGTACTTCTGAAGATAACAATATTAAAAAAATTAAAGCCATTAGAATGAAAACAGTAAAACAACCCATTTCTTAGAAGAATAAAAGTACTCCGACTGCTGAAGAATTAGCTACTGACCTTTTGTGAAATTAGTTAATGATAACATATAAATAATTTGTTGCCATTTATAAAATATACATATTTTAAATAACTACCCTTGTAAGTTGTAAGTATGAAAGGGAATGTTTGTTCTTTTCATTCTGGTAACCCACTCTTTATTCTTATCAGCCGAACACTTTGGTGACTTGTTATCATTCATATTACATAAATTGATCCTCTTACACGAGATAGAATTTCGCTTTTCCTTACCTCCATAATCTTCGCGTTGATCAAACACTTTATAAGTGGATACAAGACGCGTGATATAATTCTGAAAATAGCAAGTTTGTTATTAACCTTTTGAGTGCCAGGAAGATTTTACTAGGTGGACACTTGTAGGCTAGCTAGTTTTGGAACAAAATAAATCGCTTAAAATACCAAATATACATAAAATTATACACATTTGTTAAAATTTACAAAATCAACACGTTTACAAAGTATTTTCTATGGATTCGGCGGTAACTATGTGGAAATTCATTTTTAATGTGAAATTAAAATTGGTAACTTTGTTATTCCACTGGCTTTATCAGAGTTTTATCAGAGCTTTATCAGAGTTTTCTAATCATTGAATTGAAAATTATCATAATTTTAATAAAAATAATAACGTTGAAATACTCCATCGAGTTAATAAAAAATTTATTAAAATGAATAGCTTAGAGTTTTTAGAAATTAATTAAGCCATTAAAAGTCATTGAGTATTAGCAAACTAGTGGGAACGCCCGTCATAGATGACGGTATTGAAATTGAAATACTGAATGTCTAAAGTAGCTGCTCTTTAATTACCATACTGACGGACTGATTGTTGTTTGTTTTCCTCGGATTTAAATCACGTTGGAACTTCTTGTATTGTTTATATACACCGCGGCCGCTTAAGTAATGAGAAAATTTTATACCTACACGTGTATGTGATAATAATAAAACGTCTACATCTACGCCTACAGACTGGTCTGGGCTATTATATTTGTATAAGATAAGATTTTAAATAGAACAGGTGGCTCACCATCATTCAATTTATTTCTCTTGAGATTTTCACCTCCAACCACTAGTAATTGATTTGTAATTGGTAGTATTATGTTAATTAGTAATAAACCCACAAGTGTTTTTGTCTCACCCCCCTCCCCACGTCCATTAGAATGGAATAAAACCCAGCCTACCTTCATTTTTAATTGAAGTATTAGAATCATTGTTTACCTTTTAACTAAATAACCTTGCGATATGGTTAGTCTGAAGATGCTTTTTAATGAGGCGAAACAAGTCACGTTAGTGACAAGGAAAATAGAATAATAAAATTACCAATTTTAATTTTATATTACGTTTTCAGAGATTTTCTGAAATATTTTTACACTAAAATGATCAATACTTTAGAAATATAATTCCAATTGTTGTATGCTTGACAAGATTTAACAGTAGGTATAGAATTATGATGATGATGACGAATATGTGATTCATGTCGGGAGATGTCTTCAGTTCCGGGCGCGTCGATTACAGAATGTCCGTCCATCCCTTGGTCATCCATATATACCGTCGTCAGCTGTCTGTGTTCTGCTTTAGTCGTCACGACTTACCTTTTAAGTGCGTTCACCTTTATCATTACGTATGCAGGATTGGCGTCGTATATTGGTAATCGCTTGATTTCGGTTACTACATATACAAGTGTGTTGACTTTTATAATTATTATGTTTGATAGTTAAAATATTATTTACACATTTGCCTCGTCTATGTTGATGACTCGACATAAATACTATATCACAATCATTTTTTACACACTGTAGTTTTCTAAAAAATGGTAGATTTCAAAGCAAGGTTCCACATATAATGTCATATTAAATTGTTTGCTTCTTTACCTTATGTGCAAAAAGATTTGTGATAACAGTGTGGCATCTAAAAGTGTCAAGATTGCAGATTACCTGATAAACAAATTCACTACTTGTCGATAGATAGCACTACACAATTTTACACTACAAAAGTCAAAAATAATACTTGATACCTTGCTATGACGATAATAAAAGCTTGCAAGTTAACTCGTCGATGGTATGACGTGAACTACATTCTTTGGCGAGTTAACTCGCTCATAGCACTCTATAGGTTAACTTGAAACTATGTCATACGATATACATGTATGTACTCTTAATTCGATCCACTTAACAAACTGCTGATTGGAACCGCGTAGTTATTTGACTTGGGAGTTACATGTAATAAACTTCTCGCAACTCTTCGGGAAGGAATACGTTACTAAGGCACGCTTAATTAACATGTAAACACAAAACTTCAGAAGCAATTATGCGAAGTTTGAACCACTTTCGGTCTTTGATTTTCAATTATATAATGTATTGTCTACCAAATGGTTAGGCTGGAGATGTAACCAAGTTCTAAATATAACTAAACTGACTGTGAAATAGTCGGAAATATTCGTATTAATCGGAAGGCTTCGGGATTGACTCTGGCTGGAATAAATATATTTTAAGGTTTTCGGGTGTGTATGCATAAAAACCGTTGCTAGTTTCATTAGAGTAGAGTAAATACATAGACGAGCGGAGTAGTTTTTGGTTGCGGTGTCCGCGGACTTGAATCTCAATTCTGACGATTTCACAAATTTATGTTTCAACCGATTAATAGATTTTTATTCCAAGGCATATATGTCGATAATGTTTAAGTTCCCTCCCACTTCTCTGATTCTAATAATGGGTCATAGAGAGAGCGATTACGTAAACGCTAATCCTGTCATAGCCATATTTTTACAGGCCAAAAAGAGCGAATGATTGGCTATGCGTATCCAGGATTAAATGTAAGGTCTCAATGCAAAAGCCACTTCAGTCCGGTTGACCTATTTTATTCGGATGCAGTGGTATAACAAAAAAAATATTACATTTAATTACATTAATTACATTTAGTAACGCAACCAGTGGAATAACTAAATTATCAATTTTAATCTTAAATTAAAAAAGTCAAATGAGACGCATTATATGGAACTATTTCCCGAGGAAAACATAATAAGATTCAATTGTATCATAAAAACTCGTAATAAGTATGTTTAGTTGTTAATCCTTTGTCAAACACTTCAATAAGCAGTTGTTCATACCAATTTTGTAAAATAAACCAAAACATTTCTCAAAAAACACTATTTTAATGTTCAAAGTCATCTGTAAAATCCATTAAAAATATGTAATCACCTGAAAATTATCTATTACAAAGACGTATCTTCTCCATAGCCTTCAAATATACACAGACTGATTTACATTCTCTAAGTGAAACATTTAAAATTCACGGATTGAATCAACGTAAGTTCTCAAAGTAAAATTATCTAATGTGCCATAGTATTACTTAAAACATTTAGTATGATCGGGACTAGGGCATCCACAATTTTTTAATCCCAGAATCGTGGGATCCTGGCATTGATCATTAAGCGCAATTTAAAGCTTTAAGTTGTGTTTTTCAAATACGATATAAGCCCTTTATTGCTTCAATAGAAACGACAATTTAATGGGAGTTGCAGAAAATTTGATTTTTTTATGAAAGCATCCAGTAAAAAACAGTAAAATATATTGTTGTCAATATTAGCTGTAGTTCTGTATTTATTATATAGGTATTATAAAAAGGGTTTCGGGTTGGTGGTGCAATGGTCAACGTCGTTGGCTATGGTTACGGATATCTCGGGTTCAAGTTCCGGTACGTAGGATTTCTGTTCGTATGCATGGATGTTTGTGATGTCTAGAACTCCCCTCCTACCCATTCGATCATGAAAACGGGGCATAGCGAGAGCGATCAGGTAGCCATTAGTCTTGTCCTAACCCCATCTTTCTGTCCTCACTCTCATAAAAGAAGAGAGGTGGAGCACCTGAGCAATTAGCAGTGCGGACATGGCAAAGAAAACAAAATATATAAAAAAGTAATTACATAAACAAACTGAGTTACGAGTTGTTGTTAATCGGAAAGTATTTAATTTTAAATACTAATTATTTATGTAGAATCCTGAAATCCTGGGACCGATATTAAGACAATCCCGGCATTACGAGATTGATTAATTGACCGGTATCTCGGATCCTAGTATTGGAAGCCCTAATTGAGACGTAGGAGAACGAGGCAAATTTATTAGGCATGAATTCCATTGAAACGTATGAAAGCCAAGTGAGTGAATGGCATAATATATATTTTCAGGTCTTAATTTAATTCACCCGAATGTTGTAATTTATGTGTGTATCTGTTTTTATACTCAATATTTTTTTAAAGCGTACTTTTTCTGAGGGTTAGCTTTCTTGGTAGTAGTAAATCGACGGTACCATAAAACGGCAAGCATTTTCTCTGTTTTTTGAACATTGACATTTCGCCAAAAGCTGAAAAAGATCGACTTTTTGTTCAAACAACTCAATGTGAACAAAAAAAATAAATGATAGCTTTTTATTATTCCAAAAGTGTGTGATCGTGACGTGACGGCGCCTGACCAGGGTGGTTCATTTATGAATAAACATATGCAATAAAAATCAATTTTAAGATTATTGCCATTTCCTGGTGAAAATGTATTTAATTAATTTGTTAAATTAAGCGACTGTTATTTTGTTATCAATTATTTATTTCATGAAATGATGAGGACTAGTTTTGGACACCATAAGCATTTTTAACGTATAAAAAAGATGGTATTTATTTTATTTGACTTATTTTACAGCACTTTTAAGGTGTTAACTGTCAATTCGTGGTGGAAAGGTATTGTATTTAAAAAAATGAAACACAACTCATTTGTACTAAGATAGTACAAATGAATAGTGTTTTATTTTTTTTAAAAAAAGTAGAGACAGCGTTTAGTAAAGGTAACAAGTTTTTTCATATCTTATTTTTTTACGTGGAGTGTATGGCTGAATGAAGGTATCTCAAAAACTACAAGAAATTCTTAGTTGCTCAACCCATCTTTTTTAAGAGAAAAGGGATAGAAAGATAAAACTAGAGCAGGACTTTTGGTTAACTGTTCGTTCTCACATCCACCCCGTTTCTAGGATCGGGTGGGTTGCACATAATTTAAGACATCACAAACATCATTGCCTTCTAACATAAATCGATTTAAGAATCTACTCTCCAAAATAGGATTCGTATCCATGGATTAATTTACCTACGTCTGTGTATTTTATTTAACAAATTAAATGTAATAGATTACGTTAAAGGTTCATTTTCGTAGACCGTGAAAAAAACCCACAAATAGTTTATAAATATTTGTTCAAATCTGAACCGCCCAACTTTTTGACGCCAGTTTTCCCATTGTATATAGGTGATCGCATCATTTCGCTTCACTCAATATACGAAAACAAACGATCAACTTTACTTCTCCGACTTTGAGAACTCATTTCGGAATACTTGCTGTCGCAAAAGTTTTTACTCTATTCCGCTGGCGCTTAACAACTTAACATTGGTAACATAATCGTTGTGAAAGAAGCTTAATACTGGATTTAGTTTCACAGCGTGCTGTGAGAAAGTCCAACATTCAGAGCAACACAGTCAATTAAAATGAGATTTTTCTTCTAGAGATATTAGGTTTTAGGTTTTTAACAAGAATTTAATCAGTTCGTTGATAGCTTTTTAGCTTTCATGCCATCGTCAGAGAATAATGGTATTATTAATTAATCGTTAAAGTAAATGCAATGCAATTTTATTAACGATTCGTAATTACGTGAGCTTCTTGTAATGGTACTTAAGGATAATGACTTTGCATGATCATTAACTCAAAAACATAATTAGTACAAAACGTATTTTAGATGATATAATAGTGTCTATCTCTTCTAAAATAGTGTTTATAGATACCTCATTTCCAAAGTTTTTAAACTGATATTTTATATCGAGTTTTACCAAATTAAATCTCACACCCAAGAAATTAGTGTTACGAAACACTGTGACGAAATAATTATATTGTATAAAATGACAATTTTTATATGAATAAATACGTTTAGTAACCATTATGTTATTAAAAATTCGTGGAAAGTTCTTTATTTGTTAAATCAAAAGAAAATGTTCTATTCCCAAGAATATAATTCTTGTCTACAAATTTTCTATGAGAATAGTAATTATCACCGACACCCGTTAAGTGAGAAAAGGGTGGTAGACTAACCTACTCGCCACAGGAAGCCAGCGACACTTAACTGGATATATGTCTGTGTGATAAAGCTACCGAAGAAAAATCGCCCTGCGAAAGCCCTTTTTGGAAAACGCTTACGCAAGTAACAGAAGACATAATCTATCTAAGTACCTTGAAATTTATCACAATTAAGAGTGAAACCACATACAGGGTTGCTGAATAATGTCGGCCATGATTATTTATTTTTGCAAGAATTTCCGATAAAACCTTCAATGCTTGTTTAATTAATATTGATTCTCAGTGTGTAAAAAAAGAAAATGTTTTAAAATCAAGGGATTAGGTTTACATTAAATTGAAAACAAAATGCTGTTAAGCGGGTTAAATAAATGATTTCCATGATGATGATAAATTATCGAAAAATACAAATAACTACATACAGTGTTCTCACTACGCTACTTGCTTGCGCGGCCAAGCAGCAGTTTTAGAACCCCATGCACTCATCTCGGGTTGTCGCACACACCAATACAAAATATTCAAATCAATTTTTGAAGAAAAAAATATTCAATTTAGTCCGCTTCCAATATGGAGCATTTGTAGCTATATCAACAGACGTTTTTTCTTACAGAACTTCTTGTTAATCGTTCAACCTCTCTTTTTCGAAGACAATAATGGGAGGAGAGTTAGGACGGTTCTAGTAGTTATCTTATCGCTCTCTTTATATTCCGTTTTTAAGGATCGGAAAACACTAAGAACGGAAGATATATTGTTTAGAAAATGGTTAAAATTATCCCGCTCGTTTGTTGGCTTGGCCTGCTGAGCCAATGAATTTTCTGGATAGAGAATATCCTGTCTTAGAGAGAACGATGATAACATGCAAGAAGAAATAACGATCTTTGCAAGGCAGGCTCAGATTGGTCGTGTAATTAAGTCGAGTGAAGAGTAATGTAATGTACTTTTCGGTTACTAAGCCATTTAGTGGTAACAAAATTACTATTCCTCGACTAAATTACTTCGACCAATGCAACCGGTCCTTAGACGCCTCATAAGAATAATTGCGGTAAGTAAAAATAATTCAAAGTTCTGGCGCTTTCATAAATTCTTTGCGTGTAATTTCAGTTTAAATTTTTTTGTTTAATTTTGTTAAGTTTGCTTGATGAATAACATTTCATATTATATGAAATAAATGATGGTATATATTCATTTATGTTTTATTAGATTTTGACAAAGTTAGGACTTGCCGGATTTTATCATATGTCAAATCTTGTCAAAGAATTTATTTCACCATTAACCTTTCCGTATTCATGATGTAACAATGAGTTACTTCGACATTTACGTATACTTGTATAAGTGATACAAAAAATTGGAAATTTTGCTATTTGTTAATAAAATAATTCTACATATATTTAAAAATTAAAGATACATTAAAGATTACGTCTTCTTTGTATGATTAATCATAATTTGAAAACCTCGTCAAATTTACCATCGAAAAATACAAAATTATAGTATAGTCACAATTAGTATGGTATATTAACAATCTGAGATGCATGAACAACCGTTTTGTTTCAAACGGCACCGATACACGTCTCGAGCTTGCTTTGCTATGAAGGATTTTAATTCTTGCGTCTTTCAATAATTTCGCATAGTTTGATATGTATTTCAGGTTGTATACACAAAATATGACGTAAAATAATTACTTAGTTTTACATTTAACGATATTTCACTTTTTGAAATTGTCATTTCGCTTTATAAATGCGATTATATGACAAAAACTCGCATGGTAACGAAATGTCACTGCATGAGATCCGAAGTGATTTTTTCTGATAAAAACGGGTTAAATACTGACCAATAATTAATTATAGTATGTACAAGTTTGAATGATTAATTGACAGACGTATGTGTAAACTAACAATTATTACTTTCTGTTAAATATCGTTACTTGATTTGGTATGTGCAAAGTAAACTTCGTTTTAACATGTATATTTGGTCAGCGAAATCAATCAAATATTGCAAGATTTATGACGTTAAGCAGACATAAATTTTATAGCGTTAATAATATTTACAATGCAATAAGTTCCCACTTACGAGACATGGATGTTAAATTAATCAGTGTAAACATTACGCGTAACAGAATTATAAACATGACATCGAAATGATGTAAAGTTTATTATTTATTTCTTTTTCTATCGAAAATGTTAAGAGTTATTTATACTTGCGTAAATTTATACGTTAAATACAGCTGATACCAGTCTTCAGATTGAATGGCTGCCATAGATTTGCCAAATTTATCATGAAATGGATTTTATCTGATTAGTTATTCAGATGGTCTAAACCAGGGGCTCCTAACATCGGCCAGCGAGCACCACCAGTTCCGCCAGCGGTAGCTGACCGAACATGCCTGGTATCTGGTCCGCTATAATTTTTTCACCCAGATAAGTTGTGCCGAAAGCGGAAAAAAAGCCACGAGCCAATTTATGCAACAAATTTTTTTGTCGAAACGACTGAATATGAGTGTATAAATCAGGAAAAAACTGGTTTTCTCTTTGTCGGCTGTCGACTATCTCCACCGCAATGAAATGTCCTTGTCACGTACCCGTAAGTACCAACCGAAATTTCCGCGTAAGTCAAAACTACAGTATATTGGTCTGATGAGCTAGCTAGGTCTTGGCCCTTGGGACTTAGTGGAGGAGTCAGTGTGGCCCTTAGGATAAAAAATTTGAATACTCCTTGTATAAAAAGTCAATTACTATTCTTGGTGGTAAAAATATTGCATTCATTAAAAAAACAAATATTCATTACCCACTTTTGTAGTAGAGTGATAAATTATACGCCTTATATTATTGCACTTTTTTCTACACAAATACGCTCTCTATATAATATTCAGAGTGTGTCAGTGTATTATTATGTATGGATCCCGTGATCCTAAAGCAGTGAATGGATCCTAGAGCAGGAACTTATACCAGGAGTGCAGATTAATACAGAATTAACTCTAAAAAACCAGTGGTCGTCAACCTTTTTATACCTACCGCCCACTTAATTTTATTTTTAACATTTCCTCATGCAACCTTTTTTATAATAACATTTTAACCTGCCCACCAACAAATAGCCAGGTGCGTAATCCTTCTTTTGACACAATTTATTTAATACACGATACAATGCAATTTAACGAGTGATACTCTCACAAATCTAAGTGGGTAATGTGTTTACAAACAAGCAAGTCAAAGGTCGACCGCTAGGCCAGAGCAGAACAAATATTTTGTTTTATTCAAATAAGAGTATAAACGAGAAACGTAAATAAAATGTAAAGGTAGAGGAAAGGACAAGAAGAGCCTATCACTATGCACCCGTACCGTCGGCCGATGGTTTCGATGCAAAGAAACAAAAAAAAATTACCCACGGCCCACCATGGAAACGTTAGCCACCCACTAGTGGGTGGTACGGACCAGGTTGACGACCAGTGCTTTAAACTTTGGAATTTAAACACTCTTAGACGTTCGTCCAAGACGTATATAACCTTTTTGCAATCGATTGTCCAGTTAATTAGTCAGACAACTCCAAAGAAAAAAGAAAGATTGAGTTAAATTTGCGGTTAGATACAAAATTTTGCGCTCTATCTGATTCAGTCCTCAGATAACTCAAAAATACTAAGGCAGATAACTTAAAGAAATAAAAAAAAACTGTTGATATTTCTTAGTCAATGAAAGGACATTTCTAAATATCTTTCTTCACGTTTCGTCAACTTTAAGTAAACAAAATTATTTATAACATTATATTTGTAACACTGCTTCATGTTATTTACTTTCAAAAATCAGCATAAAATATACAGCAATATTTTGTACGAAAAATATAACATGGTAACTATTTCTTAATAATTTCTCGCTCGAGAGATTTAATCGTGTATACTTTATCACAATAAAGATCGTTATGCCCAGTGACGCAAAAATATTTCAATATAACGTAAATAATAACATGTTGTTGCTTTAAATCGAATCTCAGCTGCCTTGTAAAATAGCGCACCAACTCAAAAAATTCAAAATCAAGATTATCAAAAAGCCATACAAAATATATAATAAATTGTATTACGTTTTCTCAGGTGTGAAATTTACTTCTTAATCTTGTTTTCAACAGAATAATAGTACTTATATTACTCTCTGGTCATGTGTTATTGTTATAATTCTTTGTTGGTACGCTTACAATGACTAACATGAATTTTTTTTAATGTCGTGGGGTGCAAGCTTAGTACTAATCTGTTTCTACCACTTTACAATACATATTTTTTAATCATACAATTTGTTTTCTACTACATCCATATTTTTATAATGAGCAGGACCGGTTTCGATAATCACGAGCATTATAAACTGATATAATCATTATAAAAATGTGGAAGAAGTCATCATTTTACATTGGTTTTAGGTTTAAAAATTCTACACAGACACTTGATGATAGCCACTGTTATGTCGACACTGCCTACGTATAATCCCTTATCGGCAACCATGCGAATTCACAAGAGTGCATTTGAAAGATTTATAACGTAACTCACCATATAAGTTTTTTGATAAAAATTGTTTTAACTCTTTCCTGAATAATTAAAATTTTAATGGTTACATCAATTGGCCAAAACGCCGTCGATATCATTGAGTCTTTTAATTTATTAACCCGAAAAATTTCTTTGCACAGTCACTTATATAAACTGGATGACATTTAAAACTAAAATAGCTATCAACTAACTGATAAATTTTGTAGGACTGAATACTTCGATATTTTATTCTATTATAATAGAGTTTATCAAATAAATCCCAATTCAATCAATTCTTTGCATTACATTAAAATAAAAACGCATATTTGACATCTTTTGTCGGTTGTTGTTGTTATTTAAATAAATTTTAAATGATATTATGGATTTTAATATACCTCACCAGATTAACATATCCAGTGATTTCTGAAACACAAATGCGTTGACAATTTATTGAAATTTGGATTTACTACTTTTAATTCCTGTTACTTTTAACAATATCAATAAAATATGAAACGCATAATTTTGAGTTACTTTGTTACTGCACAAGACATTCGATATGTGAAGTCAAACTTTAGTAGCACCGTTCAAACAAATTATACTATAAATATGTTTATACTTCTCATTGTGTCCACATAACATGAAATAAAGGCATCGAGCTTCGGCCGTAAATTATTCCATGTTAGTTTGAAGCGGAAAACTGTACTGGAAACACATCGAACAAATTCACAAAAGATTTAACAAATAAATACGAACAACATGTTTCGTTTCTTGTTTAAAAATATAAGCCAGCCACATATCTTAAAACAGTTTCTTGCCAAGATAAACTAAAAAATCTTCAACACACTTTTGATTATTTTCTTGTAAATAGTTTTTTAGGAATACAATTTCCTACGTTGAATGCGTGACGGAATTTAACAGAAACAAAAATTACAGAGACAGAATCAATTCTTACAAGTTAAAAATAACCTTACCGGTATAATACAAATTAATGAATCGGATATAACAAAGGAGAAGATTCAAAGACGGTTTGCTTCATCTTCTCCTTTGTTATTTTTAACTTATAAAAATTGATTCTGTTTCTGTAATTTTTGTTTTTCAGATATTAAATATTTAATGGATACTCATAGCTGCTCTGCTTTCTCCACTTAAGATGGCTGTTTATTATTCATGTTAATTACATACTTAATATTTGATTACTTTTAAATGGTCCACTAATTTTTTCTGATAATTTTCCTGATTCATTATTGTATATTACATTAGTAACGTCGTTAAAAAATTTGTTCAGCTAAATGGAGTTTTAATGTAGATATATTTGTGATTTCAGATTAGTATTTAATGATTTGTAAGAGGTTCATAACATTTTAATTGTAGACACTTTTATTTGATTCATGTATAATTTGTTTGCTAATCAGTATTTTCTTGTCTTAGTTCATGAACCATCAGTTTTATATACCTTCATTTTTACACTCAACTTTATATAGATAAGCCTGTTATGTTTGTATTTTTATCAGTTGATAATGCTCGTGATGAGCGAAACTGGTCCTGATCATTATAAATAAGTGGAAGTAGTACAAATGAATTGTGTTTTATTTTTTAAAATATAATGTCTTACCACCAAGAATTGACAGTTAACACCTTAAAAGTGACCTACTTAAATAATACTTAATTATATTATGTGACTGCCGTGGACAAGAACAGATAATTTTGATTGCAATATTATATTTATGTTTTTTTGATGCTTTTATATAAAAAAAAAACCATTTTAGCTATTTCATATATGGTCACACAATCATATCGTCGGCATAGTGGCAGAAGACGATAAGTCGAAAAACGGCTGTTGTGAATTATGAATGCAGTACGATAGATTTTAGGAAAGTCTACCGTCTGAAAAAAACATGCTCAGTCATATTCCATGTATATTTTACTTAATTTGAATGAATCAGTATGAATTACGTCAATTTCGTTCACAGTAATTTGTGGCAAAACTATAATTAATATTACTATAAAATCTCCGTGGCGCAGTAACGGTAGCCATAGCTTCGTTGGCTATGGTTACAGATGTCTCGGGTTCAAACCCCGGTACGGACAGTTTTCATAAATTGGTCTATCAATCGATTTACTGATTTCTGTTCGTAGTCATGAATGTTTGTGATGTCTAAAACTCCCTCCCACCCTTCCGATCCTCCAAAACGGGACGTAGCAAGAGTGGTTAGCAAACCATTAGTCCTGTTCTAGCCCTATCTTTATATCCTTACTCTCTTCGAAAACATATATGTTGAGCAACTGAGTAACAAGCCGTTCTCATCGAAAAACTTCTGCTAAAGTGCCTCAGTCAGGAGGCTATAGGGTCCACGTTGGAAGCGGACATGGATAAAAAAAGTTAAGGTATAAACAATAAATGGAAAGACATAATTTTCTTTGTAGTCGATTATTTCAAAATATAACAACGAAGTATATTCATTCCAATTGAAGCAATAACGGATATAACTTTTTAAAATCACAATTTTAAACATGAAACTAAGCTTAGTGACCAATCCTGGTATTGAAAAATTGTGAATCGCAAAGTCCTGGGATTATAAAAAAGGCCCTTTAATGAATGCCCTTATTCGTACAAAGTTCTCTTCAAAAAATTCAGAAATACGTAATATTCCACCGTCAAAGAATTTCCCTGCGTCTATGATATTAAAATTTACGAGTCCAGTTGTTGTTAGGAGTGGCACTTTATCACGTTTCAATATTATTGTGTCGACGGTATTTCTCAGTAGGTGTTTGCCACCCACTAGGCACCAGGGATCTACTCCATAATCCTATGCTCGGCAGGTTCACCTCAAGGATCTTAGCCACCCGTGTGCGAAATACTTACCATCTACCCTACTCTGCGCTACACATAAATGAATATAAATATCGTGTATCGTATGAGATTTTTTTTTGAGGCTCCTAAGTGTAAAGGTGTTTTGAATTCTCATTTCTTCGTTTTAATACACATCGAAACGTCAGTTCCAAAATGTAACAACTCAAAAAGCATAATTCTGAGATTATTAATAAACAAGGTTTTGGGCAGATTTAATTTTCTACAGTATACCTATTTTTTGTAGATTTTAATGAAATTCTAAGATATCATAATATTTTTTTTCCCTAATATTAATAATATGAGTTTTCAGAGGTTTTCTCAGAACTTTCGTAGTTTTGACAGTTTGCATCCAAAGCAATGATAACCATTTTTATTACCATGGCCGCTCCCAATGTAATAATGAACGTATCTCAACAGAAGTTTTTCTACAAGAACTACTTTTTTTTGGAAGAGAGTAGAAATAAAAGGATAAGATTAGGACAGGACTAGTTGTTGGGTAATTGCTCTAGCTACACTCCAACTATATGATCGGATGGGTGGAAGCCACTGCACCACGGACACGGCGGTAACATCACCTCAATACCTAAATACAAGTGTAGCGATACATTACGTTGCAGAATTACGAAACGTAATACTCACACGTACGAAACATTATGCTGGTCATTTTCGCCAGCATTCTTGACGAAGCATAATTAATTGGCAAATAATATTTTATTTGGACGATATTCGACATGAATTCTACAGACGCTGTGGTACAGGTAAACATTCATCAAATGAAGTCATGATGATTAAAGTAGGTCGACGCGACAGTATAAATGAACAAATCAGGAAGAACTGGAGTCATTCTGTAAATGTCACTGAATGTAAATCCTGTCGCCTATCGCCGAACGAACTATAAACTGTATAATCATAATCATCCGTCCTACTGTTTAATCGCGTCAAGAATTCAACATAAGAAATATATTCCTTAACAAGTCGTGCTATGGTAATCATTAGTATTAGTATTGTTGATGTTCCCTATAATCTTCTCACCACTTCCAGCAAAAATAAATAATCTTACCCTTTTTTAATTTAAGTTAAGAATAAGAATTAATTTTTACCTTATAAATAAATAAGTAATCTTACGATACAGATAACTGTAGATGTTTCTCAATCAGACGGAACTCGTATAACAATTTTTGTGGAATAACTAAGTTATCCACGGAAATTCTACTGTAGTATTTTTGATTTAATCTTATTTACATTTTCCGCAACTTGAAATTCTTTTTTCACTAAACCAATGAGGTAAAAATATGTTTAGAAGTATGATATTTCGCCACACCTTCAATATGAACCCTCCGTGTGCAATTGACATAAATACGAAGGTCCGGTCCTGAGTCTCACGGTATCGCTATTTCGGAAGTCCACGTCAATGACTATTATGATAAGGGTCACCCCACCGCGCGTGAATTGGGTACTTCGCTGACAAGTCAAATACACAAAACAAGTAAATATGAATAGAAAGTATATCTACACAGGCAGGCCTAGAAAATGGCTCTTCGAAAGGACGTGTGTATAATTATATGCCGGCGTCAGGCTGTCATAAATATTATTTCTTCATTTGATAATATACTCAACTGAAATTTATTTCATAAATGCTAACTACATATCAAAGAAATTTTTATCTAACGATAAGACAAACGTAGCATAAAAGTAATGTAATAAATAGGGAAACAAAGCATTTTATCGTCTCCGTGGTGAATTGGTCAACGTCGTTGACTTTGGCTACTGATATCATGGGCTCAAAACCCAGCACGGACAGTTTCATAAATTAATTTATTGATTGAATTGGTATTTAATTGATAGAACTCCATTATAGTAGAATAAAATATCAAAGTATTTAGTTTATACTAAGTAAACTAAATACTTTGTCATTTTATCTTATTATTTTTTTCTTTCTAAAATAACTGGAAATGAATAGATATAGCGATAGCAATAACCTTTCTTAAAAAGCTCGCGTAATTACGCATAATCAATAAAATATTTTAATGCATTTACTGGAACGATTTAATGTAAGCTCTTTTTCAAAAACACAAATAGTGCGTTAAATATTTAAACGTAAAATAAATGTTGGAATAAGTGAGATGACATAATATTGTCTACGTTTTTTAAACAGTATATATGGCTGAGCTAAAGTATGTTTCACTTTTAAGGTGTTAACTGTCAATTCTTGGTGGAAAGGCATTATATTTTCAAAAATAAAACACACTTCATTTTTACTACTTCCACATATTTATAATGATCAGGACCGGTTTCGCTCATCACGAGCATTATCAACTGATAAAAATACAAACATAACAGGCTTATTTATATAAAATTGAGTGTAAAAATGAAGGTATATAAAACTGATGGTTCATGAACTAAGACAAGAAAATAGTGATTTGAGTAACTTTCATAGGAAAAGGGTTGAAATATCTTCGTTAGGAAGCTACACGATACACATTGGTAGTGGACATTGTAAAACAAATAAAACAATTCGGATTTAAATTATGATTAATGATTGACAGTCAATATATGCTATTTTTTAGTCATTTATAAATACTTACAGTGTTGTGTAAAATGCATGTAAAGCGGTTAATATAAAAATTAACATATTTTTGCTGTATCCGTCCGTTCGCGTTCATGAAAAATTTCTGATAAAAAACTCAAATAATTTTCCTTTGCTTTTATTAAAATGCATATAAAATAAGTAACCCATATATTTTTACTGTGCTTATATAGATAAGTCATTGGAAGTGATTTATAATTATTCCAATAAAAGAAAAATTGATTTAAAAATTGTTAACATTTATAGAAGAATTTGAATTGTTGAGATTTTGTATTCGAATGCCTGAAGATACCCAAAGACAAAACACGCGTCGTTAGTTAAAAAATACATGGAAATGTACAAAACCTCAACAATTCAAATTTGATATTGAAATTCCATCAAGCATCCTCAGTCGATGTCTTAAATTTTTAAATTTATAGAGGACTTCCTCCTGAATAAATCAACTTAAATCGGACAATTCTGACACCTGATATCTTTTCCCTGAAGCGACAATTTTAGTTTCAAAGTGTTGAATAAAAAAACCAACTTTATCCCAAATAAACAAATTTATACAGGTTTGACATCGATCTAGTGGCCAGGGATGAAAATTTACTTTAGTATAAGAATGGAAAACACTTTTGAGCTTTCGCACGATGAAGGTATCTCGGAGAATGATGCTAAAGGGCCCACCATCAAGAAAGCTTTTTGACGATGACGGGCTTTAAGGTCGAGATTCAAATACGACGATAAACCTATTTTTAGTAGGTTATTTCAATTTAAACAACCGTTCTTTTTATTGATTGTAGTGGCTCGTTTTAAATATTAATATATATATTTACTCAGGTTTGTTTGGCATTTTTTCCTACTCAACAGAATAAAGAATAACCATATATTATATTTTGTAAGCACGTTGCATTAATTATTCTTATAAATAGTGAATGATTATTTTTTTACCACGTCAGATCCCAATGAGGATCATATGGTCTCATAATGGAATTATCTCAACAGATTTTTTTTTGAGGATTGCTTGTTACTCAGTTGGTCAACCTCTCTTTTTCGAAGAGAGTATGGATATAAGGATAGGGCTAAGGTAGAACTAGTGGTTGGCCAATCGCTCTCACTACGCTCCGTTTTCAGGATTGGATGTATGGGAGGGAATTTTAGACATCACAAACATTCATGCCTACGAACGGAAATCCATAAATCGACTGAAATACTTTAAATTATTATATTAATGAAAGGTTTATGTTTTAAAATATGTGCGTTAAATATTGTAATTTTAAATAAAATTTGCGATGTTGGAATAAGTGAGAAAACATAATAATGCTTATCTCTTCTAAAACAATATATATAGCGAAGCTAAAATAAGTTTAAGCATAGTTTTGACGATGGCGTTAAGTTATTATTATTATTTTATCCTATTATAATGAAGTTGTACCAATTAAATGTTTTCATATTGTCAACGATAATGAAAATTGTCGTGTGTTTATTATAATTTGAAATTGTGATTCCACATTCTTTGAGTGAAAATATCCAAAGCTTCTTAAAAAAGTGGGAAAACTGTTTCAATCATCGTTACCCACAGTCAATCTAACAAGTTTAGTGTTGTGTATTCTTTGCGAGGTAGACAAGTGTTTGTCAAACCTAACTGTACGCTGATAGTTTTACGTGAAAAAAAAACAGATACACGTTGATGAAGATTGACTGAGGAACATTGCTCGGGGATTTCGAGTAGAAAGTCAGATAGCGAATAATAGAAAAACAGATTAGTTTTCAACATTGCCAGGTCAAAGCGAACAAAACATTTACTTGTCGCTCTTTTCTCTCAAGTATTTGGCTTTAAAGCTTCTGTAGATAAACTAAAAGTTTTGTAATACTTAATTCCTACAAAACTACTGCCGAATCAATTCAATTTTCAAATAAATGATATCGTATTCCATGATTATTCCGTCACGTAATTATTTTAGAGAGAATAAGTAAACTGGTATAATATTTCATTAATTTACTTATTATTTTTGAATTGTTGAGATTTTGTACATTTCCATGTATTTTGTAACGACCCGGGTTTCGCCATTCGGCAGCTTCAGACATTCGATCACACGAGTGAACTCGAACTAACACAAATAAACAGTTTATAACGATTACATACAAAATAAAATAGGACAAATCGTATCCCTGTGTCTAAGAAATTAACATCTGGACTAATCACCACCTTGGGAGTGAACAGAGGGGGGTTTTTAAATGCAGTTCGAAGAACTACCCACCCAATTTCAACGAATGGGCTCTGTCAGGGTGACCATGGACTGATGTATTAATATGGGAAATTCATTATTTTGATTGTCAATGTATGTTTAATTTTGATAGTTAATTTATGTATATTTTTTACGGACTCATCCACGTAATGGGTACAATAGAGGGAAATGTACAACATATCAACAATTCAAATTTGATATTGAAATTCCATCAAGCACCCTCAGTCGATGTCTTAAATTACTTATTATTGTCCATTAGTTTTAAGTAAAACAGCAGTAAAAAGTAAATACTATTAGATTAAAAATTGTAAAGTTATATTTAACTTTACAATTTTTGTCCTATTGGAATCAAAATATTTCAAACATTTTATTATTAGGTAATAAAAATAATACTAGAAATCAAGTCAAAAACGAGGCAATCTACAATATACCTATTGGTTCGCGTGTTAAACAATTACAGGAATAATTATTGAACTTTGTTGGTTATTTTTTCAATTTAACTTGCTCAACGAAACACGTCCTGGACAAATCTTAAAAAAGAGAATTATCTACTCAAATTGTGATTTTGTGATACAAAAGATTGTATAGTATTTCACAAATTCGATTAACAGCAGTAACGTTTCAAAAATTGCAGACAATTTTGTTATGTTAAAAAGCGACCTGAAAAACAGATTTTATTAAAAAAAAAAGAATTTTATTGAAAGTCAGTGATACTCAGATATAAGAATGAAATGCAGTTGTTATCAGCTAGTTTGAGAACCGACATGATAAAATAATGACATTTCGAATGCTTTCCTGTCAATAATACAGGTAATGACGATATAAATGAATGACAGGCGTAAAAAAAATCGTTGTCATGGTTAACAATGTCATCTTGTGAGGAATTTTGTATGCTATAACATAGCATACTAAGAAAAAATTAATAAAATCACTGTCCGAACACTAAGCCGAGAAAAAAAGATTGAAATCGTTGAAAGATCATTGTCACACACTTTCGATAAAGGAATATTTATCGAAAGTAAATAATAAAAAAAATGCAGCTATACTACTTTTTCTTTTCATCTCAAAACTTAGTCAAAGTGAAAATGATTTTTCTTTTTTTTACCTTTAAATGGTTCATTAGTCAGCTGCATCACATTAAATATAATTCTAGCCCAGTTCACTACTTTAATCTCTAGAGTGCAATAAGTGCGTGTATGCGTGTGAGCTTGTATGTTGCGTCAGGCCATCGACGATCTTATCATTGTCATAGCAAGCCATAAAGTATTTATTTAGACTTATGTAGTGTAAAATTGTCAAGAGCGACCTTTCATTGTGCCTGAAGCGTAAAGTATTCAACCAATGTGTGCTACCAGTGTTAACATATGCTTGCGAAGCATGGACTCTCAATACACTAGAGGTCCAAAAATTGAGAGTGACGCAACGCGGAATGGAAAGACGCATGTTGGGTATAACGCATAAGGGCCGCAGAAGAAATCAGTGGAAAAGGAAGCAAACAAGAGTGAAAGATGTGATAGAGGTCACCAAATTGATGAAATGTCGGTGGGCCGGACATGTCGCACGGCGAACGGACAACCGCTGAACAAATGCGGTCATTCAGTAGTACCTCAGGGCCACTAAGCGACATCAGGGGAGCCCCAAAACCCGTTGGATTGACGAGCTTGTCAGGTTCCGTGGAAGTACGTGGCAGCACAAAGCTAGGAACCGAGAGGATTGGATGGAGTTGAGGGAGGCTTTCATCCAGCAGTGAATCGACCCCGGCTGAAAGTGAAGTGTAAAATTGTATAGTGACATGTATGGAATTGTTTTCCTAAGGTCAAATATCGATATTTTTTACATAATCTGCAATCTTGATGCTGCAGCTTGACGTTTGTATGTAGACCACAGGGCTTTCACATTTTTTTTTGCACACAGATTACACATGCATCGTTATAAAACTATAGTGTCTAAAAAGTGATAGTGGTTAATTGGATAAAGTGAATTTAATACTAAAATTGTGACAACCCTGTTAATGTTTATTTTTGAAATAGTATTTATCATTATAGTGAGAAAATAAAAGTGTTTACAAATATAAATCATTTTATGTACATTTCATATTTTTTAAGTGATTTATTTTATTCCAAAAGTAGATGGCCTTCAAGTATTCACCCATTAAAAATTTTCCTTGCACTCAAAAGGTTAAATCTTGGAAACTTTAGACGGTACCTCTTCGATCAATAATGCTGGTTGAGGACAAATTAAACTATTACACTTACGAGTCGACCGTAATCTCTGTGGAATAATCAATTTAATTTGAAATTTTATTGATCCATTGAATTCAATTCTCCACACAATGAAAGTGGGGCAGTTAAATGGGATTGTGTTGACCTTATTACGGCACTTGAGACTTGTTGGTCGCCATATTGCGGTCATTTGTCAACTTTATGGCCCATATATGGCCTGTGATATGCCTACACACTTTGGCTAGTGTTTATAGTTCCATAAACTGTCCACAGGTTATTGGCAAAGTTAATTTTTACGAGGTAGAAATATTTGGCACTTGCAAAGCCATTGTGTACAGCTGAAATTGCGATTAGATGAAAAGATATATAATAATATATATTTTTTTACCATGTCCGCTCCCAACGTGCCTCCTAGTAGAGGTATCTCAACAGAAATTTTCTACAAGAACTACTTGCAACTCAGTTGCTTAACCTCTCGTTTTTCGAAGAGAGTAGGGATTGTAGGATAGAGTTAGGACAAGACTAGCGGTTAGCTAATGGCACTCACTACGCCCCGTTTTTTTAGGATCAGGTGAGTGGGAGTTAATTTCAGACATCTATAAGTCGATAAGTCGATTAAAAAAGCAATTTATGAAAATGTCCTTACCAGGATTTGAATCCAAGAGATCCGTAACCGTAGCCAATGTCGTTGACCACTGACCACGCAGCCATATTGGTTTCCAATGTGAACAAAATGGCTTCCTAATAAAGTTATTTCAACAGAAGTTTTTCGAAGACAACACTGCTCAGAACTCAGTTGCTTAGCTTGTCTTTTTTCGAAGAGAGTAGGGATAGAAAAATAGGACTGTAAGTAGTGATTAGCTCGAAAATAAATTACAATTATTTCGGTTTTACAATTGTGATGTTGAATTAAATTTACAGCGCGTATCGTACATTGTATTTTACATTACGCAATTGAATTATATGGTAGAAATTTTGAAGTGAATTTTCTCTCAATTTCTCTTTTTCGAAGAGAGTAGTGATAGAAGGATTGAACTAGGACATGACGAGTGGTTAGCTATTTGCTCTCGCTACGCCTCGTTGTTAGGATCGATTGTGTGGGAGGGAATTCTAGATATCCCATACAAACATGCCTACGAAATGAAATCTGTCCGAAATGGAATACGTAACTGAAGCCAGTGACGTTGACCACTGCACCACGGACCCGACATTATCGACATTTTATGTCTTAGTGGTCTTGAAAGTGTAGAGGGCGCAACGTATCTAAGGAACACGTCATACCTTATTTGGTTTACGAGATATCTGATTGCCGGCCATTGAAAGAAAATTAGAAATCATTCAAATATAATAATATATTGATACAAAGTACATATTTCTCAACAAACTTAGAACAAGAGTGGACAAAAAAACATTTTTTTACTAAATTTTATCTGTCCACTCTTATTTGAACTTGATTGATATAAATCTTACTAATAGGAAAAAAATTACAAAGTGTTCATTTCTACAAGAAAATCTCACTCCTGTCCTGTCTTATCTTCTCATTCTTATAGAACTGAATACATTCTTATTCATACCTAATTATACTGGAGTTCTACCAAGTAAATATAAAATTATTTTTATTTATATATATATATATATATATATATATAAATGAATGAACGTTTATTTGTTTGTACCTTATGCGTTCTTATACAATTCATCCGATTTCGGCGAAACTTTGGTGAGTTGTTGTGCGCACACCCGTGAAGGCTTCTAAAAGCGATATCTCGAGGAACCTTCTGATTTATTCGTGTACCCACCAGAAGGAAAACAAAAAATATTTTGTATCCAAAAGCACTTCAATAAAAAGAATTAAAATAAAAACACTTTTCTTTCTTAGAGTGGCATTGCAACGCATGACGGGTACTCGCTAGTTTATATATAAAATAGTTTCATGAGATACGACTGCCATTAGCTGTCAACTATTTGTAGCATGTTAAGAAAAACAATATTGCACACAAATTCATTTATTAAATACAGTAAACAGACATTAAAAAATAAAAACCAGTAAGGAATAAGCTCTAAGCATAGAAAAGCAACATAAACGTGTCAAAACAATAACAAGTCATTGCTTAGTCGTAAGCCCCGGCATATTAAAATTCGCCAAAAAGGGCCTAAGTAGTTTTGAATATAAACATAAACAGTATATAATATTTTTTTCGTCACTTAAAACCGTGTAAAAACAAAAAAATCAGAGTAAAAAAATTATTACTCTGACCAGCGGTTCTCAAACTGGTTTCGTGGTCCTCTAGGGGATGGTTTCGGTAGGACCGTGGAAAAAACGAACGCATATTGAAACTACTTATAATTTTTTAATTATAGTATGTAACATTTCTTGGGTTTTGGATTTATCCCAGGTAAGGAAAGCAAACCACTGAAATCCGTCATTACCTCCACTACACCAAGATTTAATGGCTGTATAAATTTCTGAATAAATAACTGTTTGTAAGAAAATGTCTTATTCACAACAGCCTATAGGTATGTGGCGCCCCCGATTTATTTAAAATAATATAGATTTTCTTTTTTTTATTAAAGAGGTCCGCTAGCCGTCGAACTGTTTTTAAAGGGACAGCCACGCAGGAAATTAAATAAAGTTTGAGAACCGCTATCTTAGACCATGCAAAAAAACGTGGAAAAATGGCATCAGGTAGGGTTATATAAAACAGAATCACCCTACGTGTAATTATAAAGAAAATATCTACAGATGTACCAATTTAAATTGACCGCCAGTGAGGGCACCACCTTTGCGTTAGGAATGTTACTATACTCAATCAGAACTGAAATTTAAATAACTTACAAAACAGCTATTTAAGTAACGGTTATTAAAATTAGTCATATATATTTATTTTGCATACAATAGCAATTGGAGAAATTTATTTTAGACTGACAATTCTAGTTCCAAATTCGGCGGCGGCCAAGTAAATTTGGTAATACTATAGTATGAATGATACGAATCCAGATTAAGCTTCTGGTCTTTTTGAAGACGAAATTATTCAAATATTTATTTAGATTGAGAATACCATTTCGTATTTTTAATTACCAAACCAGTGAGTGCTTTAACATTTTAAATCTAAATGTATACAGTAACATTAAATTTTACGTTTGTGGTTTAGCTTAGTTTATTTATATTAGTGTATTTTATTTATCAAACAATATGTAATAAACAAATTTAACAGAAAAGCGTAAAATATTTTTAGCTTCCAATTATTCCCGCAACAGCATTGGTTTAATTAAACTAAACTTAAATTGAGTCATTATTTTATTCAAATGTCAATATTATGCTAGACACTTTAATTGTAAATCGTTAAACTAGAAAGGGCTATAACGTTATTTTTTTAACCTGTACATAACCATCCTAAAAAATTCTTCATGTCGCCGTGATGCAACTATGAATACAGTCGTGAATTTTCATTAAAACCTATTTTAGAAGACAAAAAAATATAAAAAAGCTCGGAAAAACTTTTTGACTAAAGGACCACATTAAAAATTCTAAATAGACGGCGGGCCGAAGTAAAATACTATTTTAAGATAAACAATATTTATTGCCGTAGAAAAAGAATTTCAGCATAATAAAAGGAGTGATTTTTTAATGATAAATAATTTATTGACCGCATAGTGGGCCGACAAAATACGTGTTGGGCCGCATGTGGCAGGCGGGCTGTAGTTTTCCGATGTTTATTATAAATCATGTCCATAGTATCATTTTCACTTTTATTTTACTACTTATAATGTCTCAATTATTGAGGAACGTTACTGTATGGTTAAACAATTATTAAAATGATGTGGTAAAAAATATTTATATATAATATTTTTTACATACGGCAAATTATTATCTTCTGTTTCACTTACTATTATAAGTAGGTTTTGTCGAATGAAATTTGTATTTTTTAAATTGGTAAAACAATAATAGTTAAAGTTTGGTTTATATTCAACACACGGCATAACCCACGTTCATTATATTAAAATAAATACTGGAAGTATGAATAAATTATGTTTTTTCAGAAAATTTATTATTACTAAACGTATTATTCTTTTTCGATAATTTTTTTTAAGCCGTATCCACTCCTTACTCTGATCATATGGCCATCACACGGTCCCTAAAAGATTCTCTGTCCCCCGCTATAGTCCTCTTGTTTCCTCCCAGGTCATCCAAACTTCCCGTAGCTCCGCCGAGTACATCCTATGAATGGTCATAAGCGGCCTTCCATAGAGACGGATACATCTCTTGGTAGAAGAGACAGGCAGGATTCAGGCTCCACTGGGGCATCAGCAGCACATGTCCAAGCCAGGTCCATCGTCATTTTTTTTATTTTAATAAGACGTAATAAGATGCTGGTCAGTACGCTCTCTTACCTCCGAGTTCCTGACAAAGTCAAATTACCGTACCCCTATTATTCGCCACGAGCATCTGTTTCCGAAGCACAGTATACGGCTAGCATGTGCTTTAATCATGTGCCATGACTCGCAACTGTAAAGCAGCACAGTCAGAATGCGGGCGTTGAATAGATGGCACTTGGTTCTAACCGAGTATCGATACAATACCATATGTATAAAAAATAAGAATGCTAGATGTCATCGCCGAAAGAAATTTAAAATTGGAACACCAAATATTATTTGACACCGATCACAATAAAGAATATTTTGAAAAGGAAACTTTGCGGTTGTACCTATATGTCAAAGAATTATTTTTATGATCGTTTACATTTAGAAAACATCCAATATGTTCTTATTAAAAAAAAAAATAGTTAATAAATACTGGTATATATTAAATATCGTTAGATTCACGATAATATCTCATTGAATGAAATATTTATTATGCATTATAAATGTACGGGTGAGATTTCCTGCTGTTATGCATAATTTATGAACGCCATTTTTTATTATTCCCTTTGCTATTGATCTGCCATCTCTGGGCGGAAGCGAGCAACTGCGGCGGCATGTTTATTTGAATCGAGAATTATTATTTAAATGAGAACATGCCAGCTTTTATGTTTTACGATTTCTCCAATCAGTTTGCACAACGTTTTTGTGTTTTCGTTTTTTACATTTCCAGTTCGTATTTAAGCTTGTTTTTATCGAATGGAGCGACGGGGTACTACAAAAAGGTCCGGATCATAGGATTTCCACCATTGTTTGCGGGAGAAACTGCAAACAAATAGGAAAATACTCCGCGGCAAACCCCTCATTTTCTGTTCTGTTTTCTTGCGAAAAGAAAACTTTTATCAACGAATCATGCATTCAAAAAAGGTGGGATATGAGTTGAATTAATTTTTTTTACCACGTCCGCTACCAATGTGGTCAATATGGCCTCGTAATAAAGGTATCTCAACAAGAGTTACTCTACGAGAACTGCTTGTTACTCAGTTGCTTAAAATATGTTTTTTTCGAAGACAGTAGGGCTAGGACCGGTAGTGGTTAGCTAATCGCTGTTAGACAAAACAAACATCCATGCCTTCGAACTGAAATCCATAAACCGATTGAAAGTATTTCTCGCGTCCATGGTGCAGTGGTCGACGACGTTGGGTTCGGTTACGGATCTCACGGGCTCGAATCCTGGTACAGAAAATATCATAAATAGATTTTTCAATCGATTTATGGATTTCTGTTAATAGGCATAGATGTTTCTAATGTCTAAAATTCTGGGTACAGCGAGAGTGATTAGCTAACCACTAGATCTGTTTTAGCCATATTCTCTACTATCTTTATAAATGATAGGTTGAGTGAAAATTTTCTCCAAAATGTCTGCCAGAAAATTCAATTGCGTTTCAAGTTTTTACATTGAAAGATACACGCTGTAAATGAATTTCGTCATCACACTATCGTCTACTTCTGTAGTTCTCACGATAGCGTAATGCCGAAACAGTTGAAAACTTTGGAACTAAATACTTATAATGAATATTTTAGAAACTTTTATTCGTCTTATGTAATTACAGATATTTTAAAATTTTTGGAATAGATCTGATGCCAACCTTTTTGGTCCACAGCTAGTGAGAAATTATTGCCGCCTTTTTCAGAGTGTGAGGAAGTCCGGCTTCTATGACATTCGATCACGTTCTGTCAGTTATATCTGACTTCGTTAAGTGTTGACAGCTCGTCCTTGTTGTCCTTCGTATTTATTCGTTTCCCCACACATATTGTTAATTTACCTTATTATACGGGAGTCTTATCAAGTAAATACTAATTATGTAATCTAAAAATAGTCTTGATAAATACTTGTAAGTTTGTGAAAAAATTATGGGTTTTGAATTCATACATCATTATAATCAACTAAAGAGTATTAAAAAAAAGAATCAATATTACAACGTATCACAAAGCATAAGAATAGATACAAGTTTGATCTTACTTCAAAGACAAAATGAAAACATATATTCATGCTCACAAAAAGCAAACAAAAGTAAACGCCCTTGTCTGCTGTTTTCTTTTTTGATAAAACACTAAGCAATCGGTTGGTAAATTAAAGAGTAGATTTATAAAAAATCCTTTGTTAATAATAATGTAATTTTTACGGGAATATAAATGGCTTTAATATCATAAAAGAAAGCGTTTCTTGATGGGAAATCTTACGAAAGAATTTCCTTGAAAACATAGTAGAAGTTTCTGTTCATTATAGTATTATTTATATTCTACGACAGGGATGGGCACACATGAGGTCAACGAGAGCCATATTTTGGACTCTCATATACACTTGGGCTTCGTATAATACTTATTTGATATGGCACGGTTGATGAATTGTGACATATTTTTGTACAATCCGCTTTATATACACGGTTTCAGTATTTTTTTTATAGAAAATGATCCTATAATGGAAAGAAATTTGAAGTTCAATAAGAAATTACAACAGACCTTGGCGTCTTATCAAGAAATATGTAAAAAATTATACGCTAAAAGCAAACAATCGCTGATTACAGAATTTTTAAAGCCTACATCCAAAAATACTTCAGAGTTCTCCGATAATGAAAAATCACAACCGTGATAGAGCGATCGTGAGTCAATGATGTATCATATGTCATCAAAGTTTTTTCAATAAACAGGTAAATGTATATGTTTTCGATTGTTTATAAAAAAAAATATAAAGAATTTTAACAAACTTCGATATTTTTTTGGAACGAATACTCTTTTTTATTTTCTCTTTCGAATTTTTTATGAACTTGAGACCTCGTATAACACGACGTTTTTGTGGAGCCACACCACAGTCACGTTTTCATATAGTATCTTGCCACTTACAACTTACAACATTAAGAAAGTGAAACTCACAAAAATACAAGTATAATGGGGACAGAAAATGCCTATATTTTTATTAAGAGATATTGTGGGCCGCACTAAGCCCAACGAAGTGTCGCGTGCCCATGTCTGATCTATGATTTGTGACAAAAATTTGCTTTGATTAGATTTCTTTATCACAAACAATAATTTGTTTTCTATGATTACTGGATTTCGGAATTAACAATTTTCCAATCCCACGATATCAAGTGTAATTTCATGTTTTAAATTGTAAATTAAATATGCTTATTGGAAAGAATACATAATGTTACATTGTTTTGTGATAGAAATAATTTTTATATTTACTAAGAAGTTTTATTTATAGATAGTAAATAAGTTGGTTGTAATTGTTTTTTTTATAAAATAACGCAACAAAAACAATAAAATTTTATATTATTATCAAGTCTGTTTCTTTCTACGGCTGTTACGAAATATAAGAAGAAGGGATACTACAATTCATATTTTGGCCAATTGATATAACCCTAAAAAAATACGACAGTGAGTTAAAGATTGGATCTCATTTTAAGACGCCAGAGCAGATCTCAGCCAAAAAGATGCAAATTAGAAAAATAAATTGACAACTTTTTGGAAGAGAAACATCATTATGAATGGTTTTTCGGTTTAAAAGTTCTGATCCAGACACTCCCTACGTATAATCCTGTATCTGCAAACATGAGAATTTACAGGAATTTCAATTTTGAAGGTTACACCAATTGGCCAAAACACTGTCATATATTATGTATTATATGTCTTAATTATGTAGGTATTAAGTAAAAAATATCTAAACAAACAAACCGAGGTACACGTTGTGGTGAATCATTAACTATTTACTTTGAAATATGAATTATTTTTAACATTTACTTACAATGAATCCCGAAATTTCAGGACTAATATTTAGATAAAAACGGTATTGAATAATTGACCAAGATCCCGGGATTAGAAGATCTAGCTAACTCGTCATAAGACTAAAATTCCGTTAAGAGGATATTTAAAAAACTTCAAATAAATATTCTTTCTGAAATTTAAACCAGCTTATATGTTACGAGATTGCCATCTGTCGATTATTAAGTTAAGTTGGGTCTCCACCCACTTACAAAAGTAAAATTCGTCGTTTATGAGATTAGGTTGAAATTTGAATAAACCTCTTCGGGAATATGTAGCCATCTTTAATGCCAACATTATCGAATGAAGTTTCAATTTGAGCTTCCGACTTTACGAATTTTGTCCAAAATATAAACTTGGGAAAAAATTCTAAATATAAACTCCATCTGCATAGTAATCTGAACGAATTGTACCTGCGCGGATAGTTGAATGTAGCCAATCCACAATAATGTCAAGCGGAGATATTGCCACTTTTGCAACCACATGAAATTAAAAATGTAGGAAAGTCGGAGCTCTGAGTTATTATTTATATGATAGATATAACAATAATTAAAACTTATTTTTATTAAATGTAGAATATAACTACATACCTGTTTTTTTATAGAATAGAGAATCGACAGTTGAGACAGAAGAATTAACAGTTAACACCTTAAAAGTGAATAGAGAATCATTCAGTTTATTTTATTTGTAAATAGAGTAGTGTGAATGTTACTCGGCCGAGTGGCTTGTATGATCAGAAAAATATTTTCCTAGTCTTTTATTCAATTAATATATTTTTTCAGCCGAGCTATTTTCAGCAGAACCTCGAGTAAACCGTGACGCACTTGATCTATACTATAGTATATTTAGTTTTTTATAGATTGGCTATTTTCTGTGTAGCTACGTCCAATTTAACCTCACAAAAACATAAAACTAATTGATTTCATTCATTTCTTCTTTGCAGGGAATGCATTCAAGCTAGTGAGGAGGCTAAATTCCTCGCCAGGAATTGAATGCAGGTCATGCGACAAAAGCCGATGGGGAAACGTCGTCGTCAGCACAAATTCCAGAGAAGTTTGTTCGACATGCCATCCATGCGGGAACGAAATACTACCAAGAGAGTTTGCAACTATTTCTACTAATCAGAACCGAACATCAGTGCATATAATACAGTACACTGTCTTTAACGAGAATGCAGTAAGCAGTTTTTATGCAGTTGTGAAGTGATAAAAGAATGTCGGAGCGCTATATGGAAACTCAATTTAAATAATTACTTACAAATATTTCTCAAATTGAAATCTGTTATTATTTTAAATTTATTGCAAATTGAAAATACAAGTAACAGATTTTTAGATTCCTGTGAAAAAAAATTGCAGGAAAATTATGTAGAGGTATGAATTGCCCATTTCCAAAGTTCACCTTGTCCATTGTATTTCGGTTATACTCTTCGAGATATTCACACAAATTATACACGAAGTCTTTAAATTGAACATTTTTTTTGTTGTTAAATCAAATCTAATTGAAATGTATATAAACATTCTGTGAACATATCTTCGTTCTTCTGGAAGAAGACTCTAACTAAAAAATAATGAAATTTGGATTATTGAGATTTTGTACACTTCCATGTATTTTGTCACTAACGTACAAAATCTCAATAATCCAAATTTGATATTGAAATTCCATCAAGCACCCTCAGTCGATGTCTTAAATTATATAAAAAATAAAGATTTTGAGTAATTGAACTTTGAAGTTTTTCAAAAGTTTGAAATGCGATTTTTCATTTAGTTTGTTTGTAGAAAACTATTTTTAAGTAAAGTATAATTTATAAAAATAAATGTGTTCTTTCATACGATAGAGTTTGAAATAAGGAACATTTTGGTATAACCAACTAAATTATAATATGTAAACTTTTCGATTTAGTGTTTTCTTCCAGAACAGCCACGATATCATAATCATAAATATCATACATAGTTTTTGAAACATTTAAAGAATTTGTGTTTATATCGATACCTCAGTTCCAAAGTGTCACAAGTCAAAAATTTACAGTTTTGAATTAAGTATGAGGGAATGCCTAGAATACCGCCATCTACCGGTTACAAAATGTAACAAATATCTAGGGTTTTTTTAAATAACGATAATGGTTATTATTATTAAAATTCGAAACTACGAAAATCCTGTGAAAACTTCTGAAAACCTTATAATTTCATTAAAATCTATATGAACTAGATGTACTGTAGAAGAATAAACCTGCTCAAATTTTGTTTCCTAGTTTTCTCTAAACCATGCTTTTTGAATTGTTACACTTTGGAACTCTAGTATAACATTGTGACTTGTATGATATAATAGTTCCACGAAAATATCGTGTAATGAAAATTCATGTCAAATTAAGTTTGAAGTTTCTACAACATTATGTTCTGCGTTCCGAAAATAAAAGTTAGTTTAATTATGATACAGAAATAACATAACTATTCCAAAGATTATAATAATAATTATTATCAGTCTTCAACATTACTTGCAGCATTTTAAAAAATAAAACACGATTGGTTTGTACTAGTTCCATGTGTTTATAATGATCAGGACAGGTTTCGCTCATCACGAGAATTATCAACTGATGCTTTGTCTTCAGTTGATAATGCTCGTGATGAGCGAAACCAGTTCTGATCATTGTAAACATTTGGAAGTGGTACAAACAAATTTTGTTTTATTTTTTGAATATAATGCCATTCTACCAAGAATTGACAATTAACGCCTTAAATGTGATTACTTGCAACACTAATAATTTTTAATATCAGTAAAGATAGAATAGTTAGGTTTTCATCACTGGAAAACTCTTCAATTTTTCTTTTACTCTACTTATAGCAGGAAACCTTTTAAATAAGGGATTTAAAGCTCTTGAAATCCATCATTATCTATAAAAAAGTTTTTATTTACCAGCGGATCCCAAATTTTCCTAGATTGTTTAATGTAAATACGTAGGTGTTTCGCTGCAAACGCTTTCGGTGTCATTAATCTTGGTAAATTCATCTCTCATTTTGATTAGATTTTCTTCCTCTAAAGCGAGTTTGCAACTATTTCTAACGCCATTATTTTTTCGATTTCTTGTATTATCCAATTCTAGTCAAAGGGCTGATGTAATCATACAAGCAATATTTTAATTTGAAGGTTTTTCTAAAACTGTATTATTTAAGAATATGTTACAAATCATCAACCGTGTTGCACAAGGGACGAGTTTGATAAATTATCATGATAATATTACAGTGGAATAAATACATTTTGGGAACAACGATTTCCTCAAAATATTAAATAGTGTTATTTTTACCATGTTCGCTCCCAATGTGGGATATAATATCTTTCACAATGGTCCATAATGAAGCTACATATCTCAGCAGAAGTTTTTGTTCGAGAACTACTTGTTACTCAATTCTTTAACCTCTGTTTTTAGAAGATGATATGGATGAAACTTAAGGTTAGCTAGTCGCTCTCACTACGCCTCATTTTTACGATTTGATGGGCGGAAGAGAATAAAACACCTCTACCAACCTGAAAAGACCCGAATCGAAGAGAGGCGAATGGTTGATTATCAACGTCCTGGAAGGTTTGGGATCTCAAGCTAACATCATTTCAAATTCGGATCATCTCTTATTTATTTTAACGAAGATACAGTGGTTTATTACACAAAAATATTACTTACACATAAAATTGAGTCTACATTTACTTAACTGATAAATTTTCCTTTAAGTTATAATGCAATTGACACAACAACGAGTTTAAATTTAAATTAAGTCCAATTTATAATAACTTGCGAAACCGGCCGGCTCTTTAGCCGAAGGGCTCCGACAACCGACTATCGCCAAAAATAAAATTAACATTCAGCCACTGTAGGTTATCCCTTTTTTGCCAAAAATGGACCCGTCCAGCGGACGAGTCCATTTTAGACGGTTAGCAACCGATGGCTTTCAACGACAACAATCGGTTGGAATACTCGAATCATAGACATTAACGCTGGGCGCTGTCAGTTATGGACCCTAATAAAACTTAAACTTAACCAAAAAACCAGGGTGTGTCAAACCATGTTTTCGAAGAAAAATCGATTGAAATTCTCCGTACTGGGATAAGACCCCGTGATATACGTAACAGAAGCCAAGACGCGCTAATATTCGGATATTATATAAAACTGGTTAATTGGATTCCACGGTTATAATTTCACAAATACTCTTATATAATATTAAGTTTGACGTTTTCTATTATAGAGTGACGATTTATGGGGTCTTCTATGGGAATATTACCTCTTTTCTATTCATTATTTACTACCCACAATATATCCAGGGAACTTTGCCAATCTGTGCAAATTTACGACCGTTGCGCAGTTACAAACAGGCTCATTTTATGACACCCCATTAATTGGTTAATTAATAAATTTTTTCGCAGAATGGATTTACAATTCATTTATGACAGCAATAACACACATACGGCTGACAATAAATTTTTACTTTCATTTCTGATCATTCTGTCATTGGATGTTGTTAGTCATTTTGGGTTATTGGAGTTTCTCTTTTACAGTTAGTAAATAAAATAGTATTTTGATACCTCAGTTCCAAAGCGTAACAATTCAAATAATGTTGTTCTGAGATAATTAGGAAACAGGATTCTGGAAAGGTTTAATCATCCACTTTACATCTAGTTTTGTCGATTTTAATGAAATTCCAGGACTACCTAAGCTATATATTTATACAATTATAAACACCCTTTATTAAGAGTACCATTTTTCAACATGCCACCTTTATGTTTGGCCAAAAATATTTTTGTCAGAAAGTCATCATAGATTCTTTGCAAATAATAGTGACAAAAATGCAATGTGTGCATACATGCTAGACAAATTGAAGACTTTTTATTACATTAGCTAATTTAATTGAAGTCGACTTACGAACATTGAAATAATCTATGGAATGATAAAAATAGCTACATCATTATTATGCATAGTAGTGCCATAGAGCAGTGGTCCCAACCAGTGGTCCGCGGAATTGTTTCAGTAAAATTTTTTTATAGCTGATAGTGTTATTACCATTTCACAACAAAAATGTCTTTTTTCTAATCGAAATTTCATACATCTGTACCGTTTTTTTTTATATGACTAAAAGGTACGCGCGATTCAAAAGGTTGGCAACCGCAATCGTAGAGCTTTTACGTAGTGAGTCTTAACTTGTTATTTCTTAAAGATTTGTGCTTGTGGTTCAAATCACAATTTCATAAAATTATGGTCAGATCCGTGGCTTAGTGGTCAACGTCGTTGGCTTTGGTTACGGATCTCACGTGGTTGAACCTCAGCACGAACGGTTTCATAAATTGACTTTTCAATCAATTCAAGGATTTTGATTCAAGTTTGTGGTCTAAAATTCCTTCCCACCTACCAGACTCGAAAAACAAGGCGAGAGCGGTAAGTTTACCACTAGTCCTCTCCTAACCCTGTCCTTCTATCTCAACACTCTTCTAAAAAGAGAGGTTGAGCAACTGAGTAACAGACAGTTTTCGCAGAAAATTATTACTATTAATAGGCCATATATTTCACATCTGGAGTGGACATAGTTAAAAAAAAAAACTTATCAATAAATTAACATTTGACTTGTATGTATGAAATATTAAAGTCATACTATTTAAAATTGATGATATTTCACGTTACAATTTAAATGTTTCTAAATAGTGTTATATAATTGAATAATAACTTAATTTGTTTTACTTCTATGTATTCAATTTGCAATAAGTTCAAAAAAATGTACTTTTTAATATTGCTGACTTTTTTAAAAAAATATTTGTTATTTCATATTTTAAAACTGTATCTAGAGAGCATTCATTTATTTAAAGCATTAGATTAGCGCTGTTAATGTCAGTGAATGAAACATGTACAGTAAAACCCTGATTTAACGTGCACAAAATTTACATTTTTCCAGTCCTTTTATACTTTAATACATTTAATACCTGATTTCACGTTTATTTCCAGCAATATATGTCTGAAATATTCGAAAGAAAATGAAATAGAGGGTCAAAAAAGCTATTTAGCGATGACGTTCACGGATAGTTTTATATCGACAATCCAAAAATATTTAATTTACCAATTTGCGTGATTTTTTATATCCATATTTTCCCTTTATTTCCATTTTTTTCGGTCCCTTAAAAACGTTAAATTTGGATTTCACTGAATTACTTACGAAGTATTGTGTCGTTAAAACTGATAGTAAGATTAATTCCCTATTAATTGTTAGAGCAGTTGTATATGAACAATGTTCTTAAAATATATTAAAATATATAAAAAAAATCTTTTATATCAAATGGTTCAACACTTCATTTTTTTGTTATATATTATGTAGGTATGAAAATTATACTGACCCATTTTATATTTATTTATTTGATCATCGTCAAAGCTAAGCTTTTCAAATGACCTTTTACAAAGCACCTGTTTAAGATTCAGATAGTCGTGGGTTAATTCATTGGCTGGGCAAGTGAATTATGTTAATTTAGGATAAGCATATTAATTAATTTCAAAAAAATATAAAGTTTCGGCTAAAGAAATGAAAAATTACAGTAAAATGCACTTTATTTATGAACAATAAATTTGTACGAAAAAATGTATAGTTAGTAATATGAATGTGATTTAGAAAATATGTAAATATATTTTTTTTTAATTATTAGAAAAATATTCAAGAAAGATTATTAACAGTAGAAAGTATGTTTAAATAACTGTATTTAAATAACAATATCAAATTTAATGTAAATTAGCATAGCATAATACTACTATTGTAGGTTAAAGAGAAAAAAACAATAAATAAATAAAAACAATTTTCTCTGCACTGTGAGCCCTGGGTAGAGAATTCTGTTTTAGAAATTATTTATTTAATTAATTTATATTTGAAAAACATTCTTAAACTTTCATGTATAATAAATACTTCAAACAGTGTTATTTGGTCTCTTATATTGTATTATTATTCTTTTAAAATGTCAGTGTTTCATCGAATTAACAAAAATCTTTGTATGTATATTAAAAATATAAATATTAAGGTATACTATTTTTCATTTGACAGTTTTTCACGAAGTGTACATAAAATATAAATATTAACCTAAGTTTATATAAAGAAACATATTTGCCGTGTAGAATCATATTATATCTTTAACTACAGGGAAAGCTTATGTTAATAATATATTATAGAATATCTATAATTTAAACTTTATGTAATATACATACATAGTGTATTTATTTAAATAAATAAAATTAAAATGTAAATATTAAAATTTTTCATGATAAGTTTGAAAAAATTCATATATTATATATAAGAAAATTTTGCTTTGCAAATAAAACATTGAATTTACATAATACGCTTTGTATATTTAGGCAGAATTAAAAAAATCTAGTTAGCTTAAGTGAACTTTAAAAGTATTTACTTTATTTGAAAAATAAATTCATTGATATCGTAAAGATAGGTTCTTTTTTTAAGTACATTTCATAAAATAAATCATAACGAATTATAAATAATCATTTTGAATGAAGTTTTATATAAATATATATTAATATAGATTTTTAAGCCTTTTAAATGTTTAATCGTGTTAAAAAATATACTGTATTACCGTAATGAGGCTAGTTTAACCTATGTCGGTATCTTGAATTATTTGTGAAACGTCTTTATAGAACCAATAAAAATATTTTGATGAAATTTTTGTGTTATTCAGTCTTACGTATGTACCTCTTCCCATTATGATCGTCTCCTGTCGAATGTTGTCATCCTTTACTAACTATGCTTTTGCGATCCTATTTTTTTCTTTTTGTGACTTGAAAAGATATAATCATGAGCAATGTTCCCTCTTAGAATAGAAGCAGCCTGCGAGGAAAATCCGAAAGCTGAACAAGCCAAAAATACATTGCGTGGTATAATTTTAACCTTATTTCAAACATCCATATGGCATATTTGAATATTTGTTGTATTTTTTTATATTGCTTATCATAATTACATTTTTTATCAATTTATAATATTGGGAAGGTATTATATTTATTATTAAAACATTTAAAAATAAATGGTTTGTTTGATTATTTTATTTGTATATGTTCTAGAAGAATACACTAAATAGAAAAAAATGTCAGATTTATTTTGTACTACTTTCAGATGTAAATAATGATCAGAGCTGGCTTCGCTCATCGCTAGTATTATCATATTAAACATGTGGAAGCAGTAAGAAATAAATTGTGTTTCATTTTTAAAATACAATGCCTTTCATCCAAAATTGAAAGTTAGTACCTTTAAAGTGATACACAAACTAACTCACTAATCAAAGGGTTAATGGTGAAATGTAAACAAGCCTCCAAAAAATAACAGAAATATATTACATCTAGTAAAACAACACCAACTGCATATTATTTTCATAAAATCTGTCCATAATGGAGTTTTCTGAATTATCTGCATTATTTGCGACGGAAATTTACACATTAATGGATGCAATTATTGAGACGCCGTTCCACTAGGTGGCGCTGTAAAACTTATCCATAAAACTTTGATTAATGGCAAAAATGTTTTTAATGATTAATGACAAAAATGTTTAACATATTTTAATTTATCAGACAACGAGATTAACTTGACCAAAATAAGTGTATTCTAAAATGTAACCGCACCAAACAGATCATTAAAAAACAGAGAAAAATAAAAATAGTGTTTTTGTCATATCTATTTATTAATCAAACACATAATAACGTAAAAAGTGATATTTTATCACTGCATAAGATTATTATCAAATTTATAAAAATTCGTATGCTGGTTTTTAAGTTACATAAAGTTATTTAATATTTCAAATTATGCACTAACCCAAAAAAGAATATATGACGATTATCTAATAGAGCTAGCATTCGGCTATAGGACGTCGCTGGTTATCCGAGGCTGCTGTGAATGTGGAATCATAATCAGGAGGGGGTTTTAAAAAAACAAGGTGATCAACCCTGCGTTTCCTAGGGCTCTACAGGTTTGTTCAACCCAGTGTCATATCTATTTATTAATCAAACACATAAACACGTAAAAAGTGATATTTTATCACTGCATAAGATTATTATCAAATTTATAAAAATTCGTATGCTGGTTTTTAAGTTACATAAAGTTATTTAATATTCCAAATTATGCACTAACCCAAAAAAGAATATATGACGATTATCTAATAGAGCTAGCATTCGGCTATAGGACGTCGCTGGTTATCCGAGGCTGCTGTGAATGTGGAATCATAATCAGGAGGGGGTTTTAAAAAAACAAGGTGATCAACCCTGCGTTTCCTAGGGCTCTACAGGTTTGTTCAACCCAGTTTTTCTGCCAGGAGTTCTCTTCCCTTATTAAAAAAATCAGTTTTAATGCATCTAAAATAAAAAGCGACGGTCGACCTAACTTGAACATGTACTGCGGATGCTCCGGGGGAGCCTGAATACTGCATGTCTTTTCTACCTACCGGGTGGATTCCGTCACCTTTAAATGCTGCTGATGACCATCCATATGATTTACTCGGTTGAGCTACAGGATGATATGGGAGGAAGTAAGAAGACGAGCGTGGGACAAAGAGTTTTAGTGGCTCATAGTGCGAGAAGGGAGTGAATATGATTTAAAAAAATAGGACATAGGTTTTTAAAATTGACGATTTTTGATTGAGGTTTTCTTAGGTTCAGAGGTATATTGTAGAGTAATCAGTGTTGTGCTCCTTTGTTGTGGTGACCACGGGCTCGAATCCTAGTGCAGTCAATTGATTGATTGATGTATAAGCCGATTTATGAATTTTTGTTCAATGTCATGGATGTGTATATTCCTTTGCACCCAACTGAAGCTTAATCTGTTTTTGTCTTCGTTCATATTAAAATTTTTACTCTTCCGAAAAAGTGCGTTTGAACGACTGAATCGAAACTAATTACTCAACTGGCTGTGTTTCTAAATGTGACACTTGTTTCGCTTCTTTAAGAAGCATCCTCAGACCAAGTATAGGTTATTTATTTGTAAGGTAAACAATGATTCTAATTCTCAACTTAAAAATGAAGGGTAGGGTGGGCTTGTTTCCTTCTACTGGACGTACCAATTACTATAACACTACTAATTACAAAATTATTTTACTAGTGGTGGGCCACTTGTCTTATTCAAAATGTTATTTACTAATAATAGATTACTGTTGAAGGTTACATTTTTATACCTTTTTTATTTACTTTATGGAGTATAACTATGTTACTATTTTTATTCAAATTATGATGTCAATTAAATGATTCGCAAACTCTGTAAAATCATTACTATTGCGATATCTTATATGTTCTTTAATTCTAATATTAAAATTTCTACCTATTTGTCCTACATAAGAAGCTTAACAGTCTTCACAAGAATGGCGGTATGTGATACACTGTGACAATGATTCAATTCGACCTTTATTATTCAATAATATGTTAACTAAATTATTAACTGTTTAAAAAGCAGGTTGTAAGTTATCCAGTAACAACTTTGACATTTTTAATAACGTATCTTAAAAACTAGTTCATATGAAATAGCTTCTCCTAAGATGCCTCGACATTGGGAGCAGACACAGTAAGAATATGCGGCCTTCTAAATTCCCTTCCCTAGCTTTATGGCTGGACTTAATTCCTGGACAAAACTATCATCAAAATATTTGTGACTCAATCAACGCATTATCTGGCCGGATTTGGGCCGGATTGCAAATACTTGGATTTGGCCAAATCCTACTGTAAACAATCGATATATTATTATAATATGAAACATTATTATTTCTGGCCATATTATTTATCACGCTTGAAAAGTACTGATTGATTGGGTATGAAACTTTCATGGTTCAGGTATTTATTTCTTATGATAATAAACAGTTAAAATGATTGAAGTGTTATTTTTGATCGGTTAACTGTAATAATAAGATAACTAAAGTTTTGATTATTATTAAAATCGACGGGTGTTTTGTGAAGCTTCAATCAACGCAAAAATTAAACAAAACTATACTTCAAAAAGGAAAACAATTCGATGGAATTTAATTGATGAAAAATAATATTGCTGTTATTGATGGATGATAACATATTAAATCTAAAAAATAACTATCCGGTTTTATATTTTTTGTTTGTGTTTTCATTTTGGCATGCATGTATTGGGTCAGTAACTATTTCAATTTTAGTATGAAATAGTAAATGGTCAATAGTTAATCAAGATGGTCAATAACTAATACAATTAATGGCCAGTAAATGAAATAATCGGTTAGCAATTTATATAAATTTCGGGTTCGTGGAGTAGTGGTCAACGGCGTTGGCTACGGTTACGGATGTCTGAGGTTCATGTCTTGGCACGGACAGTTATATAAACTTATGTTTCAATCGATTTATGGATTTCTGTTCGTAGGCATGGATGTTAGTGACGGCTAAATCCTAAAAACGGGGAGTAGTGAGAGCCATGAACTAGCCACTAGTTCTGTCCTAGCCCTAACCTTCTATTCCTACTCTCTTCGATAACGATAGGTTGAGCAACTGAGTAACAAGCAGTTTTCATAAAACAACTTCTGTCGAGATACCTCCGTTAGGAGGCGATATGCTCCACATTGGGAGCGGAAATCGTAAAAAAAGAATGATTTTTGAGTATTTATATATAGAGACACAAAATAATACAAAACACAAATTATTAATACTCGATAACTCTGTTCTTTAAAAATATTCATATTATTTGTCGCAAAGACATAAAATAACTCAAAACATTAAGTGGGTCACCAAAAATATGCATATCTATCGGGAGCATAATGAAAACTTGTAAAATTCTCGCGAAAGAGTTTTATAGTCAACGTCGCTGCCAAAATAAACATAAATTTTAAGTAATTCAGCAAAGAGATGTCAATTGAGTCCAGACTGACAATGCCATTTATTAATATCGAACGAAATTGAGCCAAAGTTTGACCATGAAGGATTTTTTATTATTCTTCATATATCGTTGAGGGCTTACACCCTTCCGTAGAGTATGGTGTAGGGTCCGTGGTGCAGTGGTTAATGTCGTTAGCTTCGTTTGTGAATACCTCAAGTCCAAATCCCGGTACGTACAGTGTCATAAATTGATTTTTCAAATGATTTATTTATTTTCTGTTCGTAGGCATGGATGTTTTTGATGTCTGAAATTTCCCCTCACCAACCAATCCAAACAACGAGGCGTAGAGAGAGCAATTAGCTTAACACTAGTCCTGTCCTTACCTTATCCTTCTATCCTTACTCTTTTCGAAAATGAGATGATGAGCAACGGAGTAACGGACCGTTGTCGTAAAAAAACTTCTGTTGAGATACCTCCATTAGTATTTCATATGCTCTACAGCGGGAGCGGACATTGTAAAAAAGTGTATGCTCCATAACGTTATGTTTATTTTTTATTCGTTTTCAAAAGAAATTTGGAGATTTTTACTACCCTGAAAAACTGTTATTTTTCTAAAATTCTTCTGAAACCACATTTTAAAGGAATATTGTAAAATTTATATACATGAGGGTAGTTTAATATCCTCTAATCTTATCGCTCGGTTATTGAAGCCTTTCTTTGTAATTTTTTTTCTATGGAGCTTTTTGAAAGCATCTTTATGCAACGGAAGAAATTAACTAACTCCTTTGAAAGCTCGATTCATATTTGATATGTATTCGAAGAAAATGACGCAGCCGTTTTGCCTTGCTTTGTGGTGAAGAGTGTACTTGCTCAAAGCCGGATCAATAACGTGGATGATAGTTTCATGGCACGGTGAAAAAATTATAGCTTCGCTGGATAAAAAAATGTCAGTCACCATTTTTGCATTTGTTGACGCCATTCTGTACTTATTGGATTACAATCCAATTTTTTTCGTTTCATGTCCGCTTCCAATGTGAAGATATGGACTCTTAATAAAGGTATCTTAACAGAAGTTTTTCTTAAAGACTGCGTGTTGCTTAGTTGCTCAATCTTTCTTTTTTGAATAGAGTAGGGATAGAAGGATAGGGCTGGCACAGGACTAGTGATTAACTAATTGCTCTCGTTAAGCCCCGTTTATAGGACCGGATGAGTGGTAGGGAATTCTAGACAACACACAGGGAATTCTATACAAACAGAAATCCATAAATCTATTTATGAAAACTGTGTGTACCGGTATTTGCGCGCGTGAGATCCGTAACCGAAGCCAACGACGTTGACCACTGCACTACGAATCATTGCAAAGATTTTTTTATATTGATTCAAACATCAAAGCTAGTGGAACTTTTTTTTTGCGGGGTGCATTCTTTTATTCTTTATTAAAATTAAGCTATACCATGAAATGATTGTTTGCACGGTGTATTGAAGCATACACATTCTGAGTAATAAAACAATTCCGATATCGGTACAAACACTGTACTTAATAAAAATAAAAGTTCACTTATTTAAAAAAATGTTGCGAACTTTCAACGTTCCAAGGAATTCTAAGGAAAAGAAAACAAAGGATTCGTTCTAGAAATAATTGCGCAGACATTTTCACTTGTTATTATGTGCGACTCGAGCTTCCGGAACAAAGACAAAAAAAATGCAAGTACACAAAAACACTTTAATTCCCCTGAGTGATTTTTCTTGATTTAGGTCTTTCAATTTATAAACTAACATTAAAAAGAAGACTGTTTTTAGAAGTCAAAATTATTTCAAAAGTTAATCGGTAAGGTTGTTTTTGTTTGCAGTCATAAGTACTGATGAATTGTATTGCTTATAGCAGTGCTCCGCAACCATTTATCAACCACGTCACACCTAAACACAAGAACAAATAGTTTGTAATTTTTCGTCAACAGAATTTACATTTGTTGTTTTTTTATTTCATGAATTTTAAATAGCTACCATTTTTTTGAAATTATAACAAATTAAACCTTTTTAAGCTTAATTAAGTGATTTGCAACCTTTTTAGCGCAAGAGAACACTTTCTGATTTGATTTTTGAAAGAACAGAAATAAAAATAAAAAATACGTTTTTTTGAAAATTACTAATTAATAAAAAACATTGATGAGAGCTGTAATTATAAAAAAAAGTCATCGATTTTTGTTGATTTAAGTAATATTGGATATAATATTAAGTGAAATTGCTTATTTCTTCATGAATATTTTGTGGATTGCCTGCTAGTTATTGCTGATTTTTTCTCTTTTCGGAAACTTTGCGTCGTGGCACACCTAGCATCAACTCGCGGTACACAAGTTCCGGAGCACTGGCTGAGAACATGGTTTCCCAAAATTAGTTTCGCGTAACGTAAATAGATGTTCCGCCATGGTTAGAATGTTTTTATATGCTGAACAAATTCAAATATTTATTATTGTTGAAAAATTCGGCGATAGCTTTGTGGAAATTAATTATTTACATTAAATTAATGTTTATAGCCTTGTTTATTACACTGGCTGTATTACTAAATGTGATACAGCCAGGAGAATAAAGACGTTATCAACATTAATTTTGTATTAGAAGTTAAGGTTTCATGTTACTAGCTTGTATTATAACAGAGGTTTAATTTGAGAATAGAGAAGGCGTCAACCTGTGAGGTCGACGGCAAGTGAAACAGTATTGCCGTCAATTCGCGTGTAGGGTAGTGCTTCTTGTGCCGTTGTCTATGCTTCTGTTCCAGTATTTCAATCTCGTCTGGGTTGCCATCCGTATTAAATTCGTCCCCTACAGAAGTATTATATTTCAATGCAAACTAAGTTTTTTTTAATGCAAAAAGTATCACAATGTTTTTGAAACAAGACAACCCGAGGGAGCATTGTACGATATAAGTATGTGCCGTGTCAATCGCTGGTAACGAGTCGCAATTCAGAAATGTTCATGGCGAAAGGGTTTTCAATACAAACGGTTTTCGCGTACTCAACATACTTGATTTCTCCTTTCAAACTTGTCACTTTACCTCGCGGGGATTTTCTGTGATTCAAACGATTCTGATATCATTCAATCACGATAAAAATACTCTCTTTTCAAAGACAAATGGAGGCTCAGTGCTATCTGCGGTGTGTTTTTATTTTACGCTGTCATTCATTCACGGGTTAAAAACGATACTTGAACAATACACGTTTAAATAAAGTTATTATTTTACTCTCTTTCCTACAAACATAACGTACTCAGTTTAAAAATAATGAAAAACCTAGTTTTACAAATTTAATCAGTTAGTCTATACCTATTTTGGCTTCACACCATCATCAGGACTATGCTAAAACTATTTTTTGCTTGGCTTTATATGTGTCACTTAGAGATCCCTGCATTAGGAGTCCATAATGTGCCTCTGATCCAATATTCTTCGAAAAGCCTCACCAATAAAACACAATTCATTTGTACTACTTCCACATATTTATAATGATCAGGACCGGTTTCGCTCATCACGAGCATTATCAACTGATCATCGAGCGAGTGATGAGCGAAACCGGTCCTGATCATTATAAATATGTGGAAGTAGTACAAATAAATTGTGTTTTATTTTTTAAAATATAATGTCTTTCCACCAAGAATTGACAGTTAACACCTTAAAAGCCTCACCAAGTTTGAACAGTTGGGATACAAAGGAAATAGGAGATTTATCAGTTCGTATGGGTTCTTGTTATGTAAGAGAACTTTACATCAAAATAAGTTACACGTAAGAACTTATTGCTTAATAAAATATACCGATATTGGAATTTTTCATCATATACTATGATTGTTTTCTCATCAAATTTGTTTGGAAAAATACTTTTTCACGTTTGAAGGAATCTTTTGATGTTGCCAAAAAGAAATATTCTCATTATATGGAAAATGTTCAATTACGTGCGCTCCAATTTTCTGTAAATTTTCTAATGGAAAATTGGTTCAAGAATATGTTAAAAGTTATACTTGCATACTAGCTCACTAAGTTTGTAAAATAAAAAATTCACCAGGGTACTGATTTTTTGATATATATTAATGATGTTTCATAAACTATGAGATAGCTACTTATTATTAGGTTGATTATACAAGAGCCCTCATTTGATTATTTCCGTGTCACTTTTTTGAGTAAAACCCCTCGTCGTATAGTCGAGCTAAAACTGTACTTTGCGATTTACTTAATATGATTACAAAATTATTGAATTTTACTCACGTGTGCAAAAATATTTTATTTCCGGGTTGTCATATTTCGGTATGAAGGTCAAACCCATCGGAAATTTGTCAAATTATTAATTTTTCACGTCATCCGCTTAATAGAATCTGTTTTATGACATTTATCAAATTATGTGCGGCCCGATACGAATAAATTGGAATACGTAATTTATATTATACAATACGTAACTCCAAATTTAGTTGAAAGTCGATTTTACAGAATAAATTTAACATAAGGCGCTTACACTCTCTCATAGAGTATGTTGTCAGGTCCGTGGTGCAATGGTCAACGTCGTTGGTTTTGGTTACAGATGTCTCGCGTTCAAATATCGGTACGGACAGTTTCATAAATTGATTTTCAATCGATTTATGGATTTACATGGATGTTTGTGATATCTAAAATTTATTTGAAGCATATTGAAGTAGTACAAAATATATTTTGTTTTATTTTTAAAATATAATACCTTTCCTTCAAGAATTGACAGTTAATACCTTAAAATTCCATAGCTAGTTTTCCTTGAGGCTTATGCTTTCTTCTAACAAATCTTTCAGCCGACAGACACTAATTAGTATATACCTTCTACCTTGACAAAAATATCTAATTTTTTGATAAAGATAATTAATAAATCAAAATAATTGACGTTCTCGTCAAATTCATAACATGCAATGGTTTTCTTGTTGTAGGTGCTACAACATTTAATTCAAATGCCGTATCTAAAACTTATGATGATGTGCACTCAAAACAGCGGTGAGCTGCCAATACAAGGGACTTGTTTAATCTCAGGGCTATTCGCGTAAATAGTTGTACAAAATAATAAATATTAGGAACTCTCCTTCTCAATACTGTGCACAATTACGGTAAAGCGGAAAAAATGTACGTATATGAGGGATAATTTTTCAAAGAATCGTTCACAAAAATATTGCATTGAACATCTCAGAGAAGGGTGCGCAACCTTTCTTGCCTTGGGAGCTACTTTTCAAATTAAAATTTTCTCGGATCGACTTCTAATAGGAAATTTTGAAGATGAGTCCTTTGTTATATAATAAACCTGATGTTAAATATTCTAAGAAAATGCTTTATCGAGATGTTTACAAAAAATCCTGAAAACCGTTGTCAAAGAATGCCTTGACCACGGTTTTACTTTGACCATTCGATAATCCCCTAACTTAGCAGATAAGCACGAATCAAATCGAGCCAAATAGTCCGATCGCCTGTATATATATTTATATAGAATAATACATTTTTTTCAAAAACGGAAGTTTTTGGGATCGACCAAATTTTGATTTGGGATCGACCGGTTGGGCATCCATGATCTAAGAACATTTGGAAGTCACATAAAATTGGCGTTTTTAAGCATTTTTAAACAAAATATAAAGTGTTTTTTATTATGTAAATACCCGAAATAAATGTTTTGCGAGAAATTTCAATAGGCAACAAAGTCTTCAAATTTTCATAATACAATCAATCCTTTAGCAGAAATAACAATAAGGTACTGATTTGATGAAAACATATAATTTGAATTGATACTAAAGGAAGCGAAACACGTTACATTTAGTAACACAGCCAGTGGAATAAGTAAGTTGTCAAATTCAATTGTATACTAAAAAATAAATTTTCAAAAAGATGGAAATATCAGAGCATTTTGTTTTTTTCCTAATTTAACAAGATGCTCGCCGCCCTAAATCACATTTTACAGTCACAAGGGGCTCACGTGATTGCCTCCAAGACCTCTCCAGCCCATCGTTGATTCGAAAGGATATCTATCGGAAATGTAACCTGAACAAACATTCAACCCTAGAGTCTCCAAGATGCGACAAATACATTTGAATCTTATTTAGAAACACTCCAATTAATAGATTCAGTAGTTTATTTGAGCTAAAATAGTGTGTGTCTTAATTGTTTTCAAAGTAAAATCGTTTCCTATGTCAGGTCCCCGCACTTTGACATTTGAAATGCGAGCTTTATTAACCGCCGAAGTTTATAGAGTAATCCTCAAGCTTTGTCAGTATTCAGTACCAAGTACCAAGGCTTTCAATCCCGGGACTGATCTAAAATCGATCCCGGGATTTCAGGGTTCACTGTAAATGTAAAATAGTTATATTTCAAATATAATTTTTAATTTTAAAAACTCGGAGTATCTCATTTTCTTTACGTAAATATTTTTTTTTAAATATTTAAATATTTAGTATATCGACTGTGGAAAGGAAAAAGGACGTAATCCACACACAAAAAACATTGCGTAAAGCCCAAACTAAACGTGTATTAAATTGTATACATTGTGATTATCGAAAAATATATATAAGACAGAGGGATAAGTCCTTTTGCCTTTCTACAGTCAATATATTATTTATTTATATATAACTATAGTGTATAAACACGTTTTGTGTGAGTAATACACAATATTTTTTTCTGTGGGTTGCGTCCTTTTTCCTTTCCACAGTCAATATGTATTGTTGATTCCCTTCTCATATCACCTAAAGACAGGTACAGACGAATTTGACAACAATTTATTTTATTGTGTTTTGGAATAATTGCATAAAATAAAATAATTTAAACCATTATAATATAATATATAAATATAATCTTACTTTACAAATGATTGGAAAATTACATTTAAAATCGTATTTTGCGTAGGTACAGCACGCAAAAAGCACGTAACTGCAATAAATAAAATCTCTACTATATACAACAAAATATATGTATAAATCTGTATGTTTGTATGTATGTCTGTCGGTCACAAAAACTCCTCCCAAACGGTGCCCAATAGTGATGTGAAATTTTCACATATCATTCCGGCTGCCATTTTTAGATCAACTGTGCTATTTTCAAAATACTTGTAAAATATGAAAATCTGTATGGTATTTATATTCGTATTTTTTTCGTTTATTTGTAAATTGCATTCATTTATTCATTCCAAGTGTAGCAAAAATGGACAAAAATTGAATTTTAACCATTAACTTACGCTTACTGACAAATACCTGAATCCCGGGATTGAATAACGGAACCCCTAAATCCCGGATAAATGAAAAGGCTCCGGGCTTGGATGCCCTAGTCAGTACTCACAGACAACGTTACCTTCAACAATTTTCGGATTGTTAGTTATCGTGGTTCTACATGTCTATTATCTACAAAGCTGTCAATATTATATTATGTCATCTATTATATTATGGGCTCTAGTGTGGATTTTATATGCTTCAGTAAACAAATTGTAACTGTTTCAATTTATGTGATATTCGATAACAGCACTACATTGTTTATGGTCTGTATTGCCACTATGTTACGCTAATCTTACAACGTTTTCGAATTTTGTTTATGGTGGTTATCTGATCATTGAAACTGTCTAACAAATGATTTATATGCAGCTTATTACTACAATTCCATATTTTATCAAAGCTCCTTATTCTTACCAGGGTTCACATTACAGGTAACCGGTATTGATTGTAGATTAAGTTACGTTTTAGACATATCAGCAATAAGAAAAATTTTGCGATTAACGGGGGGAGAGGGGAGATTAAAAATACAGCAATTTTAAATGGTAAATAACACTTTAAAAATAAAGTAAAAATATCAATAAAAAAAATAAATGCAGCCAATGCGCCAAATATTTTAAAAATTGGAAAATCAGACGAGTTAAGCTCGGTGGGAATTTCGATAAGTCATTCATGTCTTAAATCACAAATTTAAAATGAAAAAATCTTAGTTTGATATTGACCTTTCTGAGACTTGAACGAGATCCCACCTGATCGCTACAGCAAGGCTTTTACCACTAGATCCCAAAGGCCGGAAAAAATGTTAGAATAATTCTTAACGTATTTTCATTGTTTTCTTAGCTCACTTTTGCGGTTCAAAATTGATTGAACGGAAAATTTATCACGGGTACAGTCAATAGAAGAATGTTCATCATCACTACAATTTAACTTTAAGATAATTCATCTCGAGATAGAATGAAATTATCTAAAAAATAAAATACATTTCAATATGGAATTTTCATTTGAATTGTCGACAGTTTTGGACAACTATGGTATTTTTTTCAGAATATCTCTTCAGGTTGTGGAACATATTGATTCTTAATGGTGCATCTAGACATAAATTTTAATTCAATTAAATAACGCATTGTTATTCCATGAGTACGGAAGGTTAATTATATTCAGGATAATTACTATATGGATTTCGTTCAGGAAAATGCAGGTGTTATGTAGAATTATAATACTTTTGATTTATTAAACTGTTTATTCGATTCATAATAATATTATGAAATACAATATTTGGATGTTACTTTGTAAACGAAAAATAGGTAAGTGATGAAGAATGTACATTGTATCCGTTTATATATTTAATAGATGCATTTTGGTAGTAAAGTTGCTGTGTCATTAATGGTTTGCTTTCTTAAGTACGATGAATTTTTTAATGGAAAAATTTGGTTAATTATTAAAACATTAAAGGGAATTCACTTATGTGATAAACGTTTAGTAAGTATGAATCCAATAAAGGGTGGTTCAACAGTTTCCCATGGAAACGGCTTGTTACTCAGTTACTCAACATCTCTTTTTTGAAGAGAGGAGGAATAAAGGAATAGGGCTAGGACAGGACTAGTGGATACCTAATCTCTCTCGTTACGCCCCGTTTTTAGGATCGGCTGGGTAAGAGGGACTATTATATATACCTCACAAACATCTATACCTTCAAACAGAAATCTATAAATCAATTGAAAAATCAATTTATAAAACTGTTCATACTGGAGTTCGATACCGCGAGATTCGTAAGCGAAGCCAAACGACATTGATCACTGCAACACGAATCCGACAAACGACAGATTCATAATTTATCAGGATTTTCAAAACATCATTCAATATGCTTAACTAGATTAAAAATACAGATAAAACAGCTGTTGTACGTTTATAAATGACACGCACGAACCCCAACAAAACGTTTGATATTTCTAAATATATATACAATGAATTTTTTCTAGTATCCAAACGATATTTCCAACGTTAAAAAGGTGTTTTCAATCACGTCTTTATCACAACAGACATGGCTGTGTTTATCGAATGAGGTGATGGTAAACATTTTAATCATTAAACAATGAAGCTTTAATGGAAAGCATTATCGTCTGATTTATATTACTAATTAAAAAAAGGACATCATTTGAGTGTGATTGATGAAGTTTTTTGTCAATATTATATTAAATAATTTTCCCAGTTATATGACATAATCTCATCTGATATTTTACAATGGATTCGGTGGTAGCTTTGCGAAAGTTGATTACACTTTCACCTACTAACACTAATAGTTAATTATATTATTAGTAGTGTTATGGTAATTAGTACTATTATCATTTGTGTCTTAACCCCTCCCCACTTTTAGGAGAAGGGCATAATCCAACACCACTCTTCATTTTCATGTTGAGAATTGGAGTCATTGTTTACATTAGAAATAAATAATCTTGCGATACAGTTAGCCTGAAGATGATTCTTAAAGGAGCCGAACACGGGTCACAATTAGTAACACAACCAGTGGAATAACAAAGTAATCAACATTAATAATTCACTGTGCACTAGTTGGTCTGAAGATACTTCTCAAAGAGGCGAAACACGTGTAACGCTTACTAATATAACAAAGTTTTAAATTTAAACGTAATATTAAAAACGAGTTTCTCTAAATATGTAGCCGAATTCATCGTAAAATACATGTAATTTTGATATAGCTTGGGTACTCGTTACAGCTTCACTCTCTTCTAACTGCTGTATGCAATGAAATTTACAAGCTGGTTGCCCAACCTCCACTCGTTATGCACGCACGTCCTTCTTCCATAACGTAATAACGATCAAGAAAAGACACGAATTTACTTATTATGCTCTTGACCCGATACGGAGATGCTCGGAGACTATCTTCTAACAATGTACTATTGTGTTAAAGAAATAAAATATAGAGAGAGAAAAAAGAAAATGTGACTTGTTCAGCCACTTAGTTTAACTGATATTAAGTATTCTTTGTATTCGTATACTGAGAGATTAATCTACTCCACATTTATTGCTTTATTTCGAAACATACTATAAATCGTTTACATGCCATTGGTTGTGAACAACAGTCACGTTAGTAAGAACATCAGTGGCAGCCACGTTTCAGTTGGATTCTGAAAAGTGGGATAATAAATTTGACAGCAGGTAAAATTGTACCCCCCAGCATTTATGCCAGAGGAGCTTAGAGAAGTCAGCCAATAGAGGGTATGACAAGTGAGTGACTTATGTATTGTTCTGTAAGGGGTAAAGGGATGTATTTATGTAGGTAATTCAATTCAATTGTGGTATTTTTTTTTGTAAATAGATTTTTCAAAGCAAAGTATCTATTGGCATTTCATATTTTTATTGCAAAAGTTGAAACGTATACATATTATTATATTTTTAAAGTTTTGAAATTTTCGTCTTAAATTTGTAAATTTGAGTCTTAATAGTATTTTATCTCAAGGTAAAGAGTCTTGGACCTGGGTACTGGACTTGTCACCTTATAAAACTGTAAATTATTTGGGTTGGGTTGGTGGAAAAGCCGAATTGCACTTGTAGACACAGCCATCTGGACGCTAATCACGTTGTGTGTGACTGCCCCAAGACGAATACTGAACTAACAGAGCTGTTTGTTATGGTCCGTCATCAATAGGGTCCAATAGGTCATGCTAACTTGACTTCAACACAGGCCATGGGGATCGGGATATTCGGCAAGTCACAGTTTCGTTTTTTTCTCTTTATCTTTTCTTTTCTTTAGCACAATAGTGCATAGTTAAAAAGTCAGTCCCGTGAAGTTATGTGAAGTTACGTGAAGTTAACTACGTTAACTACGGAGCCGACAATAGTCATGTGAAACTATGGATGCCTTCAGAGAGCCTTAATCCTGCTTATGTCTTGTTCCGACCGGTGGGATTCCGGCGTCCTGGACGACCGTCTGGTGGTATCCACAGGATGCACTCGACGGAGCTGAGAGATTCTGGTATGTCATGGGAGGAAGCAAAGCAATTGGCGGGTGACAGGGAATCATGGTGGGGCCACGCAGTGGCCATTAAGATAATGAATACGGTCAAAGAGGAAGAAGTTCTGTAAAAATCAAACGTCTTTAATATAAAAGAAAAACCGGCTCCGATGGCAAAGTACATTTGGTGTACAAGCAGTTTGTCGTATTCATCGTCACATATTTATGGTGAATCATCAATATGATGATGCAGATTTACAAAAGTACCGGGATTCTGTCGTCGCGCGCTGAACTGAAAACACACACATAGATCGACTCTCTGGACCTGCATAATCGTCACACGTCATCATAATCTACAGTTAAATCACGTCAATCCTAAAACAATTGGAAATATATTCCTAAATATTTAAATGGAATTCCAACTGTAAGTAAATTGTTTTTAGCTTTTATATATTTATAAAAACTGTATGCATTGATCGATTTTAAAATAAATAATATTTAATAATAATTGTATTCGTATTTGCCGGTGAAAGATTTTCAGCTTTAAAATAATGATATATTTCATCATAAACCTGTAACGACTTAATAATTTTCTCTTCTCGGAATAAATTTTGAATTCAAATTTTAAATTATTGTAAGTAATTACTACCCTCCTAGAAGGCCACAGCATTTTTTCGCAGTATTTTCTACATACATATTCATGAAGACAATAAATAATATTATTTTTGAAATTAACCTTGACTGCTGACTGGTCTATACCAGACGAAAATTAATATACATTAATTAATAACCGAAATTAAAACTTCATTTAAAATATTTAATATTTTTCTTCCAGGAATACTTTTAAAATCGCCGCAGGCAACACTAAAAAACGGTAAGTTGTGAGAAACAAGTAGTTTTGTCGGAAGGCATGGATGTTTGTGATATCTAAAACTATCTCTCAAGGCGTAGCGAGAGCGATGAGCTAACACTATCCTTCTGTTTCTACTTTCTTCGAAAGAAAGATGGGTTGAGGAACTGAGTAACTATCAGTTCTAATAGAAAAATTTCCACATTGGAAACGGGCATGGTAAAAATTGATTTTATTATCAAAGGCATGGACTTATGTGATATCTTCATATTTTTCTACTCACCTCTTATCCCACAAAGGGTGTCTTGCAACATAATAATATTTTCTTTATTCCATTCTTCTAGTTTAACCCTCTCAAAGAAAGAAAGGTTGAGCCCCTTGAACAGAAAGTTGTTGCAAGAAAACAACAATATTATTATGAGTATTCAACTTCTTTGGGAAAACAGTCTATCGCTGGTTTTAAATGTGCGTTTGATTGAAACCATGTAAGGAAGCACTTGCTTAGTACCTTCTAAAATCTTGCAAAAAATCTGTGAAAAGTTATAATCATCAATCGAAATTAGTTTTAATAATAGTACCTTTTCATATATTATATCAAAAGATAACTTGATTCCTACTTGAGTGTAAGTGAAATTTTCTGAAACATTTTTGGTTAGATTTAAAAAAATAAAACACAATTCATTTGTACTACTTCCACATATTTATAATGATCAGGACCAGTTTCGCTCATCACGAGCATTATCAACTGATAAAAATACAAACATAACAGGCTTATTTATATAAAATTGAGTGAAAAAATGAAGGTATATAAAACTGATGGTTCATGAACTGAGACAAGAAAATATTGATTAACAAACAAATTATACATAAATCAAATGAAAGAGTCTACAATTAAAATGTTATGGACCTCTTGCAAATCATTAAATACTAATCTACAATCACAAATATAGCTACATTAAAAGTCCATTTAGCTGAACAAAATTATTAATGACGATACTAATAATATAAAATAATGACTCAGGGAAATTATAAGTAAAAATTAATGAACCATTTAAAAATAATCAAATATTAAGTATGTAATTAATATGAATAATAAACAGTACAAATGAATTGTGTTTTATTTTTAAAATATAATGTCTTTCCACCAAGAATTGACAGTTAACACCTTAAAAGTGATTTTTGGTTAGGTTTATATTAAATTCTGAATTTTGAAGGACTCTTTTATTTAATAAGAATTCTGAAAACCATCATGACGTATTCTATAGCAAATCATTTAGATAATGGAAAACAGTAGGTGGTGCAATCCCTATTCAGAAATCAAAATCATTGACATGTGTCTATAGCAATACAACATTAGATATCTGCCATATTATAATTAACAATAATTCGTGCTCTGTTTAATTCTTAGAACTCCTTGATATAACGGCTTATAAATTCAATCAAATTTGTGTTGTCAAAAGCACCAATGGGAACAGATTTGATACACTAATTGTAAGGGTAGCTAACCTCCCACACAAGGTATATTTCTCGAGTGGTAACTCAGTTTTGACTTTGCTAAACATGTTTATTTATCGATCTACTATCCCAGTGATGGCCAAACGTCGATAGATGGGTCACATTGGGAAAATTGAAAGCACCCCATGAACAACGATAAGACACACATTTCTTTAAATTACATTAATTAATTATAGAAATGCACACACTTACGAAACACTTTTATTCAATGAGTATTAAATGTGATCGACAAATAATCGTAAATGTAATTGTAATCCATACAAGTACTTGCCCGTCGCGCATTCGTAGACCGGTTTTGCTCAATATGAGCATTTTCATCAGTTGATTTGGAATTGGAACAAAAAGTTATGTTGTATTATTTTAATATAGGGTCAATGTACCAGTAGTTGACCTTTTTTCAATAAATTGTAGAGTTTCGACAAGTGTTAAACAATCATTTGTCGAATTCAGGAACTAACAAACACGTCAGCATAATATTTGTCATTGGGGTGTCATATAAGCCATTTAGAAACAACACCTTATACAGTGAGTATTTTATTTTGAATTTATTAAGAGAATTGTTAAGGATATCAGTGATTGTAAGCATATTCTACTTGATTCAATCAATAGTGGTCTTACGGGAAGCTCTGAGGCAACTCTGATGAAAGGTTGTCATGGAACCCTCTGATTAGACATGGTCAACTACTGAAAAAAAACGTGGTCACCTACTGGAACTTAAATTTTTTTAGATGGTCAACTACTGACACATTAATATAGCCCGTTTCCTAATATTAGTGTTATCATATGAATTAACACATTTGATCCATTACGAATACACTTGCTTTGTCATCATTCGGTCTAACGCTAATCGTTATTTTCGTAGAATTTTTCTTTTAAGCGGTCAACTCCTGATACGTTCACTTTAATGTATGTAATATAAAAAAAATCAGTTTAACGTTAAAAGCGTTTAAAAAAAATTTAAATATTTACATCGAATTGTGAAAAGAAATGTTTAACTTTCTTTTATCTGATACGTGAATATTTATTTTAAAAAACATTCTTTGAGACACTCAAAGAAACCGGTTCGTCATCCCTCCACTAACCTTATTAATTTACCTTACATAATACATGTTGATGCCTTTATCAGTTTTATTTTCATGCTAATGAAAGGGCTAAATTATGTATTCCTTGATGAATATATATGTCGGCAAAGTATCAGCTTAGCGAATATATTTAATCATTATCATCATCTTGTATATAATAGCCCAAACACTCTGTAGAGGCTTTTTTGTTATAATTTATCACGTGTGGGTATGAAATTTTCTCATGACGTAAGCGTTCGCGGTATAAACAATGCACACACAGTTCCGAAATACTAGCTACTTTAGACATTTAGTATTTTAATTTCAATACCGTCATTTATGACGGAGACGGTTATACTAGCATACATATAATTAGCATTTTACGCAAACACTTCTTCTTGCCTTTGCAATTTATTGTTGCTAATATCTTTTCAAAACACATTGGTTGCTCGATTTAGATTTGACTAATTGTAAAAAGAAATCGGTAGATGTACCGTAAAAAAGGGTATATAGTTCTTCTCAAATTTAAATAATTTTAGAGATTTTAGTAGTTGTATTATTATGTAGATCATAATTACAACTTTGTTTAATGAACTTCGATTTAAAACATTATGTGTTTATTGTATCAGTTCTCATCGGGTCCGTGGTGCAGTGGTAAGCGTCGTTGGCTTCAGTTACGTATCTCTCGAGTTCAAATCACAGTACGGACAGTTTAATATATTACGCATGGATATTCGTAATGTCTAAAATTCCTTCCCACTCGTCCGATCCTAGAAACAGGACATAGCGAGAGCAATAAGGTAACCACTAGTCCTGTCGTAGCTCTATCCATTTATCCCAAGTCTCTTTGAAAAAGAAAGGTTGAGCAACTGAGTAACAAACACAGTTCTTGTAGAAAAATTTATGGTGAGATACCTCCATTAGGAGTCTATATGCTCCACATTGGAAGCGGACATAGTAAAGAATGTACTAACACAGTTCATCGATTTAAAAAAAGAATTCTTTGCAATATTTCGCGGAAAAATAATAAAATTAAAAAAAAATATTTGCAGTATGTACATACATATTAAATAATATAATATTTATTATCCAATATTCTTAATTGAATAAAAATTATAATTAATTTGAAAAACCTATGTATTTGTTGTTTTATTGTATCAGGCGAACATAAAAATAAGATTTAATTAGGTTTTAATTTAAGATATAATTTAAGACATCGACTGAGGGTGCTTGATGGAATAGGTGTTTCAACACCTAACAGATGTCACTAAATGTGGAATGATTGTATATATTTACCCATTCGTCGAATTACATCCCGTCAAAACCCACAATACTATTATAATTGTAAAATCACTGGTATTTCTAAAAGATGTTGAAAAGCGGCAATTCGCCACTCTGTTAATATGGTGTTTACAAAATAAGGATTAAGGCGATTCCCGAAATTTTAACTCAGGTATCAGTGTGGCTCTCAGACGTATAATATCTTACCTCGTAAATAATATTTGTCGCATTTGTATCTTCTATATAAACGTTAGACACTGTTTACTGTCTCTCAGTTCAAGTCCATTCGTGTGCTCGAATGCCTGAAGATGCCGAAAGGCGAAACCCGGGTCGTTAGTGACAAAATACATGGAATTGTACAAAATCTCAAAAATCCAAATTTGATAAAAATAAGAAGTAAGAAAAACGAAGGAATAATAAACATAATCATTTATGAGTCTCATTCCAATAGCCAATTTTCAAATAAAGAAAACAGCTTTTTCAAATCTAAAACATTATATTCTCCTCTGTAAATCCACTTGTCATATTATCTTATTGATTTCTGTGCGCCTGATACTCGTACAACCGGTAGGTTACATAACTAATGACGGAAAAGGAAAGAACTAAATGTCCGTAGGCCGAAAATGTTCTATGCGATTTCCTGCTGCCCTGATACTCATACAAAAATAATGAAAGAGAAAAAACACAAAGGTTTCTCGAAATAATAAAGTAATACTTATCTCGAAAAACAGAAATGTTTTGTGGATTGTGAAAATATGTCTGGAGTGTTTTATACGTGTTCCCGTAAAGCTGGAATTTTATGGTACATCGGAAAAATTGTTTTAATACGAGCGTAGAACTTTTTTTCTGTGTCTAACGCACAAAAATGGGAATTCATTTAATCCGCCTATGTAATATGCAGTCAAATACACATGCAGAAAGTAAATTGAAAAAAAAACTGAGATTGTTTTACCAATCCTTCGTACAATGAAAACAAACAGAATTATATATAATAAAACATATTTCAAAACTGCTGAAATTTTGGTAATTTTTTTTTTGTATTTTTGGAAAACATTAAAACACTGATTCAGATCAGAGTTAAAAAAATAACATTTTTGAAGTAGTAAATTATTTTATTATTTTAGAATGATCTGAACTGGTTTCACTCATCACGAGCATTATCAACTGTGGTATAAATAAATGTGCTTTATTGTTTTATATATTTAGGATTCGTGCTCTTAATTTTGTATAGTTACAGAGATTAAAGAATATTATTAGAGATTAAGAATAGAGCGGCCATCGAGCTGCCGCGGCTGACGGTCAGTAAGAAAGTATTGTCGCCCGTTTGTGAGTAAGCTAGAGTGACGTATAGGTCGTGTCTATGCTACCTGTCAGTTTTGCCATCCGGATTAATTAGTCCCTCACATATATAATGCCTTTCCACCAAGGATCGACAGTTCACACTTTATAAGTGGTTGTGAAATTTAGTTAGAGTTAAAATTATAAAAATATTTTATAGTATTGGAAACCGAGATAAAAGTTTATTGACTTTGTCAAACTTTTCCATTTAACTGTTTTTTTGTAACTAGCACGATATGGATTATATGGCTAATGTATGTATCTCTAAAGAAGTTGTATACGAAAACTATTAGTTTTTCAAACCTCAAATGGAAGCCTGACTTACATGTGAAAAATTCACGTCGCTACTGTTCAACGTTTGGTAGGATTTCTTGTGACAGACGGACAGGTTGACACATACGTATTCTGCTATATATTAAAGATATTTTATACCAACTGAGACTAATGTGCTATTACTATTGACAAAAAAATGGCAACCTTAATGACACGTGCGAATTTCACGTCGCTACTGTTCACCGTTTGTGATTAGGTCGTCACATACAGACAGATTAATCCATGTATTTTATGCTATATAATTGAGATACATAATTGAATTAATTATCAATAAATTGACGTCTAGCGTTCATCTGATCGTGGAGCTACTGAACTAGGCAATGGCACGGTATTGTATGAGACGGCCCTAGGCTGAGCGCATATAGAATACGCGTGGGGAAAGCTAACAGCTAACCCCTTGCAATTTCCTGTTCGCCTGATACCTACACAAAAGAAATATCTGGCGAAATGTCGGAAAAACAACAAGGGGAAATAGGTCTTCAAAAAGGTGTTTTTCCCACAGAAATGCTGATTTAGACAAATAGCATCTAAGTCGGCAATTTTATATTTGTGAATAATAAAAATCTTATTTGTTTTTTAAAAGAACTTTCGTCTTATAAAAATATGTATATATCTATCTTTGATGTATTGCTTGCTTTATTAGAAAATAGTATAAATTAATATAGTCGTACAAGAGAATTTTGGTTGAGTATTTTTTGATATTTGATCCCATAACCTTTCTTTTTCGAAGAGCGTAGGATAGAAGGATAGCGTTAAAATTGGACTAGTTGTTAGGTTTTATACTTATCTATTTTATTGCTAATTTATAATATAAGCTAAATTACTTTCAATGATTGCTTTAAGCCTGAAGAAGAATATGAAAGATGCGAAACACGCGTACCACCAATAGAATAACGAAATTATAACTTTTTTAACTATGTCTGCTTAGAGTGTAGAGAAAATATACTCCTAATGGAGGCATTTCAACAGAAGTTTTTGTACGAGAACTGATTGTGATTCAGTTGCTAACTTTTTTTTTGAAGAGAGTAAAGATAGAAGGATAACACTAGGCCATGACTAGTGTTAAACTTTTAAGGATCGGATGGGTTGGAGGAAGTTCTAGACACCACAAACATCCATGCTTACTAACAGAAATCAATAAATTGACTAAAAAATTAAGTTATGAAACTGTCCGTCGTCGGATTCGAATCCGTGCGCCTCGTAAACAAAACCAGTCACGTTGACCACTGCGCCACGAACTCGACAATACTAGCGTATTTATTTTTAGATTTTTAGAAAGAAAGTGATGCTATAAGACTTTTTTTTGTCTTATATTATTGAAGTTTAATTTAGTTTTTTGCTTTACCAAACCATGAGAGTTGCTTTGCATTACAGCATAATAATTAAAATCGTGTACATGCCAGTTTCTTCATAAATTTAACATTTTTATACTTAATCTTTGATGGAAACGTGGATAGTTATTATGGACAATGCACCATACCACAACAAACAAATAAATAAATGGTGACCATATACTTTCACATTGTGAGCGAATATGGTTAAGATGAAGAATCCTTTTTTAAGATATATTTTTTAAATATATTGCTTAGGAATATTTACTTAAAAGTATTATTTATAATGTATTGCAATAATTATTTTGTAGTATTTTTTATAATATATTACTATAATTATTTTAAAGTATTGTTTATAATATATTATTTTTGGGATTGAATACTGGCAACAAAGGCGCAGCGAAAAAAGCATTTGACGTAATAATCTCGGCGTTCGTAAGCGGTTTGACGTATAAATCTCTAGATAGAGCGGTTGGACAATAGGTTTGATAACTTATTCCACATTTTATTTAAATATTATGAACCGGTTTGCTTGGCTATTAACTACATCCAATAAACGCTAATGACGTAAAAAAATATTTATTTCTCCAGTCGTTATGAGGTTATTGTTCTAAATTCGTTACTTTTAGATTCTTTGAAGTCCCACACAATACAGCTGATGTTCCAGAACTAGATTAAGGGTTGTTTTTCTCGTTTGTTATGTAAAGGTATCAAAAAGTCAAATAGTCATGTGCCCTGAGGTAGATCCCTTGCTTCTGAACCTTCCTGGAATGCGTTGGATGTACAATGTATTATAAATTTATAAAAAGAAGACTGTTTTTCACTATTATTGTTGAGATTGTAGCCTTGTCAGAAGTTTATAATATGTTATATAGCAGTGTTTCAAAAATATGTCTCATGAAACTGTTTCACCGACAGTATTCCAACGACAGTTTAAAAAATGGGCGTCAGGTGAATGAAATGAACAGATTGTTTTATTGGAAAACCATGTGCAACATAAAAAGCGTTTTGAATAGCATGAGCAATTTATAATACATAACAAAAAATAAAACAAGGTGACACTCTGTTCATTTTGCAGAAGAGCTAAGAACATGTACTTAAACCAATACAAGGACGTCATAACGCATATATATGTATAAAAATTAATGTTTGTTTGTTTCTTATGCGTTTCTATACCATTCATCCGATTTCGATGAAACTCTGGTGAGTTGTTGTGCGCACATTCATGAAGATTTCTGAAAAAAACTCTAAAGCCTAAAAAAAGAATCAAATACGCACAAAAAGCGACATCTCGGAAAATCCTTCTGATTTATTCATGTACCCACCAGAATGAAACAAAAAATATTGTGTATTCAAAAGCACTTCAATTAACAGAATTAAAACACAAACCCTTTCTATCTTTGAGTAGCATTGCAACGCATGCCGAGTACTCACCAGCTTTAAATAAAAGTTGATGATGTTGGAATATGTGAGATGATATTTTGTCTATCTCGTCTAAAACATTTATAGCTAAGCTTATAATAAGCTGAAAAAGCAATTTTGGCTTCACGTCATCGTCAAAACTATGTTCTAACTTAATTTAGCTTGTTATATTTACTGTTTTGAATAGATAACAACATTATAATAAAATATTTAATAATAAATTAAATTTCATAACTTTGTTATTCCACCGGCTGTGCTACTAAATTATGACACATGTTTTACGTCTTTAAGAAGCATCTCTTGCGAATGCTGTAAAGTTAAAGAAGAGTTGTTCAAAACAGAACATAAATGGTATTATTGATTTATCCTTTTTCTAGAAAAACTCAAAAACACAATTAATACGTTGAATATTCTAATTTTAAATAAAACTTTTGATGTTGAAATAAGTGAGATGATACTCTAAAAGCGTGATAATATAGCCAAGCTAAATTAAATTCTAACATAATCTTTAAATCTGACGTATAAAATAAAATATATCGACGTATGTATGTATAAATAAGAAGGATATTATAGGATACGTATTGTACCGACGTGTCACACATTTCCTTACAAAAGTATCTATCTAGTTTTGCCACCTTTTAAGGCAGGGGTTCTTAACATTATTGACGTATCGGGCGAATTTGAGAGTAAGGTTAATACTGGCGGGCGCGCGCTGGATGTCTAAAAAACAAGATTTAACTATTTATTATGTGTCACACTTATACATTTTTAATTAATTATTATAAATCAGTTATTTTTACGCCTGTGAAGGTATTTATAAAAGAAGCATAAAAACCCATACAGATTCATGTACAAAATAAAAGTAAATAAAACAAAATAACATGGCACAGTTAGTGTAATCGTTCACGTTGCATTTCAATTACAAGTTTCTCAATGTTGGGAGTATAAAATGATAAACCCAATAGTAAAAAATCATCAAGGTTGGTTTTTTTTTAAATAAAAAACAACTTGTTTGTAGTACTTCTACGTGTTTATAACGGTTTCGCTCAATGCGTGTATTATCATCTGATAAAAATTATAATCAGAACAAGGCTACTTACATAAAATGGAATGTTAACAGTAACAAGGTATATCAAACAGTCGGTTTAGAAATACGACAAAAATTTACAGATAATCAAACGAATTATGTATATACAAAAACGAAATTAAACTGTCTACAATTAAAATTTCAGGTACCTCAGTACCTCGGTACCCAGTCAAAACTTGTTTCACCAACCATCAGGTACTTCGCTGGTACGGGCTAACAGCCCCTGTTTTAAGGAATCTCAGTATGTCTGATGAACTTGCGTCCAAGCTTAAGGCGAAAACCGTATTTGTATTTGGCACACCCTTGAGAGAGACATTTGCGCTTGCGAATCAGTGAAAGAAGAGTGCTGACAATATATAATTTTCAACCTAATTTTTAGAAAAATAGCAATTACCATCAAGGATCATAGATGATCACTGATCAAGATCAAAATATGATCACAGAATGAGAAAAATATATTATGCAGTACAGGTGTGAGCAATTACCGATAATCCAAATTTTTTACTCAACAAAACTCGACAATAAAAGTCATCGATTTTTAATTGTTTTAAAAAAAACCGTGTCTGGACTTAAGCTGTGAGCTGTGACCCATAAGATCGCTTATTACAACTGTATAGATGCAACAATTTAACTTGGCCACTAATGAGCGCACCACCGTCTTGTTAGGAATGTTGCCATGCTAAACCAGAACTGAAATTTCAAAAAATTCCAAAAGTGATATTTAGCGACGGTTGTTAAAATATTACTAAAAATTTATTTAACATAAAACGGCAATTGGAGAAATTTATTCTAGACTTACAATTCTAGTTCCAAATTCGGCAGCGGTCAAGTAATTTTGGTAATGGTATAGCAGCTTACATCAAGATAATGTCAGATTTAGTCGGGTCCGTGGTGCAGTGGTCAACGTTGTTTTCTTCTGCTACGGTTGTCTCGGATTCAAGTACGTACAGTTTCATGAATGCATTTTTCAATCGATTTATGGATTTCTATTCGTAGGCATGGATGTTTGCGATGTCTTGAATTACGTCCCACACATCCAATCCCTAAAACGGGGGGTAGCGAGAGCGATTAGTAGACAACTAGTTTCGCCCTAGCCCTATTTTTCTATCCATACTCTCTTCAAAAGAATTGTGCAAGCATTTGTGTTAAAAAACTTTTGTTGAGATACCTCCATTAAGAGTTCATATACTCCACACTGGGAGAGGAAGTGGGGTAAAAAACTGTTAGTACTGTTTAAAAGTAAGATTCGCTTAGCAAAACCGACAGTCAAAAATAAACTAACTATTCGCTTCGAATTACCATCGCATGAAGACAAACCCATCTGAAGCTATTTGACAGGCACTTCATCAAGCAGAAAAAAGTTCACCGAACATAATAAAAAAGTGCTTTAAGTTAAAACCGAAAACTGCGCTCAACTTTAGAAAGGTATAAACGGCTATTCTTGGACAGATAAATAAAAGGTTGTGGAAAGGTTTTGGAACATTTCATTTAAAATCAAATACGCCTAGAGTAAACTTAAAAAGGGGAAAAAAGTAGTTTTCTCGCTCTGTTAAGAAGCCTTTTACGCAAATGTAATTAACGAGAAACAGTAACCTCTCTATGCTTGAGTATATTAAACAAAAAATTTTAATTAAGAAATCGCTTTTGGTTATTCACTTTTTTTCAAAATAATTACAAAAATGACATTGTTTTAGTTCGTTACTTTTGAATTATGATAATGTATTTGTTGTCTCATACCGCGCCGTGGCATACCAGTGCGCCACGAGATGATCCCACGTGTGCCGAGGCAAAAAATTAAAGCCATTCAGTGGCTAAAATCTCCGTTTATATTATTCTCGTTGAAACAAATACTGTACTATTTTGTTGTTTAATGAAATAATTGTGTTAGTAATTGCTCTGATAGTGCCACTGTGATAGTGAAGTTAGTCTCATGGATAGCACATGCAATCTTTTAGTTGAAATTATACATTGCTGCAAATATTAGGAAGCATTCATGGAGAAAAATTTCCCAATGAAATTATTACAAACAATGAAGATATGTATTAAAATAATACACATTACGAAATCAAGAGATTTACATACGCATTTTTCTTGTGTGTCAAGTGTTCTATCGCTTTGAAAGAGTAAAAGAGTTAAATTGGCTTTTATTAAAAAATGCATCAGTTAATACTTCAAATTCATCAAAATGAAAACAAATTTACAAATTGTAAGTTTTGTTTATGATATTTACATATTTGGCTTGCCGTGTGCCGCGAAGTATTAATGAGTACTTAGGTGTGCCGTGGGTTAGAAAAGGTTTAGGAGCAAAAATAGCGCAGTGCTAGCGGATTTCGATGTTGTTGTTGTCATTCTGCAATAATCATTTTCCTCAAAATAAAACTCCAATAATTTTTACGAAGACATGTTTATTGAATCGTTAAATTTAACTTGTAATTTTTTTTAGTAAGCGGCTATTATACTGCATATTGTAGGCCTAGAAAAATAAGACAACAAGAATCTACTTCAAGCATCACATCTAGTTACAATTTTATAATTTAAGACATCGACTGAAGGTGCTTGATGGAATTTCAATATCAAATTTGGATTATTTAGGTTTTGTATACTTCCATGTATTTTGTCACTAACGACCCGGGTTTCGCATTTCGGCATCTTCAGGCATTCGAGTGCACGAATGGACTCGAACTGACACTTCAGTAGTGCACAAAATCTCAATAACCCAAATTTGATATCTAGTTACATTTTAAAAATGAAATTGTAAATTCTTGTCATAATTCTTGAAAAAATAGTTGTTGAATATACCGTGTAATTAATAAAACTTGACAACGCCCAAAAACCAGCATTAAAAAATTCAAAATCGACCTGTAGCCGTCCCTGGAATTGCAAAGGTAATATGTAATTTCTCTGACAAGGCAATAAGTAAATTCATTATTGTGCATTAAATTCATTGTTATTAATGGTTTACCAACAAATGGTCTAAAGGCAAAATGTGTACGACAAAATTTTTACACGACGAATGGTTTACCGACAAACTTTTTGCATGATTGTTCACATTTTTTTGCAAATATGTACCCTAGTATTTTTACCGTTCAAAAAATTTGGTCATGTCCATGGGTCTCTTATGTTTTGTCCTTTACCGTTAGCCGTTAGAGACTTAGCGTTGACGACTTTATGAAGGGGACCGACCATTTTAGGCACAGTCATAAAAAGCCCTTTTCGAATTCCGAACTCAAACTGTGTATTGTAAAACTGTGTATTTTTTAACTGTTACTGCCTTCGAGGAATGTATTGATTAACTGAAGTAAAGAGACTCGACTAATTGATTGAGAAAAAACAAGATAAACATCGTCATCATCAGTAAGCCGAAGATAAATCGAAGCTTCTCACACTATATTTCAAAATATATATAGCCTTATTAAGATTTATATGTTATTCGTAAAGAATGATCGCGATGAGCGAAGCCGGTCTTCATCACTATACAAATGTAAAAGTAGTACAAAACCATTTTTTTTAATGTAAAAATTTGAGAAGACCGCGGATCGAAGAGAGGCGAGCGGCTGGTTATCCAGAGTCCTGGAAGGGCTGTGATCTCAGACAAACACCATTTCAAATCCGGTTCAAAACTTATTTATTTTTCCATCAAAGATGCAGTGGCTTACATTACACAAATATATAAATCCTACACATAAAATTGATTCTACGTGTAAATTTACTTAGAAACTGAATTTACTTTAAGTTATAATACAAATAACACTACAAACTATTTTAAATTAAGTCCAAAGCAAATAAAAAAAAAGACAAACAATTCACATCGTCACGTCTCCTCCGCCACGAGAGCGCAGCTCGTCCCGCTCGGCAGATCGTAATCGACTGTCTACAAATACAATTAAAAAAACTCCCTGCATCGTCGGAGCTACCCCTTTCCGTCAAAATGGAATGATCCAGCGGGCGTAGCCGGCGGCTATTGAACGCATGGTAACAAGAAATGGCCGATTCTGCGAATTATTGCTGTTGCCGCTGGGTAATTTCAGTTCTGGACACTAATGACACTTATACTTAACAAAAAAACCAGGGTGTGTCAAATTATAACTGTTAGGTTTTCACATTCACTGCTGGTTATGCGCAATTTATTGTTTACATTCAAAATATCACTAATATTTTACTAAATAGTCAAAATCATTTTTTATCGTTCTGACTACTGATTAATCAATTATTTACTCCAAAAGTTAACACAAAGGTTTCACTGTGACACACTTCCTTTGATGCTCAGATAATGAGAGATTCACAATATTTAATTAGAAGTTTGTCTCTAATTGCGATACCTGTTTTCTCAAACATTTCTCACGTGAAACTCACTTATACATACTTAAATATTTACATTTAATCTTACTAAAATTGTCAGAACTCTCGAATTAATTCCATTAAAATAATTGCGTATAAACAAATTGAAAACCTTGGCCTGAAAACAGCAAATGTCCACATTTTTGCAGTTTCGTTTTAATGCATTTCTCGATTCCCTGTCTATGACTCCATACAAATGTGAAAATATATTTATATTTAAAACAAAAATCATTAACCCCTTAAATCAGCTCTTAAGATTAAACCGCTTTTGAAAAAAACCGCAATAGTCCATAAAAACAACAAATGTCCAATAGTTCTGCACTTTTAACACCAGACGGCGACTGATGGATCTCAGTTGATAATGCTCGCGATTAATGAAATCAGTCCTGATTATTATAAAAATGTGAAATAAGTACAAAATAAATTATGTTTTATTTAAAAATACATGTATTTATATATATATAAGAAGTTAATATCAACCATATAAAATGTTGTATTATGATTAATAACTATAAAAAATATATATTCCCCTTTAAGGTGTGTTAACTGTCAATTCTTGGTGGAAAGGCATTATATTTTAAAAATAAAACACAATCCGTTTTTACTACTTCCACATGCTCATAATGATTATCAACTGATCATGATCAACATCATTTGATCAGTCGATAATGCTCGTGATGAACGATACCGGTCCTGATCATTATAAACATGTGAAAGTAGTACAAGAAAATCGTGGTTTATTAAAAAATATATATGTTATTCATACATTGATTTATTTATTTAAATTATAATTTTAGTGATACTATTTGCTTTCCTATGTTTTCGATTTTTCTTTAAAAACAAAAAAGTTCCAAGAAATTGTGTAAAAACAGAAAATGTGAAATTGTTTTTTAAAATATCTTTTTAATATAATAAAAATCCAACACCGATTTAGTGCATACAGGTAAACTCTCTTGATTGCGGGGATCCGTTTTCGATATGGTCGCGATCAACGAGGGAATTAAAATAAAACATTTTTAACTAGGAAACAATTTTTTATAAATAAACTAAACATAATAGTAACAAAACAAACGTCATTATTTTGTGTTGTTTAATAATTTTATGCTATGCAAGCGATAAACCGGCTTACTTTTCTCTCATTCAAGCTCGTAATTTTATTATATTACTCATTATAACGATTCCTACATCGCGTCATGTGTCAAATACAAGCAATTGTCGGAATTTTTTTATCAAAAATCGGACGCGATAGAACGAATCCGCACTCGTCGGGGTCACGATAAACGAGGGTTACCTGTATACTGTATAGTGTTCCTCCGTCGTTCCTCATTGTGGAATTTGTAGTAAAAATGCCTTTTATAACCAAGATATTATATTTTAACCCTTCATGAAAAAATGTGTTTTGTAACATTTGCTGTTTTTAGACTAAAGTCTTCAATTGAATATCTATTATTAGAGTGACTGAGATATTTCATGTATGTATGTAATTGAATTATACCCACGTTCAGATGAAAAATGTTTATACGAAAATTTAATGTTCTGTGTTATTTATACCAAAATGAAATATATAAATTTTTTCATGCTGCTTTATCTGGAAAAATACACCAATTTATTTTAATTAAAATTCTGCTTAAAAAATATACGCCAACAAGATGAAAGTATAAAACAAGATACACGTAAAAATAAATGAATTAAAAACCGTTTTTATGACGACTTAATACGATTCATATGCTTTCATTGGGCCGCTAAGTATTTTTTGATATAATGTCGTTTAAATTGTAAATAATTCAACATATACTTGCTCATAATTAGTATTTCTGATATACAGTTTTTTTAAAATGACAAAGATATCTCCAGAGACAATTCGCGACGGTTGCAATATTATCACTTAAATTTATTTATGTTATACTAAATCACTTTTAAGGTGTTAACTGTCAATTCTTTGTGGAAAGACATTATATTTTAAAAAATAAAACACAATTTGTTTGTACTACTTCCACATATTTTTCAAAAAAAAAAAATTATACTAAATCATTCTATATTATAAACATTATAAAGTCGGGTCCGTGGTGTAGTGGTCAATGTCACTTGCTTCGATCTCGGATCACAGTACCATCAATTGGTTATTGAAAAGATTTATGGGTTGTGCAAAGGCATGGATGTTTGTGATGTCTAGAATTCCCTTGAACTATCCGATCCTAAAAACTGGGCTAAGCGAGAGCGATAAGCTAACCACTATTCCTGTCCTAGCCCTATCCTTCTATCCCTAATCTCTTCGAAAAAGAGAGGTTGAGCAGCTGAGTAACAAGCAGTTCTCTTAGAAAAACATTTGTTGAGTTGCTTCCATTAGGAAGCCATGTGCTTCAAATTAGAAAACATTATAATTCTGTTAAAACTTCTTTTTTTAAGTATAAACCTATCCTCATAAAAGTAAACAAAATATAATACTACGATATTAGTATAATAAATGAAAAGATACTAATATATTATCTAATAAAGATTCCCCACTTATCGCCATATTAAAATTCTCCAAACCTCTTCATTGGTTAGTGGTCGAGTGGCTGAAGGTAATATAAAATACCCCACTTATAAGTTCTTTGGGCGATACCTCCAATTTACTTTTTGATATTATCCCAATTTGAAGGGTGCAAAGTAGAGGTCTGCACGGGATCGGGCTCAGCCTGGTAAAGACAATCCAGATTCGTGTAAGAGAATTATTTTTCAGAAAAATATTTAGAACTATGTTTGGGTCATGAGTAAGCCATACGTCAATAATATTCACAGCAAGACTTAAATAATTTATTTCACATTTGTTATGAAAATCGTTGGAAAGATGGAAACAATATTTTTTATTGTTTGAAAAATTTTGCGTCATGATATTTTCTCGGGAAGATAAAGCTTAAAAAGCCATAAAATTGTGTGAGATAGTTGAAGCTACAATGTTTTCTTTACCTACAAAAAATAAATGGTTGTATTACTAGTTCTTACATAAATAGAGTCTGATTAGTCAGTATTTGCATTCTAGTGATTTTAAATGGTCGAAAGTTAGTCTTGCCTGAAAATTCATTATAATTAAATAAAATTGATTGGTTAAACATGAATTTCGTTGTTGAAAAAAATCGGGCTGATTTAGAGATCAGAAAAATAAATCTGGGCTTCGGGTCTGATTTGGTTTAAAAGTGTGATCTTAATACCAATGCTCGGTCCAGCCTGAGCCTGAAGACCGGGTCGGACCGGGTAATTTTATAAAATATTGGTCCTTGCAGAGCTCTAGTACAAAGGCTCAAGAATATCCGACACAATCAAACAAATGCAAATCAAAGATGAATTGGACTTCTATTGGCTTTGATTTGACCCCAATCTCTTTATTATGAATAATTTATTATTTGAAAAATGATAAACTTTTTCTTATAATTGTAAGACTTCAAGTTTGTAGACCCTTAGCCGATTAATGACGCTCTAGCGCTATCATCTTACTACGTTGCGCGTTCAAAGCTTCAAATTTCCGAATGCTTTTATGAAAATTATTATTTATTTTCAATCGATTCATGTAATAATGGTAGAGAAAGTGATTATGTTTGAGAAAAGTTAATCAGTTACTCAACATCTCTTTTTTATAGAGAGTAGGAATATAAAGATAATTTGCTTGACGTGCCTTTGTAATTATTGACATTCAATTTTATATTAATGGCCTTGCTATGATTTATATTTTATCAGTTAATAATGCTCGAGATCTGTGAAACCAGTCTATATCATTATAAACGTGGGAAAGTAGTACAAAACAAATTGTGAGTTATTTTTAAAATATTAAGATATATATATATATATATATAAGATATGGGCTAGAACAGGACTATTGATTATTTAGTCACTCTCGCTACGAACCGTTTTTAGTATCAAATGAGTGGGAAATTCTATACATTACAAACATCCATGCCTTCAAACATAAATACATATCTCAATTGAAAAATCAATTTATGAAACTGTCCGTACTGAGTTTTGAACTCGAGACATCCGTGACCGGATGCAACGACGTTGATCACCACACCATGGACATATTTATTTACCATATTTAAAAATATAAAATAAATCGATCAACTTTAGGGGCTTTAAGCTTAGTTAGTTTATAAGTAAACTGAAGCCTGTTTGGCACCTATTTTTTATTATTGGAACTGAGTTACATCAACTTGTTATTAAAACATCTTTATTGTGAGCTTTATGTATACATTTTCACCCACTAACGACCCGGGTTTCGCCTTTTGTCATCTTCAGAAATTCGAGCACAAGAATGAACTCGAACTGACAGACAGTAAAAAGTCGATATCATTTACTTAAATTATTATCACCAACTTAGGAACTACATTGATATTTGAATTAATTTTAATACTGATTTGATAGTAATGACTTTTAACCTTAATTGGGAAAACAATCGCATAACCAATTACAAACTCATAGGATTTGGCAATTGCACCAAGAACCAATTAACATTAAATTACATATAAATACCTACTTATTATGGAATGGTGTGTTTTAAATGTAATTTGAAGAATATATCATAGATATAACTACTTATTTTAAATTGGTGGGTTGTGTTAGGGTGAATATAAAATGATTAATACGGGAATTTTATTATGTTGATTGCTAATTTATGATTATTTTACGAACTCATCTCACGTAAAAGATACAATGAAAGGGAATTAGGGAGGTTAAGTTGTTCATTCAAAATTGGTAAGGAATTTAACTGGGCTCTATTGATTTCCAAAAAAATCCTGATAAAACAATTTGTGATCTCCCATGTTTTGATACAATATGTTAACCCCTTCATCCGTATTGAACGAGTGGTCTTCCGTTGTAACGAAATACGTGGAAATGTATAAAATGTCAGCAATTCAAATTAAAAACTTGATCGCTTAAAACAATTATTTTCGGTTACGTGATTTTGTTTTGTATGATTGTGCTGCGATTCGAAAACGCGTCGGCAGTTTAAAATTGGTCCGCTTTGATAACCTGATTTAGATTGGTATGAAACAACCATTCAGCGGTTCTGTTATGGCAAGCCTAACAGAAAATCAATATCGATTGTTTGTTTTAAATAACGAGCCCAATAGGCCTTTAGCAAGTGGAATAATAAATTTTGTACAGAAAACTAACATAGAAATTCCAACGACAAGGGAGTTATAATTTTGCTCAAATAAAAACAAAAATGATCACTTACAAAATATGACACCAAACTATGCTTAACAAGATATTTTTTTAAACATGAGTCATCTAAAAGAAAATAGTCAAACAATTGCTAAAATTGATCAAAAAATAATTAAGTATATTTACAATAAGCCATTCTACAAACTTGCAAAACCAGACAACACCATACGAAAAATGTTTAAGTTTTTTATGAAATACATACTCAGACAATTCCAATGGTTACAAATCACAATTATATGCTGATATGTGACGTTCTATTTTGCATATATTGTGTAATTGTCTTAACTTGAAGTAAAATACGACGGAAAAAATAAGCTAACTCAAAACTAATAATCTAAGCGGGAAACACAAAAACGTCGTTCACTTTTAATATTGCAAGGTGGATATGAGTTTTTACTTTAAAACGCCTCTCATGACCGTTTCCAATGAGGATGACATTTACTCTTAATGGAGTTTATCTCAACAGATGCTTTTTACTAAGTTCCTCAACCTCCCTTTTTTGAAGAGAGTACGGATAGAAGAATAGGATTAGTGGCTAGGTTAGCGCTCTCACTAACGCCCCGTTGTAAGGAACGAGAGGCAATTTTACACATCACAAACGTTTATCATCAAATCGAGAATTTGGTATCAATTTTGAATCTGAATTTTGGAATCAAGTAAATTACACAAAAAAATCCTTCCAATAATTTATCACCTTTTTTCGAAAGAGACAGGTATGCATTAAAAATTAATAAATATGATATTTCAGGCCATTACTGGATGTATTTTAAGACATAAAAATTCATCCAGTAATGGCCTGAAGGTACCTATATCCTATATTATAATCAACATGTTTGATAGATTCAATCTTATCTATAGCCTTAAATGCAAGTATTTATTAAACTTTATTAATTTATTTATTTTTGCTTTGTTACATTGTGTTCTGTTCATCTTCACACGTCACTCACTAACGTGCTGTATTCGGAAACTTTTCAGTTAGTAAATCATTTAGTGGTAACTAAACTACTATTCACTCAACTAACTTACTCGATCAATCTGAACCGGTCTTGAGTGAGATTTCGCTGAATTAGTACAGGTATATATTTTTTTTCGGATTGTAAAATGAAAATTCTTACATTCGACCACAGCGATCAAATCTCTTTGAGGTAGACATGGTAATGTCCTTTGTAGTAACATACCACATTGGTCAGTAGTGACGAAAACTTGCTGGCTTAAAACCACAAGAGTTGGGTTAAGCTTTGTTAACGATTTTAGCTTAGTTGGACGTGAACAGTACCTGTTACGTTGACAGGTCCGGTTTTTGCACCAACCAATAGAATCAGTGTTGTCATTTCAGTATCTGTATATCTGTGGCAAAATAAATATTCATTTTTATTTCATATTTTTATTTTTTTAAGCCACTTGCGTTTCCAAGAAACACATGGCTTCTTAATGAAGGTGTTTCAGCTTCTCTTTTTTCCGCAAAGAGTACACGCTAAATAGATGGGCTAGGACAAGACTAGTGCTTAGATAATCGCTATCGCTACGCCTCGTTTTTAGGATTGGATTGGTAGGGGAAAAAATTTAGACGTAACCGACACCCATGCTTTCGAACAGAAGAACATTTGAAGCCGTGAGATCACGATAACGACATTTACCACTGCGCCACGGACCCATAATAGACACATTTTTTAAAAATGCAACGCGTGACAGCATACAAAAATGTTATGCATATGAAAGAAATTTCAGTTTTCTGACGAAATTAATTTTTTATGTGAATTTTATTTTATTCAAATTTTGATACATAGTTGATGATATCATAATTTAAATAATCGATAGCTATTTTAGTATCACGCCATTATATCGTCAATGTTTAAATATGTTTTTTGAAATAAGGACCTTTTTATTATAAACTGATTTTAATGCAGAATAACTCGGAGACGAAAACGCAAATAAACTAATGTTAGATATGACTGATTGAATTATTGCAACGTGAAATGATTTTATCGACTTATTCGATTTTATCAGGAAAAATGCTAAAAAAATAAAACACCCCCCCCAGAAATTAAGGAATATTGCTTTTAATGCATTTCTTTGGAATGAATATGGAGGAAAGTTTTTTCAAATGCCGAAAAGAATGTAAAAGGTCTTAATAATAATGGGAAGTAAATGAATAAATTAAATGTTTTAAAGGTCACGCTATCATCATTTCTGGCTTTTATTGATTTAAAATAAGTTCAAAATTTGAAAAACTTTTCCTTTATACGGATGAAGAATTATTATCAGTGCATAAATTCTGTCCCTGAATGCATACCATTTTTCTTTGACATACCTTCGCGTGGAAACTTCTTCATTCTATTTGTACGATAACCCGTTCAAATAAGAGATGTTACCCTATTTGGGTGGTCAAATTTTCGATATCAGCAAGGCATCACTTAAATATTTGAAACGATTATTAATCAATGTAAGTTTATAAATAGAGAAATAGTTTACAATATATAAAGTTATATGTTAAAACACATTATACATAACAAAAATCAAAATAGAAACGTTGCGTTGGGCAAAAAAATAGACCACCCGTCGGAACGGGTAGATAGAACACAGGATGTTTACAATACGACAGATGTGCATTTTCTGTCGAGATATTCAACATTTTGACCTGATTTTTATAATTTAAACTTCTATTCTATTATTGTCCGTCGAAGTGAGTGGACGCGTTTCACGTTTGCTTTCTGATGTCAATATAATTAAAATAAATATTTATTAAAAACCAATTAGTAAAGTGAAGTAAAGTTGTAAGAGTTCAGTTGTAATTAAGTGTAATTAGTGACGAATTCGCTGCCAGAAGTTGTCAACTACAGTTTGTCGCTTGTTAAACGGACATTTCTACTTAACATAACAATACTGAAGGCACATAATCTCGATGAGTGATATTGAGGTGAGACGGCGCTCACCTCGTCGCCGTCTTGCTCGACTTCCCCGCGATGATTCTACAACAGGAGAAGACTCACCTTTCACGCCACGTGCATCGATTCAAAGAACTCCTCCGAAAAATGTTGCGAATAAAAACATATCCAACGAGACAGAATGCTTGAACCAGGTACACAATATCCTTAACATTATGAGGGATGACCTTGCCGCTTTGAATACCAAAAATATAAAGGATCAACAAACCAAGATACTGAAAAAAATGGATGATTTGAGGCACCTTTTTAGCGTCACTGTTGCTGAATCAGCTGAAAACGCAGCACTAGTTAGAGTCTTTTCTCAACAAATAGACTCGAATAAAGACACGGTGGCTAAGGCGTTGAACGTTATTGAAGAAAAACTGAGCCATAGTATTTCATACGCTGGAGCCTGTGCCAAAAAGTACCCACCCCCGATATCACGCTCCGGTGCCCCAGCACTTCCCTCTAAACCAGCCATCCTAATATTTCCTACCGATGACAGCGTTAAAGATTCTGCGACGACAAAGGCAATGATCGAGTCAGCGGTTAAGCCCAGAGATATCGGGGTCAAAGTAACCGGAATCAAGCTGATCAAAAACCGAGGCGTCATTATAAACACTGCCACCGCCTCTGACTCAGAACGTCTCGCTGCTGCTCCCTGCTTCAGTAATGGCAAACTGGAAGCCAAAATAGCAAATAAGAAGTTGCCAAGAATTATCATCTACGATGTCCCACGGAGTATAGAAGACATAGACTTTTTGAATGAAATTCATAGTTCACTCAAGCAACCTAAAGTGGCAGTCGAAGAGTTCATCAAAACAACTAGTCGGAGCCATCTAGCCGGTCCACGAGACGGACCTACATGCCACAGAGTATTTTACGTACTGCCAGCAATGCGTCACGCCTTCATTACAGAAGGCAGGTGCTACATGGACTGGTCATCATACAGAGTTAGAGACTTCACTGGAGCCACTTTGTGCACAACATGCTTCATGTATGGACACCCAAGCAGACTCTGCAAAGAACGGCAGATGTGTTCTCACTGCGCGCTGCATGATCATACAGCTGCTGAGTGCTCTCACCTGCAGGACGCTCCTAAATGTGCTACATGCACACGGTATGGAAAATCCGCCCTACACAAGACAGGCGACAAATTATGCCCTGCATACTTAGCATTTGTCACAAGAACGCTAAACAGCATTGACTATGGCAGTTAAGATAAATATAGGACAAGTCAACATTGGACGAGGTCAAGCAGCCATGGCAGAACTGCGTCAATGGAGTTCTACAAACTACATTGACATTCTTCTGATACAGGAGCCTTTTATTCTGGATGGACGCACTTCCGGGTTTGATAGTAATACACTAGTGATTGAAACGCGATACGCATCAACTGATCCGCTCGCATCGATTGTCGTTCTAAATCCAAAAATTCATGTATTACTCGTTTCTCATTTATCGACACCAACCTGTATTGTTGCTGAGATAACACTGGAAAATTATACAATCTTTGCAATATCGGCCTATTTTAAATATTCAGATCCAATAGACATACACCTTGCCCACTTAGAAAGAGTATTGAGAGCACTTGGTGATGAAAAAATTATCATTGGAGCAGATGCCAATGCAGAGTCACCTATGTGGAGTCCACGAATTATAACAACGCCAAGACACGGAGTATGTGGCCCAGCTGTCGAGGACTTTGTAAGTCAATTTGATTTGTTTATCTTTAATGACAGTCAGCAACCGCCAACTTTTCACTCTACACTCGGTGTCGGATATATTGATATCACATTGGGATCTCCTAAAATAATGTCCGACTGCAAAAAATGGGAAGTGTTAGAGGGAATCACCGGGAGCGATCATAATGTTATTTTGTTTAGCCTCGATAACCACACTGACGGAACACCAAACATGGAAAGCATAGCACGACGATTCAGGAACTCAAGGCGAAATTGGATATTTTTCGATAGAATATTTAGAAAAAAATTAAACGAAGTTGAAAATAGATATGATGAATCTCCTCATTACGTAGCATCATTATTAACCAACAATATTATAGACTGTGCGGAGGTAGCCATAGGAAGATCAAAACCGAAACACTCGTCTTCTAACCCATGGTGGAACGCAACTTTGGACGAACTAAAAAGGCACAAAAATCAATCACGAAGAGCATATCAGAGGATGAAAGGAAAGCTGCCATTACCACTGCTACAAGTTTTTAAAAAAACTTACACGCTAGCATCTTCTCGCTTAAAATATGCCATCATTTCCACTAAGAAGAAGGCATGGAAAAACTTTGTGCGTCAAGTCAGTTCAAGTGATCCTTGGGGTGCGGTATACCAGTCGATTTCAAACAAAAAAAATACTTCCAGAATCTTGAGTGGAATCTTAAATTCAGGCGAATTCACAATAACAGGTGAGAGTACTGCCGAAGCATTTTTGGACTCACTAATTCCCACAGACGATCCAACACTCGATTCCATAGAGCACACAAGAATCCGGAAAGATGCCTTTGACTTCCCCGATTATGTGGAAGATGATTCTCCACCAGTCACCAAGGAAGAGCTGGAATGTATCTTCAAAAATCTTAATGCTGCTAAATCCCCGGGCATCGACAGGATTGATGCTGAATTGTGCAAAAGAGCATGGATGATAGCTCAACATGAGTTCATCTGTCTATACCAAAGCTGTCTAAAACTGGGTGTTTTTCCAGATTGCTGGAAAACGGGTCTTTTGATAATCATTCCAAAGCGATGTGATAAACCACCAACTGACCCAAAAGCCTACAGGCCTCTAACCTTGCTCCCAATCCTAGGTAAAATTCTCGAAAAACTTATTTTTAGACGTCTTGACATATATATTTCAACTAATAACCCAATATCTGCAAATCAGTTCGGGTTCAGGTCAAAGATTTCAGTAGACGATGCCATTAATTGTTTACTCAATGTGGTGGCATGCTCACCTTTTAAATATGTTCTAGCCATTTTCCTTGACATTTCAGGAGCATTTGACAACGCATGGTGGCCAATGATCTTAACGAAATTGAAGCGTCGACAGATTCCATCTGACCTTTTTAAAATCATCTTGAGCTATTTTTCAAGCCGAGACATAGTCATTTCTACAGGGAATTCCCTGATCCGAAGAAAAAGTCACTCGAGGTTGTCCTCAAGGTTCGATTCTTGGACCACTTCTATGGAATATTTTATTCGATGATCTCTTGGACCTTCCGCTCCCTCAAAACACCCATATACAGGCATATGCTGACGATGCAATAATGCTTATTCAAGGAAACAATAGAAGTACTCTTGAACAGCTATCAGCTGACTGTTTAAGGCAAATAGCTACATGGGGAGATTGCAACAAATTAAACTTTGCACCTCATAAAACATGCAGCATAATGCTTAAAGGAAAACTGTCTCGAAAGCCAATAATAAGGTTCAATACAATAACAGTTCCTGTCCAGCGAACCATGAAAAATCTTGGGGTAATATTGGATGACAGATTATCTTTCTTAGATCACGTTAAAACTACTATAGCCAGCTCTAAGATAAGCTTTGAAAAGGCAGCACGCATGGCTAGGGTAAGTTGGGGCTTAACATTTCCTACGGCGCGACTCTACTACAAATCAATATTCCTTGGTATTGCGTGTCATGCTGCAAGTTGCTGGGCATATAGATGTTCCCAACGACAGGAAATATGCCAAATGCTTCTTCGGGGGCAAAGGTTTCCACTTCTTGCTATGTCCAAAGCCTATCGAACCTGCTCAACTGAATGTCTTCCTGTTATGTTAGGACTTATTCCTCTAGATTTAGAAGTCCAAAGAAGAGCTGCAATTCATCTTTTATTGCTCGGGAAACCAGCTCAAATTGGCAGCACAATTCTTCAGCCATTGGATTGTCAACAGTTTCTCAAAGCTAAAGTGAAAAAACTCTGCTCATTAACTGTTCTAATGACTTGGCAAAAACGGTGGTTAATATCTCCTCGGGGTAGAACTACCCATCTATTCTTCTCAGATATTCTCTTTCGTCAGAATGCAACATGGTTTTCTCCAGATCACTGGACTTCCCAATTTATCACTGGTCATGGTGCGTTTAATGCCAAATTATATAAGTTTAAAATTAAACCAAACCCATATTGTCCTTGTGGTGATAAAAATCAAGATTCTGAACATATTCTTTGGGATTGCCCAATTATGTCCATTGAAGGAGATATTCTTTATTTGTCCTGCAGAAATAGTCGCGATGGTCCTATAGGACATCCGGATCTGGTTTCTTCTCCGGGAAACTTTTATCAGTTCAAAAAATTTGCGGCCTCCTTTGGAGAAAAAGTTTACCTTCCCTGCCCCTCACCATTTAATCCTTAATTGTTGCCTCACCATAGAAAGTTCTGTGTATTTAAATTAATTGCTAGTTGACGACTTTAATATAATTATTGTGTACTCATCATATTCCTTCAAATGTTACATTATTATTATTTCTTATTGTTACTTATATTATAAATATTTATTGCTGACTTAACGTATCATTGAGGAGACATGATCTCCGGTATGATACTAACAAGTTCATCGCATTAAAAAAAAAAAAAAAAATTTAAACTTGACTTAATGATTTAGGTAAATATATTACCTTTTTGCCCGGGGTGATAGAAATATTTCAAACGATAACTTAACATGATATTACTAATTTTTTGGCCAACGCGGTAAAAAAATGAATTGAAATATAATTAAGAAACAAAGTTTTGTGCAGGCTTAATATTTTACTGTATAACTAATTTTTGTAGCTTTGAATGATATTCTAGAAATATTAAAAAATATTTGTTTTACCGTGTCCGATCGCGATATGAAGCATATAGATTCCTAATGGAGATATCTCAACGGACGTTTTTCTAGAAGGACTGCTTGTTACTCAGTTGCTCAACCTCTGTTTATTGAAGTTAACTACTGGTTGGCTAATCGCTCTAGCTACGCCCCTTTGTTAGAATTGGATAAGTGGGAGAAAATCTTACGGGTTGTTAATAAAATAAAATTTATAAAATTCGAATCGTTACAATAACGAGTACTCGGGAATTCAATGCCGAATAAAAATAAGCATTCATATTTATACTGAATTCAAATAACTCAAAGAAATTTCTCAGAATGCTGAGCAATCCGGCTGTCTATTCAGCCAGTAGTCGACGTGAATCCAATATCCGATTCTAAAGTAGATCGTGTGCATATTTTTTGCATAATTCAATATATTCCAAAATTTCGAAGTCATAATGTATAAAGTTTGGTGAAAGTAAACTAATCTAAATATCAAACATTGTGATAAAATCTTTACGAGTTGTTCGTAATATATATTTAAATATCACCAGTTAGTTGTGTCGGGGCCCATGGTACAGTGGTACAACGTCGTATTTCCAAATTGTTTTTTCAATCGATTTATAGATTTTTATTCCTAGGCATGGATGTTTGTAATGTCTGGAATTCCCTCCAACCTATCAGAGACTTAAATACGAGACGCAGCAAGAGTGATTAGATAACCAGATGGTCCTGTCCTAGCCTTATTCTTCTCTCAAAACTCTCTTCGAAAAGTAGAGGTTGAGCATCTTTATTTTGACATTCAGAAAACAGAAAAACATCAAAAACTGACTTAATTCCTTTTGTCAGTAAAACCTAGATATATAAGTAAAATTTAAATTAAACAAAACCATAGCTAAAGTAAAGATTCTTTCGTCATTCACCATTCAAATAAATACAGAACAGGGATCTTTTCTCTTTTTATCGACATAGTCTTTTACGACTAAACGGACGGTAGCCAATTGACTGACTCCGTTCAGCTTTCGTCCACTCTTTTGCAGAGTGATGCGTTCGAGTTTCAAGAAGAGAATTTTCGTACATTGTTTTTTGTATTCAAAGGCATCGATATATGTGATGCTTTTATCCCATCCCAGCCACCCACTATCCGATCATAAAGACGGTCAGGCAGAGAAGGTTTTTTCCTTACTCTGAAGAGAAATGTTAAGCGACTGACTAACAAATTTTAACAACGATGTGTGTATATATATGCAAACACACACCAGTAACGGTGTTTATATCGAGTAAAAAATCGATCGCGTCGAGAATTGAACGTTATTTTCGCAATGCTTAGTTTCAAAGCTTGCAGTGACATCTATGCAAGGAATCGTTATCTTCGCCTTTTTTGTAAAAAATCGGGCTATCCACGAATCTGGATATTTTTAATAGTGTAATTCGACAACGACTTTTGGGCTTCTCTTACCCTTAAGATACTTAATAACGAGTCCATATTTTGTCATTGGGAGAATACATGATGTTAGAAGCTATTTGAAAAAACACAACACATTTTATACTACAAGTCAAATGGGTTTGTTTACTTATATTACAATAGTATGAAAAGGAAATTTAGAAGCTTTCTTTTCGACAGTGAAAAGATTTTAGATACCATTGTGTCAAGTGTAAAGCATTTCAAATCAATATGTCTAGACTGACTTAAATGAATGTTTTCATGTAAATTTTAAGCAAAAAATACTGTTTTTATTACATGATCAACGTTGAATATTTACAAATAAGAATTAAAATTATGCTTAGCGATATTTTCACCTTATACGATTTTAGTGTAAAACATGTTGAAGTTTTTTTTACCGCACATTGTAGGAATAGGGGATGGAATTATGGATGACGAAAAGTAAGTAGCCTTCTCTCCCTGTCGATGAGCAAGTATAAAATCAGCTTTGGATAAAAATCAAATTAACGATTCGAATCGTCCACTTCGGTTGCGGGGTCCACTAGAACTTCCAATCTCTAGCACTGGTTTCGGTTGAATATTTTTAACGATTTCGCTATTCTGAAATTAATATCAATTATGAAAACTAAAATTTAAGAAAACACCCACTTGATTTTCGTCACTTCTCTTCTATATTTGACTTGCTTATGTCGGTCTGCTCGATGGGGGAGATTGTTGACTTTATTTAATCGGCATTTACTTGATAGAACTCCATTATAATAGTAGAAAGTATTTCGTTCCACAAATACTTTGATATTTTATCCTAAGACATTATTGCATTATTTGGAAACTCATGGTGTGGGGAATGTGTGCATATTATGACATATTATTTATCATATACAGGCTGCATTTTGCATTATTTGGAAATATTTATATTGATTGTCTTAGTGTATTATCTTGTTTTGAATAATTATGATATCTGCCTTATTTTATCATTTCGGGGTTGGGGGTTTCTTGATATTTAAGCATTTTAATTGCAATTTTATTTGTATGTATCTATATTTATAAAAATGAATGTTTGTTTGTTTATCTCTTATGCGTTCCTTTACTATTCATCCGATTTCAATGAAACTGTGATGACACAACAGACGGAAAAAAAATATAAAATATTGTGTATCCGAAAGCACTTCAATAAACAGAATTAAAACAAACACTTTCTTTTTTGAGTGGCATTGCATCGCATGCCGGGTACTCTAATACTATTATAACATTCGATTATATTTTATTATTTTAGGGTATGGAATGTTGGATTTCTTCAATATTATGGTATTTTTTTTATCTCGTAAAAATTTCATCAACATATGAATTTGTGTTGTATTTTAAATGCGTTCCCTCCATTTCCATTGTTCTCTTTTTACGAAGAAAGTCGAAAAATTATCTTCGTTAAAAATTTTAATTAAAAACATCCCCACAAACAAGATGAAACGGTGGTACACATTTTTCCTCGGAACAGTAATCAAAGAAATGATTAAAAAAAATCATTTCTCATTCTTAATTAATGGCAATTATAAAGGAAAAAAATTCTTTGCCGACAAGCCTTACAAAGAAAATGCTTCATCAGATTATAATCCTGCTTATAGCTTACGGTAAAAACATTCAATCTGATGTAATATTTTTCTGTATATTAGAATAAATTCGAGACGACCGAATTTATTTTTAAAATTAATTGATCTCAATATACTCTTTTTTGTCATATTTTTTGCAGGGTTGGGCTGGAGGGGGCTCGAGCGAGCCAATTGTTAATTTTGCCGGTAAACCACTTGTCAAATAAAGAAAAAATATATTTTCACATCACATCAGTACCTAACTGCAATTTCTGTGGATGTGAAATATATGATTGCCTTTTTAAATTCCTCGTAAAAAATTGGTTGCATAATAAAAAGACCGGTTCGCATTGGTCGAGTAATTCAGGAGAGGAAGAGTAATTTAGTTGCCACTTAATGATTTAATAACAGAAAAGTGTCTGAATACATTACATTAGTGAGTAACGTGTCAAAATGAACAGAGCACAATGTAACAAAGCAAAAATAAATAAATTCATAACTTCATTTGTAATGGCTATATCAGAAGAATTTGAAAAGAGATTAGCGAGAAAAAAGAATTCCAAAACCAATATTACGGTAGTATCTTTGCTCCAACGAAACGTCATTTTGACGACAACTAATGAACTAGACTAAAGATATCGTGTTCAGAATTATTTCGTGGTTTGTTTAGTATTTAGTGAGAGGTAATGTAAAATATGGTTTTACGTATTATTAAGTAATTATTTCACTTCATATTTTGTGTGTAAAACCTGAAATACATATCAAACTATGTGAAATTATTGAAAGGCGCAAGAATCAAAGTTTTTCATAGCAGAACAACCTCGTGACGTTCTTGGTGCCGCTTGAAACAAAACGGTTACATACGATACGTCATGCATCTCGGATTGTTACTATACTATAATTTTGTATTTTTCCATAATAAAATTGACGATATTTTCAAATTATAATTAATTATACAAAGAAGACGTTAAATGTAATATATTTTTTGATTATTTATGTAGAACTATTTTATTTACTTATAACAAAATTTTCACAGATCATTTAAAGGTTTAAAAGCCGAAGTAACTCATTTTTACACCATGAATACGTAAGGGTTAAGTACATTAAGTAGCATTAGATTGCTTTCATAATAATTGCCTATAATAATAAAGCTCTGAGATTGAGCGAACCTCTTGTTAAAGTATTTGCAGCCCACTGCTGATTATTTGTGTATTTTAGGACCAAAGGAATCCATTATTCCCTTATTAAGCATTCATAATACATCTTCGCTTCTCAAATTAGTTCCTCGAATTTATGTTTGGATGTGGGAATACACTAACATCATTATAAATATCTAAATTGAATACAAATGAATGACTTATAAAACTTTCTATTTTTGATTACTAATTGATTACCTATGAATAAATATACCATCAAATTTCGGAAAACTTTTATTTAGAGACTGAATGTTATATGATAACTAATATTTATTACCCAGCTTTGCCCGGGATAGAGGACGTTGTGTGTTATTATGGCGTTATTTAGGAGCAAGAAAATGCTGAAAGTTTATTATTTCCCCTATTATAATGGAGTTCTAACAAGTAAATGCTAATTGAATCAATAATTTAGTTGAATTTATTAATTAGTACGCTATAAGTCAACGAAATAGCTTCATCTACAGACTTTAAAGTCATGATGAAAGAAAACAATATTGCTGACAAATGAGATACGTACTTTGATAAAAATGTGAACTTTTGAAATACGAACTGTTGAGATTTTGAGACCCAGGTTTTGCTTTTTGGCATCTTCAGGCAAGAGCCAATTAACATTAAATAATATAGAAATACTTACTTATTATACAACGGTGTGTTTTGTTAGGGTGAATATAAATAAGATGATTTTATTATTTTGATTGCTAATTTACGAAAATTTTACGAACTCATCTCACGCAAAAGAGAGTTAGGGAGGTTAAGTCGTTCATTCAAAATTGGTAAGGAATTTAACTGGGCTCTATTGATTTTCAAAAAATTCTGATAAAATAATTCGTGATCCTCCATGTTTTGATGCAACATTTTAGCCCCATCATCCGCATTGAACGAGTGGTCTTCCGTAGTAACGGAATACATGAAAATTTACAAAATCTCAACAAATCAAATTTGATATTGAAATTTCATCAAGCACACTCAGTTGACGTCTTAAATTATTTAAATTATAAAAAATATGAACGTTTGGTCACATTTCTTACCTGTCGAAAAAAATACCTGCGATCCTTTTAAGTTGATAACAGCTATCTTCTGCTGTTATAGTTTGATCGTTTATAATATAATCGAGAATTGTTATTGTCTCTGAGACTAAGTCATAGATACAAACATTTAAATGTTACGCATATGAAGTGTCCCAAGCAATAACGCTTACTTAACGTTTTATATTTATTAAAACTGAAAGACGACGTTTTGTATTAAACAACATATATCAGAAGTAACAAACTTCAATTTATTTCTTCAAAACGTAGAAATACAGTTGACAATATAAAGCGTATCCAGGATTTTAGATGTTCAACTTTAAAGTGAAAACTTATTCTCTTACTTCAGATTAAACGCTATCGTCCAATAGTTTTCTTTAGCTTTTGTACTTATAATGTTTTCAAAGCTTAGGCCAGTGGTCGGCAACCTACTACCCGCGGGTTATTGAATTACCCACCGCAACATTTTGAATCACCCGCCAAGAAACTTAAAGACTTTCGCCAGCGACTTGAAAACACAGAACATTCTTGGTGATTAAAAAAATGCATTTGCTTTATTATCAGCCAGCTATTTTGAACCAAATCGTGTGAGCAAACATTTTTTCAAATGAAATGTGTCTAGAATACTTTGCGAAATATACTAACACGATAAAATCTTGATTCTTGTGTTCAAATTAAGTTTAATTACCTATATATTTGTTAAATATTGAAAAACTTTCAAAAAAAATTCAAAATCTAGGAAGCTACTAAAAATAGTATAAATTGTCTTAAACTCATACCCACTAAATAAATAAATTTTTCAAAATTGAAATTTTTTACCCAGTCTCCCAAAAGGTTGCCGACCACTGGCTTAGGCATTAGTGCTTAAATGTTTTATGTGGCTAGCCTATTGGTGACTTTTTAACTTTCTTAATTTATTTAGCTGATTTACGACAATAGGAAATGCTTTACCTAATAAACTTAACAGTATCACTACAGAGCTAAGTCGGTACGAATTTAATTTTTGCTGATTATTTCTATTGTGATTAGTTATTTATTATTATTGAAGGTGAAAAGTTTTGTTTTTCAACCCTTCAGTAACGGATATGTACACCGCAAATTGATAGTAGATTTTTTTATTTTAATATCTAATCTGATTTTTTCCGTTTCCTTTTCAAATGCATCGTATATATTAAAATCGAAAGCGGTGTTTCGTTTCATATAAAAATATATAATTTATAGTTTAGAACCGTGAAATTTTTTTTTCTCGTTTAATTACATGTAAAGTGAAGAGCGAAAGCAAGACATAAGGGCATGCTGTCGTTTGTTCTTTTATCTTACTTGCTTATACACAAGTAAGGCTGTGTAATGTGTTGTAGATACAGAAACATCCACCGCACGCCAATGATATGTATAAATATTTATATATATAACGTTACGGATATTTTTTTTATATTTTTTAACTGTTGAAAATACCCAGAAAATAAAGTACATCAATAATATAAAATTAAAGTTAATAACTTTCTTATTCCACTGGCTGTATTACTAAATGGAACACAAGTGTTTTGTTGCTTTATAAACTTTAACTAGCTCAAATCCATCGAAAACATTGTAACACATCAATTAATAATAACATTTAAAGTAGGAAGTTTAAAATAGCATAGTTGACCTAGAAATGGGAACCAAAATGGCATGTGCAATTCACGTCATTTCAGACAGACAGTTTCATACAAGTTTTTTCTGCCATATAGAAGAGATCATTTAAAGCAAAAAAAACGACTTTATTATTGAATGTCTTATTTTATTTATGTATTACTTTAAATGGCTGTAATAAATTTATTTGAATAGCTTTTTACACAATGGCAAATTCAGCAAATTGTGGAGATTTTCAATTGAATGACGAAAATCTTATGGGTGTTGCAATAAAGTTACCCGTCTGAGTCTTAATAGAGTAATGTATGTTGGTTAAATCTTTTATATTATGAAAGTGGGCATTTTCCTATCATTGGATATTACTATATTTAGCTAAAAGATAACACGCTTCACTGTGGTCCTGGGATTAAATTTCTATTGATTGCAAGAAGTGATTAATTTGAATTGTACGTTTAATATGTATGCTATTTTTGTTTTTGTAGACGCTTGTAAAATAACATGTGAGAAAATGTAGAAGAAGTAAAAATCAAATTGTCTTTCATTTCTTAAACTACAATGCCTTTCCAACAAGAATCAACAGTTAATATTTTACAGATGATTTATGTATTGTTATGATTTTATAGTTATTATAACTATACAAGCCTTGGTTATTTTATGGATTAACGACTGGTCAATAAACAACAGAAGTTGTAAAAACTCGTGCACTCGATTCTTTTTCTACACGGAGGATATGTTCTCAAAGACTACTGTGTAAAAAAAGATAACATGTCCATTTAAAAATATTGCATAGATTCAATAACTTAAAATACCCCCAAAATATTAAATTTTCGAGTTCAATAATAATTCTTCTTGATTTTCATTTCTGTATAAAAATATTTTTATAAGATACGATTGCATTACGCTGTAAACGATTCGTAAGAATGTCATGTCTAGAAAAACAATATTGGAAAGAAATGCATTTGTTCGATTCGGTAAACAGACATTAAACAGTAAAAACAAGAAAGGGAATAAAATTTAAGCATAGATGAACAACATAAATATGTTGAAACAATAAAAAGTCATGCAATAAGCCTTGAACACCTGTATCTTAAAATTCGCCAAATGGCAAAAATGACGATTCCGATATTTACAAAAGGCTGAAGTGTTTTTAAATATATACGTAATATTATATAATGTATTAAATAATACTTCTTGTCTTTTATAAACATGTAAATGCAAAATAATCAGTGAAATAAAATAAAAAAAACGCAAAAAGAGAATCGGGTGTTGAATTCGATTGAAAATTCAAGTCCTTGAGTAGCGTAACTGAAAACGAATATCGCCAAACAGCGTTGACGAAATGGCTACTAAATTGGCCATTGGTATAATTGATACTGATCGTCCATCAAACAATACGAAAATTAATTTATCGGATTGCATTATATATTTTCAAGCTGTGTTTCAAACTTTTAAAATTGCGTAATAAATGAAAATGTTTCCCCGGAATGAGTTATTTGCGTGCGGATTAAATCTATATTTGTGTGCGCACTTATATTTAGGGATGCAATATGAGTATTATTGAAAAAAGTATCCCGTATTTCCGCGTGAATTTTTGATACTGGACTTGAAAATGTTAAGTATCAGTATTAAGTAAGTGCCGGGTCCGTGGTGCAGTGGTCCACGTCGTTATGGATCTCACAGGCTGGAATCCCTGTACAGACATTTTCATTGATTGATTTGTCAATCGATTTTTGGATTTCTGTGCGTATTCATGAATGTTTTTGATATCTAAAATTTTCAACCACTCATCCGATCCCAAAAACGGGGCGTAGCGAGAGTGATTGGGTAACCACTAGTTTTTATCGAAATCGGTTGAATAGTAAAGGAACGCATACAGGAAAAATAAAAATTCATTTTTATATAGTACATATTATAGATGATATATTTTATATTCGTTTGGTTTTGCATTCCCTGCTTGCGGGTGTATGTGTTTATGTGTTAACCAGTGATGTATTCACGTAGCGTGAGAATTAATATATTACGCGGATAATTTGGGGTAGCATTGGTTTAACCGATAGCCATTATTCACATTATATTATTGTAGGCGTTATAAAATATTTGCATACAATTGTGAATTTATTCCAACAAAACAACAATACGCACACGTGCCTTATCAATTTTGTGAATATGAATATTAATTGTATAATACCATTATTTATATTTTATGACTCGTCTAAAACTAAAAACCGATATATTCACTTTGCAATACAAGCATCGATGTACCAATTTTACTTGGCCGCTAGTGAGGGCGCAACCAGAGCATCCAATCCCGTACCCTTTTCCTGATCCTGGGAATCGGGATTGACTTTTTTCAATATCGGGATCCTGGGATTGAACAAAAGCCAGGTTCTCAATGAATATGAAAACAATTTCAGACATGAAAAACAACGTCCGGGTGTCGCGAGGGCAAAATTTTTTTTCGCTAATTTCAAACATAAAAACCTGGCTTTTGGTTGAAAAAAAGTCAAAATTTTTTTGCTCCCGCGACTCCCGGGAGTTCACGCGTCCGTCATTTTTGGAAAAAAGTCAGGTTTTCAAGGCTCATACGAAATAAAAATAAAACCCCGTGAAATGGCCTTTGCATAAACGAACATTACATTTTTAATAATTATCAACACGGCGGGTCGGGCCCTATTACTTTTATTATTTACTTAATGTAGTAGGAAATGGGGAAACATTTACATACATTGCTTGAAAAGTGTAATTGAAAAAATTGGGCTGTTTTCGGATTAATATAAATTATTTTTTTACTATTTTAAGCGGAATCCTGAAATCCCGGTATAAGTATTGAGTCAAACACGGGATTGACTTATTGCTCCGGATCCCGGGATTGGAAGCCGTAGGCGCAACCGTTGCATTAGAAATGCTGTCATACTCAACCAGTATGGAAAATTCAATACATTTCAAAATTAGTGTTTTATCTACGGTTATTAAAAGTAGACATGAATTTTTGAAAGATATTTAATGGCTATTGCGGCAATTTATTCTAGACTGACAATTCTAGTTCTAGTTCTAGTAATATTCGTATACTATAGTAAACGACTTTTTTATATTTTACGCTTATATTTCCCGTTACGGCTTCACACTCTTCTTACAGGGTATATTCCGTAATATAACGTGGTGCAGTGGTCAACGTCGTTGGCTTCGGTTACAGATCTCACGGTTGATAATCACAGTACTGACAGTTTCATAGATTTATTTTTTAATCAGATTATGGATTTGAATTCGTATGCAACTCTCCTTCGTGAAACTTTTGTGTTAAAAAAAAGTTTATTTTATTATTTTAAATAGACTTGCAAAAAATGTTCGATCATTTAATAATAAAAAAAACAGATTGTCAATTCGCAAACCACCTCTTAAAAGAATCACATAATATAACTTCTAATTCATTACCGGTACGCTTACATTTTTCTAAAAAGAGCCTTAAGGCCGATTCAGATTAGTCGAGTGATTTAGTAAAATTATTTAGTCGATTCAATGTATTTTGTTCTAATTTTTCGGTCGAGTAGCGGCCTCCGCCACCTCTCACTAAATACTAAACAAACCACGAAACAAGTCTAAAAACGTAGTCAAGTTCATTAGTTGTTGTAAAAGTTTGAGAATTTAAAACGTTTCGTCGGAGCGAAGATACTCCTATCATAAAATTTGTTTCCGAATATTTAAGCCATGAATGATTTTAGAATTTTAAATATTCACTATATAAAAATAAATAAACTAAGCAATCTGCTTATAATGAAAATACAATGAATATTTCTGGATCAGAATAAATAGTTAATTCTTATAAGGTAGCTATGAAAATTTATTTTTTATTAATATCACTCTTCTAATTGCAATTAATTGAGGAGAACATTTGTAGCTCCCAGTGGATCTCGCCTATCGATCCATTTTTTTTTATCCAAATTCTTTTTTCTCGCTAATTTCTTCTCCAATTCTTCTGATAGAGCCATTACAAATGAAGTTATGAATTTATTTATTTTTGCTTTGTTACGTTGCCCTATGTTCATCTTGGCACGTCACTCTATAACGTACTGTATTCAGACACATTTCAGGTACTAAATCATTTAGTGGGAACTAAATTACTCTTCCTCAACTAAATTACTTGACCAATGTGAACCGGCCTTTAGGCTGAGTTTCTTAGAGCAACTAGAAATTAATAGATATACTCATGACAGTAATCTCTTTAATGAACTAACAAACATAATTCCTAAACCATTATAAGAAGCTCACTTAATTAAACATAATCAATAAAATGTCAATGCATTTACAAGAGCGATTAATTAATAATGCCATGTAAGTTACTTTTTCTAAAATACAATTAGTTAAATATTTTAATTTTAAATAAATATTATGAAGCTGGAATAAGTGAGATGACATATTATTGTCCGTCTCTTCTAAACACTATATATAACTTAGCTAAAATAATTGATTGAAAAATCAATTTATGAAAATGTTCGCACCGAGACTTGAACCCGAAACATCCGTAACCGTAGCTAACGACGTTGACCACTGCACCACGAACTCGACAATACTATTATTACTCATAAAAAAAATTCAAAAATCTCTTGATTTAAAAATTAATTTTAATTTCATTGTTTTCTATAATTAAAGTTTAAAATTTTTACGTCCAAAAGTATAAATTAGATACGAAATAGGGTAATATTCTCAATTAAAAACTTTCCGCTAATTTTGCAGGACTGTGTATGCAAGAAACTTTGGTGAAATACCGTGATATAATATTGAGCTTACGCGAAAACTTTTCAGACGAAGAGCTTTCAAATTGTCGTTACAGTTCCGGTTCGAGGAAAGGTACATCCATCGTATCCTGTTTCAACTGCTACCGCGCTGGAATACTGATTGCTTTGGGGAGCTTTCCACTCGAGGCTTTACCATGATACGTGAAATAGGCTGGATTTTCTTCAATAATCTTTATTTATGTTATGGTCTTCATAAAAGTGACGGTGAAATTATTTATAGTTACAATATTCCAAAAAAAGTATTTTAAATGGCTTTTTTCCCTTCTTCATACGGTATTATAGCTTAGTGGTCAACGATTTTGGGTTTTTTTCTTATTCAATTGTAATTCCCACGGGTTTTAAACCAAGTGGTAAAATACAGCTTAATAAATTATTTTTTTAATCGATTTAAGGAGTTGTATCCAAATGCATTGATTGATGTGATGTTTGTATCCTCTCCCATCAATACGATTCTTGAAACAGGTTATTGCGAGAGCAATTTGCTAACTTACAGTCCTTGTATGTTATTCTAACACTTTCTGAAAAAGAGAGATTGAATATAGGTATAATTAAAGTTTACTTTGTTATTCCGCTGGCTGTGTTAAGAAATGTGCCACGTGTTTCGCCTTTTTGAGAAGCATCTTCAAACTAACAATATCGCAAGGTTATTTACTTATAACATAATGAAGGGTAGGGTGCGATTATTTCCTTCTACTGGACGTGGTTAGGGGGCTAGACACAAATGGTATTCGTGCTAAATACCAGAACACTTTTTTAACCATATCCGCTCCCAATTTGAAGCATATGGATTTTTAATGGAGGTATCATAAAATAAATATTTCTACGAGAACTGCTTGTTACTAAGTTGCTCAACTTCTCTTGAAAACGGATAGCAAGATAAGGCAAAGACAGGACTAAAGGTTTACTAATCGCTCTCGCTACGCCCCATTATACGGATCAGCTGGTTGGAAGGGAATTTTTAGATATCACAAACATCCATGCCTTCGAACAGAAATCCAAAAATCAATTGATGTAACTGACCGAACTGGGAATTAAACCCGAGAGATTCGTAACCATAGCCAACGACTTTGACCACTGGACTGCATTACAAAATTAATTACTAGTGTTTGGAGGTTAGAATTCGAATGGAAATTGTCCTAATTAAAATATTATTTACTAATAATTGATTAGTGTTATGTAGTGGTTTTATTAACTTCTAAAAACTTTAAACTAGAGATAAAATGATTGATTTACATTATGTGTTTAATCAACAACTGTTAATATACGCCATTATGAGCCAGCTTACTCCTAATTGGCAACAGGAATGGTTGATAAAAAATAAGTCACAATATATTTAAAATAAGTGAATTTCAATAATTTGTTTAATTTAATGATATGGTTCTGTCTATAGTAGGATAACTACAGAAGACCGTAGTAAAATACCACGATTTTGTTAAAAATTCACGTTGGCATCAACAAAAAAATTTGTATTATTTGCTACAGATTTAAATGAAAAAAATAATGTATAAAACAATATAAATATACAAGTTTGTGTGATAAATAATAAAAATGAATAATGTCAGTTTTGTATAGCAGGGAAAAAAATAAAAATCAAATTAAAATGACATTCCACAATGCAAATACTATTTTCTTAGAAACTTTTGACCTAAATAGCAATTTTTCTCGTGACTCAACTTCAGCACGTTCAAACTTTTGTTAATATTAGTTCTGCAAAGAATTTATAGCCTTCAGCATAATTTATTTTTAAGCATCAATTTTACCAATGAGAAATAAAATTTGAAATTTCATGGAAGATGTATTTATGTTGGAATGCAATTCAAAAATATACAAAAAGAATTTAGCACTCGTAAATGTTAATCAGATTTTCAAGATCGTTATCTTTTGAAGTTGGAGTTCTCATGGGGAGTATGAAATATAAAAGTATTACATAACCACAGTCTTTATTAGTTTCTTTGCTTATTGCGTAAGCATTTACGAATGATTGGACATGTTTCTAAGCATATCAAGTCTTTTAAATTATTTTTTAACTTCTAAAATGGGTTTAAATGACAATTTAAAACTGAAGACTAATGTTACCTCATGGTGATGCATGGTTTTGGTAAAATAACATTTAATGGGTTAACTATTATTACATATACACACGAGAAATAAATATTATTATTCGTAAAGTAGTATGTTCTCTGGTGTCCATCTTGCATATTTTAAAACTCCTCGGAATCTCGTTCCTCTTTTTATCTTGACTGTTTTATATATCGTCGCTGTTCTGGAAGAAAACAATAAATCGAAAAAATTACATTCTGAGCTTGTTACTGGTACACCAAAATGTTCCTTATTTCAAACTCGACCGTATAAAAGAACATGCTTATTTTTTCAAATTACACTTTTACTTAAAAACAGTTTTGTAAAAACTAAATGAAAAAGGTACAGGATTTCAAAACGTTTCAAAAACGTCAAAGTCTAATTACTCAAAACTAGTATTTTTCAGTAAGTGTCTTCTTCCAGAACAATGGCGATATACCATATTTTTTTAGCATAATCAGGATACTTCAGTCTTGCTCATCAATATAGATTGGAACGTATCGTTACTCTTATACCACCATAAATTGTCGAGACCGTGGTGCAGTGGTCAACGTCACTGGCAAGGTCGGTTACGATGCTCACGGATCCGAGTCCCACTTTATACATTTCAATCAATTTATGGATTCATGTTGACGTGTTTTAGTTTCAGATGTTGTATCTGAACCTAAAAACGGAAAACGACTCGCTTACAAATAGTCGTGTCTTAGCAATATCCTTCCATTACTACTCTCTTTGAAAAAGAGATAGGTTGAGCAACTGAGTAACAAAGAGTTGTCATAGAAAAACTTATGTTGAAGTACCTTCACTCGAAGATCATATCCTCCAAACTAGGAGCGGACATATTAAGCAAACAAAAAAACTATCTCCTCTCATATAGCACGATTTTAGATGCTTGAAACTTTACACAAATTTAGTGTTCATTTTTTTTGTAATTGTAAAACATATTAAATTATAATTATTAACTATTGGGACGCCCGTAATATATGGCGGTATCAAAATTAAAATATTGAATGTCAAAAGTAGCTAATAATAAATAAAGTTATTGTTGTGTGTTGTGTCTGTTTAATCGAAATGCTTAAAGAACTTCATGGCAAAAACATTTGTGCAGACGAATTTTTATGAAATAGGAGTATATGTTCCTTACAAATGCATTGACGTAAATTGGAATAGATCTTTGAATGGAATCATTTATTTAAAAAAATGTTTGCAACCTTAACCTTCGACTAATTGTTATTGTTATTTAAGTTTGCTTGTCTCGAAATTTAGGTCAGGTAGAAAATGTGTGTATTGTTGAGTGTATGTGTGCATTGCATAACATACCTTCATGTGATATTTAATAATAATAATAAAACGCCTACAGACCGGTCTGGGCTTTTAATTAAACACAGTTGTTTAATAATGATTTAAATTTTCAGTACAATTATGTTTAGTATTGATAAACAATAATATACAATTATTAGACTCAGTTAACTGCCTCTATGAGTAACAGCTATCCACTAAATACATACAAATCCTGAATAATCAGCATAATCAAAACGCTATCGTAATTTCATAAGACGTAGGAGTTTGTAATCGACAACAACCCTGGCTAAATTATTCCTCCACCATTCCTTATATAAATATACATCTTAGAATGCTTAGATCATTAGTAAGACGTCTCCTCGCCCCTCAAGCTTTTTCCACCCTTCGATTATATCATTCTGTCTTTCTTAGTAGTCTTACTCTCCGACAGAGCATATCGACGGTGAACATGCAATACCTCAGAACCTCAAAAACTAAATTTACCCTTAGTCTTTATATATGTTACGCCAAATGTGTGAAATTACATATTTCATGAGATGTCCAAAATGTTGCCTGATTCATGAAATAACCAAATCCATTGCCTCATTCAAGAATTAGGCAAATTATCTGCCGAGTGTGTGAATGCAGCACAAATTTTTCTGTATAGTCGAAGTATTTAGCAAAATAGATAGTAGCGCTGCGGTTTTTGCAACTAAACCAAGTGTCATTGATTACATATAATTGTTATACCAATGTCAGGTGCGTGGTGCAGTGGTCAATGTCTTTGGCTTCGGTTACGGATCTCACTGGTTCGACAGTTTCATTAATTGATTTTTCAATAGATTATTTATTTCTATTTGATAGCTTTGATGTTTGTGATGTCTAAAATTACCTCCCATCTATCCGATTCTAAAAACGAGGTGGAGAGAGAGCCATTAACTCACCACTGATCCTGTCCTAGCCATATATTTTAATCACTAATCTTTGAGAAAGAGAGAGGTAGAGAAAATGAGTAACAAGCAGTTGCTCCAAAAGAGCTTCTGTTGAAACACTTGCACAATGATATTGGAGGCAATTTGCAGAACATTAGCAGCAGACATGGTAAACAAAAATTATGTTTTATTTTTTAAAATATAAATAAAACTTGTGTTGAGAAGGAGGTCACAATTACGCTCCACGTTAAAAGCGGACATGGTTTAAAGCCATGTGACAAAATGGTTAAATTTGTTTATTGAAAGTTTTTGTTAAATGGCTTCTTACATTTTATTAAATTTAATTTCTTACCGAATAAAATGCATTTGCAGTCTTTATTTACTTAGCTCACTTCAGTTTTACGATACTCTATGTAACATACCAAAACGCACCTGATTATATTTTTCGAAAATATCAGTTGGCTCACTTCACTTCTCATTGGCTCAAATAAAATCGACTTTTTTACAGCGATATCTTGATTTTCAAATAGTACATGTTTATACTGGTTAATATTGCAATTGTAAAACACGCAAATTACGTATAAACCCTGTATTAAAATGCTGATTTATACGAATTCAGTGAGACTTGTTTATTTACGTAATTTTCCACAGAGATTATTGCTGAAAATAACGGTTAATTATAAAAAGCAAACGCTAATTTGCACTAGCAATACTATTTTCACCACGTAGACAATTTCAAAGCTGATTTTAAGCGCAGACTATGCGATAATAATATTAAATAACAAATGTTAGACTCCATGCAATCAGACCTTGGTAACTCAAAACAATTAAACTGACTATTGATTGAATTAGCATTTACTTTGCTGATGATACGGTAAAAATAACAAACTATTCAAGAATATATCAGTTTTCTGATATCTATTTCAGCTTCACGACATCGTTTAAGCTAATTTAGCTTATCAATATATCAATGGTGTTGTGGCCAATTGATGTATCACTCAAAATTGAAATTGTTCAGGAGAGAGTAAAACCTGTTTTTATCGCAAACTATATATGGTGAGTAGCATTATGAATCTTAATTTGAAATGTACTCCTGTAAATTCTCATGTTTGCAGATACGTGATTAAACATGGGGAGTGTCGACATAATAGTGGCTTACATCAAGTGAACTGGTAAAAATTTTTAATCCTAAAACCAATGTAAAACGATGTTTTCGTTCCAAAAAATGGCCTATTTATCATTTGGCCGAGACCTGCTCTATCATCTTTAGAAAGAGATCCAGTAATTTTCATATTTTTTTAGGGTTACATCAATTGGTCAAAATTTGATCGATATTATACAGTTTTAGAAGGGATAGACAATATTATATCCTTTTCTTATATACGGTGTTATTAATTAATCCTTTCGTAATGATATATTAAGAAAAACAAAAGTAAACATTTAAGAATTTGATTGACAGCAGCACCAGCTTCTTTTCATAAATATATAATCATTTTTTTACCATATCCATTCGCAATGTGGAGGTATCTCAATATTACTGCTTGTTACTTAGTAGTTCAATCTCTCCTTTTTGAAGTGAGTAGGGACAGAAGGATTAGGGTTTGAGCACGATTAGTGACTAGCTTATTGCTCTCTCTATGCCTCGTTTTTAGGATCGGATGGTTAGAAAGGAATTCTAGACATCCATTCCTATAGACAGAAATTCATAAATTGATTGAAAAAACTGTCGGAATTTGAAATCCATGACATCAGTAACTGAAACTAAAGACGTTGATCATTGCACGGAGCCGACTGCATATTTAACTCAATTTATTTTGGATGATCGATTTAATAATTTAACTATAATCCACTTAAATATAGCTTTGAAGATGTTATGAAGCCTTTATAACTATCAAACGAATTTTTACAGGTTCTTTAATCTCAAGTTTTACAAAGTAGTTTTGATTAGAAATTCTTTCATACAGTACTTACATCCTGTCACGGCGGATCTGTCTAAGCGTAGTTTATTAATGTAAAAACGAGTAATATAAGTATTAGTATCGTAAATAAAGAAAACATTGCTTTAAATTAAGCTTCAATTAGCTCAAACAGTGTTATTAGCTTCTTATCTTCATTTTCTTGATGAAAAATTACTGTAACGCTGACAATTAAAACAGTGTATGTAATTATTGAATTATATGTAAACGAAACCAGCTTTTTATTCGTCATGAATCTACCATTAAAAATCGGATTAAAGTCTTGATAAATTCGGTGTGGCCGTAATTATTTTTGATTAATTGTGTAGATATAGCATGGTTTTGTTCGCTACTTCATTTATGTTGGCAACTTCACAGCGGTTAGTTCCCCTGTTTGTGCAGAGATATGCTGGAATTGTTTTAACCACCCCCCCGTTCATATTTTTGACTGCACGACACTGTAATATAAATGCTAATTTGGCGCGATATTTCAAACACACATTGGCAACTGGGTACGTGAGCGCCGAATGTGGGAATATGGGGATATGCCCAGAACCAACAATTGAATAGATTTAGGGATTTTTAAAGTATACTAATGAATTGTCAGATGCATTTTTTGGTGTGTACTCAAGACATTGTCCGTCCCCACGTGGACCATTTGACCTCTCTCACACGATCATAAAAATCCTAAAAACCGAGATTACTTTGATTATATTAAAAACAAATCAACAGCCAAATTATTTAGCTACATAATAAAATTAACACAAATAAAGAGCTCGATATTCGCTTATTCATATAGATCAGTGCCTGTCAAACTGTGTGTCACCGCACACTAATGTACTACAAGAAATCTCAGATGTGCTGCGATAAATGAAGACAAATTCGAACTGTCGAAAAGACAAGTTAAAACCTCACAGCTAAATTTGATAAAACAACAAACTTGTTTTACTAAATTAAGATAAGCGTTTTGACATAATTACTTCTGAAAATCAATTGCATCATTCTCACTAATAAGAAATTTACCACCTGTACAATATTTTGTATTTTGGTCTACATTAAAATTTTCTTTATTCATGAATATATTAATAAAGTACATTTCATTTCTTACGTCATTTTTATTTTGTTGTGCTGCGAAACAGATTCTCTTTCTCCAGTGTGCCGTGAGATAAAAAAGTTTGACATACACTGTTCTAGATAGACGGGCTGAATATTCTCGAATATTTTCGATTAAGAGTATTGTTCCTTTGCCAATAACCTAGTGTAACAGGATGTAATGGATAATTATAAACAAACACTCTATGCTATTATACATTTGTAGATATCGGTATTTTACGCATTTCTTCATACTTAACTCAAAACTGCAAAAAAATTATTTGTTAGCCTTTGGAACTGAGGTATCAATATCAAATAAAAGTATAATGAAAGAATCATTTGACCCGTTATCGATGTAAAAATAATGACTCTTCATAAAGCTACATTATTGAAAAAGAAACGGGTTTTCAACACGCTTTTAAATAAAACTAACAGTGATAAGAAAATGAATTACGTATCCAGAAGGGTTTTATATTTAACCCGTGGCACAGTCCACCCATGTTGATGTAAAGAAACGCCTCTTGACTCGGCTGGGTGCCATATCATCTCAGTTATTATGAAGGTACTTGTTAGGGGATGGGTGGAAAAGCTACAGGGGATTCAAACACGGCAGAAAACTACCCTGTCAACTGATTTGGCTAATTTAAGCACAGGAAAAAACGTTCTCATATTCCAATATGTGCTTAAAATTTAAATTTAAAAAATGATTAAGCTTTCTAATAAAATACACATATTTGACTCATTGTAGAATGTTTTTTCATGTCAGAAAATAAACATTCAAATATCGATTTTTCAATCGATTAAAGAATTTTATACCATGGAATGGTTTTCTGTAAAATATGCATACTTCCCAAAATCTTGATAAAGTAAAAAAATAATTTAGGCATAGGGACAGCGATTGGCTAACCATCAATCGTATCTTTAAACCATTCGTATAGCCTTAAGCCACCTATTCACTAGGGGACAAAATATTTAACTAAGTTAATTGTATCAAAATTTATTTTAATTTAAAAAATACACAATTGAATCAATCAAGCAATTCAATTACTTAGTTAAAGACAATTGATATAGTAAATATAATTTTTAAAATTTAGTATTAAGTGTAGTTCTATAAAGTAGATTCTAATGTTATGGAGTTCTACAAATAAGATGCCAATTAAATCAATCAAGGAATTAAATTAATTTTTTCAAGGCGATAGTTATAATTTTGAAAATATCTCACAATATATTTTTGGGTCAGCGGGCCCCTGCGTAACATAGACGAATTAACAATTCAGTAAAATGAAACAATTTGCAAAACATGATGTAATTAAGAAATAATAAAACCCAATTACAACAAAAGCCTCCAAATCAGGTAGTCAAGTATTTGCTTGTGTTATTTTCTTATGCGTACGTTGGACAATGTACCTTAATTAAGCTTCAGGCCGAAGTTTCAGGCCAAATGTTACATAATGTATTTTTGTATGGAAGCCATGGGGAGAAGAGCATCATTATCTGCTAGGAGGGTGAAATATTCGCTTCAGATAGCCCAGATAGGCCTGAATTCATTATCCGACTATACTCCGATAGGAAATACAAGCTAATGCATTGTGGGAAAACGGGAAAGTCCATTACGGTCCTTTCACTAGCAAAAATACTTTCATGTCATTTTGCGCGGATTGTGTGAAATAATTTATAATCAAATCTACAATCTTTCTAAAACTCAGATTTTTTACCATGCCCACACAGAACTGCATATTACTCAGTTGCCCAACCTCTCTTTTCCGAAGAGAATATTGATAGAAGGATAGGACCAGGACAAGACTAGTGGTTAGCTAATCACTTTCGCTATGCCCTGGTTATGGGATTGGATGGGTGGGAGGAACACTTCACCATGGAGCCGAAAATTCAAGTACAACACGGTAAAATATCAAAGTATTTAGTTTTACAAGAATTAAAAGATAATATAGGGTGTTCTTTTTTGAGGTGTGATTTTTAAACTGGCAAAACTTTTTCCAGTGAACGCCAATTGAACAGCTGATAACTGATTTGTGCTCAGTTTTGTTTGCCATTTCTCCATGAAAAGACCGCTTGACCATCGAGGGCGTCGCAACTTCAGTGAATGGGGCGAAAAAAATTGCATTTGATTCTGACTTTTACCAAAAAAATTTTTTCAGCGATGAGGCTTATTTCTGGTTGAATGACGAAAATCCACAAAACATTTTTGAAACCCCATTACATCCACAAAAGTTAACAGTTCGGTGTGCTTTATGGGCTGATCGAATCATTAGTCCATATTTTTTATAAGACGATGCCTGCCAGAACATTACTGTCAATGGAGAGCGCTAAAGATCAACGGTTGCAAATTTTTTCGTTTCAAAATTGAATGGTCTTAATGTAAACGAGCATTGATTTCAACAAGACGGTGCAACATGCCATACAGTGCTAACTACAATCAATTTGCTAAAGGAAATTTCAATGAGCAGATAATTTCTCGCAATGGACCTGTGAAGAAGCCACCGAGATCATGTGATTTAACAACTTTGGAATTCTTCCTGTGGGGGTATGTGAAGTCGCAAGTCTACGTCGTTAGACCAGCAACGATTAATGACCTTGGAGCAGACATTCACTGTATTATGACCGATATGCGGCCCCATAATACGGCTTCAGAAAGTGCTTGAAAATTGGACATCGAGATTGCGTTTTCTTTGAGTCAGCCGTGGCGCCGACATGGTGGAAATAATTTTTAAAAGCTACTGACATTTGATAAATTTTTCAATAAATCTAATATAATGAGTATAACTACGATTATTAAATGTTTTATTTCATTTTAAAATTTTATACCTCTAAAAAAACATCTTTACTTGATAACTTTTTCGGCTTCATACCATAGTCAAAACTATGTTTGTGCGAATTATCGTAATTAAATTATTATATCGATCGTCGTAATTAAATTGAGTTAAATATGCAGTCGGTTCCGTGGTGCAGTGGTCAGTGTCGTTGGCTTACGTCACGGATGCCTTGGGCTCAAGTCCTGGTACGGACAATTTCATAGATTGATTTTTCAATAGATTTAAGGATTTCTGCTCGTTGAAATGAATTTTTGGTATGACCAGAATTCCCTTGCACCCCTCTGATCCTAAAAGCAGCACTAACACTAGCCTTACTCTTCTATCCATACTCCCTTCGAAAAAAAAAGGTTGAGCAACTGAGTTACAAGTCATAGAAAACTTCTGTGGAGATGCTTTCATTAGGAAGCCATTTGCTCCATATTGAAATAAGACATGGCCTAAAAAAGAGTCTAAATATAAATCTTAATGCATGTCATACTAGCATCAGCTGTAATGCCATGTTTTTTAATAAATAGATAAATAAAACGTTTTCAAACAATTTTCAACCTTTTCTATCTGCATAAGCACTCATATGGTTTAAATAGTATGAAGTGACAAAATCAAAAAAAACATGATTAAATAATAATATTAGCTACGCATATTGTTGTCGTCGGCGTCCGTGGCGCAGTTGGTAGCGTCGCTGGCTACAATTACGGATGTCTCGGCTTCAATTTCCGTTGCGGACGGTTTTCATTGATTCGATTTGTGGATTTCTATTCGTAGTCTGAGTCTTCCCTCCCACCCATCCCATCCTCACCGGGCGTAGCGATTGTGATTAGCTAACCATTAGTCCTGTGATAGCCCTATCCTTCTATCCCTACTCCCTTATAAAAAAAGGAGAGGTTGAGCAACTGAGTTACAAGCAGTTCTCGTAGAAAAATTCTGTTAAGATACCTCCATTAGGAGACTATATGCTCCACATTGGGAGCGGATTTAAAAAAAAAACAATATTGTTGACTTAGAAGGTTTATTGCATTTCAATAGAAAGCTCTCGTCATTACGTGTGCTCAAGAAAATACTTTTCAATGGATGAATTGCTCTTCATTTGTTGTAAATATAGAAAAGCAAACTCAGCAATTTTCATCGCTCTTTTGAATAATAAAAGATTTGCCAATGAAATATGGTTTTATTATTGAAAAATTATATCTTCACAACATAATCAAAAAACAAACCAGTCACTGCCTTTATATTGAATTTGGAGCCAGAAGCAAACAAAAGTTACTTGTGATTTTGCTTGGAGTCTCCGCATTAAATTTTAAAAATGAAATATTGGTCTCTTAATAAAATGTTATTATTTCTTCAAAATATTTTACCGTGGTTAATTACTCTTATTTACCATTCCCGGTATCCCGACATTGAGAATATCTGAATACCGAAATCTCAATATCATAAAAAGGGTCCCGGATTGGGTGTTGGGAAAATTTTTGTCTTAATTAGGTGGTGTCATTGGCGCGATCGGTAGCGTTCCGGATGTCTTGGGTTCAATTCCCGGTGCGGACAGTTGTCATAAATTGATTGTTCAATCAATTTATGGATTTCTTTTCTTAGTCTGAGTTTTTGTCTTTCCTTGTATCCATACTCTCTTAAAAAAAGAGAGGTTGAGCAACTGAGTAAAAAGCAGTTCTCATAGAAATATTTTGTTAAGATACCTCGATTAGGAGAATATATACTCCACGTTGTGACCGGACATGTAATTCTCTAATTCGGTAAAACTGTTTTTTAATATGCTCCAGTAACAAAATAACATAACAGGATCAATTTTACAATGGAAACGGGGATGTATTAAATGTGCATACAAAGTAGTATAAACTAGCTACGGTATCTTCAAAAAAGTCTACTATAAAAAAATCCAATAAAATCAACGGTAATCCAATTTTCATTCAGTTTAAATTCTCAAAAATGTCGCTCATTCCACCAAATTTGAGATTTTTTGGACGCGCGTTCTAGATTCAGTGACGCGTATAAAAAATTCTCCTCATACTTGCTCACCCAGACCAGAGCTTTAGTGGGCTGCGCGGCTACGTTTAATTTTTTTTTGCTTTTTGGCTGTACAAGCAGAAATTTTTAGAGCAGCTATTTAATTGAATTTCAGGTAAAGGACGTTATTTGAACAGTCTTTTAATACAGAGGTAGGTTTGCTATTGGCTTAGATACAATATAAAAAGTGAGATATTTTGGAATTTTATTTTCAAGAATTGTAATTTAATTTCGAAAATCACATCTCTTGTCAGTCACTTGAGATCAACTTGAAGAGAAAATTCACCACAAACTACCAAGTACAAGAGCTTAAATGAACTTCACTTTTTACGATAAACTCGGTTGTAACTTTATGGAAATTATTTTTTAATGTTAAATTAAAATTTACAATGCATTGCCCAGAGAGATGGAAATTTTCTAACAAACTCTGTATATTGTTTTTGTATGTATTTTCATCTTGTATGAATTTGTATGTTCATGATATTTCTTGTCCCCTTTTCTATTTTCAAAATTTTTAAAAATGTTTTTATAATTATTATTTCTTTTGTTTGTTATATTTTCTGTACAAATGCATGGCACATTGGTGTCAGCTGTAATGCCGTGTATTGAAATTTTTAATGATAATTTTGTTACTCTATTGGTTGTGATACGTGTTTCGCGTCTTCGGGAAGTATCTTCAGACTAATTCTATCGATAAAAATTAGACGATAGAGTTAGCCTGAAGCTGCTTCTCAAAGAGGCAAAACACGTATCACATATCGTACTAACACAGCCAGTGAAATAACAAGTGATTTATTTTAACTTTATATTCAAAATTACCTTTTCTGTGATATTACTATTAACTGAAGATGTATGTATGTTATAATTGCTTTTATGTATTTAAATTTCAACCTGTACGGTTTAGTGGTAGTGTTGTACCCTAGCAATCAGATGGATCTGGGTTCAATTCCTGACAAGGTCAAAATCAAATTAAAATATTTTTAATTTAACTTTTGAGATCTTTCATGTGTGTTTGTGATGACTTTTGATGGTGATATAAAAAAATATTAAATTAAATAAAGGACTATGACCATCTTGATCAGTGTTTCTTAGTGGGGCTTTTAACACTTAAAGATGATGGAAATAATCAAAAGGGCGTTAATCCATCAGAGGATTGACGAAGCTGATGAACAGAAAAAATGAGTGCTCTAATAATCACCGGCATACACAAAAATGTTTTATAAATTTAGTATTGTTATTTGTGTTCATACCTTCCATTTCTATTATAAAATATCTTTCTAAACTTACAAACTCCCATCTAAAATTAAGGTGAAAAATATTGTTAATATTAAAAACTCATATTCTCTAACGCGCTATAACTTTCTATACTAATAATCTTGATTCCAGCCAATGACCTGAAATGTACTGAAATGGCCACGAGTGTTTGTTTACATATCATGGAGTAAACGTCTGTCCCACAGTTCTATTTGTATCAAACTATCCATTTGTACTGTAGCATGAAAACCGCTTTTCTTGATTGCCGAAAACAAGCATTGATGGAGATTCTGAATTATGACACTAGAGCTCTCAAATGTACAACGGTAAAGAAAGACTGACTTTGTTGAAGGCGAGAAATCTTTTGTATGAAATTGATCTGGATTCTTAATTAGATAATATTATTATGAAAAAAATCAGACTCATATGCTCTTAACTACTAATAACTGTTTCGCTAATCTCTTAATTATTTAATAGTTATACAATTGTATTTCTTTCATCTCTTCATTGCTTTCACATGAAATTATATTAATAGTCTGTTTCCTAATTACTCTTCATTCTAATTTCATCAATTATAAATAACAAGACGTGCTAAGAAATATAATGTTACATGAAAAAAAGTGATTGCAAATATTTTATTCGTCTCATAATATACTTACTATTTTAAAAAATAAAACACAATTCATTTGTGCTACTTCCACATATTTATAATGATCAGGACTGGTTTCGCTCATCACGAGCATTATCAAATGATCAGATAAAATCTGCGTGACGTTACATATACTATGAAGTACCCCTTACGGTTTTAATATATAATTCGTCAGCATAGTGGCAGAAGGCGATAAGTCGAAATGGATTTGGACGATTTATTTCACGACGCTCTATCGTCTGAAAAAACAAGCTCAGCCATATTCCACGTAGTTTTTACGTAATTTAAAGAAATCAGTATGAATTAAGTCAAATTCGTTCACGGTTATTAGTGACAAAAAGCTATACTAAAAAAAAATAACTACTCATAAATAAACGAATTAGTAAATGATTAACGTATCTCATAAATTGGTTAGTTTAATAAGTAATGATTGAGGTATGTCAATAGAATGGCTTAAATTTTATGATTTTCTTTGTCGAATTATCTCAAAACAGGGTTATTTGAGTTAACGTCTTCTGCTTCTATAATTACGTGAGAATGCCTGATCAAAAAGGGGCTAATGCTTAGTTATCACCACCCAGGGTGTATAGGATCTCAATACAAAACGTCACTTCTACTTATGACCGTCTGCAAAATCAAAATTAAAAGTTCAAATTTTTTTCAGGGCGTGTCTGACGATAGGAAAGTATCATTAAATTGTTTGTAGCCAGTCAATTAAACACATTCTTTTATTGACTTTGAACTAATCGATATCTTTTTTTTATTTTCAAATAAAAAGCATTGTCTATTTAAACGCTGAATATTTTAAGTAAAGTTTTCGTAATAATTCATACATCCTATGATGGTTTTATAACTTTATAATAATTTATACCCTTTCTTTCGAAAACAAACTTTGGTGGAATAAAGAAAGACCTCATTAATTCTAAGTAAAAATTATCTGATGAATTGGTATTTTTGGACAGTTTATAGAAGCATAACGCCACACACAGAATGTGGAAGTAAATCATAACAAATAATCCAATAAACAAAAGCTGTCCGGGAAACAAACGAACGAAAATTATTTATGGCGTCACGGAGCAAAGGAAAATGACAACTAACAAATTCGTTTCATACCCCAAATCAATAGTCGCTTATTTAAGTAGTGTATGGATTGAATAACAATGAAACAATATATTTTATTAACAAATGAATATGCTGCATCAAGTAGGTACAAATTGATTATTTATAACATGAATTGTGTTAATGAGTAGCTAATTGAGAGCTCTAGTATCATTACTCAGAATCTTCATCACTGCTTGTTTTTGGCAAACCAAGAAAAACCGTTATCATGCTAAAACAAAAATTGTGGAGTACATGCCTAAGCCGTGATTGGTAAAAAAACATTGTTGGCCGTGACAGTTCAATGCTGCACTCTCATTATCTGGAATTTAGATTATTAACTTAGACAATTATAGAACATTGGAGAATATAAGTTTTGAAAATGAACAACATTTCACATTAATATTAATTAGACTGAAATTTTTCATCACATGTCAAAAAATAATATTTTGTAAAATTATTTATCGATTATAATAGCGCCTATTCACTATAAATATAATCCAAAGAAATAACGAGTGTCTAGGCAGAAGACGGACTCTAACTTAATCACAATGGAAGGTAATAAAAACATATCCCCGAAAGATGATTACTATTTAGTATTCTTATTAACTTTTTTGAGATTTGTTTGTTAAAAGACGTACATAATAGAATTTTTTGTTACTCTATTAAAAAAAAAAATATTCAGTAAAATTCTACTTTAAATATCAGTCAGAAAAAGTGAGAGAAAACGAACTCTTTGGTGCATTTTAAAAATCTTTATAGATTCATTGTACTTAATAAATTGCAAGTTCTATAACAATCACTTTCTTAAAAAAACTTTGTTCTACGATTTTGTTTCAGACCTTAAATCTCGGTAACCTAAAATAAATCCTAATCTAGTCACGGCGTAAAGCAAATAAAAGCATATCTGAAAACAGTTGTCAACTCTTTGCTAGACAGGCTTGAAAAGTTAACTATTTCCACTTAAATAAAAGTGCAATAGTGTTAACAAATACTCTGAGAGTGCAATTATTACAAGAAAAAAAAAATGTTTTGACATTTCATATTTTTTAGGTGACGTAAAACGGTTAGAGATTTTTGCTAAATGAGAAAAAAACCTACTAATTCCTCTTAACCTTTAGATTTTCTTCGCAGAAAACCTCTCGTCTTACCAATGTTCCCTTCGTTGGAGTTACGTCCAGTTTTACTCCTGGCTTAGGGCAACACGATCAAAACATTTTGGTTACCACTGTTGCAGTACCGAAATTACGATCATAGATGTTTTTTACCGAGAACCCAAGACCTTTTCCTCAAACATCTTCTACTTGATAAAAGTTAAGCTGGACATATTAATATTGTATAGCGTGGAAAACAATATTAATTAATTAATCTTGACATTTTCTTATGAAGAGCTTAACAGTTGATTACTGGATAATAATATAATATATGAAAATGATACGCCTAGGCCGAAATTTATTACTGATTAATTTTCGTGAACAATATGTCTTCTTTTAAAAACAATTTTCTCTCCCAATGTGCAGCATATAGCCTTCAGAAAACAGAAGTTCTACGAGAAACGCTTGTTACTCAGTTGCTCGACATCTCTTTTTCAAAGAGAGTAGGGATAGAAGGATGGGCTAGCGCAGGACTAGTCTTAAAAATAATAGCATGTTTGTAATCACTTTTTTCTATGCAACATAATAAATATTATTACGTGTCAAGTCTTATTATTTATAATAAGTCAGTTTGAGTTCATCCATGCATTTGAATGTCTGAAGGTGCCAAAATTTAAAACCGGGGTCGTGAGTGACAAAACGTATCGTACACAATTTGAATGATTTAAATTTGATATTTAAATTCCATCTAGCACTATCAGTCAATGTCTAAAAAAAATTATTTAGCGTCCATACTTTTATTCAAATTTAATGTAAATTTATACGGAAAAATTTGAAATATTTTGTTTTTATAACGACCATAAAAATATCAACAAAAATTGTTTTGTTTATGTAGAGTTTTTGTTTTCATGAACAATACCGAATCAATCATTGTCTACATGGGAAAAAAACAATTTATTTAAAGCAATATATCCGTAATACGAGTAAATAAATATTCGTATTGTTTACAAAAAATAAAACATTTTTTTGATAGAATCTAATAAGCCGAGGGGTGTTTTATTTTGATGACAAAAATGCAACTGATAGTATTCCCATACGTTTTTAATATCTGTTAATTAAATGACGAATGTTTCAAGTAATTTTTTTCTATCTTTTTGTGTTTGGCGATCGAATTAATTATGTGTTACAATGAAAAGATTTTTTTTTAAATTCAATTACATAATGATAATACAGTGGTACCCCAGTCTATCGTTTACTCATTCATTGTTTTCCCACATGTATCGCAAAGGCTAAATCAGTGCTCCGAAACTTTTTCTTACTCACAGCACACTTAGGAAATGTAATATACCTTAACTAATATTTTGCGGCACACCACAAACTAAAAACATTTTCAATGATCTTAGCCGTAACTCACTTTGCCAATGTTCGAGTGTCTGTTTGAACTCAATTCATTTGTCACAATATCATATGAATAATTTTTCTAAATAACACAATTATTCCATTAAATATCAAAAAATTTTTTTTTTCTCATTTTGAGCGCACTGCTCCTCGGCATACCTGGGATCATCTCGCGGCACACCGGTTGCGTAACCCTTGGCTGGAGTATGACGTAAACATACGGTTTCAGGACTTAAAGTAACTACTACTATAGGAACACAAAAATAAGTGATATACTGAATTGGACAATTTATGGATTTCTGTATCTAGAAATAAATGTTTGTGATGTCTGAAATTCACTTCCACCCATCAGCTCCTCAAAAACGGGGCGTAGCGAGAGTGATTAGCTTACCACTAGTCCTGTCCTAGCCCTATCATTCTATCCCTAGTTTCATCGAAAAAAAAACAAAGGAAAGATAAATTGAGCTACGAGTAACAAGCAGTTCTCATATAAGCCATATGCTTCGCGTTGGGAGCGGACATGGTAAAAAAAAAAAAATTATATAATTTTTATGATTATCTGTAAATAATGTCACATTTCTTGAACCAACCGTATGATACCTGTTATAATTATAAACACTCAACTTCATATATTATATCATATATATAGCCTTGTTACGATTTATGTTTTTTTAACGACAAGTGAAACCGGCCCTCCATCAATATAAAAATGTGGAAGTAGGTAGTAGAAAATAAACGGTGTTTTATTTAAAAAATATTATGCCTTTTCACCAACCGTCGACAACTTAAAAGTTTCATTGTTTAAAAAGTTTAAGTAACTTGTATTTAATTTAAGACAACGACTGAGGGTGCTTGATGGAATTTCAATATCAAATTTGGATTATTGAGATTTTGTACACTTCCATGTATTTTGTCACTATCGACCCGGGTTTCGGCTTTCGGCATCTTCAGGCATTCAAGCACACGAATGGACTCAAACTGAGTCCATTCAGTCAACTTAGTCAGTTCGATTCCATTCGTGTGCTCGAATGCCTGAAGATGCCGAAAGGCGAAACCCGGGTCGTTAGTGACAAAATACATGGAGGTGTACAAAATCTCAATAATCCAAAATTCAACTTGTATTTCCTTTTTTTTAAATTTAAGACATCGACTGAGGGTGCTTGATGGAATTTCAATATTACATTTGGATTATTGAGATTTTGTACACTTCCATGTATTTAAATGGAAATACATGGAAGTGTACAAAATCTCAATAATCCAAATGTTGTATTTCCTTATTAGAAGATTTGACCAAAGCTTTTCTGATGATTCAATAGTTAGCGACCCCGTCATATTCAAATCAATTTTCCTTTAAAAACAGCAACATGAACAGTAAGTACTCTTATTTTTTTCTACTCGCCCTTCTTAGCTGTCTTGTGTATTTAATAATAGCAGTAGGGCCAAAATCAAAATATTTTTTCCGATAAGTATTGTCTGAGAATGCTTCTCAAGAGAGCGAATCAATCACAATTACTTAGTAGTTATTAATGAAATCGCAAAACAAAGATTTCAAATATTAGATTGAAAATGAAACCTCTGATAACAATTGACGAATCAATAGAGCACACATATCAATACCGCAGTCCCAAAGTGTAACAACTCAATAGTTCTGAGATAATTAGGAAACAAGATTTTGGGCAGGACTATTCTTTTGCTGTAGGTGGATCTGGCTTTTAAGCCTTCCGTATTAATGGTGTAACAATGAGTTACTTCGATCTTTAAATTACTTGTGAAACAGGTGATACAAAAAATTGACAATTTTGCCATTTGTAAATAAAATAGTTCTACATATAATTAAAAAAACATTACAGTTTACGTCTTTTTTATATAATCAATCATTTCTTGAAAACTTCGTCAATTTTACGTTCGAAAAATCCAAAATTATAGTAAATTAAAGTAACAACCCGAGATGCATGACGTACCGTATGCAATAGTTTTGTTTTAAATGGCACCGAGACACGTCTTGAGCTTGTTCTGCTATAAAGAATTTCGATTCTTCGGTCTTTCGATAATTTCGCATAGTTAAATATGTATTTCAGGTTTTACAAACAAAATATGACATAAAACAATTACGTAATACTACATAAAACCGTATTTCACTTTTTGAAATCGTCATTTCGCTTTATAAATGCGTTTATATGACAAAACCCACCCGCTATCGAAATGTGACTGCATGGGATTTGAAGGGATTTTTTTATCATGAAAACGGAAAGGTTAATGAAATTCTGATAAATCCACATTTTGCCAAAATTTAACAAAAAATACGTACACCATACTTGTCATTTCACACAATACGTAATGAAAAATATCTTTCAAAGCTTGCAAAAACACATGAAATTTTTTTAAGCTTTTGATGACGTAAAGAATCCGATACGTAAAATAGTTTCAATCAAACGCCTACACGTTCAATTATATTTAACTTATATTTATTGCAATTGGCGGTTGACTGGCTGCTAAAAACATGCATTTTAATCTATATATGTACAAAAATGAATGTTTGTTTGTCCTCTATGCGTTCCTATACCATTCATCCAATTTTGATAAAACTTTGGTGAGTTGTTGTGCGCATACCCGAAGGTTTCTAATGAAAAAAAAAATCTAAAATTAAAAAAAGAATCAAATATTTGCAAACAATGACATCTCAGAAAAATCCTCTAATTTATTCATGTATGCACCAGATGGAAAGTATTGCAACGCATGCCGGGTACTCACAAGTTGGAAATACAAACTATCGCTTAAATAAATTGAAATACAAAAACATCGATTTCTACTAATATTGCAAAGTAGACATTGATTTATTGTATTATTCTTTACGTAAAGAAAGATTTCCCTTAAACACAGATAGCTAATAGCTAATGGCAATGTTTTCCTATTATACTTACTTTATTGAGTTTTATGACAAAATTAGTAAACCGATTCTAAATTAATGATATTAAAAATACCCGAATTCTGTAAAATTTGTATTAGAAATTCGCACTAAAAATGACACAGATTTATGTATAAAGTTTTGACGTATCCCCCCGAGATACCGAGAACCAGGTAAAATATCCTTTAACCGCAGTAAATTATGATTTTAATATGAAAAGGTTGAAACGCCCACTGATAATTAATTATTCATCAAGTTTTCTTATTTAAAATATATTTCGAGAATATGTTAATAAAATATTAATGGCGGATCGATCAGAAGTACACTTGGGAGATTTTTTACGTTGAGATAATAAAATAATAATTATTTGATATGAGAAAATTATACTAAAATATTTTCATTGTTTTACTTGAAATAGCTGTTTTCGTAATATACATTAGCATTTTTTAAATAAATGTATTGTTTTATATTCAGATTTGTTTTTCAAAAAAATGTAAAGACAGATATATTACGAATGAATTTCTAAATAACCCATATTGAGATAATGGGAAAAGCAATAGTCAATTGTTCAATATAAATCATTTATCATTGATTTACACCCGAGTTTTATACATTTTATAATCCAGTGTTTAACAATTAGGTGCTTTAAAAGTCTTTAGTCATTAAAAGGATATTTAGAAATATCATTTTAATGACCCAGAACATTCTGTTTAACTATTTTAAATATTGTCTGCCATAGCATTTTTGAGATATCCGATTAATGAATCAGATAGAGTATAACTGCATATTTAGCTCTAATTTTTTTATTTGATTTATCTAACTATTTACCTGGATGATCGATATAATAGACAGATCTTATTGACGACAATAATTTTGATTGTCACTTTACCTAAGCGCACCAGACAGGTCTTGCTATAAATAGAATACGACATTTAATGTGAAAAAGATCAGACATTATATAGGTATTTAAATGTTGTCACAACATGGAATTAATATCTAAAATTGAATCGAGGATTCGAACGTTTCACCACCCAAGTCATACGAAAGTCCCAAAGTTATTGACCATTCGGCTACATGATGTTTATTATCGAGTTATCAAATTGGTGATTGTTTATTTTGAGTCACTTTTAAGTTGTTAGCTGTAAATGATTTGTTGGAAAGGCATATTATTTTGAAAATAAAACACAATTTTTGTTTTGAATCCTTTCCACACTTTCATAATGACCAGAATCGGCTTCGCTCATCGCGAGTTAATTTTGAACGAAGGAAAGATACAGCGCGGGATAAATTAAAGATAAATACTAATGAAAGATTTTTTCAGGTTCCAGGCGACTTCTTCAGAACAACCTTGTATACCTACATTAAATTGTATTTTAATAAGGTATTAATAAATTCACTACACAATGAAACAATTATTAAGAAAAACAATGAAGTTTTAACTAAAAAACAGTTTTAAGAGACCAGTTATTCTCAATTATTCAAAACGTCGACGTACTACGATTATTATGAGAAAGTTTTTTTGTTGAGAATAAAACAGACAAAGTTACAATTGAGTAAAGTTTTTTTGTGGGTTAGGCAAACGAGTTTTAAATTGAATCGGAAATGGCTGTATCAAGTTTACGAAAATTCAAATAGTCTCTTAGATTTCTCCAGTAAAAATATAAAAACAAAACTGAAAGGAAAAACTTGGAATAGTGAGACACAACCATAATGGCGCTAATCACGTTCTGTGAGACTGCCCTGAGATGAATGCCGAACGAGCAGAGCTGTTTGTTGTAGTCCGTCCTCGTGCGGGCCCAATAGGCCATGCTGACTCGATCTTGACCAAGGACAACTTTGAGTGATTCGATAAATTTGCATATGGGGATCGGAATATTCTTGATTTCTCTTTCGAGACAACACGAAGTAGATTAAGCTCTAAAACCAGAGCAGATTTTCAGGATACTTAATATCACTTAATCTAAGTGGCTGAGCAAGTCACAATTTCTTTTCTTTTTCTCTCTCTCTATTTGGACATGGTTAAATGATTGGTCCCGTGCAGCTTTCTATCTGGTCAAGACCATGAAGAGTAAATTCGTTTTTTTTATCGTTATCACGTTATGCAAGGTGTCTGTGAAACAGTGGCTGCATACATAACAGGCAGAAGTGGGAAATATTATTAGTGCGCAATTTAAGGATAGCATAATATGATTGGTATTACCATCAAGGCCGTGGTGCAGTGATCTACGTCGTAGGCTTTGGTTTCGTATCTCGCAGGATCGAATCCCAGTACGGATAGTTTCACAAAGTAATTTTTCAATCGATTTGTAGATTTCTTTTCGAAGGCATGGATTTTTGTGATGTCTAAAATTTTAATTTCAATCGGGATGCAGCGAGAGCGATCAGTTAACTACTAGTGCTGTCCTAGCCCTATTTTTCCTCTCCTACTCTCTTCAAGATAGGTTGAGCAACTGTGTAATAAGCAGTTCTGTTGATATACCTTGGTTAAGAGGCTATATTTAAAGAGAACACTGTTATTTATTATAGTAGCTAAAGGCTGTTTTTACACCACGTTTTTCAGGATTGGATAGGGTATGAAATGTATAAATTTTTAAAGTCATTCATATTTTTTTATACAGATCCGTAAATCGATTAGGAAATAATATAATGTTTGTCGACGTGTTAATTCAAAGATATTGTAGGTCTACTTGTATGTCGAAATTGAGTTAACATACACAAAACGTTCGTCCGCATGATTTCTTTATGCTGTAAAAATATTTGACTTATTCAGATGCACCTCAAATCTATTTTTTCTCAAAACAAGCAAAATGAACACGCTATAATAGATTTCAACAAAAACATTGACGTATGAAATTTATTCGGGAATTCAAAAATCCTAATCACGTAGCGGATATAACATAAGCACTCGGCTACGATGACCAGCAAATTAAATTCAAGAAAATTCTTTACAGTTTTGTATGAAAATATGAAACTTTTAAGTGTATTTTTGTTGTTATTCAAAAGCTTAAAAAAATAAAAATACTTCGTTGATTATATCGAAAACAATTTTCTATGAAAAACATAACTTTAAATAAAATATCATCTAAGTTTTTAGTTGTCAAAATTTGTGTATAACTAATGGGACTTGCTTCGCATTTTATAATATTGTACTTAAGATTGATTAAAAATATTTTAACACAACGAGACCCGTCTCACTTTTGACTTCTACAAACTTTTCCGTTGAAAATGTCACACTGGGAAAGTTTTTTGTAGACATTTGTCATATTTATGAAAAAACAAACAGGATGCGGCGTAAAAAGCTGCACCTGAATCAACTCAAAATCAAATTAAATAATCCTTATGGATGTATTTCAATATAAGCTTTCTACGAGAACTCTTTGTTACAGTTGCAGTTGCTCAACCTCTCTTTTTCGAAAACAGTAGGTATAGAAGGATTGTGTTAGGACAGGACTAGTGGTTTGATAACTGCTCGCCTTGTTTCTAGGATGAGGTGGGTGTTAAGGAATTCTAAAAATTTTAACATCCATGCCTATGAACAGAAATATATGAATCAATTTATGAAGTTGTCCGTATCAGGATTTGAGCCCTTACATTTGTATCCTAAGCCAATGACGTTGACCACTGTATCATGGACCCAACTGATAACCCGAACACAGTCAAAAATATTTTTTTGAAAAATACATTGCCTAAAAATAGTCTGTTCGAACCTTAGTTGTCTTTACCCGCCCTAGTCCGTTCCCGTGCAGACAGACCTCTAGTTCGAATTCATCTGTGACATTGGTCGTTTGAGTAAGTCAGTGTACATGTGAAGGAGTACGTACAACATTTAAATGATATAAATATCATTACGATTTTTAAATACAAGTTCATTTAAAGGCGTATCTCTCCATTCACCAACCGTGTGAATAAATGGATATATTATTTCATGTAAAATACAGCAAATGTAAAAGTTTCACTGTCAATCTATCTTGATAATATATATATATCAGCGAGTATACATTGCAACCATTTATTACAATCTTTGTATGTTTTCCTTTTAAAAATGCGTACAGATACAATCGCAAACACATAAAACAAAATATTTTTCGTTTAGCAGTAAAAAGGAACACATACGTTTATATTACAAGAAAACCTCGTGCTATATCATATATTTATCAACCGTTTTTGGAAACTTAGTGGTAAGGTGTAGTAAGATATGAAATATTAAAATAAAAAAGCTCATTTACTTTTTAAGTAATTTAAAGCTAATTTCTTGCGGTTTGTGTGATTCTGCTATTTATTGGGAAGACAGAAAATAATATTAAAAGAACATATATTATAAATTGTAGCTTTATCAAAATGTTCCTTATTTTGAACTCTATCATACGGAAGAACTCACTTACTTAAAAACAGTTTTGTACAAACAATCTAAATAAAAAATGTATTTAAGTATCTGAAAAATTCCAAGTCCAATTACTCAAAAGTGGTGTTTTTCTGCTAGTGTCTTCTTCCATATCAACGACGATGTAGGGTCATTTTGTAATAATAAAACCGATTCTCAATTTGTGAACCACCTCTTAAAATGATCACACAACACAACTTCTAAATCAGGCCCTGTATCCCTGCATTTCTGTTGAAAAATCCCTAGGCTTAATGTTCTCGAACAATCGGTAATTAATAGGAAATCACTCTCAAACCTCCTTAATCACCAAAAAATCATCCCGAAATCATAATATGGTTCAGAGATTGCATTTCCTAGTTATAATAATCTTGAAATTCGTAAATCGCGTTACTTTTATATGCACGGTTTTTAGAAAAATCAAATGATTTTCTTATCTGCTTAAATTTGACATAAGCGTGCAATGAAATATGCTTTATCCGTGGTGTTACAGAGTATTGTCAGAGATTTTACCCCTGGCTAGGAATAACTTATGAAAACGCTTTGAATCTCGCTCTCGTGGTAGAGTGGTTTGCTATGTCGGTTATAATATAAAAGCCAAAGACCGCGGGGATCCCACTCAAAGAGGTTTGCCGACCTTTCCTTTTACATACCTTATGTACATTTATATGACTTAAATTACTTATTTTATTATGCTTTATGTTCATTGCTTTTATTTTTGCAATTTACAGGCGTTTTAATTTAAACAGTACCCTTAACTTTGTAGCATATTTATTTTCGCAGAGAACAAACCAAATAATGTTCGAACATTAATGTATCTCTAACAGTAAGGATGGGATTGCTGTAGAGGTATGCAGGGGCTAAAATTTTATAAAATTACCCAGGCTAACTTTTTCACTCGGGCCGAGACCTTTGAGACAGCCAGTCGAAAGGGGTTGAATGATTGTTTATCGGCATCCAGGATGAAATGGAAGGCCTTAATGCAAACGCCACTTCGGTCCGGTTAATCTGATTTAATCAGATGCAGTTGCTTAACAACCAAAAATATATTACAACGTAGAAATTAGATTTATATTTACACTATAAGAAGATTATTTAAACAAATTTAAAACAAACACATGAATTTACATTTAAATTTAAACACGACTGAAGTATCAAAATTAAAAATGGATCCTTCTAAAACGTAAAATTCACAAAAAAATTGGTCAACCTGTTATGTTACCCGACCGGAAAGCTATTTGTTTTTCTCAGCTCGAAAAAGGCCCGATTAATTTTTCCACGGTGGGCGGTGGATAATTTTCCGAATTATCATCTGTTTAAGAAGAAATAATACACGGAAAAATCTAAATACGGAACTCGAGAGAAATATATTTGAAATAGTAGCACTATCAAAATTTCGAAGAAGATAATATAATGTAGTCGTTACTTTGCAATTGCGTTATGGATATATAAATTCAATCGACTTCGATATATTTAACTCATTAAATATTTGTTGTTAATCAGTATCCGATCTAACAAAATATTCAAAATGTTTTTTGAATAATCTTACAATAAAATTGTTTGACATTCTAAAATAGCTTTATTTTATTCTCATGAATATATTTTAATCAATTAATAATACTACTACCATTATTGAGTACTTTTTTTTACATTTATAAAACCGAGCTTTCTAAAAGCTTTTAAAATAGAGCTATTCAGAATCAAGTCTGAAAGCTTAAATTTCTTACCATAAGCACTTATTCAAAATATATTAAAATTTCGAAGTCGAGACATCATCTTGGAAATTCTTGTTACGAATAATTTTGGTTCATTACAATTTTAACTAAATCCAGCTTCTGATAAATAAGCAGAATTTGTAAAAATGTTTTTGAAATAAAATTACAATTTCCCTTTGATTAACTATGAAGCTTATTTTTTTACCAATACGGAAAGTTTAAATAAAATTAATTACACGCGTGGTGATGTAAGGTATTATTTTGCAGTCAATTTAGTACCCAATAAATAGTAATTTGTTTGGTTTATTAGTAAATGAAAATAACAAAATTGTGAATATTCTGTCCGTATTTACATGGTCAAAAAATATTGATACATAATAATACAAATAATGCGTTAACTTAAGTTGTAAGTTATAATACTTTTTAATATATTATATAACTATCGAAATTAGCCAAGTACTGAATGCCAGGTTGTGTTTTTGCAACACGTAGCAAACCTAAACTGTTATTGTTAAAGTTTTAATATTTCGAAACGGTAATTTTCATACAAAATCACCAGAGTAGTATTATTATTCGAAATTTTACTTTGAAAAATATGAATTCATAATAATTTTATTAATTTGTTTTCGTAAACTTTGGTTTATGAAATTTGCCATTTCAAACCCTAATCCACTTAGTTTATATTATATTGAGTTCAACAATACAATCTCAGAAGTTTTCCAGCTGAAATTAGCAATTCGGCCGGCGAAAATGCAAAATTCCAATTTTCTTATACACAACAGGAATATTTTCGGGAAAATTAAGAAAACGATTTACCTTTTTAATTAAAAAGTTTAACCAATACACGGATTAAATAAATTTGAATTAACTCCTTGGAATATTATGTGCATAATGTTTTGATTTTCTTATAACGTTACACAGCTGAAAATATTTGCGAAAATATTATGAAAGGTAACGTTAGTGAATCCGATAAATTGTTTATGTACAGAAATTGGTTTAACAGTATTTTCAGATGGGTACAATAAAATATGTGTGCAACATATGACCAAGACGTGGTGCCTCCATGATGCCATGTCACCCGCCAATTGCTTTGTTCCCTCAACTCCGCCGAGTACATCCTGTAAGCAGTACCCGACGGTCGTCCAGGACGCCGGAATTCCACAGGCTGAAAAAGGCATACATACTTGAGGCATCTGCTACACGTGACCCAGCCACTTCCAACGTCTCTCCATGGTCACTAAAGTTACAGGGTGCAGTAAAACGCAGTTAATTGCTCTTTTTTAAAGGTATTTAATATTCAACCTAAGTCTACTATGCAAAAATTACATAACTTTCTTGATGTAATACTATTTTTTATGATTCACTAGAATATGGCAATTTTGACTTCTAACTGTACGTCGTAGAGAATAACTAACTGTAAATACGTTTTTATTAGCTTTGCATAGTCAAATAGCTGGGAAATTGTTTTTATAGGAAAATATTTCACGCAAGTTGATTTGATGGGCAGAAGCATGGAAAAATAAAATGTTAACTTAGATTTAATCAAATTGTTTTATAATAAAAAGATTACCTCTACATCAAATGTCTGAGACTTTTACTTATTCAGTATATTATTCCCACTTATCAGTAAAATCTAACTCTAACGCAAAAGGTGCTTTCCAAAAATGTATCTAAATATGTAGTATTAAAAATCTTAAATAAACGGAAGCAATACCTTCGTTGATTCCTCAAGGTGAACTTATCAACAAACGCCCAGTAACTCAAGTGATGACTGATACAGAAAGCAAAGCAGCCGGATGACTGATGTGCAGTATAAAAGGACAACTATAGACAATGACATTAATTCTCGCTAGTCATCACTATGTGAACTAAAACATCTCTTTTTTATGTTAAAAATAAAACACAATTGATCTGTACTACTTCCACATTTATAATGATCAGGACCGGTTTCACTAATCACGAGCATTATCAACAGAAGCAACTGAAGCAACTAAAACATCGCTCCTGAAGCATACAATCGTCACTTAATAACTGAATATTAAAAACCCAGATTGTACACTACTTATAACGGAATAAGCTACCGACTTCACTATAACTATCATTCAATTCCTAAAACTGTATTTGAAAGCCTAGACCAGTGGTCATCAACCACATGGTACATACCGCTCACTAGCGACTGGTTAACGTTTCCATGGTGGGAGATGGGTAATTTAGTTAGACTCGCAGTTAAGTTTACTTGAAAATATTTTGAAGACAATTCGCTACGCTTTCCTGACGGTTGAGGGTAGGGGTGTATAGGGATGGGGTCTTTTGTCCTCTCCTCTACCTTCACTTTCTCTATCTCTCTCGCTTATACCTATCTGAATAAAACAAAATATTGGTCCTGTTAAATAAATAAAAAGTTATATTTAAAAAGTTTTTTTTTCAAATCCTTCATCTTCTAAAAACTATTGCATCCTTACACTGGATTGAATTACTGCGATGTTGTGAGCGGTAAGGAAATTTTGTTACAAAAAATATGCAAAAATGGGTGGTAGGTATAAAAATATTGACAACCACTGGCCTAGACGATCACGTTAAACACTGGAATTGAAAGCATGGTTAGCTTGGCACGTGAAACTCAATGTTCTAATATTCGAGCACATGAATTCTATGGGTCATGGAGAAGGTCAAGTCGCCTGAATGATTTTATTTCCAACAAGAATCTGTGTATGGAGTATCAATTTTCTTTATTATTTAATACCCATATCAAATTTTCTCGAATAAATCTCAAGTCCAGGTTCTCCACTCCAAGAAATTACCTGCGCTCTGTTGTCTCTTCAATAAGGGTTCAGACCGCTGCAATATGAACTGGGCAATTATTTACATGCCAGTAAAATATCATCTAACCCGATGTTGTAAAATCGATATTTCAGCAATAACCTTTCTAACCCTTAACAAACAAAATACTGAATATCCCTGAAAAACAAATATCATACATAAAACTGCAATTAAAAAAATAAATTAACACCTTTACGCCGAACGTAATATTTTTTATTCAGTAAAGAAAAAATTAAAGTTGATAACTTTGTTATTACACTGGTTTTGTTACTGAATGCAACACGTGATTCGTCTTTTTGAGAAGCATCTTCAGACTAACTCTATCGCAAGTTTATTTATTTCTAAAATGAACAATGATTCTAATTCTTAACTTAAAAGTTGTTCTGGTAATTAGTACTGCGTCTAACCCTTTCCCCATTTCCAGTAGAAGTAAATAATCCCAGTTCACCCTTTATTTTTAAGTTAAGAGTTTGAATAAATGTAAACACATGTCGGGTCTGTGGTGCAGTCTTCAACGTCGTTGGCAACGGTTACAGATGTCTCGTATTCAATTCTCAGTACGGACAGTTTCATAAATTAACTGTTCAATGAACTGGATGCTTGTGACATCTGATATTCCCTAAAAATGAGGTGTAGCGGTGGCAATTACCCAACCTTTAGTCGTGTCTTAGCCCTATTGTTCTATTCCTATTCCATTAAAAAAAGATGCTGAACAACTGAGTAACAAGGATTTTCCGTAGAAAATTTATTATGAGATACCTCCATTAGAAGCCATATGCTCAACATTGGGAGCGAACATGATAAAAAAAATATTCACGTCAAATTTAATAGCACTATAGTATTACCAACATTATTTGGCCGCCGCTGAATTCGGAACTACAATTCTCACTCTAGGATAAATTTCCCCAATTGTCATTTTATTTAAAATAAATATTTTTAGAAAATTATTGTCTACTTTTGATAACCATTGCTAAAATATCATAGTATTGTTTTAACGTTAATATAGTGTTGTACTAAAATATCATTTATAATCTACTTTTTGCAAAATTATTGTTTTAACGTAAAGATAGTGTTCTACTATCAAAAAAATCTTTTTCTTGTTGATTTATAAATACTGAAGTTTAGTGACGTTCCTTTAGAACAGTTTTATCGTAGGTTGACACTATTCCTTAGTAACTTACTGTCACACACGAGCATACATATGTCAAAAAAGAAGTTTTGGCATTTTAAAATACAGTAGAAACAAGTGGCCACGGCATGTTAAATAGTTCAAAAGGAAATCTGTTGAAAGACCCTGAAAGTTATATGTAACGTCTGTAAGTTCTGCAAAACGTAAAAATCTAGATATATTTTGAAATATTCTTTAGATACAGCCATTAGTTTGTGGAAAATTATTTTCAATATAAAATCATTATTGATAACATTGTAACTGCATCTTTTTACACAATTTCAATTTTCAATTTCACTTTTATGTAAGTACATAAAAATACTTTGAAGACAGTTTTTAAAATTGTATTTCGATTTAATTATAAGTTTTTATGTTTTAATAAAAATGCATTATTTACATATTAAAGTTTTTTTTTTCATTTATATCTTTAAAATTTGTTAATAAAAAAATAATTTTGGATGAATCTGGCAACCTTCCTAACGCGATGGTGTCGCCCTTACTACCGGCCAAGTACTATACCAGTGGAATAATAAAGTTATTAACTTTAATTTTATATTAAAAATAAACCTCCTCTAAGTTACCGCTGAATCCATCGAAAATACCTTAACGTTATCTTCATATCAATGTCAAATGTATTAGCAATTAATTTTGACAGAATTTTTCCTGTCACAATTGCATTTAATTACTATGTGCCGTGACTGAAGATATAATGAAGTTTATGTTTGTATCGAAATGAAACAAAATGCTCATCTCCCCCGAGAAATATAGGAACAAGAAAAACGAAATAACAGATTATAATAATATTATATAATATAAATGATTGTATTGAGACATAAAATTTCGATTTGTTATCATATTATTTTTATGTAAAGATATTATATTTACGTTAAGCAATTTTCAAGTAGTTAATAATCGTATCCAAGCTTAAATAACAATATTTTATTAAAATACATTATTGTAATTATTAAATAATAGAAAAGCGATACAAATATATCGCTGAAATTTAAATGGCCGCAATAACTCGTGCGAAACGTTTTCAACTACTGAGATTATATTTTAATTTAGAAACATTAAAACCGTTTTAGCATTGTTAATATTTTATATATTATTATATTGTTGAAACTGCTTACCTAAGGTCTTTTATAATGAATATTTAACTAGGCAATGGGGAATGAATAAACAAACCAAAAACTCCTTAAAACTCATTTCCATGTCGTCTGAAATAGTTGAACAATCATTTCATTTCACACTCTTCTATCTCGTTTTTAAAAGTAAAGACAATAATAATTATTGAAGTAAAATAAAAGCACTTTTAAGTTGTAAACTGGCAATTCTTGGTGGTAAGTCTTCATATTTAAAAACAAAACAAAATACAATCTTCTTTGGAAAATGATTATATGGTCAGTAACTAATTCGATTAATGGCTAGTAAGAAATAATAAATGGTCAGCTAATAATTATGTTTGGTCTGTAAATAATTCCCAAATAATTAGAAAAGGTTTAATTAAAAAACTGAACGTTTTAAATAAATATCTGACAGTTTAATTTGATAACTGACCATTTTGTATAAATAACTGAACTAAATTTGGATTATTGAGATTTTGTACACTTCCATGTATTTTGTCACTAACGACCCGGGTTTCGCCTTTCGGCATCTTCAGGCGTTCGAGCACACGAATGGACTCGAACTGAGAGACAGTAAACAGTGTCCAACGCTTATATAGAAGACACAAATGCGACAAATATCATTTACGAGGCAATACATTATACGTCTGAGAGTCACACCGTTAAAATTTCGGAAATCGTCCCAATCCTTATTTTGTAAACACCATATTACCAGAGTGGCGACAAGAATATAAATTTCCTTGACCTTAATATTGATATTAAAAACTCCATTCATGAATTTAAAATCTACCGAAAACAGACGTTTTCAGAAGCCGCGATCCATTTTAAGTCAGACCATCCTTTCTCATATAAATTGGCTGCTTTCCATTCTCAGGTTCACAGATTAGTCACTATACCTCTAAATAAATTTAATTTTGAAAACGAACTAAACATTATTAAACAAATTGCCATTAATAATGGCTATGAGGCGTCTCTTATAGATAGTCTTGTATCAAAAAAACAACGTAAATTAGCAGAAAAGATGCTATATTTCGGGAACTTGTCTAAAGACATAGACCGCCCTAGAATCTGTTAACGAATGAGAACAGTTTCCTATAAATTAGAGGGCCATATAAAAGTTTTAAATTAAAATTAATCAACAATTTTAATTTCACATTATTTTGATTTGGTCTGTTTTAATTATGGAAACGGCTGTATTTTATTTTCTAGGCATATATTTGTCCTCCTGTAAGTGTAAGTGAACAGTAAAATTTTCGTACACAAATATGTCAACAAAATGTCTTGATAAATAGTTCACAACAAATTTAGTACGATGAGTAAATTTATATGTAGACTTTTAAGCAATTACTAAGCTAAAACATTACAAAAAAAAAACCTAAAAAGGGAAGTTCGATATAATATTTTATTTAACTAACATTTTCAAATTTATTCCGACTGGAAATTGGAGTTAGCGTATTTTGAATGGCGATTTGTTCTGCGACCAGTCTGCAATCTTTAAGAGATTCCTGTGGGCCAGCCTTCTCAATATCTTCCTCCTCAAGTTATCTTTAATTATCCGGGACGAGATTTCCACTTACCGTCCGTGGGTCTCATTTAACAAAAAGCAGGAAAGGGGCCGCCCAAATTTTATTATATTCGTAAGCGAAATCTTCCACATGATGTAGATTTTAATCTTTATTCAACGAGTAAAATGAGGGTATATTATTCTATTATAATATGAACAATTTGGGAATATTTTGAGCGTAATTGAAATGGGCTACCTCAGCGGTATTCTACCCAAGTTCCCATTATATGTATTATTATTTTTTTGCTATTTCACAGCAATTTCTTCTGCCTTTAATAATAAAGGCAACTTATTATTTGGTCAGTACAATTTAAAACATGAAATTACTTGATAACTAATCCCGGAATCCCTGGATCATAAAAAGTTTCCGAGATTATAAGCCCTGTTGCTACGCGGTTGGCGATCAGAATGTAATCTAAAAATGACAACATTTCATAAAGGCAACTTATTATTTGGTTAGTAACTAATTCAATAAATAGTCAGTTAATAATTATGTTTATCAGTAAATAATAAAGGTTAGGTTAGGTTAGGTTTAATTAAAAAACTGACCGTTTTATATAAATATCTGACCCTGAAATTCAATAATTGAATATTTTATATAAATTACTGACCGTTTAAATTATTAACTAGCACGTGTATACTGACAAATTAGTTGCTGACCATTTATTATTTCTTACTGACCAAACATTGAAATAGTTATTGACCCAAAAAGTGCAGAGGAATTATAAATTTATAATTAAATTTATTATTAACCATATCCGCTCCCTACTCGGAACATATGGCCTCCACTAGGTGCTACCAAGATGATTCTATGTCCCTCACCAGTCTTCTTGCTTCTTCCTAGGTCATCCCTGCGTCCCGTAGTTCTACCGAGTACATCTTATAGATGGTCATCAGCGGCCTTCTAGAGCGAATCCATCCGGTTGGTAGAAGAGACAGGCAGAATTCAAGCTCCCCTGGAGTATCTGCGGCATATGTCCAAGCTAGGTCCATTGTCGTTTTTTTTTTTATTTCGGGCGTAATAAGGAATGGTCCACCCGCTCTCTTACTTCCGAGTTCCTGACAAGGTTAAGTCACCGTACCCCTAGTATTCGCTGTAAACATCTGTTTTCAAAGCACAGTGTATGGTTACCCTGTGCTCTAGTGTGGTGCTATGACTCGCAACCGTAAAGCGGCACCGTCAGAATGCATGCTTTGAATAGGTGGCACTTGGTTCCCTTGGACCTAGTACTGTCGTGAGTCAACTTTTCGCATTGAGTTGAAGGTTAATCCAGCTATCCCTGGATTGCCATCTCCCGTGATGTGTACCACCAAGTACCTGAAGCCGTCGACTCTCTCGATGTCTTGCCCCGCACTCATCAGAGGGTAGTCTGGGTCAGGACAGAAATTGTTGCAGGGCACAATGGTTTTTTGCGCATTGACTTCAATGCGATACGAGTTGCTCTGTAGCCTGTCCATTGCAGCCTGTACTCTACGGTAACACTGTGCTTTAGTGAAGTGCCATAACTCGCGACCAAATGGATGTATTCGGCTGAGTTCAAATAATTTAAAATTACGTATTAATTAGGGTAATTTTAAGACCAATAATATGTTGTTAATTGTGTAGTGGTTAACTGTCAATTAATTGTATCTTAACACATTTTTAAATTTAAATTTAATATCAGAAGCGGTTTAACTCATCGCGAGCATTTATTAGAACAAATATAAATAGTATTAACTCGTAATTGGATAATATTAAGAGAATGTGCTTACGAGAATTCTGTCTATTGAGTAAGTCAGCCTCCCATAAAATAAGGATAGAGCAAGCTGTTGTAAGCTAATTTTTGCTCTCACTTTGCCCCGTTTTCAAGATCCGACCTGTCGAAGAGTTTTTAACATAAATCAATTCATATTGTTTTTACAAGAATCTTTAACACACAGGTACAGGTAAATTTTAATGTTTTTTAAATGTAATATGATTCGGAATTTACTAAACTTTATGAAACATATAATTTTATTAATAATCCAATGTCAGATACTTTGATGTTGTAATTTAAAAAAAATTTACTACTTCCCGAGTCTTTTTGCGTCAAAATTAAATTATACCTAAGTAACACTGTCAAATATTTTAAAAAATATGAGAAATCTTTCGGAAACTTCTTTTCAATGTTTTATGACGCATAAACCTTCATGCACACACAGAAAAAAAGAACTTCTAAATTGAAAATTTACAAAAGGTCTAAAGTACTTAAGGCTTTTTTCGAAAAAAAGGTCCAACAGCGAAGGCTGTCACCTGACACTGAGAGATTGCTCCATTTGATTAGGGCAGACTTCGTCAACCTTACTGTCTCGTCAGACAGCATCAAACGCATAAAATCTCAGAGCGTCAGGAATTTTTTATAGCCCCGCTTTTACTCGTTATGGTAAAATGAGATTATTTTTTTTTGGTTTTATTAACAAACCAAGAAATATGAGCCAATGAGAAGTGTAGTGAACCAGCTGATATTTTCGAAAAAAAATAAGTTAGGTGCGTACCGGTATTCTACTTGAGCTTACTAAATACAGGCTGCAAAAGTATTTTATTATGTAAGAAGTTAAATGAAATAACGTGTAAACTTATATAAGAAGATCATTTTACTAAAACTTTCAGTAAACAAGTTTCACTATTTTAGCGCTTGGTTCACTTCACTTCTCGGGGACTCATTTATTATAATGATATTCATAAAATGTATGTGTACCTACTTTGAGCCTTACCACTATGTGTAAACTATAGGTCCTGTTGCTGAGTGATCTACGCTGTTAGACGTTCGTAATACTCGGTAGTGATAGTCTGGGCTTCAAGTTTTCTGAAGCATACCGGGTTTGAAGCGTACTGTAGGGCCAAGATATTTCAGATATTATTTTTTAAGCCATATGGCTACCACACGGTACTTCCAACATTCACTGTCCCCCACCACTCTTCTTGAGCATCCTGTAGCTCAGCCAAGTAAATCCTATGGATGGTCATCAGCGGCAGTTCAGGGCGCCGTAATCCATCCGGATATTAAAAGAGACAGGCAAAACTTAGGCTCTCCTCGAGCATCCTCAGCATATATCCAAGCCAGGTCTGTCGTCGCTTTTATTTATATTGGACGTAATAAGAGGCTGGTCCATCAGCTCTCATACTCAACACGGTGGGTTCGCTGCCAAGCTCTTTAAGCTTGGCCGGATAGTAGATGGGCCAACATGTATATGTGGCGAAATGCAGGATACTCACGACATCCTCTGGAATTGTCCACTCATGGCTAATAAACGAGAAGAGCTCATCAGGTCGGTCCAACCAGCTGTTGGGCCCACAGACCATGCCGACTTGGTAGCGAATAGGGCGAATTATATGGCCTTCAGCAAATTTGTGGTGTCATACGGTAAACGTACAGATCTTTACCAATAACGTTACGTCATTTCATACTAGGTACAGTCTGCATTCTTACGTGCACGCCGCCAAGTCCTTATCAGCTGCTCCCGGGACAATTCCAGTGAAAAAACTGAAACACGGATAACGCTGCTACGCCACGGGAAACGGGCTAGTAACAGGCGTATGGCCGTGGTGGGTGGTGGTGGAATTAACAAGCTCTCATACTTCCGAGTTCCTGACAAAGTCAAACCACCGTACCCCTAGTATTCACCGCAAGCATTTGTTTTTGAAGCACAGTTTATAGTTACCATGTGCTTTCCAAAGTGTCCTAACTCGCACCCGTAAAGCATCACTGTCAAGATGTAAAATAAATATATTATATTGTATATAGAGATTAAGGGGGCTACTTTTACTTTTCCAGTAATGTGTTATTCTTCAACACAAATTGAATTTATTTTACTATTACTGATTTAAGATTAGTAGTTTTTGATTTTTAAGAGGTCCTTGAAACATTAATTCGACGCCCTACAAACATGAGATATACAGGATATTTACATTTTCAAAGATTCATAGCACAATTGCAACGTAACGACTTTATACATCTTCTTCAAAATTGGTACACTACTACTCTTTGAAAACTGATTTTCAATACAAATCCGTTGTTTAATGTCTACTTATAGAACTTAGTGCGTCGACAACGATTGTCGTTGCAAAAGATATATAATCACATATTTTTCACTTACGTGATTATACGTAGGGAGTGTTGAATTGTAGAATTGCCTTTCCACCAAGAATCAACAGTTAACATCTTAAAGTGATAATTAATACTGCGAAAATTGGGTATGAAATACTTATTACCATAACACTTTCTTTTGCAACTTTATACGTATTTTTAAATGGTAAATTGGAGCGAATATTTGCAAACTAAACTTCACTGTAAGATTTGCGTAAAATAGCGACATTCATCCAAAGCATGTCTCTGATTTTAATGATGAAAGTTTATTTACTTTTTTTTCTTTACATCATGAATAATGATTAAGTACATTATGATGAATATTATGAATTATAAAAACGTTTACATCTAATAATAAATCCTGAAAAAAATAGACAGTTAATAATTACGAAATTTAAATTAATTGTGTAAGAAGTAAATGGCACAAAGTTTTTTTTTCTTCGTCGGCGTCCGTGGCGCAGTTGGTAGAGACGTTGGCTACGGCTCCAGTTTCAATTCACGGTCCGGTTTCAATTCAATTGTCACAAATTGATCTCTCAATCGATTTATGGATTTCTGCTCGTAGTCTGATTGTTTGTGATGTCTAAAAACTCCCTCCTCACCCACCCATTCAATCCTCACAGGGCGTAGCGAGAGTGATTAACTAACCAATAGTCATGTCTTAGCCCTATCCTTCTATCCCGACTCTCTTCGAATAAAGAGAGGTTGAGAAACTGAGTAACAAAAAGTTCTCATAAAAAACTCTGTTGATATACCTCCATTAGGAGATCATATGCTCCACGTTGGGAGCGGACATGGAAAAAAAGCTGCAAATAATGATTCAAAATTGCCATTATGATCAACCAATTCAAATTATAAAAAAATAAAAGAATTTGTTTTTTTAAATGCTATCATTGTTAATTTTTGATTGATTTGATTTGTTTCATCAGGAGGTCTTCGAATTGTTTTTGTTAGTAAGCAAATATATTTCGACACACTTTATTTTAAATTTTGTCGATTTATATTTGAAATGAAAATTAGACATTTCAATAAGGCGTCATGTTATTAATATGTGCAACTAATCAATATAGAATCAAATATAATCAAATTCCGCAAAATATTTATAAAGGTTAACGCCTTTGCAAAGTAGTCAGCACGTTCAAGTGATAACCGATGCAGAATCTGCGGAAACTAATCAATATAGACAAGGACAATTCTGCATACGTTATTATAAAAGTGAACACCAGGGAAAATCGGTCATCAATTCCAGTGATGACTGTTGCAGAAATAGCTCGACGACAGTATAAATGGACGAACATAGAAAAGTACCGATATTATGTCATCGCTTTCTGAACTGAAAAATCTCTCCGGTTCCACATAATCGTCACTTTAATCACATCAGTATTAAAATTAATTCAAATTTAAACTATTGACTACGGCAGTCAGAGTTCATTCGTGTATTTAAAAAGGCCGAAATCCTGGTCGTTAGTAACTAAATCTATGAAAATTTCAACAATTCAAATACTTCTAAGATTTGTATTTACTACGTACTCTAGTTTACTTTTGAGCTATATCATTTAAAGAGTTTATAAATGATCAATAGAATTCCGATATCAGACCGGTTTGCAGAAAAGACAGTGAAGAGACAGGCTTTCACGGGGGATTCACTACACGTGTTTGAGCGAGGTCCATCGCAAGAGCTATCTGTCGTGTAAAATTCTTACCTTAAAACTGTTCATTTAACTATGAAAACTATATAACAACCATTTGCATCGTAAGTATTCGTTTTATGTGATTGGATATAATCCCCTTTAAAATATATTAATATAAATTAAAACCGTTCCTATAAGCTATCATGATAGGACTTCAGAGAAATGCAAAGGTGACTGCAAATTACACCGAATCCACGAAATGTTTAATACTCCAGGGGCTGAAGCTTTGAAAGTGCAGAGCTAATTACCTCTCTAATGTCAATCGATTTAAATATCACCAACACAGCAATCTTATGCACTGTAATTCTACTAATCAAAGTAAATTAATTTCGTGATTATTTCATTTTGACTAGTAATATTATTATCCTTGGTGTGGTGGTCAACGTCGTTGGCTTCGGTCTCGGTTTTCACGGGCTCGAATCCCTTCAAAACTATTTGATACATTTCAAAAATCTTTATACAATCATATTTGAGTTATTGAGATTTTGTACACTTCCATGTATTTCGTGCGCTCAAATGCCTGAAGATGCCAAAAGGCGAAATACGGGTCGTTACTGACAAAATTCATGGAAGTGTACAAAATCTCAATAACTCAAATTTGATATTGAAATTCCATCAAGCATCCTCAGTCGATGTCTTAAATTATACTTTATACAATCGTTATATTCAATAAATTGCAGATTTCACATGGATCAATTCATAAAACAAACTTTTTTCTACGATCTTTTCTTAGACATCAAATTTCAGTATCTCTTCGCTAGACAGGTTTGAAAACTTTACTGTATTTAGGCGACGTTTTGTGAGATTTAGGCGACGGTAAACGGAGAATGATTTTCGCGAAATGGGAAAAAAATGAAAATAAAAAATGCTATTCTTCAAAACTAACCGGGGCACTCGGGAAAGTTTCACTTAAATTGTTCTGGGGTTTATAGTGTATTTCTACACTATACCAAGGGCCATCACACCATGACCAAGGGTATTCAACAGTACTTTATCGTCGCCATAGTAACAGGAAGTAAAATATCGATTGTTTTGAGTTATGAATGCAGTACGATCGATTTTAGGATGATCTATCATTTGATAAAACAAACTCAGCCATATTCAATATATTTTTTACGTAATTTGAAGTAATGAATATGAATTAAGTCAATTTCCTTCACACTTATTAGTGACAAATAGCGATAATTAATATTGTTATAAAAAAGAATTATTATTCATTAAATCAAAATCATTAATTATTAAAAAAACTCAAAGTGTGGTTAGTTTAATAAATAATGTTAAGGGTGTTTAAATGAAAAGACTTCAATTTCATTATTTTCTTAGAAGTCGATTATCTCAAAAGAAGATTTTTGAACTCAACGCCTTCTGCTATTTTACCAATGATATGTATAATGATTACATTTTCTTGTTCATAAGTTGAAGGTTAGGGGCTGTGTTTACTTTAACCGAATCACTCCTCCGTGATTGAGTGCCACACGTGTCTCCTTCAATCTATAACTAGTGACTTAGAAGAAACCGGTGGTAAACACCGCTAGAAATTTCACACGAAATGAAGGCCTGTCTCTTTGAATTATGTATAAATGACACGTTATGCAAATAGCTTTAATGGGCCGCAGTGGTGCACTCATAAACATAAAAATTAATATTACATTTCTTAAAAAGAAACTTTTGCTTTAGGTATCGTTGCTTTGCTAACCTGGGATAATTCTTCTAATGGCTGGCAAACTATAAACTCTTTCCAATAATAATCTCCTGCAAAAATCCCCACTTAATTAAAAATAATCGAAATCAACTCTTGAAGAAAACTCGACTATTCGTGATGCACTTATAATGTGGAGCATATAAATTCCTAATGGAGTTATCTCAATTGAATTTTTTCTATTGCTTGTTACTCAAATTTGGATTAGCTTGTTACTCAGTTGCTTAACCTCTCTTTTTCGAAGACAGTAGGGATACAAGAATTAGATTTAGGCTATGACAGGACTAGTGGTTAGATAATCACTCTGTCTGCACCCAATTTTTAGGATCGGATAGGTGGAGAATTTTAAGACATCACTAGCATTCATGCCTATAAACATAAATTCATTAATGTATTGAAAAATCAATTTATGAAACTGGTACTTTAACCCAAGACATCCGTAATCGTAGCCCGTTGACGTTGACCACTGCACCACGGACCTGATAAAAATAGTCCTTCAAAATACAGTGGAAATCATTAATATTGACAAAACTATGGGTAGCATTAATGTTGTGATAGAAAAGTTCACGGAAAATATTGGGAGATTTCATAATAATATAGCAATGAATATATAGTGGCAAAATTTATTCATTTCAGTGCGCCACTGTCAAATAAATCTTTTTGCTCGGCGTCTAAAAGTTTGCTTTGCTTTGAGTATGAGAGAGTTAAGGAAAATTAAATTTGACATGCTCAAAAGAGTGGAAAATTCTTTTTATATTCTCATAAGTTTATTCCAATTTGTTGAAAAGCAAAAAAAGTTTTTTTTTGATTTGTTTTGTATGCCATTTTGCTGTCATTAATTTATTGATTAATGGCTTATAATTATTAAAAAGTTTTGCTAACAAAAAATTCATGAATTGGAGTAGTGAAGCCAGATATGTCAGAGATCCTCAAAAGAGTTGTGACAAAAGGCATTAGAAATTGTATTGCCTTCTATGCTAAAACTGGTAATTATTAACAGAAAGACAGCCAAGAATCCATCAGTGGTATTCTGCCGAAGATGTTTTTGAGTTTCGGATCATACGAGAGTTTTTTTGAATTAATATCTGAATCCTGCAATTCTGTCTCTCTTTGTTACTGTTGATTATGGGGAGATATTCTTTCAGACTGGTCTCCAATCCGAACAGATGTTCCTTGATAGCAGCTGAAATCTCATCCGGTATGGTACTCATGTTATACTCTTTTTGTAATTCTGTTAGTTTTACAAAATTTTAGGAAATTGGCGACAAGGCATTTTGCTTTCTGTGACCTGGTACCCTCTGCTACTCTCTGCTAACCTCGACGCTAATAAACAAACTATATTCCTCAGGTGTTTAAGAATATCATAAAAGTGACGTCAAGGTTGCTATGCACACCCTTCTCTCATATTCCAAGTATTTCTTCGATGACGCAGATGGTCAATATTGTAATGTGAATATACGAAAATTGTATCAGTGTAGTAAAAAGTACCAAGTTATACGGTGTATATAGTCTAGTTACTGGTTAAGTCAAAGTATACTCTTCAATTTTAAAATCACATTTCGAAAAAAATCATAGTACACATTCGTAAGGGGTTTCTGATATATATAAAATAAATTATGAAAGAACAGACAGGAATGACATCGGAAAATATATCTAATATCGTTGAACCATATTCGTAATAAAAATGAATGGTTTTTTTTTAGTGCGTTTATAGTTCAATTGGAAACCAAAAATGAAAACTACCTATTACGGTGTTTGAGTGTACATAAAAAAAGTCTGTCTGTTGTTTAAGGCGTAGGCTGTTTCCGAAAATTACAATTAAAAGGAAGTACACAAACCATAAAGAAAATAACAAATAGGTGACTTTAAATGCTTGATGTCTGAGTTTATTCCGATGTCCGATCCGATAATCCGCAAAACATGAGCGATGAATGGTATCAGGAATCATAAGAAAAAAATAGATACAATATTAAGGAAGTTTTGATTTGATTACATGTAAATTCTTGTCATGAATCAACTGTTTTATATACCTTTTATTTTTTAACATCAAATTTTATATAAATAGCCCTGTTATAATTTTATTTTTATCAGTTAACAATGCTCGTGATGAAGGAAACCACTCTGATCATTATAAACTTGTGGAACTAATTTTATACAAATTGTGTTTTATTTTTAAAATATAATGCCTTTTCATCAAGAATTGACATTAAATACCTTAAAACGTAAAAATGACAAGTCAACATCACCAATATTCAGACAAAAACATATTACTAGTTACATGGTTATCATTCTCAAAAGATAGTAAATAACAACAGCTATCAAAAACAACGTTTGTACAAGCAATTGGTCTGAAATATAATTTAGAGCAATCTTTTATTCTACTATAACTTCATCTAGGGATTTAATGGTGTGTCCATATCTGAGCATTTGTTCGCGCTATGACTCATGATTTCGCACCATGAGTACTTTAGTGTACTAAGTCAAAATTTCATTTTTAGTTAATAATTTATTGCTTTAATGTAGTAACTCAAATAGAATGTGAAATGTATTTTAATTTAGTCACTTAACTAAAGTATTTGTTTTCAAAATATTTAAAAAGTTAACTGCTTTATTATATTATTAAAATGCAATATTAATGCATCAATGTATATTTTTGGTGAATTAGTGTTTCATTTTTATTTCAATATGGTACCTAAAAACTAATTTGAAAATCAATTTTATAAACAAATTTATAACTTCAAACGCTGATATCTTAAAAACATTTATACCTACTTTTGTTTTAATACACCAAAGTAGTCATGGTACGATTTGCTTAGGTTTGTAATTTAATGATGTGTTTTTGCGCGTGGCCACGGCTCAACAGTTTGCGTAGAAGAGCCATTAAGTTCCACATCTGAGTAAATCATGATTCATGCGTGTACAGATGCTCAGATGTGGACACACCATAATAGACTGAATAGAAGAAAATAAGTTTGCACAACTAGTGTATATATTTAAAAATTGAAAATTGTCCCTCTATTTACGGAGAGAGAATATTCGGTAGACAGGGAGGTCACGTATTCGATCAAGATTAATTAGTGTTGTTTAACAGCCCGAAATTACTTCGATTTATTGGTACAGCTCGGTATTATTTAGAGTTCGGCATTGCCACAATGTGTTTGTTGACAAATAGAGATTGTGTCAGAAAGTTTGCCGGGCGGCGCATTAATTTCGCTGATCAAACGGACCTTATGAGCGATTTATTGAATTACATACGTTGGGGGTAAAACGTCGATTATCCGCCGATAAGGAATGCTTCAACTTTTTCAGTTGACTTGACTTGGAGTGAAAATATATTTAACTCTTTTTCTGACTTTGAGTCTGTGATGCAGTGGTCAACGTCGTTGGCTTCAGATACGGAACTCACGGGCACGAATAGTTTCATAAATTTATTTTCTGTTCGACCACATGAATCTTTGTGTCGTGGAAAATTTTATATAGTCGTAAAAACAGGCCGTAGCAACGACCATTAGCTAACAGGCCGTCTTAGGTGGACGAAATCTTCGCGAACGTGAGGCGGAACGGAGTACCTTGAAAATATCAATCATTCTCCGTCAATGGGAGTGTCTTACATGAGAGATGACAAAGAAATGCGGTGCACCGCTTCGACGGCGCGATCAGTTGGTTTGATATTTTCACGAGAAGCTTGCACGCAGGACAGCGTTACCGCTTCGCCACTTGTCTTCATATGTCGATTCAAATCGCAACGAAATCGGTGTAAGAAAGAATGGTTCACAAAAAAAACAAATTAAAAATTAAAAAAAAAAACATGTTCTTCAAAGTAATGTAATATTTAATTAATTTATTGCATTATTATTGTATGTTTTACCAAATGGTATCCAAAAAAGGCCATATCCTTGAATTTGACATTAAAATATTGTTCTCCATCTTTAAGGAGAGGCCCTCTTTTGTCCTCCATTTCAAATTGGTTAACCTCAGCGGTTTCGAAATATGAGAAGGAGGGAGGACACAGTACATTCATATTACTTATTATTATAAAAAAACTATGTAATTAAGAAACGTTGGTACACGTTGCAGTTAATCGGGAAGCTTTAGTTTGATATATGAATTATTTTTTATCATTTACAGTAAGCTCTAATTACGGAATCGAATAATTAACTGGGGTCCCAGTATTGGAAGTCTTAATTGTTACCTAGTGTGCATAACCCAAGTGTAATATTGTTCAAAGAAGACAAAGTAATAATTAGATACTTCACTGATAATTCAAGAAGTGAGCTTTAGATTTAAAATGATCACCAGATGCCATTTGCGATGCAGCCTAAAAGCTTTTAAGTTCGTAATTTGTTACCAAAGTACCTCTTGCAATTTGTTAGTCAAAAAACTTTCATAAAAGCTTAGCAAAATTTTCCGACAAAATAAGCTTTCAGTATGCGCAACTTTTGGTAAGTTACAATAAATCAAATTTAACTATTATTATCATCTGCACTACCAAGAATTAATTTGGCGATATTTCTATTCCTTTTCTTTTTGGTTTTAGGTTTAAGTCATGAAATGAAGGCTTGCATTAAATTGATTGAATTGGTATTTATTTGGTGGACCTTAGTAATAATAGACTCAAATAAAAAAAATATTCATTACCGCAAAAACTTTGTCAGTTTATTGATTTTGACTCGTAACACGCCATCGTGAGAAATGTTTAAAATTAATTTAATGTAATAAGTATGGTCAGTCCCAATGTGAATCATATGGTCTCCTAGTAAAGGTTTTCTACAATAACTGCTTGTTGCTTTGTTATTCAACCTCTCTTTTTGGAAGAGAGTAGGGATAGAAGAATAAGGCTAGAACTGGAGAAGTGGTTAGATAATCGCTCTTGGTTGCATCTGCTGCACACGTTCAAGCCAGATCCATCGTCATCCATAGTATTCGCCATAAGCATCTGTTTTCGAGGCACAGTATACGGTTACCCTGTGCTTCAGTGAGGTGCCATGACTCGCACCCGTAAAGAAGTTTCGTCAAAAAAAAAATATGCGTTCAATAGGTGGCACTTGGTTCTGACCGAGTACAGTCGTGAGTCCCGCATTGAGTTGAAAGTTGCTTCAGCAATTCCTAATCCCGTGATTTTTACCCCCAAGTACTTGAAGCCGTCAACTCTCTCAATGTCTTGCCTCGCGCTTGTCAGAGGGTAGTCTGGGTCCGGACAAAAACTGTTGCAGAGCAGCAGAGTTGCTCTCCATCCTGTCCATTTCTTGAATACCCTCGGCAGATTTGTCAAAAATGTGAAATATGACAGCTCAAAAAATATAACAACCTCAACCGGATGCCATCAAATAACATGCGTGAAGATTACGAACATAAACACGAAACATCCCTCACAATTTTTATATCATTGATTAAATTCACTGGAAATTTAAAACAAATTTAATGTTGAATCGATATGCAAACATCCATGCGTGTTTGATTCCCAGAAAACCTCCTGATCCCTAATTCAAATAATTTAAGCGATCCACTTTACAAATTCCACGTTGCGCAACCGAGTACTTTTTTTCAAACCCTACAAAACTTCCAATCAACTCTGATCTGGGAATACTCGACGTTTACATCAAACAAGTTTATGACTACTTGATGAAAATACGAATAATTTGAATTAATATAATTTAACAAGTAGGAAGCAAGGATTTGGTAGGTCATGCTGATGAAATAGAATGAGGAAAATTAAGCAGCAATAACTTTTTGTTCTTTTTTTATTGTTGGTAGAAACAGCATTTCGCCTTATCGGTGAAATGCAATATCCCACCAATAGACATCAAGCGCATAATTGCAGTGTCACCCATTTAAATGTGCCATTTCCCACAATGAATGGGAAACATGAAACCGTCTGCGATTCCAGCTGAGATCTCCCGTCTGCAAGTGAATGTGGGATCTTTGGAGAACGAAAAGCAACGGAAAAAGATCGAGAAGGGGTTCGCCAGTCTACAATCAACTGTCGATCAGAACGGACCGCATCCTTCACCGTCATCATCAGCCGTTCGTTCTAATCATGCCAACCGAAATACAAACCAGGAAGCTTTACACATATTCCTAAATGTTATTGTTATTGGGCTAGAAGGCTCAAGGATTCCTCTAGGAAATGTAGAGGAGTTGAATTCCATATATTTATGTGGGAAGCATTTTTTCACTAACAGAAATACGACAGTCGTTTGGACAACTTTGTGTCCGATGAGTTTCATTAACTGATACGATAATTTCCAGACAAGACTAACATGTGGAAAACATAGCGTCCAATTTTATGTATAATAAGGTTTATATTAACGTGTAGTAAGCAATATGATACAAAAAACGAATTAGGATATCCTATCATCAAATTGTATAACATATAACTATGTATAAACTTAATTGTTTCCAATAGCTTGGATATTGTAAGCGAGCTATTCACACAGAAGTAACGGGCAAAAAAAGTATTTAGAATTCAAATAATGTTCCAATAAAATGACTACTAGATAAAAGTAACTACCTGGGTAGGTACCTCGTTACTTTATTTAAGTGTCGGTTGATTTGTATTCAAGCCACATATTTTATTCCGTTAAATTACTGGCTTTGATACGTTTTTTTGTTAATATCCCATCAGTGACCTTTGAAATGGCACTGTAGAAATTAAAATTCGAAATAAGTAAGAGTTTTAACTTCTTAAAAATATTAATAAGTACTGCTCTGTTTTTGAAAAATCTTTAAAATTATTCCCGTGATATAAGTTTGAAGTGTCAGGGGAAGCATTTTCGAATTATTAATTTGAAAGCCGACTTCGATTGTCAACTTCAAAATCAAATTTCCTTTCTAAAATATTCGTCGAAATAAAAAGTTAAATAAATATTAGAAGTGGTTTCCTTATAATTATTATTCATATTCTGAACGGTAAGAGAGAATCGCTTTTAACAAAAAACTTGTAGGGTTGTAGCTCTCCACAAAAAGGTTTTCACTCTTCCGTAGAGGGAGGAAAAGCGATTATTATTATTATTACTCCACCAGACACTTTTTGTGCATATTTACAGGAAGGCTCAATAACATTGCTGTTTTCTTATTAACTGTTCTTTTAACAATACGTCACCTTACTTTGAAAAAGTTCTAACTGCACTTGACCATGTTTTCAGATACGAGCGTTTGAAGTTTTGACTGTTCATATTTTGTATTTTGAAGGATAAAATTAGCATATATTTATATATATAAATATATTACTTGTTTCTCATAAAATTTATATAAACTAAAGCCTCTATATTAGAAAATAATGAGTATCTAAAGCTTTAATTAGAACTGACAACAATAGTTTGTTTGAAAATGTCAGATATTTCAATTTTATCAAACAAAATGTTCTGATTTTTAAAATGACTTGCTGAACCATATAAGCCAACAATAATATTATATGAGAAGACCCGGATCGAAGAGAGGCGAATGGCTGGTTATCAAACGTTCTGGAAGGGCTGGGATCTCAGACAAACACCATTTCAAATCCGGTTCAAAACTTATTTATTTTAAATCGAAGATGCAGTGGTTTACAATACACAAAAATACTATTCCTAACACATAAAATTGATTCTGCATTAACATTTACTTAGCAACTGAATTTACTTTCAGTTATAATACAAATGCCACGACAAACGATGTTAAATCACGTCCAATTTCAAAAAAAACTCAAACAATTCACATCGTCACTTGTGCTAACCACGAGGTCGGCAGCTCACCTCCGCTCGACAGATCGTAATCGACTGTCCACACATACAATTAAAAAAACTCCCTGCATCGGACTCCAGCGGACGTGCCCGGCGGCTATTCAACGATCGGCCTTGGCAACAGTCAGCCGATTCTCTGAATTATTGTCGTTACCGCTGGGCGATTTCAGTTCTGGACACTAATGAAACTTAAACTTTACAAAAAAAACCAGGGTGTCAGATAATACAACAGAATAATAATACATATATACTTACAATACTTGGACGAACTCAGCTAAGTTTCGGCAATGAAGACATTGATACAACAATGAAGTTACAACAAGCAAAAAGTGTTTGACATGACGTGAAAGCCTTTTCAAAAAAACTCTGATTTGTATGTTTTTTCTGTGATAATAAGCAGTTATCGATTCATAGAACCATATAAAACAAATTTATGAAAAAAAAAATGTGTGGACAGAGCTTCGGAATACTGCTAACTCCCTCATTGAAAAATATATGACTCTAAATGAAAGTATATGGTAGAATGTGGCTAATAAAACATTTTTCAATCAAAAGGTTATTTTAGGCGAAAATGTTAGTTACAACCTGAGAATTCCCCCGGATCGAAGAGAGGCGAGCGGCTGGTTATCCGGAGTCCTGGAAGGGCTGATCTCAGACAAACACCATTTCAGATCCGGTTTAGAAACTTATTTATTATCCATTAAAGATGCAGTGGTTTAACATACACAAATATAAAAATCTTAACACATAAAATTGATTCTACATTTACATTTACTTAGCAACTGAATTAACTTTAAATTTTAATACAAATGACACAACGAATTTAAATTAAATCCAACGCAAATCAAAACACAAAAACAAACAAACAGTTCACATCGTCACATCACTTTCGTCGCGACGAGACCTCGTTCGTCCGACTCGGCAGCTCGTCATCGACTGTCTACAAAAATTCAAAAAAAACTCCGTGCAAAGTTGGAGCTACCCTTTTCCGTAAAAATGGACTCGTCCAGCGGCCGAAGCCTAGGGGCTCTTTTTTAACGCCTGGCAACATGAAAGAGCGTTTTCTGCGAATTATTGCTGTTTTGCCGCAGGCCGATTTCAGTTTAGGACACTAATGACACTTATACTTAAGAAAAACCAGGGTGTGTCAAACCTTTTCAAGTAAGGTAACGAATAGCAAAATAACAGTATATTTGTTCATTTGTAAAATCCGTGTCCGTCGGGTGAGTCGAGTCCGTGGATACTGATCTCACGTGGTCTAATCCCATTACTGACAGTTTTATAAATTGATTTTTCATTTTTAAAAGGTAGACATATTCAGCAGTTTGAGTTTATTTTGTAGGAATAAATTTTCTTTTTTGCCGCGTCCGTGGTGCAGTGGTCAACGTCGTTAGCTTTGTTTCATAAATTTAATTTTCAAATTGTTTATAGATTTCATGGTATGGATGTTTCTGATGTCTCAAATACCCTTTCACTCATAGCGATAACGATTAGCTAACCGCTTTTTCTATTCTAGCCATATTCTTATATCCGTAACAAGCATAACTCGTAGAAAAACTTCTATTGAGATTTGGATTATTGAGATTTTGTACACTTCCATGTATTTTGTCACTAACGACCCGGGTTTCGCCTTTCGGCATCTTCAGGCATTCGAGCACACGAATGGACTCGAACTGAGAGACAGTAAACAGTGTCTAACGCTTATATAGAAGATAAAAATGCGACAAATATCATTTACGAGGCAATACATTATACGTCTGAGAGCCACACCGATACCTGAGTTAAAAATTTCGGAAATCGCCCTAATCCTTATTTTGTAAACACCATATTAACAGAGTGACGAATTGCTGAAGGCGAATTACCGCTTTTCAACTTCTTTTAGAAATACCAGTGATTTTACAATTATAATAGTATTGTGGGTTTTGACGGGATGTAATTCGACGAATGGGTAAATATATACAATCATTCCACATTTGGTGACATCTGTTAGGTGTTTCAACGTATCGGATATAATAGCGGAGAATTAGGAAGGTTCAGCTGTTCATTCAAGATTGGTAATGAGTTTAACTGGGCTCTATTAATTTCTAAAATTTGGAACCATTTAGAAAACCTTATTTTTAGCAATAAAACAGAAGTTAGAAACGTAGTTTATTGGTTCCGTTACGTAGATGACATCCTTTGTCTATTCAATGGAACGGAGAGACAAGTTTCTAACCTTCATAATTTTCTTAACTCACTAGATGATAAAATTCAATTCACTTTAGAAGTAGGGGGCAAGAATATAAATTTCCTTGACCTTAATATTGATATTAAAAACTCCATTCATGAATTTAAAATTTACCGAAAACAGACGTTTTCAGAAGCCACGATCCATTTTAAGTCAGACCATCCTTTCTCATATAAATTGGCTGCTTTCCATTCTCAGGTTCACAGATTAGTCACTATACCTCTAAATAAATTTAATTTTGAAAACGAACTAAACATTATTAAACAAATTGCCATTAATAATGGCTATGAGGCGTCTCTTATAGATAGTCTTGTATCAAAAAAACAACGTAAATTAGCAGAAAAGATGCTATATTTTGGGAACTTGTCTAAAGACATAGACCGCCCCAGAATCTGGCATAGAATTAGTTATTTAGGTTGTACAAGCTTTAAAATTAAAAAACAACTCGCTGATAGTGTTAGACCGGCGTTCTATTGCAAAAACTCTCTAGGCAAATTACTTATTAACAATAAAGATAGAGTAAACTTTAAGAACAAATCTGGTATTTATAAATTACAATGCAATGATTGCCAACATTTCTATGTGGGTAAAACCACACGTACATTAGATATAAGGGTATCAGAACATTTAGCTGCCTTTAGATTAAAAAAAGAAACTTCGACATTCGCAAATCACTTGCTAATGGAGAACCATACGTTTAATGCGGATGATGGGGTTAAACTGTTGCATAAAAACATGGGGGATCATAAATTATTTTATCAGGAAATTTTAGAAATTAATAGAGCCCAGTTAAACTCATTACCAATCTTGAATGAACAGCTGAACCTTTCTAATTCTCCGCTATTATATCCGATACGTTGAAACACCTAACAGATGTCACCAAATGTGGAATGATTGTATATATTTACCCATTCGTCGAATTACATCCCGTCAAAACCCACAATACTATTATAATTGTAAAATCACTGGTATTTCTAAAAGAAGTTGAAAAGCGGTAATTCGCCTTCGGCAATTCGTCACTCTGTTAATATGGTGTTTACAAAAAAAGGATTAGGGCGATTTCCGAAATTTTTAACTCAGGTATCGGTGTGGCTCTCAGACGTATAATGTATTGCCTCGTAAATGATATTTGTCGCATTTTTATCTTCTATATAAGCGTTAGACACTGTTTACTGTCTCTCAGTTCGAGTCCATTCGTGTGCTCGAATGCCTGAAGATGCCGAAAGGCGAAACCCGGGTCGTTAGTGACAAAATACATGGAAGTGTACAAAATCTCAATAATCCAAATTTAATATTGAAATTCCATCAAGCACCTTCAGTCGATGTCTTAAATTCTATTGAGATACTTTAGGTCTTAGAATTTCATATGCTTCACATTGTGAGAGGTAATGATTTTTTATAAATAATAAAATACCTTCTACTATTGAGATCGAACCTAACCTTAGCTTACGGGAGAAAAAATATGAACATTGTTAAGTTTTCAAAAATTTAAATTAAATGTATAATACACTTTTCCAATGAATCTTCTTCATGGATAATGACTAGCATACCGTATTTTGTCACCACATACTGCCAAATATTTCACTGTGAGAATAAACCCAATATGACAAAAACGGACATATCAACATTTGCCATAACGCCACAGAAAGATCAATTAATGTTTCTCATAAATAGAAAATAATTATGTAACTTTCATGGAAAGAAGCTTTTCTCTAACCTTTAAAAATTATTAAATTTAAGCTGTTTAAAATGTCACATTCTGTAGTTGGAATATAAAATTTGAACAGCCCTTACTCATAAGTTTCGATCTCGGTGATTCTGAGAATACTTAACAGTTCTTGAAAATTTGACAATTTAAAGCAGTGGCTCTCAAATACGCTCTTAGAGAATAAAGCGAGGTTTTATCTGAATTAATAAAGCTTTACTACGATAGAAATAAAACATATTTCCGGTGGATTCCTAACTAAGTATCGGCAACTTTTTATAGTTGAGCTTGGGTGCTAAGATAAACTGTGTTTGACATTCTTGCACTTGCCTCAAATATTTTAAATGCACAATTCACTTTATGATTGTAAATCGTGTAGTGACCTGCATAATATTCTGAAATTCTTTAGAGACTAGACACTTGTAGAGCCTATGCAGTAATCTTTTACGCCGAACATAATAATTTTTGTATTTATTTTATACATCTTTATTATATTGTATGATGATAAAGCAGTTATAAAGGATGTCGGCAGTTTCGGGTGCGACGACAGAAAATCCGACTTTCCCTTGGTCATCCATATATACTGTCGCCAGCTGTCTGTGTTCTGCTTTAGTCATCATGAATTGCCTTTTCAGAGCGTTCACCTTTAACATTACGTATGCAGAACTGGTGTCGTGTACTGATCATCGCTTAATTTTTCTGACTGCATTTTCAAGAGCGTTAACTTTTATCGTTATTGTTATTATGTTTGATAAATAAAATACTATTTGCCAATTTGCCTCGGCTATATCGCTGACTCAACATAAATACACTGACGCTAATATTATCTCTCAAATATTATATTTGACAAGTATAATGTTTCGTAAATCCGCAGTCATTTTGATGATTCGTCACATATTTTAGATGTGTCACGCCACACACTTTTAGAACCTGTGTGTTAAACGGAATTCGTAATAAGGGATGATTAATGACAATATGTTCACGTAATACTTAAAGGATTTCTCAGGGTTCTGTCAGTTCATTATGGAAAGTGATATATGCCATATGACATAACAACGAAATTGTTTTAAAGTTATTTATTATTCACATATTTAATATCAAAATTGTAGTCTTCGAAGTAAATTTCATTGAAAGTCAAATGTTAAAATACCTAGATGACAGAGTTACACCCACCCGACTTAGACGTGCAATGATTTAACGACTATTGAATTTCGTAAAAAAAGTTTTGTTCATATTGAAGATTTGTTTTTATTTAATTATTTAATTGTCCGTGAAATAACAAGCGTAAAGAAACCGGTGTTATAAATTCTCTAAAAAATAGTTAAACCTTTCCATCTAGTGTTATAATATTTAATATTCCTGGTTTGCAAAGTTTAGCAAAATATTATTGGGCAGTCATTTTAAAAGAAAATTATATTTTCCAATCAATCTTCACATCAGCTTAGGGTGAGATTTCAATGGAGCTTTTTACACGTCAAATTTCTCCGAACATTATTTTTTGTTGACAATCTTTGATCCTTATAGGATCGCATATAACAATACGTGTTGTTCTTTAAAAATATGAAAAGCTTCATCGCAATTTTCGTTTTTCTTATAAAGCTATGGATCAAAAATAAACTCTTTTCAAAGAAAAACTCTAGCTGAAAAATCTGCAGACCGATTACTTAGCAGAAAAGTTTTTTTTTATTACAGTTTGAAATTGATGTTCTCAAATTAAAAATATTATATACTTTTTTTTCTCCCGTTTTATTTTCTAAAATGGTCATGTTTTCAAATTTAAACGGCTCACTGTTAAATTCGGAAAATGATGACATGTATTTTGTCACTAACGACCCGGGTTTCGCCTTTCGGCATCTTCAGGCATTCGAGCACACGAATGGACTCGAACTGACCTCAGTTCTCGAATGGACTCGAAACTCAGTTCGAGTCCATTCGTGTGCTCGAATGCCTGAAGATGCCGAAAGGCGAAACCCGGGTCGTTAGTGACAAAATACATGGAAGTGTACAAAATCTCAATAATTCAAATTTGATATTGAAATTCCATCAAGCACCCTCAGTCGATGTCTTAAATTATTAAAACTTTATTTATTATTATTCTCAAACATTAAACATTATTCTCAAACACTATTCTCAAAGTACTCTTTCTCCAAAGATTGTGATTTAAAAAGATTTTTTTTACATTACAAAGAATAATCTTCTTGGCATACAAATAATAATATTTGGTATCGATGAGTTATTTATAGTCATAGCATGCTTTCTGCCAGAATGAAAAACATGAAATTATGATTAAATACTGTTTTTCTTTTCAAAACCATTATATCCTATGACTTCATGTGTTTTGCCATTACGTAGAGCGTTAAATCGCATACATTTTGACATTTAAAAGAGAAAATCATCGAAACCGGACTTGATGTGTTCTGTCCGTATATCTCGATATATTTTACTAACATTTGTATTTATTTTTCAGTTAACTTCTTTACAACTCATCCCCAAATTGCCAAAATGCTGTTGCAAGAAACATCTTAAACGAATTGGTTTGTTAACCAAAGGAACAAAGTCTACTGCCCTCAATTCAATGCAGACGGAATTCAAAATCTTCTCTGCACCAAATGCTTGTTCAGGTTAACAAGGCATGACAAAGAAAAATATTTAAATTTTTTTCTTTATATAATTTATTAATTTAACTAATCCACATATTATCACTTAAATCAATGTATTGTAGTAATTGAGTGTAAAACTAGTGTAATAATTTAAAATCTATTATAGTAATTTATGTTCATTGTGAAAAATATAATGCGTTTTTTTGTTCATTATTTAAACATTCCATGTGCTTATTTGATATCGAGTATTTTTTATCTGAATGATAAAAGTCGCGTTTGTGGTGCAGTGGTTAACGCCGTTGGCTACGGTTACTGATGTTTCTTGTTCAAAGCCTGATAAATTGATTTTTCAATCAATTCTCCGACAATGCCTGTTTTTGGCAAATTAAAAAAACCGTTCTCGCACTACAATTCAAATAAATAGTGTGATTATTGTTGTATTGAATGAATGACTGATAAATAAATAGACATAATAATTATTTTTAGAAAAAATTGTAAGCCTTTGCTAGAAATTCAAATACAACACGGTGGAAAACTTGGAGAATATTAATTTTGGTGTGATTTTTAGATTTTTAGTGTAGAAAATTTATCAAAAGTATTTTTTGAGTTTCTTGATTTATGACCGTCACAAGAGTTAACACATACTTTCATCACTTTTAAGATGTTAACTGTCAATTCTTGGTGGAAAGACATTATATTTTAAAAAATAAAACACAATTCATTTGTACTACTTCCACATATTTATAATGATCAGGACCGGTTTCGCTCATCACGAGCATTATCAACTGATAAACATAACAGGCTTATTTATATAAAATTGAGTGTAAAAATGAACGTATATAAAACTGATGGTTCATGAACTAAGACAAGAAAATAGTGATTAGCAAACAAATTATACATAAATCAAATAAAAGAGTCTACAATTAAAATGTTATGGACCTCTTGCAAATCAATAAATACTAATATGAAATCACAAATATAGCTACATTAAAAGTCCATTTAGCTGAGCAAAATTTTTTAATGACATTACTAATGTAATAAGCAATAATGAATCAGGAAAATTATAAGAAAAAATTAGTGAACCATTTAAAAATAATCAAATATTAAGTATGTAATTAATATTAACAATAAACAGCCATCTTATGTGGAGAAAGCAGAGCAGCTATGAGTATCCATTAAATTTTTAATATCTGAAAAACAAAAATTACAGAGACAGAATCAATTCTCACAATTTAAAAATAACCTTACAAGTATAATACAAATTAATGAATCGGATATAACAAAGGAGAAAATGCAAAGACGGTTTGCTCATTCAATAAATTTGAATTGGGCCAAAATTTATATCTATTTATTTCTAAAATCTCATGTTTATCTAATTTTAAAGATTTGTTATTGAAGTGCAGGATTTTGAAATTTTGTGTTATGTCAAACGTATGTTTATTTAGAAACAAATGGTTGAGTTCTTGCGATTAAAACAAGTGTATGGCATACTTTAAATGGTCGACGTGAACGTGGAGACCATTTCTGCATTTTAATTGCATTTTTTGGTTTTTTGGTGAGTTATGAACTTAATGCCTTCAAATATTAATATTTAATGAAATGACTAATACGAAATAAATAAAACCCGACATTTGTTTACTCGTATTGCGGACATCTGCGAGTGGAAAACGTATTTGTATTGAATGGGTCACAGACAAAATTCAATGCTTACAAATATTTAGCAAAAATGTTGTCTTTTAAATTACACCTGTTGTATATAAATAATTAAGAAAATATAGACACACGTGTTATAATAATAATCTTTTGTACACAGTATGGCTATATTTAATTGTTTCCTCATTATGCAGGAGTATCAGTCGTAGAGATAGTTCAGTATCGTGGATCATCTCAATTCCGTGTATTAAAAATATGTATTCTCATAAAATGATTTCACAGATCTGTTTTGTAATAGTTGTTTTACGTTTACCTCCTGTGGCAGATCAAAAGGTATGAATCTAGACTATTTTAAAATAATAAATGGTGAAATAATCTTGTAGGTATAACATTTTTAAATATTTTTTAACGGTTTGTCTATAATTCAAAGCGTGATGAAAAAAATCATTTATGCTATTTTCTTACTTGATTTTTCATTTGATTATATGGAAAAGGAATTGTAAAATAAACGTAAACAATATTGCAAAATTCTTCTTTTTTATTAACCTTATATGTGGCAGATAAAAGAAAAAAACGGTATATCCTCTTTGCAATATTAATTATAAACGAAGTTTTTGTGTTTCCGGCCAAATTTTTAGTTTGAGTGATTGTTTATTTTTTTCATTGTATTGTATTTATTATTAAGAAAAGTTTACATATTTTTAGTAGCCAGTTAATCACATATTTCAATTTACATAAACGAAATAAAATTGGAGATATTGGCATTTGATTGGGTTAATATTATTTACAGTGTGCTACTCTTTTTCTGCTTGAAACAAATACTTAATACCGCTAAAAACAGTGCAATTCAATAGGAAATGGTTTGTTCTAAGATGTTCTATTTAACATCTTTCTTCTCTGTTAGAAAATCTGTTTTTTTTTTTATTAAATGACCTTATGTAAATTATGTTCTTTAAATCTACTTGAAATATTCTTTCCTGTTTATCCAATGCTTGCAGCGAATACTAAGGGGACGGTAGTTTGATTTTGTCAGAAACTGGTATGGTTCGCAGGTAAGAGAGCGGACGGACCAGTGCCTTATTACGCACACAATACAGACAAACCTGGCTTTGACATGCGCTGTAAATGCTCTAGGTGACCCTAAATTCTATATGTCCTTTCTACTAACCAGATGGATTCCCTCACCATAGAAAGCTGCTGATGATTATCCATAGCATGTACTCGGAGGAGCAACGAGGCACTGGGTGACCTGAGAGAAACCAAGAAGGCTGGCAAGGGACAGAGAATCTCGGAGACACCGTGTGGTGGCCATAAGTTCCGAATAATTAGCGGATATGGTTAAAATAGGAAAGGAGTAGTGATTTTTTCTTATGCATAAAATATCAGTCACAGTTTAATCAGGAAAATTAAACGATTAATGATTTTCGCTAACTGGGAAAAAATCTATTGTTTCCTCTTAATGAAAATTATTTTCTATGAACTTTTCTAGGCTTTATTAATCTCAAGAATATTAAATTTAATCACCAGCCTTCTGACTCCTGAAATCGTATTTAAGCTTCAACCATCAAATTAATTTCAAATCGTAATTCTTGGAATTTAATTCACGTGACGTCACGTGGTTCATGCTTTAAATTTAATCTCACTTGTACATATGCAAAATTGCGTAAATTAAATGATATTCAGTATTATTAAACTGAAATATTCTAATTTCAAAGATCTGAGAGGATTATTAAAACGAATAACGGTTTAAATAAAAAAAATATTTAAATGCAGGAATTACCATTACCAAATGAAATTTTAAAATTTAATAAATCTTTGTTTAAGTGTTAAATATTTGGAACATATCGAGGGTATAGTGACAGAAGATATCATAAAAATAAAAGCATTTAAGCATTTTTTTAGAATACCTTCTCTCTCCCCCAAGTACAAACGTTTGTTTTAAAAAAAAGTTGTATATGATAAAGAAAAGTCTTTTTTGGCATAATAATCATAAGATTTTGTATCGATGATTTATAGTCATATCATGCTTTCTGCCAGAATAAATAACAAACTGAATAATACTGTTTTTTTCAACCTCATTATATCCTACGGCTTTATGCGTTCTACCAGTACGACTTAATGCGTTAAATTGCATACATTTTGACATTTAAAACAGACTTAATGCGTTCTGTCAATATACACAAAGATATATTGACAAAGCTCTATCTCCTTCCTTCTTAACTTACCGTCTCCATAAAAGAGCTGTTTAGTGACTTAATAACAAGTAGAACAGCTTCTGTTGAATTGTAATCCATTATAAATCCTTGCCCTCCAAATTGTAATAAAATTACATAAATGAAAACAAATACGAAGTAGAAGAAAATAATCCTACCCCACCCATCATTTTTAGTCGAGAATCCGAATCATTGTTTACCTTAGAAATAAATAGTCTTGCGATATGGTTAGTCTTACGATGCTTCTTAAATAAGCGAAACACGTGTCTCATTTAGTAACACAGCCAGTGGAATAATGAAGTTGTCAACCGCTTAGTTGTCGTTCAGACGGTGGCGTGATGCTAAATTTGCTATTAAAAATATTTGAAATACTTTTTTGTTTACAGCAAGAAGGCTGTACATTTTATTTTGACACATAGCATAATAAAAAAATTGAATAACTAGAACAATGTTATTCTGTTTATTTCATCTCGCATCACCAGGGTAACATAGCTTTGATAGGATGACTGTAATCAAATTGACATGAATGCTTTAGAGTGTTAACATAACAAAGTGATTTCTATCTCCTTGCAGTGCTTTGCTCCTGGTATATTGAAACGTCAATTTACATGTGCCACAGCAAGACATGTTTGCCGTGTACATACACACGTACGAGGTGACTTGTAAAGAAAGACATGATAATTATTATTCTGTCAAAAGCAGACATGTGTGTGATATTGTAATACATCACATATATTGTATCGTAGACTTAATTTGTTTATAATGAAATATAATGTTTATTTATCTTTAGCGTTTGCCTATCGTTGTGTCAGTGTTTAAAATAATAGGTTTCTACAATTTTTTCCTGGACAGGCACATACGACTGATATCCTACTTCTTCTTCGACCATATTTGCTCTATTTGTGGATGATATGATTATCACACAGCGCCTCCATGATTCTCTGTCACCTGCCAATCGCTGTGCTTCCTCCCATGACATGCCAGAGTCTTTCAGCTCCAACGAGTACATCCTGTTGATAGTACCGGATGGTTTTCCAGGATGCCGGAATCCTATCAGTCTGAAGGAGAGGAAGACAGGATTGAGGCATTCCAGAAATATCAGCAGCACGTGACCTAGCCAGTTCCAACGTCTCTCCATGACCGCTGATGTAACAGGGTGCTACCTAGTACGTTTACTAATCTCCGAGTTCGTCACGAAGTCAAACCACCTCACCCCTAGTACTTGTCGCAAGCATCTATTCTCGAAACTCAGTATACTGGTTTTCTGAGTACAACAGATGCTAATAGTTAGTTTGATCGCTTGGCCTAAAATTAAAAATGTGTAGCCGACTCCCGACGGAAATATGAATTTATTGTTATTAAAAATAATGTACTGAACACCTTATACTGTTCAGCGGAACGGAAAACCCTGATCTAGGGAATTCGAGCACTTTACAATATACGATAAAACGTTGCCATTCATAATCGGTAATCTTACTAGAGTAGTTTAATTTATTACTGTAAATTAATTATTAAAAAAAGGTAATATAAGAATCTGTCGAAAATATTGTATTTAAGACCTTTTTCTTTTTTATACCACGTGTCATTACATCGCTAATGCAGAAAAGGGTAGTTACCCCTTGCCACCCGTGTGACGTTGGCATAAATTAAAATAATCGCAATGCTCAAGTGATAGACCACGGGAGCATAACAATGAGCAGAAGCTGTGCATTTCATACTCGTTTTATCATTATCTTAAAAATCATAAATCTCTCAAGACTTTTTTTTAAACGTATGGGTATAAATTCATATTTATTACTTCTATAAATAGTTGTCAATTTTTTGCATAAGGTGTATGGACAGAAAATAATATCGACTAAAATATCACATAAATTTGATTTCAACTAACATTTTTATTATTGTTAGATTATAAATAATTATATTTATTACCCAGCTTTGTCAGGGATAGACCGCGCTAAAATTTAGATGTATATCATTACTTTCGTACAAGCTAATATTGAAAGTCAGACGTTGAAAATTTAGCCGAACCTTATGTAACAAATACAATATATAGTCCATCAATTTATAATAATGTTAAAAATATCACAGTGAACCGTACCTCATGTAACACTCACAAAATATTGACACTCCCTACGTATAATCCCGTATATGCACACATTACATTTTACAAGAGAGCGTCTCAAAAATTTAAAACGCAGTTGCCAAGTAACGGCTGCATCTATCTTCTTCAAAATTGGGACAGTGCTATTATTTTCAATTTAGTTTCATATTTTATATAAAGTTTTGCCGAAAAGCTTAAAGTTTTTTAAATATTACATAAATATACGACATTGGACTTCAGATTTTAGGTAAAGTCTTTCGTATTAGTGGCTAGTTACGTGTTTGTGAAAGAACGGTTAAGTAAGTACTTTTTCCAATGTTGTTTGATGCCTACCTATAGAAGACGTATAATTACGCACTTACGTGATTATACGTAGAGAGTGTCGAAAAAGTCAAAAAAAAAAAATGTTAATATGTGAAAATAGCACAGCTGACTTTGAAATGTCTTCCAAAATAACATGTGCAAATGTCACATCGCTTCTGTACATTGCTTGGGAGGAGTTTTTGTAACAGACAGACAGATTGATTTATACATAAATATTTTGCACCAGATATTATAGAAGAGATCAATTCAATGCCCAATTCAAAACTCTCATCGTCACTGTTTAAAAAAGAGCCTCAATCTTAATGCCTCATTCAATAGTAAAAAAATGTAATTCAAACGAATCAAATTTGATATCGAAATTCAACCAACCACCCTCAGTCGATATTTTAAATTACGATATAATTTAGATTTTGAATTATTACAAGATGCTTATCTGAATAAAGATAAACATTATTTAATAATTACCATATGAGTATTATTTTATTTATTATGTTGTATTTATAACCTGTCATCGAGAAAACTTGAATATAATGTAATAATTGAAACAAAATACTATTCTTCAGTATTCTAAGAGTATAATAACCATTCACCTGGTATGTAATATAGATTGTTCAGGCGTAATATTCATACGAAGTGAGAATATTCATTTCTTGTTCAAACACCGGAAGCAATGTTGTCAATTTACGATCATGATTTGATCACACAATTACTGAACCCTTTGATATCTTATTGATCAAAATGTTATGATTTCTATAGCTGGCACTAAACTGATAATATATTTTCACACCACCTTTAAATAAAAAATTAAATTAATTAACCACACTTATGGTTTCAATTCTTGGTGGAAAGACAGTATATTTATTTTAGGATCAGTTTGGAAGTGCTGGTGAGTGAAACTGGTCGTGATTATTTAATTAAATACTAGTGAGTATCCAGCATGCATTGCAATGCCACTTAAAGAAAGAAAGGGTTTGTGTTTTAATTCTGTTTATTGAAATGCTTTTGGATTAGAGGTATGCAAGGGCCGAAAATTCATAAAATTACCCGGTCCGAACCTCAATATCACACTTGTTACCCAAACCCGACCCGAAGCCCAGATTTATTTTTATCAGCCTGAAAAAAGCCCGATTTATTTTTTAATATTGTAATTCGTTTGTACTTTTTAAACAATATAATGTGTTTTTCCATATTTACAACAATATTCATAGCACATGGGAAATAAATTATTTATATTAAGCTATGAATACTATTGCCTTATGGCTGACTCATGACCCGAACATAGTACGAAATGTTTTTCTTAAATCTGAATTCCTTGCCCGGGCTCGGCCCGAGCCCGAATCTGAATTATCTTTACCCGCCAAATCCCAGGCTCGTGCAGACCTCAACTTTGGTAATACAATATTTTTTGTTTTTTCGTCCGGTTCTGAGATGTCGCCAGTTGTACGTATTTGATTCTTTTTTTAAATTTTTTTTGGATTTCATATTATATTTTTTTTATTTAGAAACCTTCACGGGTGTGAGCACAACAACTCACCAAAGTTTGATCGAAATCGGATGAATTGTAAAGAAATGCATAAAGGATAAACAAACAAATCTTCATTTTTAGATAGATAGATTGGTATAGCATGTGAAAAAAAATGTTTGGTCCAAATTCCAAAGTGCGGTTATTTATTTTTATTATTACTTGGAAATCAAATCCTTTGGAAATGACCAGGTATGGATAACGAGCCCAAAAGTTTCTCTAAGACGATAAATACATCAGTTAGAACTGTTGGCCCCGTCAATCATGCTAACTTGGTTGCATCAAGGGCATATATTCAAAGAGTGCATGTCGTCATATGAGCAGCCGGTGGATCTCAACTCATATAAGCTCATTTACTTCAGAAAGTATTTCCTATATTTTTTATTTACGTAGTAAATCTTCTGATTTTAAAGCTAAGACAATTACTTTTTATCAGCAACACATTAAGCGTGAAAAGCTGTGACGAAATAAGTTCTTCTTCTTCTTGTTCATTTCTTTCTTCACAGTCCGAAGTGAACCTTCGTCGCCTCACTTAGTTTCGTCCACTCTTCACGGTTCTTCACCTTACTAAGCCAGTCACTGACCTCCAGCAGTTTTCAGTCCTGTGAAACCGCGTTCATCCAACGAAGTGACGATCTTCCAACGCTTTGACTTCTCTTAGGAATAGGAAATTTGAGTCGTTTTGTAGATTTCCACTCATTTATGCAAGATCAATACAAATATCCAGCCCAGTTAAGGCGCTGAGTTTTATTATATCTGACAATGTTTGGCTGACCGTAGAGGTAAATATTTTTTGATTTTGATGCAATATTTATTACGAAATGTTTTGAAGACATGATATTGCAACGTGTAGCCTATCCAGTGTATGTATTGTAACTAAATAATCCTCTGAAAATATGTATTATTTTACATGTATATTGGTTTTGAATCAATAGATGTATTAAATAATATTGAATATCAGCTTTGACTAGCTAAATTGATACATTAAGTTGAACATTAAGTTAAAACATTACCATAATAATAGTGCTTAAATGAAATTATTATGAACGCTTTTAATTGCGTCTTTACAACAATTTAAATTCGAAATAAAAGTTATATAAGTAATACTATTTGACAGAGGAAGAGGTAAATGTGGTG